>JAWNPI010000109.1:1552500-2760000 GCA_035047625.1 Drosophila mettleri
CAGCGACACACAGCGACACACAGCGCCACACAGCTCACAAGAATCGTTCCGTTACTATTAAAGAAGAAGATCGAAAACATATTCGCACTGCGGCACACAGCGCCTGCGACTGCGACACACAGCGGCGAGCGGCAATTGGAAGTAGGTAGCAAAAACAATTCGAACACAATTCGACCCAAACTCAAAGGCAATTGCGGTTCTTAGAAAATTTGTTCGCGAGCATTTGCATGTATGTGTGCACATGTATACAAATTGAACATGTATAAGCGCCACCTGGTCTGTGTGCGCTTGCAGTTCAATCGCTGTTGATCTAGCCAAACATTTTGTTTAATAACTTTTGTGTTTATCAACGGATTTTGATGAAACTTTCACCATATGATTTAAATAATTGATTTAGTTTTCAAAAATACCAAACACCATATATATTGCAACTGAAAATAATTTTCAAAATTGTGGGGAAATTTGGGGCCAGTATCCAAATGTAACAAAAACCGAAATTGGTAAAAATACACATAAATGTACATGCGAAATTTGGAGTCTCTAGCTCTTAAGATAAAAAAGATAAAAAATCATAACTGTTTTTTCATATGGTTTTAAATCGATAACAAATATTCAGGAATAGTTATCGATTTTCTGAAACAAACTCGATATGCGCGCCCAATATACGCGCCTAACAAAAAAAAATTCAAGTCTCTAGCTCTTATAGGTTCTGAGATCGACGCGTTCATACATACGGACGGACGGACGGACGGACGGACGGACGGACGGACGGACGGACGGACAGACAGACGGACAGGGCTCAATCAACTTGTCTTGTCGTCCTGATCAAGAATATATATACTTTTGGGGGTGTGGCACGCCTCCTTCTGCCTGTTACATACTTTTAACAAAAACATTATACCCTTTTTTCCCATTTTCAATGGGATCAGGGTATAAAAAAAAAAAAAATCGTGAAGAGAAGCGAGAAGAGGGAAGAGGAAGATACAGCTGAGGGGAAAACTAGTAGGTGTCTGGCAAATGTTTGCCCCGATAGTTTTCACCGTTTTCTTACCTTATTTTTTGTCTTGCGACTTCAGCTGAAAAGTGGGCAACACACAAATCGAATTTCAAGAGAATTAAAACTTTTTGCGCTACGCAGTGAATGTGATGAATGTCAGCTAAATGTGTGTGTGTGTGTGTGTGTGTGTGTGTGTGCCTGGGTGTGGGTGTGTACGTCTCAAGCTGAGATTAAACATCTGAAATGTTTAGATTTCATTTAAAAGATACTCCACTTGCGCTTATTGGACTGTCACATAGCAGCTCAGCTCAGCTCAGCTCAGCTCAGCCCAGCTCGGCGCAGCTGAAAAGTATGCTACATAAAGAGTCGAGTACTTCAATGAATGGAAATGGCAGAGCATGAAATGGAATATACATAAGCATATTTATATACATGGCCTAGATCTAGACATTTGGTCGAGAGCAAATCAAATATGCAATAGTTGAGAGCAAATGTAATTTAATTTCGGTTTTTTTTTTTTTTTTGTTAAAGAGCAGATATACATATATATATATATATATATATATATATATAAGAAAACATAAGAATTTATTACACTCGTTATTCGTAACTAAAGGCGATGTATAGAAGTCCAGGTAACAGACAAATTTGTTATATGAATTCTAAAAAAAAAAACCCAAATTAATAAAGTTGCTCACGCTATCGCTGGGGAAACAGCGATTGAAGTTAACATTTAAATAGTGGAATTGAAATAACTCAAGTAAAGAAAAGTTAATGTTTTGGTTGTTACAGAATTTGACTGCTCGAAAAGTAATCAACATTAGTTGTTCAACTTTAATATTGTGTTACTGACTCATTGAAACATTGGAATTGAAACAAAAATTCTGAACAAGAGATCAAGTGGCCATGCAACAGCCGTCGTTTGCTGAGCCCTCTCAATGAAGCTGAAAAAATGATATTGCAACAATAAATTTAGCAGCTTTCGAGAAACAATGGAACTGAAACAACAAATTTGTGCGCAACTAATGACAGAATTATTCCAAAATTAGTGAGATCCAAATTGAAAATTAAATTTAAGGTCAGCAGCAAATGCCGTTTTGTTTGGTATAATTAAAACAAAGAAAAACGAACATAGTAAACAACTAGTAGCAAAAGTTATCCCAAGGGGGCAGCCAAAAGTTAAAATCTGCTCCGCTGCAGGTCATTGAAACGTTGGAAATGAAACAAAAAACTAAGCGTTCTCTATGCTTGCTGGCATTAAAACAATCTGTGGCTTGAGTTGATATCTGGGCGAGAGTAATACTATTTTCGATAGTCCTCTTTCAGCAGCTGCTAAAGTTATCGATAACATTTAACTAATGAAATATTCGATGTTATTTTCTATTTGAATTTGAATGGTATAAGTGACACAAATGAAATGAAACAAACTATGCAAAAGTTATATAAACATCCAGCTCAACTGCTGCCACGCTGCAAATTTGCGTTCTCACTCAGCTCAGGTCAAGCCTGGCAACTCCTTATTTGATGAATGCACAGCGCACGAATTGGCCAAAATTAAGGCACAAGCCTGAAGCACCGTCTACCAAGCCAAGTGGTCGATTTGAATAATTTTTTATAATAATTATAATGGCATGAATATAGCTTCAAGACTTGGTCAGAGGCAATGCTTGTGCTGAAGTTGTTTCTGTTGCATTGCAATTTCTTTGCCCATTGCCTCTATTTATACACGCTGAAGGACTCTCCCTGTGTCCGTCCCAGTGAGTCTAATTTATGCATTATCCAGCCACTGATTAGGATTGTTATGCATAGCAAAATGGGACAACATTACAGTTGAGCTGGCTTCAATAATTATGTAGATTCGGTTAATATTGTCGGCATTTGCATAATACAAACTCAACGGCATGTATCCATAGTCGATGCAGTCATATGTGTTAATAAATTTGAAGCATTTTTCAGTTATTCGAAAGCTGAGCAAATAATAAATTGAACACATAAAGAGGACAGGAAAAGAGAAGTTGGAAGATGAAGAGATGGAGAGATGGCAAACTGAACTGAATGAGCGCAATTTGTTGTCTATGAGCGTTGCGATTTCCACTTGAGAGACGACAATGCCACTGAGTAGAAGAAGCATTTTCCAAATGGAAATTCGGTGTGAGAAAACAAGGTTTTTCTCTGTTCGCATTTTCGTTTCACTTTTTTTCCCTTTTCTTTTTTTTTTTTTTTTTGAGGTTGTAAAACAAACAGAAACGAGTTGGCGCGGACACCGTTTGGCAAATGATATATGTGAGTGCCACGACGAATGCCTGTGCTTGTTGTGCGTGTGTGTGTGTGAGACATATGTAGGATAACAAATCAATTTTAGTGCCAGACATTGTAGACCACAAGCAAAGCCATCAAACTCACCGGAGTTACACCTTAACGCTGGACTTCAGCTCCTTCGGGCGCACATATTACTTCCGCTGTGCTGGACTCTGCAGCCAAGCTCTAGAGTTGGCAAACTCTCTGAATTGACAGCTTACCAAATTGTTTGCGATTTTGTAATTTATATGTCATCTGAGAGAACTGAGGAAAAAAAAAAAAAAATTAAAAAATATTTAAGAAGAGAAGATAAGAGAATTCGCCCTGAATGTTATGCGATCTAGAACTAGACTCGAGTACTATGAGTATTAGTTTTAGGTTTGCCATTTCAGCAAGAGAGATAAGTATTTAGTCTCTCATATGAAGCATGGTCGAAGCTGAAGCAGTTTTCTAACCTAGATACTGGCTAGGCATACTTAGGTATATTTTGAGATATTTACGATTTCGAATTAAATTTAGATTTAAATCTAGAAATATATCTTCAAGTCATGTGCTAAACTGCAGAGAGCTTAGTTAAGTTTAGATTCTAACTATGTCAGAACTCATTAGGAATTACAAGAAGAAAGGCAAAACTTTGAGTTGCTTCTAGGTCTAGAAATCTAACTTAAAGTCAAGTACAGTCTAGGCTCGAAAAGAATTTTACTAAGCTGAGATTTTAGCTATTTCAGAATTGATTGGGAGCTCAGCGAAAAAAGTCCAAGCTATAAGATTCTTCTTGGTGTAGAAAAATAACTTCAAGTCAAGTGCAAGACAGACGAGAGCTTAGTTAAGCCTAGAACTGATTGGGAATTATACAAAAAAAAGGCAAAACTATGAGTTGCTTCTAGGTCTAGAAATATAACTTCTTAAGTCTATAGAGTTTAACTTATAGAACTCATTGGGAATTACAAAGCCAAAAAGCTAAATAAATAATATAATAATAAAAAATAAAATAAAATAAACTAAATTAAGTTGTTTTGTAAGTTCTTTGCTGCTCTTCAACTAGAGATGAGTCTAAAGCCTTTCAATTTAAGTTCAACACAGAGAGATTTCTAGTCCTACCTGGCACAATTGCTGCATTCAAGTAATGTCAACGGAATCCACTCTTCGCTCTTCAGCGATTCGGCTTGATTTGTTGGCTTGTATGGTCCAGTCATAATCAATAGAGTTTCTTAACAGCTTCCGGCGAGCACTTGACAAAAAAAAAAAAATTGAAAAGAAGAAGTTAAAATGGAACCAAAATTCGTCAACGTGAAAAAGGCAATGGGGAGCAACTGCAGCTGCAGCAACAGCTCCGGCGACGCACAGCTTTGAGCTGTGTGCTCTAAGCACTCTGGGCACTCTGGGCATTTCGTTTATCTCAATAAATTCACTGGCGAAACGCAGCGAATCGCTGTCACTTTTGATTGTAATCGAGTGTTTGCAGCATCGTTTTTTGCACTCCAGCAGCAGCCGTCGTCCATGCCCGCTGTCAAACAGTTTGATATACTTTGCACGCTGTGTTATGCGATGGGATGGATTCCTCTGTATATCTCAGTCACTCTGTGAGTGCGTATGTGTGCGTGTGTGCGTGCGTGTGTGTGTGCGCTTGCCAATTGGATTTGACATTTTATTGGGTTTTGTTTCTCGTTAATGCCGCTTCACTGAGTCGCAGCTCCCTTTAGCCGACACTGTTGAGTTGCCGTTGTAGTTGTAATTGATGTTCGGTTGCCTGGCCGGGAGTCCTTTGGTAACATAAATCTAATGACCTGAGCTACGCATACAGCTGCACCGGACTCCACTGCGATTCGAAGTCGAGAAGATAACATTCAGCCCCAAAGATTGAATTCCTTTGCCGTTGCTCCCTTCCACAACTTCCCTAGCCTTGCCATGCCATCACTTGGCTTGGCTTTGCTTGGCTTTTCATTTTTGTTTTCTTTATTTTTTTTTTTTTTTTTTTGGTAATTAGTGCAGAGGCAACTTGATTATCTTGCCTTGTAGTAGTACAATTTCGCCCACTTTTGCTCGTATTGCAATCATTCATTTTCAGCTTGTTCTAAAATAGCAAAAAGCAAAGGGCCTTAGTCAAATAACAGACAACAGGGGCGAGCAGTGAGAGGGCAGTGGTTCCTAACAATGTTTTCATTTAGCTTCTTTTTTTTATTACTTTTTTTTTTTTTCTTTGTCCACTGCATAAAGCTTAGACTATTATTAGCTATTTATATTGAGTAATTGGGGCATCTTTAGCTGAGAGCAGATTGAAAGAAAAACAACAGGAATCGAGACCTTAGCTGTGCTTGTATTCAAATGACTTTAAAGGTAATCTGCTAAACGAATTTCGTGTGGAACTGCCCGGAATTCTCAACTACAGCAAGAAATAGGCAGCTTAGTCCGACAAGTATTGGGATCTAAGAGATTTGGTCTGAGAAATTTGGCTTAAGCGAAATTGGCATGGCATTCCGCCTAGTATTCTTTAATATATATATATAATAGACTAAGAGATCTGGTATATGGGATTTGATGTAAGGGCCCTGGTATGACAGACCTGGTATAACAGACCTGATCTAAGGGGGGTATGGTCTAAAAGACTTGGTCTAAGGGATTAGGCCTGAGAGATTTGGCTTAAGAGGAATTGGCATGGTACTCCCCCAAGTATGGAAGTTTCAGAGTCTAAGACCTGGCTTGATCTTAGAAATATTCTATGGGATTTGGTCTAAGCGAAATCTGTGTTTTACTCCACCAAGTATTGGGGTGTTGGAGTCTAAATAACTTGGTCTAAGAGACCTGGTCTTTGGGATTTGGTCTAAGAGAATTCAATATCTTACTTCGTCAAGATGTGGCTCAAGAGACTTGTTCTAAGGGACTTAATCAAACAGATTTAGTCCGAGAGCCTCGTCTAAGCCACAACTTTTAGAATCTAGGAGACTTGAGACCTCAAGATACCTAGGCTAAGAGCAAAAATGCCAGCCTTTAAATATTTATCTTCTAATGCTTAGTCAAAAATATACAGGCTGCAGATCTCAGGCGGTTCAAACCTTAAGTCCTGAAAATCCTATTTCTAATGAAAATTATAAAAAATGTTCGCTCTATAAATTTTACTGCCAGGTCTCTCGGACACAAAGCTACATGAGATCTTTTTGGATGACAAGGAAATCAAGCTGAGCTGGATGGTCGACTGGTATAAGCAGGAGGTGCTTTTCCATCTGCAGAATGCATTCAATGAGCAGCATCGTTGGTTCTATTTGGGCTTCTCGAAACGTGGCGGCTTGGGCGACGCAGATATTTGTTTCTTTGAGAATCAGAATGGATTCTTCAATGTGGTCACCGACACCTACACCAGCCCCGATGGCCATTGGGTGCGCAAGGACTATCAGCAGGACTGCGAGGTCTTCAAAATGGATGAATTCACGTTGGCCTTCAAGCGCAAGTTCGACACCTGCGATCCGCTCGATCTGCGACTGCATGTAGGTCGAATAAAACTCTCAAAACTTGAAGTGTTCGCTAAGCTCGGTGTGTGTTTGTTATGCCCTTTTGCAGGAGGGCACCATGTATGTGGTGTGGGCACGCGGCGAGTCGGAGCTTGCTCTGGAGGATCACCAGTTCGCGTTGCCCAATGTGACGGCTAAACACGAGGCGGGTCTCAAGATGCTGCAACTGCTGCGCGCCGACAAGATACTTATACCCGAAACGTAAGTAAAGCTGGCCTGTATCCTGCCAATGGGGGGATCTTAATCTATTGCCTGCTCATTAGCGACTTGAAGCTAATGGAAATAACGCTGGAGAAAGCCCCGGTGCCCAGTCAAGAGACCACCTACTGGTGCCATGTGCAGCGCCTGGATGAAATTGTCAAGAGTCGCATGCATATTGTGCAGTTCGAGCCGATCATCAAATCGCCCGGCATTGTCCATCACATGGAGATCTTTCACTGCGAAACGGACGAGCATAGCGATATTCCACTGTACAACGGCGATTGCGAGCAGCTGCCGTTGGCAGCCAAGGTCTGCTCCAAGGTAATGGTTCTGTGGGCCATGGGCGCCAGCACCTTTACTTATCCGCCAGAAGCTGGCCTGCCCATCGGTGGTGCCGGCTACAATCCCTATGTACGGCTCGAGGTGCACTTCAATAACCCAGAGTTACAGGAAGGTGAGTGAAAGGAAAAAAAAAAAAAAGAAAAAAATCATTGGGTAAAACAGATAGAATAAAAATATAGAATTTTTGCCGAAGCCTATGGAAGATAAGGTGCGCAAAGAGAAAAAAAAAATATCTAGACAGAAAGGATGGAAAAAATAACAATTTTAGCTGGGATAATGATCATATTTTCCAAGATTTTCACTTAATATTGTTGAATAATAAAAAAGTTAATAATGAAAATATTGACAAAAGAGATCGATCAAAGCGATTCAGTTTCTCGACGCTTATTTTCTCAACTAGAAAAAATTTTCATCTTATGTCTGTCAATTAATTCTGATCGAAAGAATTAGTTGACAGATACAAGACACATATAAATATATCTACGACAATTTTTTGCTTATTCGAAGCAATAAATAGTTAGGGTATTTCTCAGCCGAGCACATGTCTTGGGCAAGAATGTGGTCACAATTTGACAATGGCAATCCAAGAGGGATAATTCGATTTAGATGATTCTTGAGCGGCTTTTGTGTGGCGCGCTCCTTGTTTCTATATGTATATATATATATATATATATATATATGTTCCTTAGACATACATTTGGGGGCATGCATAGGGTTGATTTCATTAAAACTTTTGTATAAACAACAACAAGGGGGTGTGACTGTGACTGTGACTGCTACAAGCAGCAGACGCAAAATGTCATTATTGCTGCTTGAAGTGTCCTTGTGTCCCCTTATATCCTTACACATCCTTGCGGATGGCCTCATCTAGCGCAATGCATGGCCAACCCGTACACTCACTGAACCACTCAGCTCAATGTCTTACTCACGTGTGCGTGTGTGTGGGTGTGGGTGTGGGTGTGGGTGTATGGGTGTGTCAGCTAGAGATGGGTCGAATTACAAATAACACGAGCTAAAACACGAAGACCAAACACACGCATGAATTATCGTATGTATGTATTATATATATATATATATATATATATATATATTTATATTTCTATTTTTTTTAGTAATACTTAATTTCGTAAGTAAATATTGTTTTTTCAAGAGAAGTATTTTTATTATTATAAATAAAGTCTAGAATTAAAAGCAATTTGTGGACGCAGGTCAAGTGCTTCTTAGCGCGAGTAGATTAAATTGCATATTATTTTTTTTAGTGTTAAATTTATGCACTCTAAGCATAGCAAGATCACATTAAGATCGAAAATTGAGAGAATGATCATAGGACGGGCGAACATGTGGAGATCGAATTTAGGGAGAACATCATGTATTAAGATAGAGAGAGGGAGATCATATATAGAGCTGCCATATAGAAAGATATCATATGACGATCGATCATATAGAGAGATCGAGCATAAGAAGAACACCGTGTAGAGAGAGAAATATATATCATATAGAGAACCATGTTATAGAGAGCGAGCAAATGGAGGATGAGCATCGGGCGAGTGATACTATTTTTTATAATATTTAATTCAAGTTATTTTATATGATGACTTAACAATTTGTTTTTATTTCTTAAAAGGAAAAGAACATTTTTTTAAAATCATATAATAATAATAATTAAATATTTTAATTAAATAAGTATTACATTTTTATTTTTAATGTTTTATTAATTCAAAAAACTATTAAATTTGTTTTTATCTCTTAAAAAAATATTTTCTTTTTAAATTATATAATAATAGTAATTAAATACTATATTATTCGATAATAATTCAATATTTTTACATTAAATATTTTTTTGCTTCATTTAGAAATTATTGAATTTGAATAAATTTTTTTTTTTGTTTTTTTAATTTTTTTTCCTGTTTATTTAATTTTTTTTTTTACATTTTTAGTCACACTTATTCTTTGTCTTACCACTTAGAATACCCAACAATACACCATGAAAGACCTTAATAGAACCTTTAATTCAGTAAGTCCATATACAAATGTATTGCTCAGAAATATGAGAAGAGTATTTATTAATTGTTTTTTTTTTTTTTTATATTCAAGACTTACAACTTACTTCAAATTAAAATTCCTGAATGATGCTCTAAAGTTTCTGGTAATAAGCCAACATTTCACGTATCAGGCAGAGTTACGAATTGTTAGTGTTCTTATATAATTCGAACACGTGGGCACGTGAGCAGTTGAGTCGTGCGTGTACGTGTTGGCCGTGAGGGGTGGCAAGTCGTGTGGGCGGGCTGCTGGCGGCCTTGGTTGCTGTGCACTTGCATTAATATTAATCATACGCCCTGCAGGTCTGATAGATAGCTCGGGATTTCGCATTAAATTATCGAAGGCATTGCGGCAATACGACGCTGGAGTCATGGAGTTGGGTCTTGAGTATACGGACAAGATGGCCATACCGCCCGGCCAGACGGCCTTTCCGCTGAGTGGCTACTGTGTGGCCGACTGCACTGGGGCCGCGCTGCCAAAGACGGGCATCATTATCTTTGGATCGCAGCTGCATACGCATCTGCGTGGCGTTCGCATTCTGACCAGGCACTTCCGAGGCGAGCAGGAGTTGCGGGAGGTAAATCGCGATGACTACTATTCGCATCATTTCCAAGAGATGCGCACGCTGCACTACAAGCCGCGCGTTCTGCCGGTAAGCCTTAAAGTCTTTCTCTCTCTCTCTCTCTCTCTGTCTGAATATACAATCTACTTTATTTCTGCATTTCTCTCCCCCTCTCTTTCTGTCTGCAGGGCGATGCATTGGTCACCACCTGCTATTATAATACGTTGGGCTCTACGAATGTCACGCTCGGCGGCTTCTCCATTAGCGATGAGATGTGCGTCAACTATATACACTACTATCCGGCCACCAAGCTGGAGGTGTGCAAGAGTTCCGTTTCGGAGGAGACACTCGAGGATTATTTTATCTATATGAAGCGGTAAGCGGATAAGAGGCGGGCGTGCTTAATGTTTCAATTAAGACGGAGCGCGGGGCAGAGACTGCAGCTAACAACGGTAGAGTGAGAGGGGGAGGGTTTGGTGCGCTAGTTGAGACATCAACTTAATGGCTCTATCTATATGCCTCTCATTCTCGTTTACCGTCTCTCTCTCTCTCTCTCTCTCACTCTCTCTGTTCGTTCATTCTTCCATCAAAGGCAAAAGTTTGGCATTCCGGCATTTGTTGCGGCTCCGGTTTGCGGCTGCCGCGCTTTAAGCGTATTCATAACGGAAATGTCTTCAGCTTCCTGTTTGCCCGTCCTTTCGCCCGTCCGTCCCGTCCGTCCCTCCGTCCCTCCGTCCATCCGTCCGTTCGCGCTTTCCAAGGTGCACGCTAATTGCCTGCGTTAATGGGCTCAGGCCCAAAAGCAACAAACTGCCAAAGTCCTTGCAGACGACGAGTCGCATTGTTAGTTGTTCGCTGTTCGTTGTTTGTGAAGCCAGCGTCAAAGAAAAAGTAAAAACTTCTCTGCTTTTTTTTTTTTTTTATTTTTGAACATTAGATTAGAGACTTGCGAGACTTGCGAGACTTGTGAAACTTGTAAGACTTTTTCGGCAACCGAAAAATGGGTTCAAGCCTTGTGCGTCACACAAAAGGCGGCTGATTGAATGAGAATGGGACAACTTATGAAAATTTACGTAACACAAAAAGGTAAAATCCGTAGGTGTCCGCTGGCTGTGACGAGCATAAAGGTGGCTTAGCTAAATAGGCAGCCCGCGCCGGAGACAAAAGGGTAGCTAGACATCTATAGCCAGCCACCTTTCACTCGCTGACAATCGCTTGTCGACTTCCCATAAAAAGGAACTGTGGAATGAATATCCAAAATTTATGATACCCAAAAAATTAACGCAAAAAGTCGACGGCTTAAAGTGAGCTGAAATTGGACAATAGCTTCGTGTTGCAATTCCATATCATTCCATTTTTCATATGACTTCTTTGATTTTGCCTTTTTTATTTTTTCATTCCTATGTTTCGGTTGATGTGTTACGAACAAGTGTTTCATTTCATTAATTTTTTTCTAATTGCTGGTTATTTTTTATTTGTTTCATTCCAATTTTGCAGCTAATATATTTAAGTTTACCTGTTTCATTTCATTATTTCATGTCAGCGAATTTTTAGCTTGTTATTTTTACATATGCAGCATATGGCGCTGAGCTTGTTTCATTTGATCATTCCAGTTCGACTCGGTTTTAAAACTGCCATTAATGTGGAACATCAAACTATTTGGTATTGTTGATTGTTCCATTCCATTTCGGTTCAAGTATTTAGATAAATTGCGTCCGCTTAAGTTGGGCCCTGAGACTAACCTGTTTCTATTCTGCATTCCATAAAACTGGAAATATCTGTGCTCTATTCAAATCTGATAAAGTGCAGCACAAACAATGTTAATGACGACATTTTCCAACACTGAGCAGTTAATGAAAACTAGCAATTTCCTCATTGAAATCGCATTACCGTCCACACATACACAGATAATGCAAGGACATTGCGTTTATTCCAGAAAATGAAAATACCTGCTTCTTACACTTTCCTCTCCATCTCTCTCTCTCTCTCTCTGTTTGTCTCTGTCCATCCAGGAAGGAGCATCAGCATGGCATACACTTGAACGGGGCACGTTCTGCGAATTATCGGACTATCGAATGGACCCAGCCGCATGTCGACCAATTATACACGATGTACATGCAGGAGCCGCTCAGCATGCAGTGCAATAGATCCGATGGCCAGCGCTTTGAGGGGCGCAATTGGGAGGGCGTGGCACCGACGCCAGTCCAAATCAAAATACCCATCCATCGAAAGCTCTGCCCCAACTACAATCCCCTATGGCTAAGGCCATTGGAGAAGGGCGAATGCGATTTGCTAGGCGAGTGCATCTACTAGGCAATGAGCGATGGGCTCTGCAGGCGGGATACGCAATTCCAATTACGTATTTCGGCAAAGGGGGGTGGGACACGACCATGGCACACGACACACACATACACATCCACGCACACACACACACACAGATGGAGACTACTTGAGTCGCGGCATGCTTTTGGGCAGCGGGCTTGCTAGGCCCTCTCTAAATGTATTTTTTTTCTCAACTGTTTTTTTTTTGGTAGTATATGATGATTGTCATGAAGAACATCAACAGCAACGCTTATTGTCAATTGAAATGGCAAGGAGAGAGCAGTAGGAGGAGATGGGCCGGACAGTGGTTGGCCAGGCCAGGCCAGGCCAGGCGGTTGGGTGTTTGGCAGTAAAAAGCTTTCTTTAAATAACTAATGAATTGTTGGCCTTTGAAATTTGCCGACCGGCTGCTGGCCCTGGCTTGAAGCGGCAAATGATACAAAAGGAAAACCTAAAAGAAATGTGGCAAAACAAAAAAATAAAAGAAAAAAAGTAGATGAAGAGAAACAAAACAAAATAAACGAAATGCCGTAAGGAAAATAAATGTAGAAGAAGCAGCAGCTGTCGCTGCCACTGCTACAAAAGCAAGCGACAGCGCGCCCGGGGCCACGGACAGAAACAGTTTTCAATGCAAGCTAACGGCCCTGTTTATACAATATAAATGAGCCGACTTTTGAGTCTGTCGAAACGTGTGTAAGATAAAAAGGTTGCCCTGTCCACCTGTCCAACTGTCCACCTGCCCTGCTGCCCATCACCTGTCCACATGCCCAACTACGCAACCTATCAAACAGCTATAATTATCAGACATAAAGCCAACTTTCTAGCCTGCTCATGCCTTGCCGTTTCAATGTACATTTTCTTTTTTTTGGATAGCCAACAGCCAGGCATATGTCCAAAGCTGTTTTCACACATAATCGATATGTATCGCTTATCGGACTCGATACATTTTTTTTTTTGAATAGCCAGTAGCCAGGCATATGTTTGCATCTTATCGATAGATATCGCTTATCGACTTCGATACTTTTCTTTTTGGATAGCCAACAGCCAGGCATCCAGTCATTACAAAATATCGATAGTCAGCAGCTATCGATATTCTATTTGAGTATAAATGAGAGATTGTCGACCTAAGCGTAAGCTTGAGTTGAGAATATGATGAGAAGTAGATAGAAGTATGTCTATGCATGCATATATGGTGAAATGAGTATTAATGTTGAATAGAGTCATTAAAGGTTGAGCTGGATATGAATAACACTGAGTATAAGATCAGCTGAGCATGGGTACATGCGAGTATAAGATCAGTTCAATATGAGTAAAAAGTGGGTAGAAGTTGAAGCACATATGATCACTATCGAGTATGAGTCGTTTGAGTCGAGGTGAATATCAGATCAACTGAGTATGAGTAAAGGCGAGTATGAGTGAATAAGAGTGTAAGAACAGCTCAGTATGAGTAGAAGTGAGTATAGGACTAGCTTAGTATGAGAAAAAATGAGTATAAGAATAGATTGAATTTGAGTATGAGTAAAATGGAAATAAGTTGAGTATAAGGGAATAGTAGTAAGGAGTATAAGAGCAGATGAGAGTAGGCAAGAGAATAAGTAGAGCCCGATTCAAGTGTTATTGCCTAATAATGAAAGTGAATACTATTGCAAATGATTATAAGAAATGAGTATAACGAATGAGCATAAAGCATGAGTAGACACCAATCACATCAAATGGATATACTTCGAAATAAAATAATATAGATAGTTATACAATTTCTACTTACAGTGCGAATTGCGATTAATTTTTACAACTTTTAAGTACTTTTGAAGCTGTTGTTGTTCTTAACGATCAAATCACAGATTTGGTTAAACAATTTTTTTGAAAAAGATAAAAAAAAAGCAAAACAAAATGAAAACAAAAAAGAAATTAACCAAAGATGATAAATATAAATTTGATGTACACAAAATACATATGCATAAAACATTGAATGGATATGTCTAAGTGTAGCTACATACATATATATATATATATATATTTAAGATGTGATAATTGTTCTACAGCTAAATAACAAAAAAAAAAAAAAAATAAATAAATAAAAATAAAACAATATATATGTACTAGATGGAAATTTATATATAAAAGAAAATGAAAACAAAGAAAACTAACCAAAAAAACTAAAAAAAGAGAAAAAACTGAAAAAAAAGATATATGTATATATATATATTATATATGATATATATATTTCATATATATTATATATGAAATGGAATGTATACAACAAAGTATCTAATAAAAAATGACCACCATACCAGCAACAAATATTCGTTTCATTTAACAGCGACTTAGAATTTGCCAACTTCGCACACTTATGATTGAGGATTTCTTTAATTTATTTCAACAGTAAATAAAACTTAATTTAATTTCTTATTAAAAGAATTTATCGAGCTGTAGATTTTTTCAATTATTGCTCTTTTTCCAACAAATGTTTTGAGTTCTAATTTGTTTCTTTTCTATTTTTAATACATGTAAAATTTTGTATTTATTTTATTTTTTTCTTCGAGCTTGGGCCTTCGTGTTGGGGCCTTGATTTTTTCAAATACATAGCTTTTCACATATGTTCCGTTTCTCTATCGAGAGACTAAACTGCAATGCTGCTCTTTCCAGCTGATGAAACCTCAATCAACTGCAATTAATGTTGAAAAGTTTGAATCGTTTGCTAAAAGTTGCATTGAATGATACATTGTTGTTGGCCGCCTTTTGGGTGGCTCTTCTTTGTTCCATTCCATTTCATTCCATACCATCGTGTCTGCATATTTCAGCTTTCGATGCAGCATTTTAATTGATTTTCAGTTTTGTGCGACGAAAAGGAACGCCGTTTGCCGTTATGAAAGTATTAAAAACGGTTGCAATCCAATTAAAAAGTTTTTTTTAACAAAATCACGCAACAAATAAAAAAAAAAAAAAAAAAAAAGACCCCGACACACACACAGAAATATTTTAATATTCATTGGCGCACATAAAGCTAAAAAAAAGCAGCAAAATAAACTAAATAAAAATTGTGCATAAAACGAGGCAATAAATTAAATGAGGTTTTTTTTTTATGCTCTCTTAAAGGGCACTATAATTTGATCATTAGCATTGCAAAGTCTAGACGGCTTTATAGGGTATCTATACTAAAAATTCTATGTGTATGGAAATTTCTGACGAATATTTTTATATTTTTGCCTTTTAGTTTTATTTTATCCCAATTGAATTCAGGCATATATGTTTATTATCAAAATGCTACAATGCTGTATGATTTTACATATATGCAGCTGCCAGGTTGATCAATCAGTTATATAATCAAACTTGCTCTATCAGCCTATATGTCAATCAATCTTTCACTCAATCAATCTATTAATCTATCTATCAATTAATTCTTCTATCAATTCATCTTCGTCAATTAGTTAATCAATCTATGAATCAAGGTCTAAAGATATACCAATCTATCAATCATATTCTTTATATATCAGTAAAACACTTTATTAATCAATCTCTTCAGCAATCAATCTGTCTATATATTAATCTCGTAAGAATTCAATCTCTCAATAAGTTAATTAATTTCTCTATTAATGTGTCAATCAATCCTCTACATATCAATCTATTGATCAATCAATCACTCAACCCCTCTTTCAACCTGCTCTTTGACTGTCAATACACCTGTTTCTTTTTAATTTATTCTTTGTTAGCGTATTCTGCATTCGACGTCTCGTAAACGATTCATTTACTTTCATTTGTTGTACAACCCCCAAACTAAATTGGAATCAGTGCACAGCTATTACGAGTCCCGTATATACGTATTTTATATGCACATTTAATCATTGCAATCGCATTTTAAGTGGCCCTGCAACTCACCCACTTAAAAGCGCACAGACTCCACAGTGGGTTGTCGTTTTTACCGTTATTTTATGACAGATTTTTAATGGCAATTGCAACGGAATGCCCCAACTTCCAAACTATTTTAATTTGAAGTAGTTTTTGGGGCTCACCAACGTTTATCGTAAAGTGACCAGGCTTTAAGTTAACAACTTACTTAAACGGATTAACAGCGTAAAAATTACATTGTCAGTTATTAAGCAATAAAATAACGAGACATTCTGACTGTCAGATACCTTGTAAGACCAACAAAATACTCGAAAATATTAAATTGCCTCTGATCTGAGCTTAAAACTTTTGGGGTATATCGGGTATAGAGTATATGTAAGCATTATAATTGTTTTTGCATAGAAAATGTTTGGCATATTAAAATGTTTGGGATATTAAATTTTATTTATGGTTTGGCGTAAATACTAAGAAACAGTTTTTGCTTCTAGGCAAAAAGCTTAAAAGCTCTTAGAGAATTGGCAATGAAATGCGGATCTGCACGAGAGTAAAAAAAAAAAAAGAACGAAGCTTTTCAAAGCTGCGAGCACGAAGTGTGAGCGAACGCGGCGTAAGCGCGCTCTTCGCTTTGTACTTAACAGTTTCTAAGCTGTGCTGTTTTTATTCGTCGGCGTCGGCGTCGGCGTCGCTGTCGGCGCTTTTGCCAGTGGAAACGAAAAGTCAATTTGGTTATGCAGCTGATCAATGCGACAGCAGTGGACGACGCCATAATGAGGTATCAAATGCAGCTGACCAAAGAGGCTCTCCCTCAGCCAGGGAATCTCAGCACAGATGTCCGCACAAAACGAGCTGAGCTCCATCACATTGTACTGCAAGCAAGAGGAGGAGGGAGAGAGAAAGAGTGGAGAAGTGAGACACAGAGAGTGAGAGCGGGCGTGTGGTGACTTACGTATGGTGAATTATGTGCGACAACAACAAACTCATCGGCAATAGTTCCCGTTGGCTGTAGAGCTCGTACATGCGCCCAAATGTGTTTCGGCACAGGTAGCACATCGCTTGCCGAATTCAGCAGCACCAGGGGCTGACTGACATTGAAGCTTCCGGCCACGGGCTGCGTTGCCACGCCCGAAACGCCCAAGCGCACATCGAACTGGCCTCCGCTGACAGCACCGTCAGTATAGCTGTTGGCAGCGCGTAGGGCCTTCAGCCAGTTCTGCCAGTTACCCGTGCGCAGCGTGCGCAGCCAGACAATGCGCAGAACATCGCTGTAGCTACTTAGCTCTTTGCTCAGCTGGACATCCTGCAGCAGGCTCTCGTACTCGAACAATGTGTCATCGTACAGCTGGCCCAGTTGCTTTTGAAGTTTGACCATTTTTTGGAAGTCCGAAATGGTGACAAAATTAAAATATTTCCTCAGACTGCTCAGATAAGTGTCCAGGCTCAGTCCTTCCAGCTCCTGTCCCGTCTGCCTCTCGAGCAGCATATTGCGTGGCGCGTTCGCCAAATAGCTGATGAAGAGCACACGCGACAAGCTCAAATCGTAACACAGACCCAAATACTTAATATCCGGCAGCTCTCCATTCAGCTTATAACCGATGATCAGAGTCTGTGCGTTGGCAGCGCAGCCGCTGAGTCTGCGCTGGCTCATATATAGGTTTTGGGTGAATGCGCCATTGCAGGTGATTGTGTAGCTGTTGCCATTCTGAATTATCTGATGATCGTCCAAATAGATGGCATTGTCAATGCACAACAGCTCCGCTGTATCCACATTTATCAAGCCACGGACATTATTAATTCTGATGCCCGTGGGGCAATGGAAGGCGATTGACTCGTTCTGCGACAGCTGAATGTCTGTCAATTCGCGCTTCACCACTGCCGTCGCGCTGCCGAACTTTTTCACCACGATCGGCCTCGGCTCAGACACACGCAAGTCGCAGATAGCCAAAGCGCCCGTCGTGCACAGCAGCAGCCAAACACAACACGTCCGCGACATCTCAACTCTCAATTGGTACTGATCTCAACACGAGTTGACACTTGCTTGAGAGCGCCGTTGGACGTCTTACCCTTACTCGTGAGGCGATGTGAGTGTGGTGTATTTTAAAGAATTGTTATCAAAATGAATTTTGCTTTGCTTTGTTCCTTTTCTTATTTGGTTCTCTCTATATATATATATATAGAGATCATTTGTTGTGAAACCCAGCTTGATTGACTGCATTGTTTTTTATAATAAACCATTATAATTTACTTACTGAATATAAAATGATAGGCTTGTGTTCTTAGATAAATACATACATATATATATATATATATATATATATATATATATATGCAGATAAATATTTATATAGATTTACTTGAGGCAAAACTTCTCTTGAAAATATCTTAGACTCTAATAAGAAAAGTTGCTATATATATATATATATAAATGAAGTTCTTCTGGACACGATCAAGGACATGGGGATACGCTTGAATCGTGTGCTCGTGCAATAGCATATATTTTCTATTTTCTTTTTGTCCTTAAGTCGGCTTATAGAAAGGCGATTTTCCATTCGATTAGATGATGGACCACTGAATATTTGACTATGCGCAATGCGCGAGATTCCATTAGCGCGAGATTCCATTATTTGACTAATCGCATGAAGGATAATAAGCGCTGGCTGCCAAGCAGACAACAGTCAACCAGAGCGTGACCTGGACAAAGATTTCGATATGTAAGTGTGTGTTAGTGTATGTGTGAGTGTGTGCGTGTGCGTGTGTGTGAGTGAATCAAAATTTGTGGCGCGGCAAAAAGTCAAGTGGCAACACGCGTAACGCAGCGAAACGTTCAAATGAATACGTGAGAAGGCGTTGCAAGGCAGACGACGTGTGTGCGTGAGTGAATGTGTATGTGTGTGTGAGTGTGTGTGTGTGTGCATGTAATCGCCTTTTTGGCTGCCTGCCATTGCAATTGCGCACACGCATGCAAAGCACATTTAATCAAGCGACTCGTGGCGCCCCGCTTGAGCTTGGCCCCGCCACTGGAGGCACGGCTCCTCTTTGGCCTGCCGTTTGCAGGATTTCAACATGGTGAAACGCGAAACATGAAACTATGCGATGCTTGAGAAACGTCTTGTCACTTGTGTGTGTGTGTGGGTGTGTGTGCAGGCGGCTCAAAGGTTGAAGATTGTACGTTGATGGTTGACGATTGAGGGCGGAGAACTGAGGGCTGAGGGTGTCATCATTACAAGTCTGCCATCATTTTCATTTCCATCAACATTTGGCTAAAACATTTATCTGCACACCAATCATACACACACACACACACACACACACATACTACATAATAACAGCACTTAATGTCAGAAAGTTTTTGATGTGCTCTAATTTGTATACAAAGACCAGGCAGACAGCGAGCCGAGACTGTTTTTGCGTGACACTCTGGCAGCGCGACAAAGCTGATACTCTCATCTGTCTGGCAGCACTGTCACCTTGTGAAACTCCATCAAACCCTCAATCCTCAACCCTCAACCCTCCCCCCTTCCACTCTCTTCCAACCATCGCACATGTGCGTCTGTTGGCGCGTTGTTGGCTCGTTAAAGAAAATTTGCTTTCACGCTTGATGGCAAATTGGGCGCGATCCACGACCCACAGCCCACTACACTCCTTCAACCGCCCTTCGCCCACCGGCCGTGCCCCATGCACTTGACTTTGGCATGCTGTGCATTGGACCCGTTAATATTTCATATGTCAACGCTAGCAACGAAACCCGCTCTCGCCCACACCCGCCCCATGCTCTGCCTATCTATAGCTTCTACATCCCTTTTGCTTCATTTTTTTTTTTTAATGTGGGGCATTCCCTTCTTTCATAATATGTATGTTAATACATATATATATATATATATATATATATATATATATATGTTATATATTTATCTTTATTTTTTTTTGTTCTTAAATCGCTTGCGTTTAAAAAATTTGATTATGTGAAATTCTCATGCGCAGAAATTAAATTTGTACACGGATTCACAATTTTCGGTGCCTGATTGTTGTTGCTGCTGCTGCTGCTGTCTCGCATTTTCATTTTTTATGACGGCTTTTCCGCATTTTCAAGCATCAAGCAGAAAAGCAGCGGAAAACAAAAAAAAAAAAAAAAATAATAAAAACAACAGCCAAAACTCTTGAGCTGCAGATACCCTCTAATCTGACTGCATAATTACAGCAGAGTCCCATGACCTTTGTCTACACGGGGAATACCTATAATAAAGAAAATGGAAATGGCTTTGGTAAAGCATAATAAATTTTTGCAATTTTAAATTTTAGTATTTAGTTAACTTAGTTCATTTTTTTTTTAATTTTTAAAAGAAATAAGAAATTTTTATTAATTTCATTTTTATTTATTAATTTTACATTAATTTTCTTATAATATTTACTGCTAAATATTAAATTTTTGTTATATTTTATTTTTTGTTTTTCTAATTCACTTTTATTATTTATTTTTTATTTTTATTCTTTATTATTTATTAATTTTTTTATAATTTTTATTTTTATGGTTCTTTTTTTTTCGATATATATAATCGTAAATATATATTTCAATTAGCATAAGTAAAAGCTCGCAATACTTCTTGAGCACACCTCGCATTTATAGGTTTTCATAACGTACGACAAAATTTATCAAAATAGAAACTCACTATATAGAATAGAAACTTTCTATCAGATATGTATGACCTTACAGCATGCATTTGCATTTAACAGGGTATTCGCTAAAGAAAACATGCAAGAAATCAAGAACATGCGACTGACACATTCAGTCAGTGAACGAAATTAAGCCACAACGGCTTCAGTTTCAACACAATCGTTACGCTCCTTATGTACTCAATAAGAATGTTAATAGAGCCATCAAAATACTATGAAAATTGAAGATAACAATAACATTCCATATGGACATGCATGTATAAATGAGCTGAAAGTAATTCCGAGAAAGAATATTTATTAAATTTATCATTTTTTTTTTTATTAATATTTTAGAAAGTAGTATTAATTTTAAAGTTAAGCATAAAATAAATAAATATAATAATAGTAAAATAAACGAAAAATATAAAATTCGTAGATATATGGATAAAATTATTATTATTTTTATATTTTTATTAATATAATACAAATACTCATTGTATTATCATATAATTTTAAATAAATAATAATAATGTAAAATATTAAATATTTATTATACATATAAATATTATTATTATTATTTATATATATATATATATATATATGTATATATATATATATATATATATATATATATATATATATATATATGATATTTTCAGTATTCTTGTTAAATATTTTTTTTTCATAAACAAATTTCAATAAATAAATAATACAAAAAAGTCATGTAAGAAGTCCTGATACTTCGCAGGGTATTGGAAGGTCCATGCATGACTCGCTATTGGTTTCCTTATTTGCAGTGTGTGTTAAGCGACTTAAAACAGCTTAAATGCTGTTGCTGGTGCCATCAACTGGGAAGGTGGCGGCGGTGACTGTGAACCGGAACTGGGTCTGGGCTCGGGCCTGGGTCTGGGCCGGGGTCGGGGTCGGGGTCTGGGTCCGGGTCTGACAGCAGCAAGCCGAAGAAGAAGTAGGCGAAGAAGTTAGGGGACACGGTACACAGTACATGGTATATAACAGGGGACATAACATCGTCGCCGTCACCATCACCGTCACCGTCACCGTCATTGTCATTGCCATTGTCATTGTCATTGGCATTTGGGCTTTAAGGGACAACGGCTGGCAAATGTTTGCGATTTATGCATAATTTATGCAAAAAGAGACACACAACAATTTGACATTAATCAGTATGCTTTATTGACTTGACCCAAGCACACACACACAACAAAGGCGCGAAAGAGAGATGGATCAATGCTCGAGAGTGATAGAGAAAGCGAGAGAAAGAGAGAGAGAGAGAAAGAGAGTCGCGGCTGGAAGGGCGCTAGCATCACTCATGACGTCTGTGCTGGCTTCGTGCCTGACATTCCCCATAACTTAATCAAGAAATTCTTTATGCATCCAGCTCCCCATATATTCCATCTATTTTTTTTTTCCACTCAATACCCCTGAAATATGCATGCGAAGAGCTATATTAGTTTATCAAAGAAGTAGGCGACTTGTCTGATATCTAAATAGATATCTTTATATCATTATATCATATCAATCATTGGCATTTGATTCACTCGTTCAGTCTCAGTCTAATTCTTTATATCTCTCTCATTCTCTGCGTAACTATCCCTTTCGAAAGAGATTTTCATTATATTAATTATATATATATCGATAATTATTGATTTATAAATGAGTTTTTGTGAAGTAAAAATACAAGTCGACCAGTCATGAATGATAAATATTTAATATACTGTAATACAACTCATCTATTGATGTATTATGTATGTATCATTATGTATACATCATCCTCTAACTAAGGAAACTCAAGTGCCCATTTCATGGTATATAGAGCTTCAGAAATATGCACATTTTAATATGCACAGGGTATTTTTGAGTCGGGCAATGTGTTAGGCGACGCCCACTTTCGTTATGTGCGGTCTGTCGTCATCTCATCAATGGCGTTAATGTCCCTCGTTTCTATTGTGGCTTCGTGCCTTTTGTTTTCGACAATGAATGCGACTTTGACATTCCGTTGCCTCTTTGCGGTCCATAATTTTTTCCTCGTTTCCTTTTGTCGCAGGAATTTTTAATAAAATTCTTTGGTAAAAAAATGCTTGACAGCCATTTCTTTATTAATGCTCTAATGAATACCTGCAGCTATTTTCTATCGACATGTGAGCTTCATGTTGCATTTGACATTGACTTTGACACGCCGTTAAATAAAGCTGTTAAGCTCTTCTATAGGTGGGTGGAGGTCTAGTTAAAAGTTGTCTACGAAGGGCTAATTAGGAAGAGAGAGAGTGAGGGAAAGGAAAAAAAGAGAGAGAGAGAGAGAGAGAGAGAGAGAGAGAAGGGAGATAGTAAACAGAGAATGCAGTACATTAAGTTAAGTAAGGTCAATCAGTAAATGTTTTGGAATCCATACAAATATTAACAGTTTAAATCTAACTATAATGGATTGAATTTATGATCTCATATACAGCAAAGTCTTCCTGTTAATAACAATGTAAACGTTACTGAAGTACTTATAAATCTCATAATAATAAGTTAAATGATTGGGAATAAATACGTCACGTGACGTGACTAATAAAAATGACAAACAAAACTCAACTATTTACAGGTCGATCGAGAATTTAATATATATATATATATATATATATATATATATATATATATATATTTATATCTTTATATATATGTATACTTGTTGTCTCTGTCTAGTGCTTGAATTGTTGCCAAGCTTTTGTGCTGGCTTATCCATAACCATTGGCAACTCTGGCTAACGAACCGAACCAATTACAGCTGAAAATATGTATTTACTACGCCTCAAGTCGACGACACAAAGTCCACGTAGCGTTGCCCAAATAATATCAATATTTACGTATATATGGAATATACGAATAGGCGAAATTTAATGAAAACAAATAATAATGTTCAAGCAGGGTTAAGCGCGCGTGGAAATACCCTCTAGCTGAATTGATTGATGATATATATAAATAAATAACTAAATAAATAATATATATATATATATATATATATATATATATATATATATATATATATATATATGATATATGATACACACATATTTAAGAGTGCAGGAAAATAGGTGTATGGCCAGAGGTATGACCAGAGGTATGGAACTTCTATAGAAGTTCATAGACTTAACAGTAATATGAGTAAATACATTTAGAGGTACGCTAAATGCATAGCTTATATGACAAAAGTCGCTTACATAGGCGTTGCTAAGTTCACTGAGAATATTTGTATATTTACGAAACTTTTCTGTTTATGATGCTTTTCTTATTTAGCTCTTGAGAATATATGCTTGAGCTCATATACCGAAAATCATTTATCTGCATCTTTATGGAATTCATTGGGTGTGGCGCAGATAAGTATTGTGTTTATGCTGCAATTCATATGAAACTTTAAAAATATGAAAAATATTTAAGGCTTAGCTCCTCACATGTCAAAGATTAGGTATGTAAATAGTTCAATGAGATTGGAGTAGGCATATTTATGAAAAAACATTCGGCATGTCAAGTAGTGTCTTGCTCTGATGTGCACTCAGTCCATTGGGTCTGCAGGGCAGATGCATATATGTATTAAATTATATCATGTTTAAATTTGTTTTTAATATTAATAGATTATACAATATTTAGCATACCTGTATTATTATTATTATAATATTATTTTTTTTGATATTAGCTGTCAGGATATAGAATTATATATATATATAAATATAATTATATATATTTTTTTCTATGACTCAAAGTACTAAAGATCTCCGCCTTTTTCTAGAGTGTAAAAGTTCCACTCTTTTATTATTATTTTATTATTCATATTTTCTGATTTATCTATTCATATTTCATCACATACATAATAATCAGTCGGGCATACCCGCTGCTTATAGACAGCTTGACTATGCGCAAACCAAGCGGGCGCCAAATGTGCATTGAAAGGTAATTAAAAATAAAAAATTAATAATAATCAAAAAAAAATGAAAATAAATTTCTTTATTGTCCATTGGGCAATGCTCGATCAAACGAATTTTTGTTTAGTTGCGTTTGCGCTGGCCAAGCGAACGGATCGACCGAAAAATATCAAAAATCCAAATTCAAATCAAAATCCAAACCGGAATCAGAGTGGGGAGTTGCTTTCCGCCGAACTAAAGCTAACGCTGTGCGCTGCCTATAAAGCACCGCATTAGACAGCAACAACAACAACAACAACAACAATGCATTTACATGTGGCTTTGTGGGTCTGTGGCACGCTTTTGGCGCTGCTTTTGGGCTGGCAACAACGCAAATGTTGGCGCCTCATTTGGCAGCTCAACGGCTGGCGAGGCGTCGCACAGCAGCCGCTGCTCTGGTTCTTGCTCTGCATCAATTTGCATCCAAACAGTTGAGTAGCCGAAGCGGCTAAGTGTCAACCTCTGCTAATACCAACTCTCTCTCTCTCTCTCTCTCTCTCTCTCTCTCTACCTCTCTGTGACAGGCATCCTGGACAAGGTGACGCGTCTGCGTGTGCTCTTCCAGCGCCCGTTGGCCATACTGATTGGCACGCGCGCGCTGCTCTACATTGACGATCCGGCGGGCATGGAGTGCGTATTGAATGCGCCCGAGTGCCTCGACAAGACCTTCATGCAGGAGGGTTTCTTCGCGCGACGTGGCCTGCTGCATGCGCGAGGTAAGCGACAACAAGATTTGCCTGGCCATATTTATTTATCATCTTGTAATACGCTCTTGGCTGGGTGGCGGCAGGTCAGAAATGGAAGCTGCGTCGCAAGCAGCTGAATCCCGCCTTCAATCACAACATTGTCATCAGCTTCTTCGACGTGTTCAATTCGGTGGGCAATCAGCTGCTGGAGCAATTTACCACACAGTCGCATCTGCACGGCACGTCGGTGCGCTTCAAGGATGCCGAGGATATGCTAAGTCGCGCCGTTTTGGAGGTATCCTGCCGTGAGTAGCATACGCTTAGCCCCGTCCCACTCCCAATCCCAGTTAGTAAAAGTAAAAACATTCCAAATGCTCCAAGTGTCTGCGGCGACTGCGACTGCGACTGCGACTGCTACACGTTTGTCCAGTTTCCATGCAACTCACGTACGCGGAACCCATTCAGACAGAGCCACATAGACCCGAGGGTCGGTCAGCAGTAAGTCTTAGCTGCAAGCAAGAACGGCCGCTCGCTGTTAGTCTGGCGCGGTGCGGGCGAGCGGGCGAGCGGGCGCGCGGGCTATCGATATGTCGATAAATTATGATTAGCCTTATGCAGAAACTAGTCGATTGGCCGTTGATTGCTTCTGCACTAGCACGAAAATCTGTTATGATTCGGTATGCACTCAGCATAAGCTCATTCCAAGTGCTGCCCTCAAAGGGCGTGCCAAAATACCCTAGAAGTAAACAAGCGAGACGAAGTCTGTCCCTCAGATACCCCATGAGGTACTCTGTACACAAAAGAGATTTCTCAAGCGCTATAATAAGTGAGATACCTTACCATGCCCCATAAATGAGTTAAGAGTATTCGAGTTCGATCTGAACATACCCTATAGTAAGCAAAAGTTGTCTAGTATTTTATGGATATACTCTAGAATAAAAAAGCTAGAGCTGCTTTAGTTAAAGCAGTCAATATACATATAATATTAGAGCAAGGTAGACACCATTAGCCTGACTACAAAATACCCTTTAAAAATCAAGAGAGCTATAATTTTTTGCTTAATCAGACAAAGTGGTGTAGTGAAACTGATTGATACCCTATATAATATGTAAGAGTGAACTTGACAGTATTAAATCACAAGCAGACTCGTACAAAATACCCTATAGAAAGTATGCCCGCTTCAGTTCATAATGTAGGCATAGATATTTTGTTATGCAACAGGTAATTTTCTCTAGTACGACTAGAAGATAACCTATATGCCATATTATATTGATCTTACTCGAAATTCTATACAATTTAAGAGTCGATTAGAATATATCCTGTAACAAGTTAGAGTGAATTATCAAAAAATGGAAATACTCCTCAATTAATATTTTGCCTTAGTCGTACTACAAGATATCTTATAATATTAAGCTAAGCCGAGTTGGGTATATCACATAATCGGTAAGAGTGCCATAAGCTGACTTACAAATAACCTGTAGAAAGTAAGAGTGATAAAGCTCGCTTTGGTTATACCCTGTAAAAGAAGGCCCTTTGATATTAAGCTGAACTGAGTTGGGCATATCCTATAATATGTAATGTCGTCATAAGTTGCTTAAAAAATACCCTGTAGAAAGTACCGCAGGTATACCCTGTAAAAAGTAAGTAACTAACGAATCCCCTGGTATAGGTAAAGGTAGTCTAATCAGCACAGAGCTCAATCTGTAACAAAAGGAGAAATTAATTCCGACTAGAAAAATTAAGATTTTCCTAATTGCAGTCGTCTCAGCTTGCAGTCAACAAATGATGAACTAAACGTGGTTAAGTTAACTAAACAAATAAATGTACTTTATTTGAGAAGTGAAACCTTTTTGGTCTCGCGACAATAATTCATTATGAAATGAGCCTCGATAATGCGCTTTGATCCTTTGGCAGCGCTTTGAAGCGACATGTTCCATTAGCAGTTAGCTTAGCGTTAGCTAAGACACCTCTTGCCGCGGGGCTTAGGCCTTGGCTGCCTCGGCATCAAATTGAAGGCCAAATCTAATTACATGAGATTTGAGAATTTGCTGGCTAAAACAGTTAGCGCTGCCCATTAGCAGCTGCCTGGAGGCGAACAGGCAGCCAGATTGGCAGTCGAGCAAATGCCGTGTTTTGGCTGCACGAATCAGGCTGGCACCTGGCAATATTTGAATGTCACACATGCTGCCACACACTTGCTCTCTCTCACTCTCTCTCTCTCTGGTTGTCTCTGCCTGTGGCTTAACACCTCGTTAACTTTTATTGCAGTCACCATTATGGGAACACCGACGAATTTCACGCAGGCGGATGACGCACACATCGCCACCACCTACAAGCGGTGAGTGCGGCCCCATTGCCAGCAGCCCCAATCAACTCGGCCTCCCTAAACCTCCTCCACCTCTCCCTTTTCCCCTTTCTGTCTCTCTCTCTCTCCTTCTCTCTTGCTCTTTTTACTTTTTAATAGGCTTCTTGAAATCTCGGCTATTAAAACCGTCAAGCCCTGGCTGCAAATCGATTTACTGCACCGCCTTTTGGAGCCACAGTTGTATGCAGAGGCCGAGGCATGCAACCAGCTGCTCGTCGATTTTGTGGCACAAATCGTCCAGCGCAAGCATCGCAACTGGCAGCTACGCAACGCCATCGATAATGACGACGATGTGCCCTGGCAGCGGCGCATATTCATCGAGCAAATGTTTCAGCTGGCCGCCAATGGCGAGCTCACCCTGCAGGACATCGAGGACGAGGCCCAGTCCATGGTCCTGGTGGTAAGCAACAGACATCTGACATACGAGTATAGATATGCCTCAGAAATTGGGCACTTCAGAAAAAACGTATCGACAGCTATCGTTTATGTAATCTAACTCTGCTTTATTTGCTATCTATAGATATGCGTCTTGCCTTCCCTTTTTGTGTGTTTCTGTGTTTTTCCATCTCTCTTCTTCTCTAGATATTTCAATATTTTCTTTTATTTTTTTTGCTCTCACTCTCTATCTCTATCTATATATATCTTAATCGCACTTCATATCGCTCTTCATATAACTCTAGCATATGTATATATATGTATATATATCTTCCTTTCTATCTGGCTTATATCTATACATCACTTTCTATCTGCCTACCACTCTCTATCTTTCTATTCTATATCTTTCAATCTCTGTTTCATTCTATATTTTATTATGTATTATATATATTTTATATATCTTTCCATGTATCTATCTCAGCCTCGTTGTTTATCTCTCTGTCACTCTCCCTCTGTGTACATATATCTAGGGCTCTCTCTATGCCGCTTTACCTATCTATATTTTCTTTCTCTTTTTCTCTCTTTCTCTCTCTATTAATCTCCTTATATTCATATTTCTTTTTATTTACCTATTTCTCAATCTCTCCATAAATATATATCCATCCTTCTCTATCTCTTTCTATGGCTACCTATGATTTATTAGAGATATATCTCTATTTGATTTAAGTCTATCTATCTATCTTTTTCTCTCTTTTATAGATAAATATATAAATATGTGCCTCTCATCAGTCTGTGTATATATTTATCTTCTAACGTTCCCTTTTTTCTATATATATCTATGTGTCCTCTATATCTTGGTATCTTTTTAATTCTCTCTATCTAGCTATGTGTCTATCTTTCTATATCTCTCTTTCCCTCTCGCCCTCTGTCTGTCTCTCTCTCTCTCTCTCTCTCTCTGTATATCCATATACATCCCCATCTCGATCTAATTTCCTTTCAGTCTTTTGAGACCGTCTCGAACAGCATTATGATCGCGCTGCTCTGCCTGGCCACGCACAAGGGCGACTGCCAGCAGCGCCTGCGAGCGGAAATTGCGAGCGTGATGCCGCACGGCAGCGACGTCAGCTATGTGGGCGTGGAGCACCTGCAGCAGCTGCGCTACTTGGATGCATTCGTGCACGAGGCACTGCGGCTGCTGGCGACAGTGCCGATGAATTTGCGCCACGTCAGCCGCGACTTTCAGCTGGCTGGTCGGGATGCGATTGTGCCGCAGAACACGATCATTGCGCTGGACACGTTCAGCATGCAGCGCGACACGGCCTGGTGGGGCGAGAAGGCGACACAATTTGAGCCGCAACGCTTTCTGCAACAGCAGCAGCAGAAGGACAAGGAGGACGATGAACTGGAGCAGCAGCTGCTGCAGCAATCGAAGACCACACAGCGACGGCACTCGTACAGCTTTTTGCCCTTCTCCAAGGGTCTGCGCACCTGCATAGGTAAGTGTGCTGTAGCAGCTGATAGTTGACTGAATTACCAATCGCATCTCGGACAGGTCGTCGCTACAGCTTCTTCATCATGAAGGTCTTTCTGGTCAAGCTGATAGCCAACTTCGACTTCAGCAGCGATCAGCAACTGGAGCAGCTGCAGTTCGTCGAGGGCATTTCGCTGAAGTTCCGCAACGCCGACCAGATACTCTTTCGCATACAGCCGCACCAGAGCTCATAGTCAAGTCAAATAAGTCGACAATAATCCAGCAAAGTGTCTCAAGGCTGAAGTCTGATAACTTTATCGATTTTTTTCGTCTGCTCAAATGCTACATTCAATAATAATATGATATATGTTGTAAATAATATATTTTATATTTCTTCTATATATATTTTATTTTATTTATATTTTTTGTATTTTTTTATATTTTTCTTTGATAAGTTTTCTTAGCAATCAAATATTGACGAATATTCGATTTCCTTTTTTTTTTTTATTTTGTCTGTTTTTTTTTCTTTAAATATAAACTATATAGAAATTTTTTTAAATTAAATTTTTGCTTTTTAAGCTAAGTTTTCTATCTCTTCTAATATACATTTTATTTTTCTCTAAAGTAGTTTTCATGGTTTTTAAATTTAACTTTCGTAGTTATTTTATATAAAACATATTCAGATTTAAGGCTTAAGCTAAATCTCATTTAACTATTTTTTTTTTTTTTTTTGATAAAATATATATACAATTTTTTTTTTAAATTACTTAAATAATAATTTTTTTGTAAAAGAAATAGTTTGCAAAATCAAATCTAAATAAATTAATATAAATTAATTTTTTATTCATACAATTACATAAAATTTAAATAAGTATAAATAAATAAAATAAATTCTCTCGTTTTCTAGCTGTGCTTAAAGAATTAAGTAAATTATAAATTGTTATCGATAAAAAATGAGATGAATTATCGAAAAAAAAAACATGAAAGTTAGAAAAACAGATAGATTGGCGGTCGGATGCTGTTTTTTTAATTCAGCTCATACCTAAGCTAAGCCAACTGAGACCCTATCAACTCCAACTCCTAAAGACCTCGTATGGAGTTCAATTAGCTTTAGACATTATTCTCGATTGATATGTGGCCAGGAGTCTCTTTTTATAACCTGCAATTTCAGGGTATAATATTTTTAGAAATATGTATTCCACACCCCATAAAGCTTATATATATTTTTGATCAAGGTGACGATAGGAATCAGAATACTTCTGTATACCACACAATTGAGTGTGTTTGTTCTATTTTTCGATAACTTATCCCATTCCCTTATTATATAAACATGACTTGACAATTCCGAATGTATCGATAGTTTCGATAGCTGCCATTGAGTGTGATTGGTCAATAAAAAAAACATATTACTCAACACTTATACAGATCAAGACCAATTCTACTTTATATTCAATATGCTTTTGCTTTCCCGTACGCCCGATAATGCCTAAGACTGTATATCATATAGCTTTAAGTACTATCGTACTATATTATATTTAATTATCATTTGATAAAGTATATAAATGAATATTTTGATATTATTCCCGTTTCGGCTACTCCGGCTCTTGTGGCTCATTTGCCTGCTGCTGCTTCTCATTGGAGTCCGTCGGCTGAGTCTCATTGTTGTCAGGGGTTTTGACTTCGCATAGATCATAAAGCTTTGCGACCAGGTCCACATCGCCGAAACGCACCACGCCACGACGCAGATATTCCACCGTCCGAATGGGCAACGTGTTATGCATACCGTTTCCTTCTATGAACTCAAGCACTTCTTCGACTACACCCTGGAATCAAATTAGAAAATTATGGATATTACTGCTGAACTATATTAATTGATATTCGACTTAACCTGTGGGAAGTAGACAATGCGATTGTCTCTTAATTCTGCGTTTTCATCCTGGGCTTCATCCGTTGGATTGTTAGTAACATTTTCCGTAGGTAATGATTTTTTTTGAGAACTCATTTTCAAGCTTAAGTTTTGTACGTTCACTTCGAGAAATGAAAATGGAATGACTTGTTTCAGCTCTGTATCGATGACTCTTCACTTTTACTTTGACAGCTTATGTCAGCTCCTGTTAACAGGAATGTCTGGCAGCCCATAGTTGCTGTGGAGCTATTATAGTTATGTCCAGACAAGGTGTTATATTATAATATATGCTTGCTTGAAATAGGCTCATTAAATTACAGAAATCATTTACAATTGAGAAATTTACAGAGATCGAAGCTATTTGTTAATTGCTAATGAAAACTAGAATTAGCCTACAAAAATATCGTTTTTAAGAGCTTTACTAAAATATATTTTATAATATAAGAAATGAAATGAACTCTCTAGTTTTCTAACTATGCTTAAAAAATTAAGTAAATTATAAACTGTTATCGATAAAAAAAGATGAATTATCGAAAGAAAAAAAAAAACAATAAAAGTTAAATTAAATTTCGAGCTTTTAGTTTGTGTGGCTTATGAGGTCGTTGCGCTCAGATCGACGGATAGAAAAAAAGTGGATGGCCGGTCGGGTGATGCTTGTTCAACTGAGATTATCATCCCGATAAAGAATCTATAAATACATAAATAAATTACATAATAAATTCAACAAAGCAATTCTCCCTGAAATCTAATATTCAATGGGCTTAGACATGTGATGAGCTCAACCGTTTGCATGTCATAAATGAATCATAATCGTATTTTCAAGGCTTTGCATAATAATTTCTTTGGTATTTTGATTAATTATTTTATTTTTATTTTTTTTTTTTGGTTTTTATTTTTTTTTCCGTAAAACCTGAATATATCGTCAAACATATTATTTAAGCCGTAGTCGGGTTTGCTAAACTAAACTTGTAGAATTTGGGACGTGTCGAGACGAATGGTAGCTAGAACTTAGGCATTTTCCGTGGCAAAGAAGTGTGGGTCCAGTTTTTGGAGCTTTTGGCGCAAGCTGTGCTCTAGGCGCTCCTCGAGGCGCCGCTCCAGTCGGTTGGAGGAGATCTGCAGCTGCTCGGCGCTCTGGGCGGCCTGTTGGGCGCGCCGTTCACTCTCCTGCAATTGCTGCTTCAGTTTGGCCACCTGCCGCTCGAAGCTTTGCACCTGCTGTGTGGAGTGCTCGAAGGCCCGTTCGACGCAGTGCAGATTCTGGGCAGCCGCATCCAGCTCCGACTGCAGCAGCGCCTGGCTGGCGCGACTGCTCTCCAGCTGCTGTTCGCTGAGCGTCACACGCTGCGACAGCTGCTCGGCCCGCTGGCCGCTGTACTGGGCCGTGCGATCGGCATCCTTCGCCTGACGCTCCATCTTGGACAGCTCCCAGACGAGCAGCTCGATCTTCTCCGCTTGCATCTGGCTGCGGTGCTCGAGCGCCTTGCGCTGCCGATCGCTTTCCATGAGAGCGCTGCGCGTCTCGCGCACCGTCGTCTGATGGCAATTGACATGGTTCAATGCCAGCTTCAGCTCATCCTCAAGATGCATATTGCGTCGCTGCAGCTCCACGAGGCTGTCCTCCAATTGGGCGCGACGGAGCTGCTCGCGCTGCAGCATCAGCTGGCAGTGGGTGAAGTCATCCTTGTAGCGATCCAGATCGATCTTAGCCCGATGTATCTTCAGCTTGAGCGTGTCCAATATAAGACCCTGTTGACTCAGCATCGACATCTTTCACAGATTCACACGATATGTTTCAATAACTATATATATATATATATATATATATATATATATATATAGATATATATAAATATGTGCGTATTACTCGTGCAGTGGCTCAATGTTGGGTGCGTTTGCTCGTGCTGCTGCTGGTTTGCTAATAGAACTGAATTATTATACTTGTAATTATTTATGTATATAAATATATATATATATTTTTTTTTATATATATAAATATATTTTTGTGTTGATTTGACTGATAGGTTTTAAATAATTGCAATTTGCATGACTTGCTGAGCAGCCGTCTCGGGGACATTTCGGCTGGACACAAATTTCCCTGCCATTTGAATTTTTGTGCTTTGCGCACGGGCTTAGCGCAGACTTGAACCATGCACGCGTTGGCCGCAAGATGGCGCAGCTTTTACTTGCGCAAGCTGCCGCTAAACTTTGCGCTCATAAATTATAAGCTTTGTTAAGCTTTAATTTAAAAAGAAAAATATATTTATATATATGAAAAGGAATATTCGCACTAAAGTTTATATTCTTGGTTTAAATTCTAAAATAATAACAAACTCTGTATATCGCAAAAGGTTTAGCTTAGCTTAGAGCTTAAAAGCTTTAAAGTATCGCATATATTCCGCAAGAGACTAAAATGCATATATAATATGATTTGAAATCGAATTTTTGAGTGGTAATTGCCAAAAGTAAGGGGGAGGGGAGGATCTACATTGAAATTATTAAAAATTTTAATTTTCGATTTTGTCGTGGGAACGCTTTAGTTCCTTTCTTCTTTCTATCGGTGCCGGAGTGACCTTCTCCCGACCGCCGCCTTCCTCCTCGTCGGAGTCAGGCACGAAGTTCTGTCGAATGAATTTGGAAAATTCTTCGATGGATTCATTCTGGTTGACGGGTGCAAAGATTTCCCTCAATTCCATGCAATCCTTGACGCTTATGACCGACCAATTGTTGTCCTTCATGTGATAGAGACGGACAAGTCCGCCGGTGTATTCATCCAGAAAAGTGGCATGATAGATGGCGCGCATTGCCACACTGTACGCCTCTTCGTCTTCCATGTCATATTTGTGGAGCGTGTAAAGGATGCCCAGTGCACATTCGTTGCCGCTACCCGTCGCAAAGAGATTGCCCTCGACTTTCATGCCATCGGAGTCCACATAGATGAGTTTCGCCTCACCGTCGTCGTAGCCGGCTAGAATCATGCCCATGCTTAGGCCCGTGTCCCTCAAATCGTAGCAAATGTTCCACAGTATGTTCGCTACAGACACCACGGGCATCTGACAGCCGTTGGTCAGTTCGTACAGACGGCACTCCACTGTGAGCACGCGATCCCAGTAGACACAGTCGGCGGCGCCTCCGCATATGGTGCACAGAATCTTTTTGCTCAACTGAATCACCTTGCGCATGCTCTGTGTGACGATGAAATTACCACAGGTGGCACGCGAGTCGGCACACAGCACTATGCCGCCCTTATACTTGAAGCCCAATGTTGTCGTGCCGTGCGCAAAGTCCAACTTCACATTGCCCCGCTTGGCCAGCCTAGCGAGACGCCTCTGCGGATTGTCAAATGGCGGCCTGAACAGCGAGTAGGGACTGTCGAAGACGGTCTTGAAGCGATTGATCTCCATATTTGCATAGGTCTCATTTTTATCGTCGACTGACTTCAAAAACGGCGCTTTACCCATGCCGCAGATTCGTTCCAGCGCCATCTCAGAAATGTGCTAAATTTGCTCTCTCAATAATATTTCCAAGTTCGAACTTGTGATTTTTGTGGTTGGCTCGAGCCCTGTGAATGAGTAAACGAATTGTATCAGAAGTATATGAGGCTCCTTGGTGAGCAGGTCTACTATAAACAGACTTAGCCTACTATAAATACTAAAAATCAAGAGATTTGCTCTCGGGTGTTGACAGAGCTCATACTAAGGCCAAGTCATCTAAAACTCTATCAACTGCAACTCCTATAGACCTCGTATGGAGTTCAATTCGCTTTAGACATAATTCTCGATTGATATGTGGCCAGGAGTCTCTTTTCAGGGTATAATATTTTTAGGAATATGTATTCCATACCCCATAAAGCTTATATATATTTTTGATCAAGGTGACGATAGGAATCAGAATACTTCTGTATACCACACAATTGAGTGTGTTTGTTCTATTTTTCGATAACTTATCTCATTCCCTTATTATATAAACATGACTTGATAATTCCGAATGTATCGATAGTTTCGATAGCTGCCATTGAGTGTGATTGGTCAATAAAAAAAACATATTACTCAACACTTATACAGGTCAAGACCAATTCTACTTTATATTCAATATGCATTTGCTTTCCCGTTCGCCCGACTGTATATCATATAGCTTTAAGTACTATCGTACTATATTATATTTAATTATCATTTGATAAAGTATATAAATGAATATTTTGATATTATTCCCGTTTCGGCTACTTCGGCTCTTGTGGCTCATTTGCCTGCTGCTGCTTCTCATTGGAGTCCGTCGGCTGAGTCTCATTGTTGTCAGGGGTTTTGACTTCGCATAGATCATAAAGCTTTGCGACCAGGTCCACATCCCCGAAACGCACCACGCCACGGCGCAGATATTCCACCGTCCGAATGGGCAACGTGTTATGCATACCGTTTCCTTCTATGAACTCAAGCACTTCTTCGACTACACCCTGGAATCAAATTAGAAAATTATAGATATTACTGCTGAACTATATTAATTGATATTCGATTTTACCTGTGGGAAGTAGACAATGCGATTGTCTCTTAATTCTGCGTTTTCATCCTGGGCTTCATCCGTTGTATTGTTAGTAACATTTTCCATAGGTAATGATTTATTTGGAGAACTCATTTTAAAGCTTAAGTTTTGTATGTTCACTTCGAGAAATGAAATCAGAATGATTTGTTTCAGCTCTGTATCGATGACTTTTCACTTTTACTTTGACAGCTTATGTCAGCTCCTGTTAACAGGAATATCTGTCAACCCATAGTTGCTGTGGCGCTGTTATCGTTATATCCAGTTAAGGCGATATAACACTATCCCATTATAACATATGCTGACTCAGCCTCATCAGCTTACTGAAATAATTCAGAAATGCACAGAGATCGAAGCTCTTTGTCTATTGATATAAAAAAGAGTAGAAATTATAATAAACCTGCGAAAGTATCGTGCTTAAGAGCTTTATTAGCTTATGAATATCATAATTCATTGGTCAATTGGGGATCCTCTATGATAAAGTCAAATATAATTTATGTACCCTGAATCCATTGCAACTGGAATTTTAACCTATTCCTAACTCAAGTACATAAAATACTAGAGACTCGAGATTGTTAAAAATCTTAATCCTGTTGTTGTTTGCTATTAATGAATAAAAGAAACTTTTAATTATTGGCATATCAGCTCAAAGAATGCAGGGCATCTCTTAGTCGAGCCGTCTCGACTAGAGCTCTCTTTCTTATTATTGCTGCTTGATTCGAGCCTGTGTCTCTGCACTGTGAGCACCTTAAATAAATACCAGACTCGCGCTCAGCCATTGAAATTTGCAAACAATAATTGGCAAAATGAGTGGAGCATTCATAACGACGTGGAAGTACGCTTCACTTTCTTCCCGGGATGCTCTCTGTGTCTGTGTGTGTGAGAGGGAGTGTGTGTGTGGTGTGTGGCGGCTACAAATGTTGAGCAATTACGTGACGCGTGCCTGGGACACCGCCGTATGATAATATGCCACAACTGTCAACAATATTTCCGGTGCAAAGTGTCTCCAATGTGATCCCCCTCGCCTCTCTCTCTCTCTCTCTCTCTCTCTCTCTCACTCTCTGCTTTATGCTCTCTTTTATCTCGCATGTCAACCTGCATGTGTATGCGTTTGGCCTTGACAGCAATCGTGGGTGTGTGTAGGTGTCTCTGTAGTACTCTCAGCTCGGGCGCATATCATTGTCAGTGCAGGGCCGTGACTCAACTTCAGTTCGCTTGAGTTGTCTAAAGACTTGGGTCCAACTGTCGGCATCGTCTTAGCAACTAAACGACAGTTACAGCAGCAGCAGCAGCAACAACATCATTATAAACTAAACATACACTGAGCAAAATTTGCGTGTTATATGTCTACAGCTTCAACAGTTTTTCAAAGAGATTTCTGAAACTAAGACTGATGCTTGACTAAGAAAATCTATAAAAGTACAAAGTATCTATGCATTTCTATCCACTGTAAGAAATGCATAGATACTTTGTACTTTTATAGATTTTCGTAGTCTTAGTTTCAGAAATCTCTTTGAAAAACTGTTGAACCTGTAGACATATAATACAATATAATATAATGATACAGATACAGATATAAATGCTCATAGATATTAAAGGAAATATGAAAACTTCAGCTCAAGTCACTTGTATCTAGGCATTTCTTGCAGTGTATAATACAAATAAATAGATTAAGATTATGATATATAGCTATTTATGATATTTAAAGGAAATATGATAATTTAAGCTAAGATCAAGCTACATATTAATAGCTCAAAGACTGAGCTACATATTTTATACAGGCATTTCTTGCAGTGTATAATATAGCTTAATGGATTATTATGTAAGCAGTGTACTTATGCGCATACAAGAAAAAATATGATACAGCTATAGATATTAAACGAAATATGAGAAGTTTAGCTCAAGTGCCATATGTCTTATACCTAGGCATTTTTTACAGTGTATGATTTAGCTAACTATAGATAATCATAGATATTTTTAAGGGTATTATGAAAAGTCTCATAAGCTACATCTTGGCCCTATTATATAACTCTAATCTGATAATTCTAAAGTTAAGAAATTCGACTCGAAAATTTAATTTCATATAGTTGATATAAAATGCACTGAAAACTAAATTTGATGTTAACTAGTGTAGCTGGCAAAGCTTTATTCTTAACTCTTGAGTTAGCACTATTTTGCTCAATTCTAGTCAAAAGTTCTAACTGTATATGACTCTCTCTTCATCTCCCTCTCTCTGTCTCTGTCTCTGTCTCTCCCTCTCCTGTGCGCTGCTTTTTTTTGCTGAGGCAAATGCGACGTCAACGCAGTCATTAGACGGTTGGGTAGCTGCTCTTCACTGCCACGCCCACTGGCAGGCATAGGCGGCTTGTCTGCTATGGTGTTGCCTTTGCCTTTGCTGCTGCTGCTGCTGCTGCTTGTTGTTGGCATTAACTTGACACTTTCCCCATTGCCGTGTGGCATGCCTGGAGTCGACTGTGAGCGAGCAGCTCCATAGACTGACTGCCTGCATGCACATGTGTGCCTGTGTGTGTGTGTGTGCATGTATGTGTGCTGAAATGTATAACTGTAAAAGGCACTTGAAACACACTCGCCTGGAAATTTGCCTGCATTTTGCGCTTTTATTAATGTGACGGGCGAGGAATCGCAGCGCGATAAAATATTGCGCAACGTCCTGTCTGCCCCAGCTCGAAAGGACTCGCCGCTAAGGCGTCCGCTTAATTATTTATCCAAAGAAAAAAAAAAAGAGAAACAATTGCAGCTGCCACAAATGCTTAGCTTAAATTGAGTTTCAATTTGATTAAAGACGATCACGAGTTGTGCTTGATCAATCCTTATTTCAGATGAACAGTGTTGGTTAATGCTTATTGATGTCTACAAAAATGCACTTCAGCCCAGGTTCTATTAAAGCTTTAGTTAAATTTGTAGTGCCATGAAAAGACTGCTTAAGAATAAAAAATAATTTTATTTACATTTTAATCACAAAATATCTATGGCAAGAGCTCTATACCTAGATTATTATAATATATATCATAGAATATTATATATTATAGATTATTAAGCAGATAAGATTTGATTGTTGGGCCACAAAGCTTCTTGAAAGACTTCATACACTTGAGAATTAGTATTATTTTGTTTATTTTTTTTTTTTTTTGTTTATATTTATTGTTATTATTATTATTCATTATCAAAAGTTTACACGTCTCAATCCTGTGCCTGAGCGCCAAACATCGACAGTCGATTACGGAGCGTTTATAGCGGCTTAAAGAAGGGAATTAAAATAAAAGCAAAATTTTAATTTCAAATGGAATTAGACTCTGAGATTTTTCAGCGCCTTTCAGATCAATGAGCTTGACTGTCAACGTGAACGACTAGAGCTCGCAAGCGAGTCTTAGCTCACAGTTGTAGGTCGGGTTTAAGTTACGATCTACAAAACTGATTAGCAACCGGATAGGAGTTATAAATAAGAGCAGCTCGAAGAAAAAATGGGCTGCTGTGTGGTGAAAAGTGCTCTTAATATTCAGGCTGCGACACAGCTATGATTATATGATTGAACATATAATATTTTAGCCACTATATGAAGGTCAAATAGCCTGATCATAAGGTGCAAAAGAAGCTGCTAACTTGAAGTTTAAGTACTGGAATGGAGAAGCTTTAAAATGGGATATTAGAAAATATAAACTGGAAACTACTGAAAACAATGCATTTTAAACTGTAAACTAGGCGCTAGAACGAATAAATTAAATACTAAAATTTATAGATTGGAAAGAAGTAACTAATTTAGAAACTTTAATTTTAAAGACTAGATGAAAGGAACTTGAAACTGGAAACTAAAAACTGTAAATTATCCATCTCAAAGCTGGAAATTAAAAATCGTAGACAAAAAGGAATATAAGACTAATAAAAATTATAAACAAGAAACTACAAAGTGCATGGATAGATTAAAGCTCTAGAAAAGAATCGTAAATGAATAATCTAAAAAATCAGACCTAATGGCGAATAGTATTTATATTGATCTAGTCTGTTCTTTCCTTGAGCTGATCACTTTTATTGCCATTCACGTTAATGCTCATGACAGCTACTATGTGCATGTTAAAGTTGGAAAATTCGTTCGTCTGTCAGAGGATATGAGCGATGCACGAACTAATTGCTCGCTTCAATTTGCATTAATAGCTGACTTAATCAAGGTTTTTTTTTTTGGTTTTTTTTTTTTTTAAGGCGATGAAGCACATTGATCGTTGTTAGAGCACAATGTTAGTTGGGACTGCTCTCCACTCGGCACGCGCCATTCAGTTGTTGCTGAAGTGTGGTCCCAAGTAGCGGCAGCGGTTCATGGTAGTTGGGCCCTGCCCGGCGCCCTTCGCTCGGAAAATGCAAATCGTGCTGAATTGCATTTTTCGCAGCAGCAGCAGGAGCAGCAGCAGCAGCGAGCAAAATTCAAACTGCACATTTTTATAGGCAAGGCGGCTTGAATAGCTGCACTGGCGCCAGTCGCTGCGGCTGCCCAGGGTAGCCCCGGCTCCAACTACAGCTGCTGCTAGTGAACGAGGCGTTGATAAATGTGGCAGACGCCAACGCCAGTTGCAGCCAGGACTAGACCAGTGTCACTACTGCTGCCGTCGCCGTCGCCGCCGCCGCTGCTGCTGCTGTTAAGTGTTGCAAATCCACTGAGCGGCATAAAATGTTGCGTCATCCGGCGTGCAAATGCTGTTTGGAGCTGCAGCTAATAGAGGACGACCTCTGTTGGATGACCATTTTTGGTCGTAGACCAGACCAGACCAACCCAAACCCGTACAATCCCCTGCCCCCTCTCCACGACCTAGAGCTATATCCACAACTGAATTTTCTCCCAATTTTTTTCCACGAGTTTTCTTTCATTTTCATTTTTGCTGCTTTGGTTTTCCTTCATGGGGTAAACGCTGCGGCAGCCTTGTTGACAATTTGTCGACGTGTCAGAAGAGTCAACGTGAATGTGACAACTGACGGCGACGTCAACGTCGCGCGGATGCTGACGAGACAGGCGAACTGGGCTGAGTTGTTGGTTTCGTGGTCCATTGGACGGCTGGACATCGTGGTTGCTTTTTTGTCTTGCTTTTCTTGTTGTTGTTGTTGTTGTAGCTGTCATCATTTTCGCTTAAATATTGATATGCGCTACGCCACAGTGCGGCCGCAGCTCTTTGGCCGAAAGCCTAGGCATTCCATTCCAGCGGTAGAAAGGGACCAAGAGTATGTTCAGATTTAGAAGAATTCATGCAATTACTTTTTATAGATATGGGGCTAAAAATATATCCTGTGCAATGCTGAAATGGAACACAGAAAAGTGGCGAATGCTCTTATATCGCCTTTAAAATATGTAACTTAAAAAATGAGCTAGTTTGAATCAATTCATCATGTAATGAAATAAAATGGAATGGAACACAGAAACATGTATATATCATACACAAAAGACACATAAGAGCTTAATGCAAATATTTTCTGAATATTTCTGCATGGAATGCTGGAAGGGAACAGCAAATATGTGCAAATAGTGAGCCTGAAATTGTGAAACATGAAACAAATATACGTGAGTAATCTATGAACTGTGATATTTTACATAAGATGAGGTATTTCATTAGATGATGTCATTAGAGCTGAAATGAAATACTGAGATGGAACATAAAATGAATAGATTAAATAAATCAAGTCATGTAAGACATAAATATAGTTGTGAGCATAGCATTTATTAAATACTGTGGAATGCTGGAATGAAACAATATCGTTCTGCTACCAGAGCAACCATTTGTAGGTGCTTCTGAGTTCGTTACAGATTTTTGATTGCATAACCGAAAATTAATTTTTGCCCAAACGAAAACTGGGAACTGGCTGTTAGCGAGGACGTAAACGGCATAATTGATATATGTATGCATGCATATATGCATCTGTGTCTGTCTGTGTGTGTGTGTGTGTAGAGGTCATCAGGCAAACATCAGTCGTTGGCATATTCAACGATCCAGCTGCAGCTGCAGCTGCAGATGCAGATGTCCTTATGTCACTAATTACATGCATGTCAATTTTTCGCTCATCATTGTGCCCGGGGTGGCGATGCCGTTCCAATTCCATTCCATTCCATTTCGTTTCGGACAATTCACTTGGCACTGTGCGAACGGCAACAAAACCAAAACATATTTGGACAGTTTGTGGACAGGCCGGATGGCTTTACTGTGGTCATCAGCATCAGACTGATGTCCAATGGAGGCCATCCTCGTCGAGCGCTCGTCCTTGCGCTCGTGCGTTCATGTGTGCGTATCTTTTTATTAAATTTTTCATTATTTGCTGACAGCTGTCGGTAAATGGAATTGTTTATTACCTGAACCCGCACCAGATGAAGTTCGCTGTTCCGTTATCCTATTGGTCCATCTGCTGTTGCTGTTGCTGCTGTTGCTGCTGCTGACGCCGCATCGTTGTCGGCGATTATCATAACGTTTGCTCTGGACAGCCAGGCCTGCCAGCTTGACCGGCTGCAAATGTTGACAGTTTTGGGCAACACAACAAAACACAATTGCGGGTTAGCAGCATCAGCTCCAAAAGGGGGCTTGCAGGCCGAGCAGGGGCTTCTTTATTCACGAATGAGCAAATCGAGAGCTGAGTTTCAATTTGAGAATTGAAATGCGTTTTAGAAATGCATTCTAGACCACAAGCCACAAAACAGAATGAGTAACAGATGTTCTCTCACTCTGTGTCCTTGCCTTGCCTCTCTATGGGTATGTGTATTCGTCTTAGGCTGTGAGTATATTTGTGTTTCATTATATATTCCAAGTTCTATATTGTATATTCTATATTATATCTTGTATCTTCTTATTTATTCTTATTTCTTCAATCTTTTATCTTCCATAATCTATCCTCTTCCATATTCCTTCTTTCCATTTTATATCAACCACTCACTCAAGGTCAACCAAGATCAATCAAGATCATTCAAGGTTATTTAAGGTCATCCAGAGCTATTCAATTTTATCCAGGGCCATTCCAGGTCATTCGAGGTCATCCAAGCTTATCCAAGGTCATTCGAGGTCATTAAATATCATTCAATGCCATTAAAGGTCATTTGGGACCCCAGATAACCTCGAATGACCTTAGGTGACCCCGGATGACATTTAATGACCCAAATTGACCTTGGGTGACCCCGAATGACCTTGGGTGACCCCGGATGACCTTAAGTGATCCCGGATGACCTTGGATAACCCTGAATGACCTTTCGTGACCCCGAATAACCTCGACTGACCTCGAATGATCTTGATTGACTTTCAATGACCTTGAGCGATCTTGGATGATCCTGGATGACCTCGAATGACCTTGATTGACCTTCAGTGACCTAAATGACCTCAAATGATCTTGAATGACCATCATTGCCCTGTTTTGGGTGGCCGGTCTGCCCGGTCTGCCCGGTCGGGGTCTGGTTGGACTCAAATTGTGGCTGCTTTGCTAACAATGGCAAATCAAATAAGTTGCATGCAGTTTGCACTTAATTGCCAGTGCCAAAGTGGCAAGAAGAAAGGAGGCAGTAGTGGCAGCGACGCCAGCAACGGCGACAGCGGCAGCAGCAGTTGCAAGTGCCAAGTGGCAAATGGCAGCTGCATCATGGAGTAGAAAGATGCTAGATGCTAGATCCACGAAAATGTGTGGGGGTTGGGCTGCTGTGGGGGCGAGCGAAGTCTGGGCGATGGGCAACATGAGAACCAATTAAAGACATCGTTGGCTGCGCCTCTGTCGTCCGGCGTTGTTGGCAAACGTCAACGTCGAAAACTAATTAGCATAACAAGCAACAAAGCGTACCAAAAGCTGGGCCAAGGGGTTGCTCGTAATAGGGTGAGGGGTGCGCTGTGGGGAGGGGGGGCGTGAGTTGGTGTGTGAAACGCAGCCAAGTGCTGCTGGCAACCTAGTTACTCCCTGCATGTGTGTGTGGGTGTATGAGTCTCTCTCTCTTCCTCTCTCTCTCTCTGTGTGAGGCTTCCGGAGCGTGGACGGGGTATGGCCGAGCAGCTTGGCTTGTGGGCGCAAATCAAAAGTTGCGCCATTAAAATGAGCAACACATCCACACACACACCCACACACACACATGGACACACACACTCGCACCCCCACATAACCATAAACAAATACAATTACAAGTCAAGCAAAGCTTATAGAGATTGCAACTGGAGACTGCAGCTGGCCGTCCTTGCAGCACGTTAATAAACTGTCGGCATAAATAAAATGTAAGAAGCAGCAGCAGCGTCGACGGCGGCGGCAGCAGGACACTGGCTTTGAAAGCCAAGCGAAATAAAAATAGAAGGCGCGTTATGATTTATGCGCCGCTGCAGCCAAAGCTAAAGGACACTCTCCAGCAGGCAGGCGGCAGGAAGTGACTGTGACTATGTGGGTGGTTGGCTGGCTGGCTGGCTGGCTGGCTGGCTGTCAGACTGCCGTCTTCCGGCGTGCAAATAAAATTTTGGGCATTGGCGGTCGGCGCATGTTTCTGATGGCGACGAGACAGCAGCGAGACAAGCTCAAAGGGATTAAATTAAAATGTCCTTTGAGTTGTGTTTTAATTACTTCCTCTCTCTTTCTCACTCACTCTGTCTCTCTCTCTCTCTCGAAAACGTTGTCTGCGCCAAAACTCCTCAAGTCACAGCCAGCACGACCAAAATCTCGCCCACACAGCTGCCGTCACAGCCGGAGACAGCATCGCAGCACAGCGCATCGCATCGCACTGAAAACTTAAGACAGTTCCACAATTTCTGGCCACAAGCCCAAAAGTTGCCAAAGTTTTTAACCTCAACAACGAATCAAATTGTCGAACAGACCAACGAGAAACCACGGAAATCTCTTTCAAGTGTTCACTGAGTGTTAAATGTGCATATATATATATGTATATATATAATAATAATAATATATATATATATATATATATATATATATATATATATATATATATAATAATAATAATATATATATATATATATATATATATATATTATATATATATATTTTTTTTTTATATTTTATATATATTTATATATCTTAGACAAATCTTTCTACTCTAAACCAATTATTAGTTATAGTTAAAGAGGGTATATTGCAACGCCACATAACCGCAGGGAGCTTATCAATTTTGTTAGCATCAATTGCTTAAAATATATACTTATAACTATGCTCATCTATAACGCTATAATAATTAATAATTTTTTATTTATTCTAAATTTTTGTCCGTCAGACTATCTTTGTCCTGCTCTGTTTGAGCTTTTTTCTTTCAATTTCCATTAAAAATATTTGTTTTTGGCTTGAGCTCTTGATAATTTATGTAACATGTCGAAAAAAAGCCATGTTATGCTTTATAGCATATAAATGCTCCAATTATTATGATTTTGAATATATATTCTCAATCATAATTATGATGAATTGAGTTGACCTCGCCGTGGCTCTTTGTACGTCCGGCCGCGCGTCAGTCCTGCAGCGACTTCATTAATAGTATGATCGAAGGAAGCAAATTAAAAAAGCATTTTTCTTATACATAATCTTTTACCAACTGTTTGCTAACCCATTTTTATTAAATCGATAACAATCGATAACTTGACTTGGTTTTATATTAGAGACTGTGCAAATGGGTTTCTCTATGTAATACTCACATTTTATTACATTATTATTATTTTGAGCATTATTATAGCTATTGTAGGCCCCATCTCAGCTCATCTCGCGACCGTTTCAATTCACGTAAAATATTGTGCTAGTCAACTCAGAGCTGACGTCACAAATAACTGCACAATTGCAATTACAGGTAAAACATTGCTGAGCAAACAGACTCAAGAGCTGCACACACACACACACACACACACATATGGGTGTTTGTAGTTCACCCATACACAGAGAGCGTCTAAGCCAATGACTACAGCTGGCGGCTGGCGGCTGAATGGCTTTAAAGTTGGTCAATGCTTGGGGCCAGCAAATGGCAACAGTCAGAGCCAGAGCCAGAGCCAGATAGATATACAGAGATAGTACATGTGTAACTGCACGAGAGGGGCGGCCGGAGAGGTAGGAGCACAGCTCATTCATTCTCATCAGCGTATTGGGGATTTGGCGCCTTTGTAGCGCCTGTCAAGTGTCGCGTGCGTGAACCGAGCAACGTGCGTGACTGCCGCCAGCAAGAGTGAGTGAGTGAGGGCGAGGGAGTGGGTGAGGGAGAGAAGTGGGGAGAGAACGCCGCAGGAGCTGAACCTGAAGCTGAAGCTGAAGCTGGGCTGCGAATATCGACGCCCCAAACAAATGGCCAATTAATTGCCAGAGCCAGCAGCAAACAGTGCTAGACAGGCCCCGGAATGCCACTCGCTGCTGGCTGCTCTGGCTCCATGTGCTATGCGCTCTGTGCTGTCTGTGCCCGGCTTTCTGCTGTCTGCTGTCTGCTGTCTGCTGACTGCCGCTGCCGCTGCTGCAATCGATTATTTATTTATTTATGCCACGCTGTGCCGCCTTCAATTGGCTACAATTGGCGCTTATCTCTGGCGGGCTTAGTGGGCGTTGCGCCTGGACCGAGCCTTACAAATGTTTTGCATATCACTGACAGGGGGCGGCAGCGTGGAGGGGTCGTGGGGGTTGGGGGTTGGGGGAGGGCCGACTGCAGGCAGTGCCTTAGAAAAATCGTTGGACATAGTCCGTCCCCTCAGCCATTGGGGACTTTGCATACATTTTGCGCAGTGGCTTGGGCTTGGACAAATATTTTAGGCTCTCGCACTTGGGCGCTCTGCATGGGAATTTATTTGAGCAAATTTGCAAATTATTGCGTTTCGTGCCGAGTGCGAAAGTCCTTTCCTTTCATGGACATCTATTACGCTGGCCCATTTACATTTGACAATTGCCTTGTTGGCATCTTTTTAATGGGCCGACCTCTAACCACCCAGCCAACCGGCCGCTTTCGCTGTTGCCATCCAACTCCTGATGCCGCCTCCATTTCCATTTCCATTTCCATTCCCATTTCTAGCTGGCGTCAAAGCTCGAGCTCAACTCGAATTTGGCACGCTGGTTTTTTATGGCCTTTGAGTGGATTTAGCCACGACAGCGCACAAATTGGCGACATGCATTAGAACAATGGCCAGCGAGCTGAAGGCCTTCTGCTTTTATGTTCTCTTCAACATTTACACAGATTTTCATTGACTTTTCTCGCACGCACATTAAAAGCGGAAGTGAAAGTATTTTTAATGTTTATTAAAAGCTAGCGAAGCTTTGCAGCTATTTATAACTGTAACAACTCATATTGGAATGCACAATAAGGATTCATAGAGCTATGGTATAATCTGCTGAATCTAGAATTAGGTTCTAGTGCAAGCTTTTGAGAGAGTAGTTGGAATAATTAGAGCATTTTGTCACAAATCGAGAATATAAAATGTTTTTACAATATGTTTGTCAAAAGGTTACGATCAAGCAGAAGAAGTATTTGTATAGTAAAGCTCTTCCATCAATTTGTCATTTATTTTTGTAACTTATGAGTAGGTAATGAGAAATTAATAATTAGTAGACATTTTTAAGCTCTTCTTGGCTTGTTTTATAGCACAAATTAGTCTTCATTTTAACTGGAAATAGCTCGTAGTGAACCGTAAGCATTTAAGTCTAAAATGCCTCTTGCATTATTAGCTTTCATGTGCTTTTGATAGGAAACTTCGCATAGTTGCTTTAGATGTGTTGCCATAGAAATAAAATGAATTAAATTATTGATTTAATACAAATTCTATTGGTTTTTGTTTATTTTTTCTAGTTTTACTTATTTCGTTAAAAAAAAAAATAATAATAATAAAATAAATAAATAAATTGTTTCTTAAACTTACTTTAATTATCAATATAATTAAACTTAATTAAATCAAAAAAAAAAACTTCGAAAAAAAGTAAAGTAAGAAAAAAGTGAAAAGAAATACTTTTTTTTCATTCGAAAGAAAAAAAATTAAAAGAAATACTTTTTTTTTCTTTCGAAATTTTTTATTTTATTTAATTGAGTTTAATTGTATTGATAATTAAAGTAAGTTTAAGAACCAATTTATTTACTTTTTTTTTCAAATATGTTGATTGATGCAATTTTAATGTTATTAAATGTTATTTATTTCGCGCATCTGTGGTCTGAGTCAAAAGAAGTTTTAATATCTCTCTCATAGGTCTAAAAATGTTTCTGAGTCAGCACGAAAAAAAAAAAAAAAAACGTAATCCTGATCTGATAGACATATTTGAAGCTTTTGTTTATTTTCTGTACAATTGAATCGAAGTTGCTCACATTGAAGACCTACGATTTGGGGACTGGCTTCGATCTCGTTGCGAGACTATTGGAGTTGCCCAACTGCCGTCCATAGCATCATCTCGGCACGTCAGTTAGTCAGCATATGCACTGAATTGATTAGAGCTGTCTGAGCTTAGCGGCAGCCTCAGCCTGGTCGAGTCCTGCTGCCCACATTGCACAGCTCAGTGGCATTTATTCAACATCAACGAGCCCGTTCCGGCTGGTCTCGAAAGATTGGCAACGATGCTTCGAGTGAAAGCAGCAGCCTAGGCACATAAAATGAAACTGGAAATCGAACAACAAAACGAAACGCCGTGCGTCAGCCAGAACAATTCAATTGGCCGAGTGCTGTACACGCACCTGCAACTGCCAATTGAGCGACCTCTCCCACTGGCTGCCTCTCTATCACTCACTCTCACTCTCTCTCTCTCTCTCTCTCTCTCTCTCTTACAGTCTTTCACCCTATTTCACTTTTTCACTCTTCCGCATACGAACTTTACCAACGACACGTCAAGCAGCCGTGGCTGTCCAATCATCCAGCGCCAGCCAACATATGACACTGCATCATGACGCACTGGACCAGGCGACAACAACAACAACAATAACAAAAACTGCCAATTAAGTGAAAAAAGCCGCTGCGATGGCTACGCTAACCGAGGCATTAGAAGTGCCCAGACCCATCGAACGGCGACGTAGAAAAACAGAAAATAGAATAAAAGAGGGAGAAAATGGTTTCGCAAGCATAGACATACAAAAAACGAAGAAGAACACACACAATTTGACCCTGTATGCTGGGCCCGCTAAATACCCTATAAAATGATCAAGCTTGAGTTTAAAATTGGTGAAAAAAAAAAATGAAGTTTTCAGCAAAAAATCTGGATATACATAAAATAAAGTGAGACAATATTCCCATTGGCATATTGGAAAAATACAGGGTATATATATACATATATATATACAAATTGTAAGTAAATTTTTTAATGAATATATCAGGACACAACTGATAAGTCTTTGATAAAAGCTTAGAATATTATTTAATAAATATTTAAATATTTATATTTAAATAATATTATTTTAGTTTTTACTTCAGATAAACTAAATTTCTGGCGCATGATCAATCAAAGAGCTGAGCTCACATAGAAAGCTGTAAAGGTGTGAATAAAATAAATGTCATTTCTCGAGTTAGAATTGAACTGCCTATTCGTAATTCTAGGGTATACGAGGTAAGGTAAAACTAATGTTAACTTTAGCTGCGCTGCGTCGACGGAATCAATTAAAAATTCTATGATTTTACACTTGATTGCCTGCGTTTTGGATCGCCAAGGTAACGTCTACGACAATGATTGCGATGCTAGCTGGGGATTTGCAGCTGGTGTCCTTCTCGTTTTCCGCTCCCCGCTTCCTGCTATCCACTCGACAAGCGACCCTCAGTGCTCGGCGTTCAGTTAAGCATTTAAAAGCGGCTCAACTTTTGTTGAGAAAACGACAAAACAAAACAAGCGCATCATATGCAGAAGCATGAGCCCAGCGCCAGTGAGCCGAGCCACTGATGCAAAACATGTCAAAGAATCATTCAGCTACCAATTAGCTATTGAGCCGCCTTAAAACCAATCCCTGCCAGAGCACAGCTGAAGAGCACTTCCGTTCGCATTAGTACCAAGCTCAGTGCAGTGTTTGCATAACCTTCCGCTCTGACTGGCGCTGCATTACCTTCAGCTGCATACACACATTAGTGCGGAGAGCTGTTCAAGCTTTCAAGTAGCTGAATGTGTATTAATTATCAGTTGATTAACTACAAATATAAGCCTATTAGTTGTCATTTCTGTTCCACTTGTTACCCAACGTGTACCTGAACGTCGTGCATGTGTAATCGGAGATGCTTATGTCTGTTCCTGATTGGCCAGCCATTAGCCAGGCCCATCTCATTGAGTCAAGACAAAATTTCTAACTTCTTCTCATTTAAGGAAGGCAAATTTCATTTGAAAATAATTTCGACCTCTTATTGATTTTACTGCTTTTCTCCATGGTCACTCTCTGACTGTCTCTCTTTCTCTTGTTACTCTCAGTATCTTTGCTTTGTTCGATCTCTGTGAGAAGTCACAGAAGCTGAAATGATAGATGATATGGAAATTCTCGTTATTTCTTATAGCTCTATCTTTATTTGTCTTCTCTTCTCTCTCATCTTTTATCTTCTCTTTTTTTAAGATATTTACCCACTATCTCAGCACTTCTCTGCCTCTCTCTCTTATTTCTTCGCTCTCTGCCACTCTCGAATACCCTCTTTTTCTTCAAGTCTTTCTGTCTTCATTTCACTTTTCTCTATCTTTATCTTTCTATCTGTCTATCTCTCGCTCCTCCTCTGTGCTCATCTCCCTATCTCTCTCCTTCCCATCCTCACTTTTTCTATCTGTCTACCTCTCTTTCCATATTTCCTTGTCTCTCAGTTTCTCTTCCATTCTCCCTCCCACTCGCTCTCACTCTCTCCCTTTCTCTCCCATTGCATCTCTCAATATCGCCTCATACCTTCCTCACGCAATTGATTGCTTTTAGCCAACATTCCTCAGAGGTCAGTACAGTTGCGTGGGCTTTTCAATAGCTGCGAACTGTGCAAATTGTAAGCTTAATGAGCACTCAGATGCAATTGTATCTGCATATATGTATATAAGAGTATCGGATCAAGGGCTTTATGGGGTTTATTATGTTTGCTGCTCTTTCGGCGCGCTGTTCATCTGGTCGGCGGCTGTTGCTCATTCGCTTTAATCCCAATAAATGTGTTCGACAATGTGTTAATTATATGCCCTACGAAAAATTGGAGAGCCAGCAAAATGGCTTAATGCACTGCCATTGGGGACAGTTAGAGAGAGAGAGAGAGAGAGAGAGAGAGAGAGAGAGAGAGACAATATATATAGTACATATATAAACATATGGAAATGGACCTGAACTAAGTCATCTGGAAAACTCAGATTAGATATTAATTTTGAAGTTGATATTATTCTGTATATAAAAAAATGGAATAAAAAATATTTTATATATTTAATATTTTTTCCATGTGACTTATGGGTTAGAATATATGTATTTAGGACAGTTGTTAATGGCAAAAAAAAAATAAAACTATTTTAGTAATACGTAATATTTAGATATCAAGCAAAAGTCATAGAAAATTCAATTGTGGTTCGAGCGCATTTGCAGATTGAGTTTAGATTTAAGTTGAGGTTAGATCGAAAACCGAGTAAACTGTGAAATAATTATAGTTGATAATACCCCTGGATTTGCATGGTTTAGTTGAAAATTAGGCTAGAGCTGAAAAGCACATAATTCTGTATTTAGTTGGTATTATTTTTTATATTTTGCTTTCTAATTTCGTTTTTTTTTTAATCTAAGATTTTAAGCTGTAATTAAACAAAGCAAAAATTGCATGACCAATGTGTGTGTGTGTGTGTGTGTTTTTATAATGCCCCAAAGAATTTAACACATTTTAGTACAAATTAAATATTTAATGTAACAACAAATTGATATTTGAATTATTAAAATGGAAAATAATGCGCCGTCATGTACAGCCAAGTGACGTGATGTGTGTGTGACTCTCTCTCTCTCTCTCTCTCTGGTTGTGTGTGTGTGTGTGAATTTTAACAAACACATTTGCGTCTGGCTGTCGGCTGACATTTTTGTTTATTTGTGTGGCGGAAATATCAGCGACAAAGCTACCAAAATATTGAAAACAAATAAAATTAAATTTGCATAAATACATGAATGCTTTTTATGTGTACGACTCTCGCCCAAGCCCCCTCACTCACTGCTTCTCTCTCCGTGTGTGTGTGTGTTTTGCGTGTTTTTAATCCCTAAAGCACTGCATTCAAATAGCAACAAAAAAAAAAATAAATAAATATATATAACAAAACAAAAACAAATGCAAAAACAATGCACAGCTGCAACAAATTAACAACATGCATGCCGCCAAGCTGCAAAAAGCCAAAAACATGCAAATTGTTTGCACACACACAAACACACACACACACACACACCTGTGCATTTTCCTAATAAATATATATAGATACATATATATCTGCCAATGTGTTGTCAGTCTGCAGTCCTGCTCACGTCAGGAGATTAAACACAAATCTTTGGATATATTATGTCGGCTTGTGTCTCCAAAAGTTGTGAAAAACTCAAATATTTTTTGATATATTTGACAGATTTCGACCGGTGTGTTGACCGCAACAGATCGGATTATATATGTATGTATGTATATAAAGCGCGTCACAGAATAAATCGTATGGCAACGTAGCTTTATACTTTATGGCAGTTGGTTTTGAAGAAAATGGAGCAAGTCGAACTGTTATATGGCAAGAGGGGAATAGAGTGAGAGGGAATATAAAGGAGAGATAAGAGTTCAAAGAGAGACTGAGGAAAAGAAAGCGATTAAGAGAGAGAGAGAGAGCGAGAGAGAGAGAGAGGCAGACAGCCAAAAGAGAGTTAGGCAGAAAATGTGGAGAGTGAGTGAGAAAAGATAGATACATCGACAGAAAACAGAGAGAGAGCGAGAGAGAGAAAGTTAATGAGAGGTAGACAATGAGATATATGGCGAAAGAGAGAAGAGATGCGAAAAAACAAAGCTAGAGAGACAGAAAAGAGAGACAAACAAATGTAGATAAGGAGACAGAAATTAACATATGAGGAAAGAGATGCACACAGAAAGATGGTGACTGCTAAAGGGAGAGAGAATGCAAACAACATAACAATTTCATTAAGGCAATCGATATCAATAGGAGAAACACTAAATTTTTTTGAAAGCTATCGATTACGCGGAACAAGCTTGAGCTGTTGTCATGTTCATTAATTTTCGGACATAGAAAATAATCGATCATCTAAAGTGTTATCTCTTTAATGTAAGTTTAGACTTATTTAAGGTATATTACCCATGTGAAATGTAAAATAATTAGATAGTGATTGAAAAATTTGCACATTGATTGGCTGTTAAATATGTTGCTTGCAGCATGGAAAGGGTGGGGGGGTTTCGCTGTCAACCGCTGCATCCTTTATGCAGAGCCCATATTAAATGTTGAAATAATGATGTTGATCTATTCGCATTCATCAGCTTGTTCGAGTCGCTCTGTGTGTGCTTTTGGCAGATGCATTGGTTACAATTAAAATGTATCCAGGCAGCAATCAGTGTTGTTGGAAGGTGGGCGAAAGGGGGGCGAAAGGGGGCGGGAGGAAAAGCCTCAGACAGTGTGCATCAATTGCAGATGGATTGGATTGGCTTTGGTGTACCGGGCATTAATTTAGCTGAAATAATTTATTAAATTATATAAATGCAAACAAATCAATGGAAATGAACATGAATAAATAAATCAATTTTAGAATATGCTGTGCGACCAGCAACAACATCAACAACAACAATGACAACAACCACTTTTACAACAATAGCAAAAGAGAAACAAATTCAAATATGCAAAACATTTTCATATTTCGCAAGGCAAACAATTCCTGTGTAAATAGAAAGTTTTTGGCCATGCATTCACATATTGGATTTGCGGTATTTGATAGTTTATCAGTTATAAATTACCTATGGTATATGTACATTCCAACAAACTTATGTAAAACGATTAGATTACATACATATGTATGTGTGTATATACATATGCATGTATGTATGTATGTATGTATGTATATGCTAAGCTGTGATTAATAGGTAAACTGACAGCAGTTGCAACAATTGTATATTTTAATTAAATATTAGATGGTGAAAAATTTCACTTTAAGCAGCAACAGATAAATATATTCAAAAAAGAAAACAAATTCCAGGCAATTCACAAAATAAAGACTTTAGAGTGAGTTATATGTATATGTAGTTATAATTGTGAATATTAAAGATTTTTGTTCATTTAAGCTGTGTTCAGTTAGAGTGAGCAGCTGTGCAACTGTTGTACACTCAATGCTATATGTAAATCTTTCCATTTCAACTGTCTGATATCGAACATCAAAAGCCTGCAGTGAAAGCTACACATACATATGTGTGTATGTATGTATATGTACCTATGTATATATAGTAGCCCCCTCGTTATTGTGACCCAAACGAAAGCTAGTGTAAAGTCAACAAGTTAATTTAGCCAACACGCAACAGCTCAAAGAACAACTTGATGAAGGAGAAAATCAACAAAATATTCCGATTAGGTCACATCTATGAAATATTAGCTATATAAATTCGCCTACTTTATTGTTATCAAGGGATCCGGTTTTTAGTTTGCAACTGCAACAATAGAAAACATAAATTAAACAAGAGCGACAGGCATACCAGCAAAAACAAGTTCACTATGCACGCAACTGTTCGTAGAGGAATAACTTGAAGGACAAGTGAACTAGTTATTTTGGGTTGCGGTGCATGAGTAAAAGCAAATCAAGAAAGTAACTTTGTTCATTTGAGCTGCGTTCAGTGGGTGTGATCTGTTCCGCAACAGTGGCTTAAACGAATTAATTGAAATCAAGCCGAAATGTAATTGAAATGTAAATTTGGCGCAATTGTCTGTTTTTTCTTTACGTACTTTTTTGTCTTTTGTATTTCCATTAAGGTTAAATCACTAGAAATACGTCTATCTGGCAGCAGTCACCTGGAGCTATACGTTTTGCAGCAATAATAACAAAGCAATCGGAAGCATCGGAAATCAACAGCAAACAAAAGCCAAACACAGAGCAAAAGCAACGCAATAGCCGCTTCGCTGCATTCATCTACATCTTTATCCCACAGCGCATGGAACCGCCCACCCAGCACCGAGTACCCCCCACGCAACAAATTTGCTCTGTCTACCGTTTGCCACACCCCCTGCCCAACCATATTGCAATCTCCTGCTAGCGTCCGCCTGTTGCTGACAGTTTTCTTTTCTTTGCTTTTTGGTTTATATTACTTTTTTTTTTTGGATTTTCTTTGGTCGCGTGCACGCGCGAAAATTAGGAAAATATTGTTTTGCCTCTGCCTGCCTCGCTCCTTCCGTCTCACTCTCTTTCTCTTCCTATCGCATAGTTTGCTGCGCGCATTGATATTTATTATTTCTGTTGTTGTTGCCCCTCAGAATAAGCGGATTTCAATTTCAATGTTGAGTCAAAGTGAAGCCGTTAGGCGTTATTCACAGTACGCTACATAAAAGCACACCAAAATGCCAGCTATTGTTTTTTTTGTGGGCTGTTAGTTAAATACATATATTTGTAAATGTAACGATCAATTGCATGCACATCGATAGACAGACAGCAGATCCTTAAATATGTATATCGATATGTTCTGGCAAAGCCAAAAAGCCAAAGCTGCCAGACTGTTAATTAACGCACTGCCAAGTACTAGTTCATTTAGCAAGTGCTTAAGTTCCGAAATTGAGATGTAAATCATGTGTGCTATTAGTAGATGGCAAATCTTATTGAATATTTGGAAGTGCGTGCCTTATCAGTATGTTAAATATGCAGCTACTGATATATCTAACTATACATAGTTATTAAAACTTGATATATTTACAGACAAGCACCAAAACTACACGGGTCGGAACGAACAAAAGATACAACATCCATTTAGTGGAGTACATACAAGTTGCCACACACAAGCACACACACACACACCCACACATACACCCATCTCTACTACCCACTCAAGTGCTCAATTCTGTGTGCTTCCCCCATTTGGAACTGGGCTCTGTTCATTTTTTATGTATTATGCTTTATTTGTATTTCGATGTTGTTGTTTTTGCTGCTGTAGTTTTTTTTTTTTTTTGTGGCAAGTCTCTGCGGCTGTTGTTGTTGTTCTTGTTGCCTTAAATCCATTAGGATATGACAACCCCTGCTTAAATTCAATTAAATTGTTTTCTCTTTGGGTTTACATTTCTTGGTAACTTTATAATTGTTTCATGTGTTTAAGCCACCAACTAGAAGCAACGAAGACGACATTGCCTCGAGTGTGGAAGGCCGTGAATCATTTGAAATGCGACGCGGGATGGCGGGCCGAATGAAAAGGGCAGAACGAATCCGCCAAGGCGCAAAGCTAAAAACCAAGCAGCATAAGAAATAACTGGCCAAGAAAAATACAAAACCCCAGCCATGCCGAAACACAACTGAATGAATGCCACAGAAAAGTTAAAAAAAAAAAAGGAAGAAGAAACCCAAGCAAGCAAGCAGAACCGGAGTTTTTAGTAGCCTCGAGAGATTCTTTTTCCATTTGCCTCAGCAGAACATCTCCCTCACCCTGCCAACTGCAAGCCCCACCCCAACTCCAGCTGCTGCGGCCACCTTCCCCAAAAGGGCGTTTGCCATTCGTTTGCCATTGTTGTTGTTGTTTTGTAAAACAATCAACAAAATAAAAAGTGAAATAAATAATAAAAAAGCGAAACGACATCACCCAAAAATACTAAAAAAAAAGAAAATATTGTAAAAAAAGTGATGCCAGTCAGTCACAAGACTGAAAAGAAAATCACAGTTGAAATTTGAATGCGCTGCAACAGAAAGAGATGGCTACATTCATATCTATATCTATATCTATATCTATATCTATATCTATATCTGTATGTAAATATATATCTATATCTATATCTATATCTATATCTATATCTATATCTATATCTATATCTATATCTATATCTATATCTATATCTATATCTATATCTCTATGTAAAAATATATATATATATATATATTTTCATATCTATATCTATATATCTATATCATTGTTCGTTAGAGCCGTTTTGTAGCGCATTTGGCTGACATTTGAAGACAGTTGCAGCACTCATGTTGAAGGCCGTGGTTCTCTCTGCATAAACCCAATATAGACGAATCTTTCCATTGCCACTCACTCAACACTCCGCGACACATGTATCTCCTGTCAGTCATGTGTGTGCTGGGCATGTGTATAGGCTGCTTCAGCGGCCGACGCCCTTTACATGGCGCTATCTTTGCAGCAGCCCCAGCTGCAGCAACTCGTATTTTATACCATTTCATCTTTATCATCAGATTGTTTTGCTTTGTTTTCCCTGCCATTTGCTGGTGTTGCTGTTGTTGTTGCACGTCCTTTTGGCCAACGGTTTGCCACGCCTACCGCACGCCTCCCCTTTTTTAGATCGCGAAATCACAGCATTGCTCGCGCAGCATCCCCACGCTCAGCGGGGGCCCGCAGACCCCCCAGTCAACAGGCACACAGGAGCTGCAGGTAAATCTGAGCTGAGTGGGTGGGTGAGTGGTTGAGCGGCTGGATGGGTGGGGGGTTGGTTGGTTGGTTGGCTGTGTGGCCAAGGTGGGTAACATTTTTACATGTGGTGACTGTGACGTCGACATCAGCCGGCGGCTGACGGACCAGAAAATAAGCATTCACCTTCTCGCCGTTGATGTTTTTGGCGTGCGGTAAATGGCGACGCTGACGTTGTGGGCGGTGGCTGGGTGGGTGGGCTGTATGTGTGTTTGCGTGTGTGTGTGTGTGTGTGTGTGTGTAGTATACTTTTGGTTACTTGAGTGGCGGCGGCGGCAAATGTTACAAATATTTGAAATATTTAAAATAGCACGCACACATATGCAAACACACAAATACAGACGCGCGCGTATGTGTAGTGTGCCATGTGGGTGGACCTAAAAGTTTCTCACCGAGACCTTTTTGCATTATTAATGGCAAATTTCAATTAGCCTTTTGCAGTAAACGCAACAGACCAAGAATTCAAATTACAATGCGAGGGTCGAACGACAAGTTGCAAATTGCTGAGATCAAATACAAGATATATTCGAGATGAGTCTTGGCCTCTTTTAGAGTGAGTCGACTTTTTGAATATGAACAGCAAACAAACAGAATAATAAAGCGAGTGTAGAAAAGTTAATTAAAGAGAGAGAGAGAGAGAGAGAGATAGAGAGAGAAAAAGCTCGATAGTCAAAAAGATTGAGACACAGATCGAGAGCGAGTAAGAGACAGAGAAAGAGAGAGCGACAGAGAGATATATACATATATAGTATCATCAATATGAAGTTTCTTAAGTTCCATTAGCTCTAAATTAAATTGAAAATAACTCTAATATTATTATCAAATTATATAATTATAATATTACTATCCTATTATAAAAAGCTTTTTAGTTTCTCTGTCAAAATTATTCGAATTTTTGTTATATTTTCGGAGTTTGTTCTATGACTATAAAATCATATCTTTGACTTAACCATTAAAATAATACAAAATACTAAATAAATTATATAAAATTAATTTTAGTGTAATTTACAATTAAATTAATATTGATTTTGAGTACTCAACATTTTAGATACTTTATTTTTGCATATTTAATTTTGGCAATCTGTTGCTAATGGGCATTTTAAACAGTTTGATCTACCCTCGGGCCATGGCAATTTTGTGTATGTTTCGCTTTGCACACAAGTCAAAAGCTGAAAGTCAATTCCAGCCCCCAGTTTCAGCCTCTGCACCTGGACATATTTTAAAGCTCACTTGACTGCATATGCGAGTGTGCATGTGTGCACATGTGTGTGTGTGTGTGTGTGTGTGTGTGTATGTGCGCAGAGCAGGCCGACCGAGCCCCTCTGCTCGCGAGTTTTGGGAGCACTTGAAGGCGCAGGCAAATTTTTTGCATGCCATGTATAATAATGTATGCCTGGATAGCCGACCGATGTGTCCGTGTCTGTGTGTGTGTGTGTGCTAAAGGTAAGCACTTCCGTTTCCGCTTTCATGATGTTGAGCACACGCATGCACACACACACACACACACACACCCACACACACAGATACAGTTGTGTCCTTTGCACAGTAAAAAGTACGAATATAAAAAGCAGAATCTGAAATCATCAGCAAAAGTTTCGCCAAGCTGGCTCCATAGGCCACGCCCCCCTACACACACACACACACACACAAATCTAAATTATTTAAAGATAATTTGACTGGGCGACCGTTTGTAGTTGTCGTTTTGTTATTGTTGCTGGTATTTACATAAATGAAACGTCAAAACAAAATGCAAACTAACAAAATGCACAAAAAGAAAAATTCACAAGAGAGCGCGAGAGAGAGTGAGAAAGAGAGAGGAAGTGAGAGTGAGAGGGAAAAAGAAATATGCTTTGCTTGTTTGCGGTTACATTGTGCCCGCTCCTGTGTGTGTGTGATTCTTTGCCTTTATTTAATTCGACTGATCCAATCCTTTGTTGCTGCCTTGCCCAGCAACCGGCGACATCTTCTGCTGCTGCTGCTGCTGCTGCGGCTCCTGCGGCAAATTAAAATTAGTTGTTTACTTTGTGCAACATAAACAAATAAGGACTACCCGGCTGAGGATGCTGATGATGCTGATGATGATGATGATGAGATGGCTACGAACCGAACGAGCTGCCAAAGTCCAGCTGAAGCACAAGTTGGATGCTGTAGCAGCCGTAGCTGTAGTATCTATTGAAGCATTATACAAGAAATTCGTTTTTAGTCGCTCGAATGCAAATTGAATTGAGTGGGACATTTGGCTGGAGGATGTGCCAAGGCTAATGCACTCGACGCATTCCACACTCAAAGTAATGTAGAACTGAAACCAATAAAGCGCTTTTACTCAATATCAATAGCTGGTCACACTCAGGCGATCGCTAGAGAGCAGCTCGACTGAGCGCCAGGTTGCAAAATGCCATTTCCCATGGGCTCAGCTGCTGTTGATTCTCAGTCTTTATATCTGTAGCTATGGATTAGTCCAAGTAAAATACCTTGAAATATGATTATGCCCAATATGGAAGATTAAACATGGTGGGAAGGGGGGAAGGGGGAAGGGGGGCTACCACTCAGTCTCCCCATTGTGCGCTAATGCAAAATATACGCATTACCAATTCCACTTGGCTTGACTAATGAGCCTTCTACTGCGCACACTTGACCAACTTTTTGGGCACACCCCAATATACATACATTTAGGCATTTGTGTGCGTGTGTGTGTGTGTGTGTAAAATGGCGCCGCAGCGTCATGGGATTAACTGGCGCTGGCTGCTTGAGGGATAATAAGTGCATTGGAGCATCAAATCAATAAAACGCTCACATTGCACATGGTGGACAACACACACACACACACACGCACACACACACACATACTTGATGTGCGGGTAGATGGGCTGTGGCTGGGGTTGGCTGGCTGGTCGGTCACAAGAATTCGCTGCATCAGTGGCTGCAATTGCGAAACATTGTTAATTTATGCAAATTTAGCCACCGCCGCCCGCTTTGTGCAACGCCAATGAGGCACGAGCGCTGCACTGGAAGCCGCAGCAGCCGCCGCAGCCGCGGCCGCAACGCCAACAACATTAACGCGATGCAGCGCCAGCGACAGAGCCACCGACACGACTTGCATAATTTGGTGCCCAAATAGGTGGGGCCGTAGCAGCAGCATCAGCATCAGCAGCAGCAGCAGCAGCGGCAGCGGCAAGAGATGGCAATTGCCATTTGCTAGGCAACGCGCCTTTGCCTCAGTTGCAAGCAACCCTGGATGTGCTGTGTGTGTGTGTGTGTGCTGGTTACATTTTTGTCGACACTGGGGACACTGACAGATCCGGCTGCCAGAGGCTCAACTGGGTGCGCAACGAATTAGCACGTCGACTGTTTGCCTGATTGCCAGTCAAAATGAGGCCGTTAGCTGCGCTCAGAGTGCGACCGAAATGCGTGTGGAGCAGCGCCAGAAAAGCTCCATGGAAGCGCAAGAAGATGGAGTAGAGAGCCGCTATCTACGCATGCAGGTGACAGGCTTTGATATTCACAACAGGTAGACAAACAAATGGCCATTTGAGTAATTTCTCAATGGACTTGATTGACAAATGGCAAAAGACTCGATAAAACTGGGCAATAGACCTTCTGTGGAAAGGATATCAATGGAGGCCAGGCTCTTCTTGGGTTGAGGCAAACAAATTGCACGGAACGAGCATTTAATTAGCCTTGCCTGAGCCCAGGCACAATATCTTTGAACTGCCCGCCCAGTGGTTAGCTGTTCATTTGTCTCTGGATAACACTCAATTGATATGTAATTCAAATCATAAATTATAAATAAATTATTAGGAAAAATTTAAGATCAAAAAGCTTAAAAAATATCTAAAGATTTTTTTCAGCTCTGAGCGCACTGATTAAAGTGGTATAATACTAGAGAAAATCATGGCCTGGCTTGAGTGATTTAGAAGTAAGACTTGAATCGAAATACTGCTTATAGCAATTCGTATCTCAGATTGCTTAAAATCTACTCTCTTGTTAATGTCCTTAATGGGATAGCTTCTAGTCAGAGCTGCAATGAAATTTAATTCAATATAATTTTTTCTGCATTCGAGTCTTTATCTTAACTCTATTTCTTCTTCTTCTTCTTCTGCGCTTTCTTACACTCTTCCATGAAATGGAAAAAATTCGTATCTCATTTGCGTATAATGTTGCGCCGCCACAGACTTTTGTGGCACCCACAGTCGGGCAGGCAGCCGATAAGCCAGCAAATTGACGCCAATTATAAAATATATGTATCGGGTAATGTATGTGTGTGTGTGTGTTGGTATGGAGCATACGCATATTCGCCATATGATAATACAAATATATGGCTAACTGTATTTATTGTATTGTCTAGACATGAAAAACCGCAGTGCCTGCATTGCATTTGCGTTTTTATTTTATGGCTTAACCGCATTAAATGAAGCAACTCGCAAAAAAGAAAGGACAAATGCGCTGCAGTTGGCTGTGCCATACGTGCCGAATACCCTGTAACTGACTGTGAAAGCAAATTTTATTTGTGTCTATGGTAAAGTCTTTACATTTAATATATTTAGGCTTTAGCAATTCTCAGGTGAATGTGGCTGACTACGCGCATACCCTGTAAATAATTTTAGCACAATATTTGAATATACATACATTTCAAAGCTAAGTTATTTTTTCCTTCATAACTTTCGGCAAGCTGACATATGCTAAGAGCGCCTCTTGGTTGACGTGACTTATACCCTATAATTGACTTAATCATCAGATATGACTATATTTATGCTGTGATTACTGGAGCATATACTTAATCTGCAAAATGTCTGAGACCTACTCACAAGTGAAACTCTTTGATGTTGCTCATACCCTGTAATTGAGAGTAGAAGCAGATCCGTTTATATTATTATTATAAATTTTGATTTCTTAAAAGTTCTTCTGCTTCAGACAGGCTGAGTCTTTTTTATTTTTCTCTTTACTGTAAGATTGATATACTTAGCTAACACCCTGTTATTTATTTAATTTTATCATTATCGATTACTAGACATCTTTCGCAAGAACTGTGCTATATTTCCTTACTTATCGATGGAAAATCATTTAATTGACATATGATAATGACATTTCGTGACCTATTGGAATAAATGTATGTGGTATAGATGGAACATCACGAATATGTCTGGTTGATAGCATGACCAATTTCGACTTCCTTTAATGGATATTGGGCATTAAAAAAGACGTTTAATTTAAAAAATTTGATGGCATTGCCGGCTTCAAAGGGCATACACAATGCGAAACATGGCGCAGCGCCTACGAAATTGCTGTTCAATTTCTGTTTGATGTACGCGAACGAGCTGCCCCCGGCCTGCTCTCTTCCGGTGCGCCACCACAAATCGCCCCATTGCCCATCATTGTATCGGGTATCGTTTTGGATTTTGGGAATTGCCAGATGTTGAGCTTATGCAGACAATTAGTTGAGTCAATTGTCCAGGTGAACAGGTCTTTGGACCTTGGGCCCATAAATAATGGCTAATACCGCGCTGCAATTGTGTGTTATACAACTCAAATGACAGTTGGCGGGTGGTGGGCGCTGCCACGCCCACCGCTCGTGAATTTCTATATGCACATATTTAAGCTAACTAACTAACTGACTGATTTATCTTGACGGATGTTGTAGCTGGGCGATAAACAACGCATATGTAATCTAGCAGCGGCTGCCGCTGCTCTTATCTGATTCGAATTCACGATCATGACCATTGCTGGCTGCGTTCCTCCTCTATTCTTGTCTCTGTCATGATTGCAAAAACATACGCAAACGATCAAAGAAACAACAAAATCGAAAAGAAGAAAACAAACTCCAGAAGCCAAGCACTTTTGCTTGCGTCATTAAATGGGGGCTAGCAGACCCGCTGGCAAACAGTACCTTTGCATAGATGTGTGTGTGTGTGTGTGTGAGTGATGTACACCATGTACTTGCCAGATAAGCCAAATAGTCTTAGTCATGATATGTGCAGGAATCCACTTTGAAGCTCATTTCCGGCCAGCCATATACAAAATTTCCACTATGAATATAATTCCGTAGGGCATTTCAATGCTGACATTCCAGTCAAGTGCAAATGGGATTGCAGGGTATGTAATAAGTGTGAAAATGCATGTAACAGGCAGAAGAAGGCGTGCCACTGCCCATGAGGTATATATATATATATATATATATATATATATATATATATATATATATATATATATATATATATATATATATATATATATATATATATATATATATATTTGATCAGGTCGATGAACTTAGTTGGCCCTGTCCATCCGTTTGTCAGTCCTGCCTGCCCGTCATTGTATAATTTTGATATGTTTTAGTTAACTTATTTTAGCCAAGCAAAATATGTTTATTTGAGTTACAAACGCCTTTTCCTATACACTTATTACAGGGCACATCAAATTCAAAGCGCTCTATTAGTATTGTCTATCCTGTTTATTATTTGTCTTCAAATTTCTTCTTATTATTATTATTATTATTTTTTTTTTTTTTGGGCAAATAGCGCAAAATTTGTCTAGTGGAAATGCGCAGCCTTCTCTTCTTGGTGTTTATAAAAAATGAAATAAAATAAATAAAACACACACAAAAGAATTAAAATTCTAGACTTAGATTACGTACGGCAGTTAAACAAATGTGTGAAATATCATCATTGGCTTAACTTAATGACCATCGGAAGCTTCAACAAAGATAGTGGCGTTGGTTATGCCTTTATTATTTTATTATTATTATTTGCACGAGCTGTGATTCACATTCGTCCAGCTTACCCACAATTTGGCACCTAAAACTAGAACATAGTTATTTATTTTTGGTTTTTTTATTTTTTACGTACTGGGAAATTCTTGTCGATAACAAACTGTCAAGGTCGTGTTCACAGCTTATTAAACAAAGCCCGGGGGATAAGTTTACAGCTACTTGAATTACTTTTACCTTGTACATTTGTTTTTGGCGCTGTTAATCTCTGTAAACATTTGCTCAACATTTTTAATCAAACTAAATTCCAAATGCATATTGAGATTTCAACTTGAATGAGAAGCTTAAAAAACGATTGCAACTAATTAGCCTAAGGCTAATTACCTAAATTGTTTGCAATCTCTTTATTGTTTATTAGCTCAAAAGCTCACTTTTTATTCAATTACGTCAAGCGAAAAAAAAATTAATATATATATATATATATATATAAGAACTAAAAATATCTTTTAGGAAAAAATAAATAAATCTTTGAAGCAAAATTCGTCGAAAAAAAAAAAAAAATGTTGTAGCTCATAGCCGCATACAGCTTTAGGCCGCCTCAGATTTTAGCTGCAATATCATAAATTGGTCGCAAACTTATCTGGGACAAACAAAGATAATCATTGGCTATTTACATAGCGTCAAACTGATTCGCTAGAGATAAGGGCAGATGGCATAAGTTGTTTATTTTTGTTTCGAATAAAAGCGACTTACGGGCCCATGGCGGGAATAGTAACGATTTTTAATTCGAACCAAACACATAACGCACCTCGACGATGACGAACAAAATATTCAAGATTTTGATGTTATTTGTGGTAATTGTTGAATTGAATTGTACTAACGCGCCACCAGAAAAATACCCAAAACCCGATATTCCCGTTCCCACATCGTCATGCCAGAACCTCAAATCAAAAATTTGCAAAAATAATTAATGAATTTTTTGTTTCTGTTACTGATATTGAGTTGTATTTTATTAACCATTTTGTGTGGCAACATTACGGGCTTTTGGATACGCGTGACTAAAACCAAACAAAACTAACAAAAGCTGCCGGGATTCTTGCTACTTTGGATATCGTTTATAGCACTCGGCGGCGACTCGAAAGTATCCTATGCAAGTGAAACTAAACCAGTGTAATTGTTACGGTCCCGAGACTCCGACTTGTGACAAACAGTGCACCAGTGCGACCGATCGCCCAGTCATACTAAATTATATTTTCTCTTTCTCTCTCTCTCTCTCTTTCTTTTTCTCTCTCTTCTTTCTCACTTGTGTGTGTGTGAATTAACATTATTTTAAATAGTTAGCCGCACTGTTCGATGGCCAGCATCAGGCCGTACAGACCAGTGCGCAGATCATTAGCATCAATTGCAGCGGACAATCGGCTATCTGCGTGGGACCCGCATCCTATCAGCTCTGCGAGAGGAATGTGGCCACGGGCAGCATCTATCAGTGTCCACTCAACACGCGCTGCATCAATGAGGGCATCGAGATTTGTGTGCCCGTCAAAGTGGATCCGAAAGCACCCTCTGCGGCGGTTGCCAAGATGACAACAGTCACTGATCATCCCATCACTGGCGGCAGAGCATCGGCAGCTATCGTGGAGTCTACAACCAGCTCCGGAGCCATTGTGGTTGCCAATAGCACTGAGGGCTTAGACATTCTGACGACGACCGCTGCCTTACCCATTGAGTCAACAACGATTGGTATTCGGACGACAGACGCGCCCGTGGAGACAACTACAAATATTCCATTGGAAACCACGGGCCAGCCGATTGTTGAAACAACTATTCCACCAGTAAATACCGAGACAACAAATTCTCCAGTCAAGCCAACCTTACCCATCGATGCGACTACACCAGTGGATACAAGCACAATCGCCGTTCCAACTACGCCAATTGGGCCAGAGGTCACAACATCACCTCCTGTGAATCCAACTGAGCCAGCTAATCCCACCACACCAGTGACCCCAGAGGGAACTACAGTATCTCCGACAGACCCTAATGTTCCATTAGATCCCAATGCCCCTGTTGACCCCAACGTAACTGAAAGCCCCGAGACAACAACAACCAACTCACCCATCGATACAACTGCCCCAGTCGACAGCACTACGCCCTGGATTCCAGAAAACACAACTCCATCTCCAGTGGACCCCAATGCACCAATCGATCCAAATGCACCAGTGGACCCGAACACTCCAGTAGATCCCAATGCTCCGGGGGACCCTAATGCACCAGTTGATCCAAATGCACCTGTGGATCCCAATGCACCAGTTGACCCCAATGCACCAGTTGATCCAAATGCACCTGTGGACCCTAATGCACCAGTGGATCCCAATGCACCAGTTGACCCTAATGCACCAGTTGACCCCAATGCACCAGTTGATCCCAATGCACCTGTGGATCCCAATGCACCAGTTGACCCCAATGCACCAGTTGATCCAAATGCACCTGTGGACCCTAATGCACCAGTGGATCCCAATGCACCAGTTGACCCTAATGCACCAGTTGACCCCAATGCACCAGTTGATCCAAATGCACCTGTGGACCCTAATGCACCAGTTGACCCCAGTGCACCAGTTGATCCCAATGCACCAGTTGACCCTAATGCACCAGTTGACCCCAATGCACCAGTTGATCCCAATGCACCTGTGGATCCCAATGCACCAGTTGACCCCAATGCACCAGTTGATCCCAATGCTCCAGTGGACCCCAATGCTCCAGTGGATCCTAATGCACCAGTTGACCCTAATGCACCAGTTGACCCCAATGCACCAGTTGATCCAAATGCACCTGTGGACCCTAATGCACCAGAGAATCCCAATGCACCAGTTGACCCTAATGCACCAGTTGATCCCAATGCACCTGTGGATCCCAATGCACCTGAAGGCACAACCGCTTCTCCAGTGGACCCTAATGCACCAGTTGATCCCAATGCACCAGTTGACCCTAATGCACCAGTTGATCCAAATGCTCCAGTGGATCCTAATGCACCAGTGGACCCTAATGCACCAGTTGATCCCAATGCACCAGTTGACCCCAATGCACCTGTGGATCCCAACGCACCTGAAGGCACAACAGCTTCTCCAGTGGACCCTAATGCTCCAGTTGATCCTAATGCACCAGTGGACCCTAATGCACCACTTGATCCCAATGCACCAGTTGATCCCAATGCTCCAGTGGATCCTAATGCACCAGTTGATCCCAATGCTCCAGTGGATCCCAATGCGCCAGTTGACCCTAATGCACCAGTGGACCCTAATGCACCAGTTGATCCTAATGCACCAGTTGACCCAAATGCACCAGTGGACCCTAATGCTCCAGTGGATCCCAATGCACCAGTTGACCCTAATGCACCAGTAGACCCTAATGCACCAGTTGATCCCAATGCTCCAGTGGACCCTAATGCTCCAGTTGATCCTAATGCACCAGTTGACCCAAATGCACCAGTGGACCCTAATGCACCACTTGATCCCAATGCACCAGTTGACCCCAATGCACCTGTGGATCCAAACGCACCTGAAGGCACAACAGCTTCTCCAGTGGACCCTAATGCTCCAGTTGATCCTAATGCACCAGTTGATCCCAATGCTCCAGTGGATCCTAATGCACCAGTTGATCCCAATGCTCCAGTGGATCCTAATGCACCAGTTGATCCCAATGCTCCAGTGGATCCCAATGCGCCAGTTGACCCTAATGCACCAGTGGACCCTAATGCACCAGTTGATCCCAATGCACCAGTTGATCCCAATGCTCCAGTGGATCCTAATGCACCAGTTGATCCCAATGCTCCAGTGGATCCCAATGCGCCAGTTGACCCTAATGCACCAGTGGACCCTAATGCACCAGTTGATCCCAATGCACCAGTTGATCCCAATGCTCCAGTGGATCCTAATGCACCAGTTGATCCCAATGCTCCAGTGGATCCCAATGCGCCAGTTGACCCTAATGCACCAGTGGACCCTAATGCACCAGTTGACCCCAATGCACCAGTTGATCCAAATGCACCTGTGGACCCTAATGCACCAGTAGATCCCAATGCACCAGTTGACCCTAATGCACCAGTTGATCCCAATGCACCTGTGGATCCCAATGCACCTGAAGGCACAACCGCTTCTCCAGTGGACCCCAATGCACCAGTAGACCCTAATGCACCAGTGGACCCTAATGCACCAGTGGACCCTAATGCACCAGTAGACCCTAATGCACCAGTGGACCCTAATGCACCAGTGGATCCCAATGCACCAGTTGACCCTAATGCTCCAGTGGATCCCAATGCGCCAGTTGACCCTAATGCACCAGTGGACCCTAATGCACCACTTGATCCCAATGCACCAGTGGATCCCAATGCACCAGTTGACCCTAATGCACCAGTTGACCCTAATGCACCAGTAGACCCTAATGCACCAGTGGACCCTAATGCACCAGTTGATCCCAATGCACCAGTGGATCCCAATGCACCAGTTGACCCTAATGCACCAGTGGACCCTAATGCACCAGTAGACCCTAATGCACCAGTGGACCCTAATGCACCAGTAGACCCTAATGCACCAGTGGATCCCAATGCACCAGTAGACCCCAATGCACCAGTGGACCCTAATGCACCAGTGGACCCTAATGCACCAGTGGACCCTAATGCACCAGTTGATCCCAATGCACCAGTGGATCCCAATGCACCAGTTGACCCTAATGCACCAGTTGACCCTAATGCACCAGTAGACCCTAATGCACCAGTGGACCCAAATGCACCAGTTGATCCCAATGCTCCAGTGGATCCCAATGCACCAGTTGACCCTAATGCACCAGTGGACCCTAATGCACCAGTAGACCCTAATGCACCAGTGGACCCTAATGCACCAGTAGACCCTAATGCGCCAGTGGACCCTAATGCACCAGTGGACCCTAATGCACCAGTTGACCCTAATGCACCTGTGGACCCCAATGCACCTGTGGACCCTAATGCTCCAGTGGATCCTACTGCACCAGTTGATCCCAATGCTCCAGTGGATCCCAATGCGCCAGTTGACCCTAATGCACCAGTGGACCCTAATGCACCAGTGGACCCTAATGCACCAGTAGACCCTAATGCACCAGTGGACCCTAATGCACCAGTAGACCCTAATGCGCCAGTGGACCCTAATGCACCAGTGGACCCTAATGCACCAGTGGACCCTAATGCACCAGTGGATCCCAATGCACCAGTTGATCCCAATGCTCCAGTGGATCCCAATGCGCCAGTTGACCCTAATGCACCAGTGGACCCTAATGCACCAGTAGACCCCAATGCACCAGTGGACCCTAATGCACCAGTGGACCCTAATGCACCAGTTGACCCTAACGCACCAGTTGACCCCAATGCACCAGTGAACCCTAATGCACCAGTTGATCCCAATGCACCAGTTGACCCTAATGCACCAGTGGACCCTAATGCACCAGTGGATCCCAATGCACCAGTTGACCCTAATGCACCAGTGGACCCTAATGCACCAGTGGACCCTAATGCACCAGTAGACCCAAATGCACCTGAGGATCCCAATGCACCAGTAGACCCCAATGCACCAGTGGACCCTAATGCACCAGTGGACCCTAATGCACCAGTTGACCCTAATGCACCAGTGGATCCCAATGCACCAGTTGACCCTAATGCACCAGTGGACCCTAATGCACCAGTTGACCCCAATGCACCAGTGGACCCTAATGCACCAGTTGACCCCAATGCACCAGTGGATCCTAACGCTCCAGTTGACCCTAATGCACCAGTGGACCCTAATGCACCAGTTGACCCTAATGCACCAGTGGATCCCAATGTACCAGTTGACCCTAATGCACCAGTAGACCCTAATGCACCAGTGGACCCTAATGCACCAGTGGATCCCAATGCACCAGTTGATCCCAATGCTCCAGTGGACCCCAATGCTCCAGTGGATCCTAATGCACCAGTTGACCCTAATGCACCAGTAGACCCTAATGCACCAGTTGATCCCAATGCTCCTGTGGATCCCAATGCTCCAGTTGTTCCCAATGCTCCAGTGGATCCCAATGCTCCAGTTGACCCTAATGCACCAGTGGATCCCAATGCACCAGTTGATCCCAATGCACCAGTGGACCCTAATGCACCAGTTGACCCCAATGCACCTGTGGATCCTAACGCTCCAGTTGACCCTAATGCACCAGTGGATCCCAATGTACCAGTTGATCCCAATGCTCCAGTGGATCCCAATGCTCCAGTGGATCCTAATGCACCAGTTGATCCCAATGCTCCAGTGGATCCCAATGCACCAGTTGACCCTAATGCACCAGTAGACCCCAATGCACCAGTTGATCCCAATGCTCCAGTGGATCCCAATGCACCAGTTGATCCCAATGCTCCAGTGGACCCCAATGCTCCAGTGGATCCTAATGCACCAGTTGATCCCAATGCTCCAGTGGATCCCAATGCACCAGTTGACCCTAATGCACCAGTAGACCCTAATGCACCAGTTGATCCCAATGCTCCAGTGGACCCCAATGCTCCAGTGGACCCTAATGCACCAGTTGATCCCAATGCTCCAGTGGATCCCAATGCACCAGTTGACCCTAATGCACCAGTGGACCCTAATGCTCCAGTGGATCCCAATGCTCCAGTTGACCCTAATGCACCAGTAGACCCTAATGCACCAGTTGATCCCAATGCTCCAGTGGATCCCAATGCACCAGTTGACCCTAATGCACCAGTAGACCCTAATGCACCCGTGGATCCCAATGCACCAGTTGATCCTAATTCACCAGTAGACCCTAATGCACCAGTGGATCCCAATGCACCAGTGGATCCCAATGCACCAGTGGATCCCAATGCACCAGTTGATCCTAATGCACCAGTAGACCCTAATGCACCAGTGGATCCCAATGCACCAGTGGATCCCAATGCACCAGTGGATCCCAATGCACCAGTTGACCCTAATGCACCAGTAGACCCTAATGCACCCGTGGATCCCAATGCACCAGTTGATCCTAATGCACCAGTAGACCCTAATGCACCAGTTGATCCCAATGCTCCAGTGGATCCCAATGCACCAGTTGACCCTAATGCACCAGTTGATCCCAATGCTCCAGTTGATCCCAATGCTCCAGTTGACCCTAATGCACCAGTGGATCCCAATGCACCAGTTGACCCTAGTGCACCAGTTGACCCTAATGCACCAGTGGACCCTAATGCACCAGTTGACCCTAGTGCACCAGTTGACCCTAATGCACCAGTAGACCCTAATGCACCAGTTGATCCCAATGCTCCAGTGGATCCCAATGCACCAGTTGACCCTAATGCACCAGTTGATCCCAATGCTCCAGTGGATCCCAATGCTCCAGTGGATCCCAATGCACCAGTGGACCCTAATGCACCAGTGGACCCTAATGCACCAGTGGATCCCAATGCTCCAGTTGACCCTAATGCACCAGTGGACCCTAATGCACCAGTGGATCCCAATGCACCAGTTGACCCTAATGCACCAGTGGACCCTAATGCACCAGTGGATCCCAATGCACCTGTGGACCCTAATGCACCAGTAGACCCTAATACACCAGTGGATCCCAATGCACCAGTTGATCCCAATGCTCCTGTGGATCCTAATGCACCAGTAGATCCCAATGCTCCAGTTGACCCTAATGCACCAGTGGACCCTAATGCACCAGTGGATCCCAATTCCCCAGTTGACCCTAACATACCAGTTGATCCTAACTCCCCAGTGAACCCTAACACTCCAGTTAATCCCAATCCTCCCATTAATCCTCCCGTGCCTTCTGTCCCAACGGTTCCCATATATCCAGGTAGGCCCGGATCTTGGCCACACCCGTGGCGTCCGACTCGTCCCATTCGTCCTGGTCATCCACGTCCGACCATCCGACCAATTCCGCAACATCCCTTCTGGCCACAGCGACCGAATCAACCGGGCAATGGCAATGGCAGCAGCAGTGGAAATGCCCCATCGGGAAATCCCTTCTGGCCCAATTGGCTGGATTGGGTCAATGGATGGCGTCCATCGAAAAAGCCTGCTCCACCCACCGCAGCGCCCCCAGTTGCGCCCACAACAGCACCCACATCGGCACCAACTGAAGACCCCAAAAAGTCAGAAACGAATGAATCTGTAGAGCAACCGTCCAACGGATCAGTCTCCAATGAGAATGCATCGGTTGAAGAGAACAAGGATAAGAAGAAGCCAAAGCCTGAAAAGGACCAGTCCAAAGAGCAGGACAAGAAGCAGTCGGATTCCAATGAAAATACTTCTGATGAGAAGAAAAAGGAAAAGGAAAAGGAAAAGGAAAAGGAAGAGGACAATAAACGTAAGGAAAGGGAAGATAAGAAGAAGGAGAGCAACAAGTCGAAAGACTCAAATGAGGAAAATGATGGCGATAAGAAAAAATCAAACAGTTCATCTGAGGATAAGAATGAGAAGAAGGATAATAAGAAGCCAAAGGATTCCAAGGAGGAGAAAGAGGAAAAAGACAGCGAACAGAAGAAATCCAATGAAGAGGAGGACAACGACGATCTGAGCTCCAAGGACAAACGGCAATTTATAAAGAACGTCATCAAAAAGCTAAGAAACGAAGATGAATGCGACGAGGACGATGTGTATCCAGATGTGCGCGACTGTCGCAAATATTACCGCTGCGAGATTAAGAAGTCGAAACATCGGTTAGTGCATCTGCGCTGCGACAACAAGAAGCGTTTCGACTACCGCAGCCTCAAGTGCGTCGCCAAGGAAGATGCCGTCTGCCTGCACAAGTAGAGAGCCAACAAAACAAGCTGAACCGAAATCGAAACCCAAACGAAAAAACTTTAGCATTCAAAATATATATAATCTCACAATAAAAATTCAATGATATTAGCAATTATATATATATATATATAAATATATATATAAATATATATACGCAACATATATGTACTTAAATCTTTTTTTTTTTTTTGTTTATTTATTGTAACAATTAGTTTGCCAAATAAAATATAATTTATATATGCATTAATTAATAAAGTCCGCTGGAAATTTCCCTTTGAAATTCATCTTTAGTTAAATTCTGTGGACGTCCGATAGCAAATCGAATTACATAAATGTGTTAGATTTGAATATGGATATTGAATTTTTTCAATTCGGTTTTTAATTTTGAGAAGAGATGAATTCAATTGATTAATTTTAATCACAAGTTGAGCAAATCTGTTGGGAAATTGGGAAATAATTAAATTTAAAGAGTTGCCTGTGACAAGGGAAGAACATTTATAGCGCTATAAGTCGGGCGGAATATGAAGTTAGACCTGAAGTGAAGGGTATAAAGGGATATGGGCATAAATAAACCCTTGATCACGCGAAATATTAAACAATAATATCAAAACAGTGAGAAAACGTTTATGGAGATTAATGAGAGTATTTGGCTTCTCAATAATTTTGGAAATGTTGTTGATAAGAGCTCCGAGATGAGTCCCATCAATGAAAAGTGGAAAATATTAGAAAACGGCATCCAATGAGCCGCACACAACTAAAAGCTTATATTTTAGAAGAGTGGTAAAATATTTCCAATCATTTAAATAAAGAATGCAATATATGTTTAATACTACAAAAGCTCGTACCAAATATTAAAATAAACAAAAATTCCCAAAATTGGCATTAAATTTTAAGCGAACAACAAAAGATCCATTTAGTGTAAAAGACTTCTTTTGAAGCTCTAGATAATTTAACTCAAATAAAAAATATATTTGTTAAATAACATAGAATTATAATAATTAAAAAAATAATAATAATAATTATTAAAAAAATAAAAAAAGCCAAATTATCGGCTTGAAAGTCGAAAAATATTCTCTGAGTGTGAAGTGTTTATTGAGAGACTGTGTGGGTATATATATACCATACTCGATTTCAGCATTCAGTGAAATCACACTCAAACAAAATCTGTCTGTAGCATTGAAATAACTATGGATAAGCTCTATCCACATACGAATTTCAACTCCGATATATTTTATTATATATACTACTCAGTTTGATTATTATATATTCCATGTGATATTCAATTTTTCAAGGAAAACATATCTTTATCTTCATTTTCATTTCCAATGCCCAAACTAGGATATTTTGTTGTTGTTGCTTAGCAAAGTCAAGGGATATGTGTAATAGGTCTTTTGTGGCATAACTTTAATTTGAATATTTTAGTCACGTCTCTTGGATAATGTAATAATTGAAATGCAAAGCACTTAAATTGATTAGCAACTAACATGAGTCTTGCCAGGCACATGCGAATGCTGTCACTCTTTTCATCGTCTGGCTATTTGTATGTATCTCTCTGCATCGCTTCATTTATTACAGCTGGTCGCAGCTGCAATCATTAAATACCAATCTCTCTAATTAGCCATGCCATAAAAAAGAAGTTTCGATAAGTTAATGAGTAGCGAAACATTCGCTCAAGTTTTAGTTTTAGCTCGTTTTTTTTTTTGTGTGCTTTTTTTTTTGTTTCTGCTTTTTGTGCTCAAATATCTTTAAAGCGTTTCACTTACACTTGCAAAGTTTTTCCTATGTAAATATTTAGTATAGCATAGAAATTTGAAGTGAAACGTAAACACAAGCAGAGAGCGTTAAGGGAAAGTGCATTGGATGACAGCGCAAAGGCAAAGGCAACGACAACGGCAACGGCAACGGCAACGGCAACGGGACCAGACCTGCCTGCAGGACACATAGTCAACAGGGGTGAGGGGGCGTTGGGAGTGTCACCGAAGCAGAGCAATACACTTAAGTTGATTCGCTGTCATCCATTGCAGCTCATTTATCATTAGATGAAGTCATACACATACAACCACACACTTACACACACATACACACACACAGAGCAAGAGAGAAGGTAGACGTATGCTGGAAGAGTGCAAAAACAGGGTGCTAGGTGCAGACTTTGGAGCCAGCACCGGCAACAGGAACAGCAGCAGCAGCAGCAGCAGCACTAGCACCAGCAGCAGCACTAGCACCAGCACCAGCACCAGGACGCAGACCCAACCCAGACAGAGAACAGGCTCGGCGACAGTTTCAACGTCGCCTAAGTAGTGTTCGCTGAGACGCGGGCGTGGCTGTGGGCGAGTCAAGAGTAAGCATAACACTTTGCAGCGACAATGCTGCTGCTATCCAGGGGACTCGGGCCCCGACCCAGAGCCCATCAAGTCACGGATCTCGGCATGACCAGGAGGCAGACTAGAATGTGATGCCAGTCAGCCAGCCAGCCAGCTCCACAACGAAGTAATTCAATTTTTATCGTGGGTAATTTTGTAACGAGAAACGAAAGAAGCGAACGGCAAATGGCGTTGACCAGGAACCAAAGCGGCCGCTCTCGGAGCTGAGGCGCTGCTGCTCGTACTCATAGTCATAGTCATTGTCATAGTAGTGGTAGTAGTTGCTATAAGTGCTATATAAAACAAGTAGAGCTTTAAGCCGGGCATTGTAATTGTGGGCGTGCCACGCAATCACACACACACACACAGAGACGCAGTCGCAATGCGAGCATACGTTGAAAATTCAATTTGCCTGATGACTTGCTGTGGTTTAAATGCCGCCCCGCAGAAAGGGCGAGAGCGCACATTAAACTGTGGCCAATGGTTAAAGGCGATACAAAACGCATGTGGCATGTGGCACTATGTGCCATGGGATAAAGCATCGCATAGTCAGCCACCACAATAGCTGCCCCATGTCCATATTATATACTTATGCAAACGATAAAAAGATAAAAAGAAAAAAATTGAAAAAAAAAAAAAAAATGACACTCGAACGAACGTAAAACAAAAAATAAAAAAATTGTATTAAAAAAAAAAAAAAAAAAACCGTAAACTTTGTTAACTTCATTTGGCAACCAGCAGCAGTGGGTGGTGCGTTGGGCGCTGCTGCTACACAAGGCTGATGCGCTGATCCAGGACATAGCTATATGTGCGAGCCACTCGTTGTTGTCCCTACTTGGAGCTGGTCGTTGATTGGATTTCAGGCGCTTGAAAAATCAATTTTTATTTAATTAATGTGCCTCGTTGCATGCCACACACACACACATACACACACACGCACGCAGGCACACATAGAGAAAAAGAACTATATATTCGAGTTGAAAAATATTTCCTGGTTTTCATACTACAGAGCCATATGTATAAAGCGGACGAGAGTCGAGGATGTTGTAAACAATTTGCTTGGCCTGCAATTAGTTTCTATTGTGGCGTCTGGGGCTCTATTTATATGTCAGTTTCATATTCTTTCAGTTACAAGTTTGATTTTGCAGCCCCTCTAGTCTTCTCTATGCCGAGTGCTAAAACTTATCGAACTGAATGTATTGCAATATAAATAAATATATATATATATATATATATATATATATGGAATTGTATCGCTTGTCAAAAGGCAAGCCTTGACTTCAAAGGCCGGATATTAAAAGGAAAATCTATGAACTTCGTGCTTTGATTTATTGTACGTGGATCAGGCAACAATATGGCTTACAGCTTCTGGCTAAACTAATAGCCAATCTTGGATGAAGAGGGCTGTGGCTCTGTGGCCGTGGCTAACGCTGAGTTAAAGGGTAAACGACACGCTGCTTAGCTCATGCAAATCTCGACATCAATCAGTCGACGTGCATGTCTTCAAATGGTATTATTATTTGGCCTGTTGTTGTTGCCGGCACTTGCAGCGCACACAATGACGCCGCAGGGAGTTGCCACAGTTGGGCGTGGCGGACGACACCTGCAAACAACGCAGCAGGAGAAAAAAATCTTGTTCTTCTATATTTAATATTCACATTTCAATTGTTTTCGTTTTTTTTTTTTTTTTTTTTTTGGCCCAGACCAGACCGATTCAGCTGAACGCACCGCTCGCCGTCCCCCGCCCATCTGAATGTCTCGCTGTGTATCCCATTTGTTCTGTGCTGGGGAGTGCCTCAATCCTCGCCTTCTGCTGCTGCTGCTGCTGCTACTGCCCCTTTTGGCTTGTTTGCTTTGACTTTTGAGCTCTCCTTTTGGCAATGGACTGTTTTTAGTTGTTGTTGTTGTTGTTGGCGCTTCACTCGCCTTTTATTTATAAAAATTTCATAAAGTTTTGTGTTATTAAAAATGTAATATATTCTCGCGCGAATACGCAATGGAATATTAATAGAAGTAACTTCAACTTGCATGCAAATAAGTGGAAAGCATTCATACATTATATCAACAAAGTCCGCATGAATAACAAAATTAAGGTAAAAACCAGGTGTTGTTGCATTGATTTGATAGCTTGAATATGAAAGACAAAAATCTAGAGCGAAGTACATATAGTTTAAGCAAGGCATTACCTCTTGAATATATTCTTAATAGTTTATTACAAGTCAAGAAAAAATGGATAAGAATAATATATATATATATATATATATATACATATGATGGATGAAATAAAGCTAACAATTGAAAATAATAAAAATTTCGCTAGCATAGAGAATTCCCAAATTTATTATATAGACTTGACACAATATTTTTGTAGGCTAATTCTAATTTCTTATCTCTATGAATTTCTCAATTGATAATGATTTCAGTAATTTGATGAACCTATTTTAAGTCTAAGCATATGTTATAAAGTAATAATGCCTTGTCTGGATATAACGATAACTGCTCCACAGCAACTATGGGCTGACAGATATTCCTGTTAACAGGAGCTGACATAAGCTGTCAAAGTAAAAGTGAAGAGTCATCAATAAAGAACTGAAACAAGTCATTCCGTGTTCATTTCTCGAAGTGAACGTATAGAAGAAAAACTTTAAAATGAGTTCTCCAAATAAATCATTAACTATGGAAAATGTTACTAACAATCCAACGGATGAAGCCCAGGATGAAAACGCAGAAATAAGAGACAATCGCATTGTCTACTTCCCACAGGTTAAGTCAAATATCAATTAATATAATTCAACAACAATATCCATAATTTTCCAATTTGATTCCAGGGTGTAGTCGAAGAAGTGCTTGAGTTCATAGAAGGGAACGGTATGCACAACACGTTGCCCATTCGGACGGTGGAATATCTGCGCCGTGGCGTGGTGCGTTTCGGGGATGTGGACCTGGTCGCAAAGCTTTATGATCTATGCGAAGTCAAAACCCCTGACAGCAATGGGACTCAGCCGACGGACTCCAATGAGAAGTAGCAGCAGGCAAATGAGCCACAAGAGCCGGAGTAGCCGAAACAGGAATAATATTAAAATATTAATTTATATACTTTATCAAATCAAAAAAAATATATAGTATAGTGCGATAGTACTTCCAGCTATATGATATTTTATGGATAGCGTGTTAGTTTTTCAGTCTTGGACATTAGTGGGAGTTTGGTAAAGCAAAAACCTATTTAAGCTGATTTAGAAACTTAAGAGCAATAGCCAATATGCTCTAATATCTTTTATGCTCAACAAGCAGTGTATGCAGCAAAGGTATAAATCAAATTGTTTTTAAATAAACTGAATTAAATTGAGAAAACAAACTACAAGACGAAGGCTTGACAGAAGTTAATTTATTAAAAGCTTTTATTTTTTTATTTTATTTTTAAATGCTGTTCCGCTTGATCATATTTGGCTTCATCTTTGATTTTCATCTGGTACATACATTTTCGCAAAACCAAAATACCCTGAATTCCATTTTCAATGAGCTTACAAATTTAATTTCGGGGTATGCCAATTATATTATATTTGACTTTTTTATAAAGGATTTCGAAATGGATTAATGAATAATATTTATATATTTTGTAGGCTAATTCTAATTTTTTCAGTAATTTGATGAACCCATTTCAACATATATCATTTATTTTAATACCCTGTCTGGACATAATTATATTAGCTCCACTGCAACTGTGGGTTGCCAGATATTTATGTTAACAGGAGATGACATAAGCTGTCAAAGTAAAAATGAAGAGTCATGAACCTTATGTCAAATGCAAGTTTTGTTCTTCGGTACAGAGCTGAAATAATTGATTCCGATTTCATTTCTCGAAGTGAACGAACAGACCATAAGCTGGAAAATGAGTTCACCAAACGAATCATCACCTACGGAAAATGTTACTAGCAATCCAACGGATGAAGCAAAGGATGAAATCGCCGAGATGGAGGAGCACTTTATTATACGATTCCCGCAGGTTAAGCCAAATATTTATTAATGTAGTTCAACAGTAATTTGCGATACACTTAGTGTTCCATCATTATCCAATTTGATTCCAGGACATAGCCGAAGAAGTGGTTGAGTTCATAGAAGAGGACACAATACACGAAATGTTGTCCATTGAGCTGGAGGAAAATCTACGTCGTGGCGTGGTACGTTTCGGTGACGAGGAGCTGATCGCAACTCTTTATGATCTACCCTCCATCACTGAGAGCTACAAAACCTCTGACAACACCAATTTATATAAGACCGCTGATATCACTCAGATGCTCGTTTGCACTCGCGAGGAGCCGGACATTTTCGAAGATTCGGAAGAATCGGATTTAGATTCGATAGAAGAAATAGAAGAAGAAGTAGAAGAAGAAGTAGAAGAAGAAGAAGAAGTCTACGAAGAAGAAATTGACTTCGATGAAGAAGACTACTACACACAACTATACTACGACAATGGAGACGACTACGACGAAGAAGAAGAAGACGAAGAAGAAGAAGAAGAAGACGAAGAAGACGAAGAAGATGAATATGAAAACATTGAAAATTCGACGCAGAACAGCAATGGGAATATGCTCAAAACAAAAGATGGGAGGCCGGCGTCCTTAGCTGGGGATTCCGCCAAGTCTGATGTTTCACTGGAAGAGAATGATGACTCTCAAGATATTGTGAAAGTGGACGAAGAATTCCAGTGGCCCCATGGCCTGACTCCGCCCTGTCGCAATTTGCGAAAACGTCACAAGGTCACCGCTTTGAAAGACAAGAATACTGATAAGCCAGATCCCGAACTTATCAATGAATTGAAATTTCTCTTGCGGATGGACGTCGACTCCTTGAAAACTAGCTATGAGTTGGATGTGGAGACGATTTGCTTACCTGAACTGGATATAACCGATAGTGAAGAGGAGACGGTGGAGCCACAGGTGCAAAACGAGCCAATAGAGCCGAAGGAGCCAAAGGAGCTGCAGAAGCCTCAGCAGTCGAAAAAGACAAAGGAGCCGCAGGAGCCGAAAAAGCTACAGGAGCCAAAGAAGCCGCAGGAGCCAAAGAAGCCGCAGGAGCCAAAGAAGCCGCAGGAGCCGAAGAAGCCACAGGAGCCAAAGAAGCCGCAAGAGCCAAAGAAGCCACAGGAGCCGAAGAAGCCACCGGAGCCAAAGAAGCCACAGGAGCCGAAGAAGCCACAGGAGCCAAAGAAGCCGCAAGAGCCAAAAAAGTCACAAGAGCCGAAGAAGCCGCAGGAGCCGAAGAAGCCGCAGGAGCCAAAGAAGCCGCAGGAGCCGAAGAAGCCGCCGGAGCCTAAGAAGCCGCAAGAACCGAAGAAGCCGAGGAAGCCGAGGATGCCGAGAAAGCCGAGGATGCCAAGGAAGCCGAAGATACCGAAAAAAGAATAATATCAAAATATTAATTTATATACTTAGTTTTAGCATTTAAAAAAAAAATAAAAAATATATATATATATATGTATAAAGTCTAATACGATAGTACTGCGAGCTATACGATATCTTGTTGACTTTCAGATTTCCAGTCTTGTAAAATCAGTATGGGAAAGCAAACTTCAATTGAATATTAAGTGGAATTGTTCTTGACCTATACTAGTGTTGAATAATATTATGTTTATTTATTGATCAATCACACTCATTGGTAACTATCAAAACTATCGATATACTCGGAATTGTCTAGTCATGTTTATCTTTGCTAAAAAGTCTTTTACCCTCCCTTAAGGATCGCTGATGTTAGGCGTCTAAGCTTGCTTTACTTGCTGCATCTATTTTCATAACCCTCGATATTGAGTCAAGCCAAGAGAGATGCAGTGTTTGATAGCAAAAAAAAAAAAAAACAAAAACTATCGACGTCAAGCATAGGCCCAGCTGAGTTGGCATGAATTCAGCTTGGCCGCACAGTCAATTGGGCAGCACGAACTAAGAGCGACACTTGGTGGGGGAGAGTAAATTCCTTAATAAAATTGATCGCGGTACAAAAGGCAGCTGCTGAGTACATCAGCAATGTGAATCACTGCATATTAATGGGTGTCGAACGGGTCAACACGCAACACTTCACACACACACATATGGCAGGAGGCTGCCATGCGTGGAGGCGACTGTTTTCTCAGCGCGAACGTGCCAAGGAAAATAGCCTTAACAGCAGCAAAGGCAGGCGGACAAGCATAATAAATCACAGTAAGCTGGGAAAGGAGCTGGGCGAGAGTTGGGCAGAAAGTTGACCCAGTAAGTGAACCCGATAAGATGATGGGACGCGGCCCGGTCAAATGTGCGCCTCAAGTCAAGCCGAATTGTTGACTGCGTAGTTTTCAAGGTAGAGAAAAAAGCCTTCGGAGTAGGAGAACGAAATGGGAGAGAGAGGGAGAGAACGTGGCGAGTGTGAGCAAGTGCACCTTGAGCACGGTAATTGCTTTGGACGGCCGCTGAAAGCCCAAACAAATTATAAACGACGGCAGGGCGACAGAGCAGCAAGCAGCAAGCAGCAAGCGGCAAGGCGAAGGCCCAGCTCAAAGGCTTACATAAAAGAACGACGGCAAGGAAAACTGAGGAAAAAATAAAACTGTGGCCATATAAAAGAGGTGAAAAGTTGATGGGCCAAGCTTTGGCCCACTTCAACTGGCTCATTACCCCAACCAAGGGCTGTGTGTCTTATCTGTTCGGTGTTGATCCATCTGCTGCCTAACTGGCAACTGGCAACTGGCGTCTGGGGCAAAGAAACATTTTCTGATTGCGTGTGCATTTTTAATGTCGCCTGGCCTTTTGGCCTTTTCAGAGGCAATGTGTACGCACTTCATTCATCAATGCGACTGCCGCGACTCCCAAAACGCCAAGACAAATGATGATGCCTGCCAAAGCAGCAGCCAGGTAGACTACACCTCTCTCCCACTCCACCACTCTGCCACTCCACTACTCCGCCACCACTCCGCCACTCTTCCACTCGTCTTGCTCACTGGCAAGAGCTACATTACTTTGATTTTTATAAATTTTATATGGCACACGCCTTTTGCCTTTCGCCTTTCGCCTTTCTTTGACTCCGCCTGGCAAACCCTTGACGAGCTACCGTCGCTCCACTCGGTGGCGTCGGCGCTCACTAATGAAATATGAATAATTAATATTGTGTGCTTCTTTTTGTTTCACTTCATTTGGGAGTTCATTATTTTTGGTGCTGCCCAGCTGGAATTGCATATCTCCACGCCAGCTTCTAACTCGATTTTTGTCTGCATAAGAGGAGGACGACAGAGACGGACTGAGAGAGCGAGAGAGCGCGGCTAAAGTGGCATATTAATAAGTCAGCAAGCGCCCTTAACTGTTGTATTTACATTTAAAAATATTGCCTGCCCTTTGGCGTCCATCGATAAACTTTGCTCAAGACCAATTAACGTCACAGCCAAGCGAACGCTTTGAATGCCAATTGAATTGGCTTTTAATATTCTATGCTGCTTCGAGTACATTAGAAATTAGTTGCCATTTGACTATGTCAGGTAGAAATTGTTACCGAATCGAATATCATTCGAAGGTGTGCCTCATCCTCCCAGCACCTGACAAATCCTTTTTGTGGCCCTTTAAGCGCCCGAAAGTCGAATGAAAATAATTGATTTGGAATGCTCGAAGCCGATGCAGTGCAGCAATTAAAGCTGCATACCGATAAAAACAAAAGACAAATCAAAGCATAAGCTTCGTCTGCTGCAGGGGCAGACAGCACACAAATGTGGAATGCAAATTGCCAAAGAGACAGAGAGAGAGAGAGAGAGAGGGGGAGAGAGAGATGGAGGTTGGCTGTGCGTGTGTTTAGGGCGTTAATTTGCTAGCCGATAAGACGCAGTCTAGCAAATGAGCAATAAGAAATGTGAAACGAAAGCCAGTGTGTGTGTGTGTGTGTGTGTGTGTGTGTGTGTGTGTGTGAGCGTGTTTTTATGGTAAACTGTATGCCTTGCAACTAGCTACGTTTTTGCCAGGCAACTCTAATGCCTCGTTATTTGTGTCGCACAATTTAGCAAGTAATTATGCGCAGCGCATAAAAACTGCTCACTCCACACACACACACACAAATGTATGTATATATATAAATAAATATGTATATATAACTGCTGTCTTATACAATTTGAATTACAAACCCAGTTAGAAAATCTGAATCGTGGACATCAACACTCGGCAGGCAGGCAGGCAGGCAGGCAGCAGGCTGTCGTCTGTGCGTGAGCGTGGTAAATGCATTTTGCTCTTTGAATTTTAATTGCGTTGACCCCAGCTTCGTGCTCAGCACTTGACAGCTTTAAATCCCCATTTCTCTCAGCTCTTTTCTTCTCAGTGCTCCACATTCCCCTCGTGTCTTTTTGCTAAACAAAATTATTGCTATAGAAGAGCCAACACCTAGCCCGGGACAAGGGTTGCGGTCGCCCTTGCTCATTCTCGAACGCTTTTAGTGTCGGCCACATCGACTAATTTCTCACTTTTGTCACTTGGGCGCAACTGGATTTACCCTTCTCAAGGACATTTTGTATTCAAATAATGTTTGACATTCTTGTTTTTTCTTTTCTGTTCGCCCAAAGTTTTTTTTTTCTTTTTTTTTTTTTGTATTTTTTAATATTATTTTTAAACCAGCTGATGGAACTCTTTGGCATTTGGCACTCGCACGTAATTAGCCTCTAATTTGGACAACCGTCGACTGTCCACTTCACTTTCCACTCGACGCAATTTGATAAAACGATTTCACGATAAAATAAATATTTAATACAAATTAAAGCTAATCGATGTCGCTTCTATTTCAGTATAGAGACGACTGCCTACACTCCTCTCCAATTGCTATGATGCTAAAAGCGAGACCTACTTGAATTTTGTTTTTTTTTTTTTGGTTGGAATGCTTAGTCTTGAGCTACTATATGATATATTTGAAAAAGAAAAAGCTGCACTAGTTAACACAAGACGAAAATAATTGATGAACAACGGAAAATCCATATTTTTGCATTGAAATTTTTTAAGCCATCGAATACGCCGATATCCTTTTATAAATCAGTCAAATATTAGAGATTCGTGTCTAACAATAACTTGAGCAACCGATTTAAAAATAGAAAATTGGTGCGTCTAACCAAAGACGAGCAGTGTATATCTTTCTATATATTTCATTGTCCGGTCAGGATAGGAAATGTGATTTCTTATATAAAATATTTCCTATAATTTCTTATATGAAATCTTATAATGTTAAGTCCTGAGAATTCTCTATTAAATAGCGAATGTCTAATCGAATTTTATTTTGAATAAAATATGACTTTCAGCACATTTTCTTTTTTATCTAAAAAGCCTTTTAATCTATTCAAAGATCTATAAATTCTAGGCGGGGTCAAGAACCTTTTCTGCTCTTGATTTCAGGGTATAATAACAGGCAGAAGTAGGCAAGCCCTAGTTCATAAAATATGTTCTTGATCAGCTGATTTCAACTAGCGCTGTCCGTCCTTCCGTCCGTTCGTCCGTTTGTCCGTCCTTCTGTTTGAATTCAGCAATCTTATTAGCCTCAAAATCTTCATACATAAAAATTTATATATTAACTCGTATAAAACATACGAAGTACAAGTTAATCATTGATTATTCGATATCTAATCCAATTTACTTATTCGCATCGATATCAATTGATTTAACTTCGTTTGCGCTTTACTGCGTATTATTAAGCAGAAGTTGTATTTCTAGTATTTCTCTATTTTTTACGACCCTGTTTGTCGAACGTCAAATGTCAAATGACTATAGTTGCACGAGGCTATTAAAATGATATTTAATGTTCTTGTATAGAGTAGATTCTGAGTTAATTTAAAGGACCTCAAGTTGAGCTAAAGAAAGTAGTGTGTGAGCGTTTGGGCTGTAGATTTTTGTATTTTGCTGGCCTTATTTGCTCGTTGGGCTTTATGGCAATCGAGTGGAGTGACAACTGTGTGAGCTGCTAGTGCAAAAGGGGCAAAAGGGGCAAAAGGGGGCGGGCGGAGAGGTGTTTGTTGGCTTTAACATCTCCTTGGATGACACTAAATAATTTGACCCAGCCGAGCCAACCGCAAGCAAAGGTATGGCAACCGTAAACTTTGCAGCTAATTATAAATGAAATCGGATATCAAAGACGACTGGAACACGCCTTTGTACAGCACATACACAGAATGAGAGAAAAAGAGAGAGAGAGAGAGAGAGAGAGATATACAGATAAAGAGAACGGGGGGTAGAGAGATAATGACAATTCATTTGATGCCGCGGGCGAAACTGAATTCTCCCGGCTGGAGGCAAAGTGAGCTGCGCTGCGGCGCTAAGCAAACAGGCAAACAATGGACGACGCTTGTTGTCCTGCCCGGCTCGGGGCGGCAGGGGTCGTGGCCGCGTGGGAGCGCCTGGTGGCTGGCTGGCCGTGGGCGTGGCTGTTAGGGGCGAAAGCGAATGCGAATGCTAAGCAAGAACAAAGTGGAAAATTCATAAAATGTCATTGTCGCTTTATTAAAACGCGCCAAAACGCAGGACACACACACACACATGACTAATAGGTGTTTATGTGAGTGTGTGCTTGTGTGTGTGTGTGTGTGTGTGTGTGTGTGTGTGTCAGGGTGTTCTTGTGTTGTCTGCCTTTCGCCATCGACAGCTGTTGGCGTCATTTACAAAAGCTTTTTGGCCGTTTTATGGGATTTTGCAACAGTTTCATTTTCATTTTGGCCCTGCCTGCTTGCGTGTGTGTGTGTACGTGTGTGCTTGTGTGTGTCTATGGCAAGCGCGGCCACATAGACAGACACGGTGGCACGGGTGGCTGCATAATGCCGCCATTAGAAGTTGGAAGTTGGAAGCCGTCGAAGCACTTGCTAACGCCAAAAGATGATGAGCAGCAACGTACAGCATATGTATATAAATATATATATATATATATATATATTTATATGTGTATGTATATATATGTGTGTTCGTATATATATTCATGTGTGTGTGTGTGTGTGTGTCATGTTGCGACTACGATAATAGCTTCAACGTTTTGTTGATTCGCCCGCGCTGTCTATGTCTACGTTCTCATCGTGCCCATCGCCATTGCCATCATCATTATCATTATCATTATCATCATCATTGACATCATCATCGGCATCGTCATCGTCATCGTCATCGTCAGCAATCTGTAGCTACACCGCCCACCCAGACCGCATATTTTACTTCAGCTCGTCAGCGTCATATTTGAACTTTTAATATTGACGCCATTTAACACGTTCTGTTTGAAATTTTATAAATGACTCTGTCTATCGTTTCTCTCTCTGTATATCTATGTCTACATACATATATATATATATATATATATATATATATATATGCTGAAGCCCATTCGCTGTTTCCATTGACGTTGATTTTGTGGCTGAACTACTGAATAATTGAATGCATTCTGAATGCATTCCAAATCACATTACTAACTCAGGTGCTCATGGAACTAGACGTGCAATTGGTTCAAAGTGACTGGGATTTCTTAATTGAAATATTATTTAAGCTCGCAGGCTTAAAGTTTTAACCATGATTACAATTATCAAAGCGTGTGAACTGGTTCCAAAGTGGTTCAGTAGAATTATGTTGCTCACATGTGAACTGATTCCAAATTGACTCACAAGTTTTATTGAAATATTGACAGATCATATCTAAAACGACAAGTCTCAATTATGCTTTGCTCATGAACTGGTTCGAATGTGTTTTTCTTGTGAACTGGTTCAAATTATAATAAATAAAATATATGATAATTTTTGATTGAGAACTAGTTCAAAAGTGCTTAAAATATTCGTTAATTTCGTTATGATGCTAAGAATTGTTCACGAACTAGTTCAGCAGTAGCTAATTTTGCTTATTGTGTTTCATGAACTAGTTCAGAATACTCACATGGATTAAGGTTTAAGGTTTGTAATTTTCTGCTTGATAAAGACTTGAGGAAATATTATATTATATATAAATGGCTCAATATACTCCAATAAGAATACTTATTTAATTAAGAACAGTTGCAATGGAGCTCACACAGCCTAAGCTGCATTTTTGTGCTACTTGGTTGAGGCTGGCCGCGTCATACTTTTCATCTGTCAGCTCGATGGCAGCAGATTGAATTGCGGCAGATGCAAAATGTAATCCCGCCCACGGCAATTGATTGTCATAAGGCGCTTGTGGCTTTTGCAGTGGATTGTTTGTGAATTAGCTGGAGATCGAATCACTTAGAGGGCGCACAGTTCAATCACAGGCCAAATGGAAACGGCGATGCGCTATCGAATGTCAGAGTGTCTCGCTGTGTGTGTGTGTGAGTGTCGTACAAATCGATATGAGTGTCTGTTGCACACACTCGCATATCACATGCACACATACCCATACATGCATACATATATATATATATATATATATATATATATATATATATACATATATAGTTTATATATGGTTGCACAGACAGGCGCCTCGGCAACAATGTTCGATCATTACACAGCAGACGTTGCATGTCTCGCCGATTTGGGGGCAAGCGGATGAAGAAGTGTCTCTATGCGTCTCTCTGTATGTGTGTGTGTGTGTATGTGTGTGGAGCCTGTGCCGAAGGACCAAACAGGCAGCGCGTCATCTTGTCAAATATTTCGCGCTAAATTAACACGACAGCGCGCCCAAATGGAGTAAGAAGATGTCAGCCAGGCAGACACTCCATGGCAGCCAACCAGGCAACCAACCAACCAGGCAGTCAGCTCTGTGCCTCAAAGGAACGAAAAAAGTCAAGTGCTGCACACACACATAACTCAAACAGCGACACGTGTATGTGTGTGTGTGCGAGTGTAAGTGCATAATTTGTTGGCTTTGTGCTGGGCCGTGCCGGCTGCCATAGAGCTTCAGCAGCAACAGACAGACACTGCAACAGCTGCCGCTGCTGCCAGAGCAAAAGTTAAGCCCCAATAGAGAGAGAGAGAGAGAGGAGGAGAGAGATAGAGAGAGAGGGAGAGAGAAACAGAGTGGGCAATACGGCATATTATTAAAAATGATAGCTGCAATTTAGGCGCTGGCGTAATTAAAATTAGCCAACCTAATGATGCATCATCATCGTTATCAACAGTGACAGACAGAGAGAATGAAAGAAAGAAAGAAGAGAGAGAGAGAGAGAGAGAGAGAGAGAGAGAGTCAGAGACAGGGAGGGGTAGAGAAAGAGGGAGAGAGAGAGTGTGTAAGCAAGAGGAAGGAAGAGAGAAATATATATGGGAGGTTATAAGAGAGAGAGAGAGAGAGAGAGAGAGAGAAGAAGGAGTTGAGAGAAATATATAATGAATAGTTAAAAGTAACAAGAAATAGAAGAGAAAGTCAGGCATGCAGAAATAGAGGATAGAGTGAAGGAGACAGCTTGCGATAGAGAGAAAAAGAGGAGAGAGAGAGTGTGATAGAGATGTGTGATGAGGGGAGAAGAGAAGCAGCAGAATGGAAAAATTGGGACAAAAAAGGGGGATGAAAAGGAGAGAGTGGAAAACTGATTCAGGCAATTGAGAGAAAGTGAGTAGGAAATAGTGCCGGAGTAAGATAAGAGAAATAAAGACAAAATAAGAAGGTACAGAGCCAGAACTTTGAAACTCACTTTGCTTCTCTGTCTGTCGCTGTCTCTCTCTCTCTCTCTTTCTCGGACTGCGTCTTTCCCTTTCTTGCCTCAGGCATTGATCTATCTCTCCTTCACTCTTCTGAATGTAAAATCTGATCAAACGAGAAAAAGAAACGAACTTTCAAGCTATTCGACGAGTTCGGAGAGGCGAAGTGGCCTCTATTTGGGAAATATCATTATGACGTAATTATTACGACGCATATGGCGCAAATGATTAAAGTCATCAAGACTCGAACTCAAACTCGAGTCGTGAGTTTGATGCTGAATGGCAAACTAAGGCAGCGGCAAAGCCAAATGCGCATTAAAAGCCAATAACAACAGCCGTGATGAGCAAGAAAATTAATTTACAAACATTTGATGGGTTTATTGGCAAACACACACACACACACACACACACACACACACTTACATACAGGCATAGCACATGGCTGCAAATGTTTGCCCAATAAATGAAAATCGCTAAAAATGCCACAAACACTGAGCGGACGGGGTCAGGGGTTAGGGGTCACCACAGCTAGCGCTCGAAGGGTGTCAAATGCAATACACTTATTAATTAAGAGCAGCGCCCGAATTTCAATAGAATTTTATGCCAGACCACAATACACGCACACACATATATATATACATAAATATGTGTGTGTGTGTATATATGATACTATCCATTAAGCGCATGAAATCCTTGCAAACCCAAACAGGCAAAACGTTTCGCTTAGGCTTGCTAAGCCCAGCCGAGTCGCTGGCTCATCAAACTTCGCTTCGCCCTTCTCTCTCTACCCCACTCTCGCGCTCTCTCTCCCCCTCTCTCTCTCTCTCTATGTGTATGCACATGTGTCTGATTACTTAAGCCTGTTGCCGTTTTATATGTGCCCAAAAACTATTAAAACAACTTGAAAGTTGGCATTATTTTGCTTTTCTACTTAATTATAATTCATAGTATTAAAACGCAAATGCGTAAATCTCTTGAGCCTTTTAGCTGCGCTCGGCTTTCATATGGCCACGCCCCCGTTGATACTTAGCCAAGAGGCATTAAAATGAGCAAACATACATAGAGACATATATATATATATATATATATATATATATATAGATTGAATCTTCGTCTAATTTGGAATTGAGTCAAATTTAACTGCATAGTTCACTATTAAAAGGCTCGCACTTGGAGTATAATAAATTTGACATGCCGTTGCGATATAATAAATTTGACATGGGCTTTTTGGCTCTAAATTTATGGCAGCGCCATTAAAACTAATGCATATTAATGCATAAATATTATAATAATGTAATGAAATGAAATGAAATTCGGCTGCGTAATCAATGAAGCAAAGTGCCCATTTTGCAAACTGCAAACTTCATTGCAAAACTATTGCGCCTGCTTTCTTCATTTACAATAAAGCATTACACAAATCTCAACTTTCCATATGTGTCATAAAGCGTTCCCAATTAGCTCTGGTGCTCTCTGAGTGTCAGCCACACCTGCCTAATCATAACTTTGATTTAATTAGTTCCTTTATGGGGAGTGCTCAAATAAAGTGCTTGGAACGAAAGTGATATGGCTTCCAGACCGAAATAATTATGAAAGGCTCAATATAAATTAAGTTGTGCCCACCTGCAATGCGGGTAAGTCTTATAACTCGACAGCTTTTGAGAATATCTATGAAGATTTTTTTTGTTTCTCGAAATTATGCGTCGTCTCTCCTATTTTCATTTCCCCTTTGTCTTTCTCTCTTACCTTCATTGCATTTCTTTCTTTTTCTAGGCCCTTTTATATTTTGATACATTTCCTTCTCTTCTTCTAGTTTATAATTTTCATAAATTTTATAAATTTTAGGCTTTGCATAAAACTTTCAACTACACTTTTAGAAGAAGAAGCATACAACAAGCCATCCTTAATCCTGAGCTATATAACTATTTTGCCATCATTTACTTTTAGCATTGTGCAACACTGAGCTGGTGCTTAGTCCGGCTTTGGCTAACGCTATTTTAAAGTGAAAACAGCTTTCAACCTGTTCCATTCAAACCAAGAATTGAAGAATGCAAACGGCACTCTTGACCTATGACTCTCACTCTCTCTCTCTCTCTCTCTCTCTCTCTCTGCATACATGCATACATACGGTTTTATTCATAGATGTTTCAATGATTTATTTAGCTGACTTATGGACATCGTAAGCACTAAAACAACAACCAATACAACAAATAAATTTGCAACAGCTGCATTTGATAATGCATATAAACCGCATACATACACATATGCATATATATATATATATATATATATATATATAAATACATATGTATTTATAGATATAGATAGCTAGATTTTTGCAATAAAAAGCTGCCTTTTATGGCATACGCACACTCACCCATACCGTGGCATGATGTGCGGCTAGTTACCCTAGCGCTGCGCACACACATACAGCTAATAGTTGTCTGATCCTTTGGCAGGTCCTCCCGGCAGTTGCCCCTCGGTCTGGTTCCTTCCTGCTGTGGTCGTTCAATTAAATTTGTTCAATGCATGCGGGTCGATTGGATGACTGAACGTTGTTCTGCTCTCCATTTATTATACCCTGAATCCATTGAAAATGGAAATTTCAGGGTATAATGTTTTTGTGCAAATGTATGTAACAGGCAGAAGGAGGCGTGCCACACCCCATAAAGTATATATATTCTTGATCAGCTCGACGAGCTGAGTTGAACTAGCCCTGTCCGTCTGTCCGTCCGTCCGTCCGTCCGTCCGTCCGTCCGTCCGTCCGTCCGTCCGTGTAAACACCTGGATTTCTGCAACCACAAAAGCTAGAGACTTCAAATAAAAAGCAAAATGCTCGATAATACCATACGCTGTACGAGTTTATTTTTTTTTTTCGATAACTCGTCCCATTTCTTTTTTATCGATAACTATCGAAAATATCGCTTTGTTTTTGAGGTCTGGCGTGCACACCGTTAAAGATAGAATCGTGCACTAAGTTGTGTTTGATTGCTATATTGAATCCGCACATTTTGTCATTTTTGGATTTTTGATGCCACGCCCCTTTCGCCCACAATTCAACAAAAACTATAACTCACGTATATCAAATACTAGAGACTTGAAATTTGGCAAATAGGTACATTTGGATGTCATAATCATTCCCCGAAAATTTCATTAGGAACGTATGTCGAGAAAAAAAGTTATTAAACAATAAAGTTTGCATAGCACAGCCTCTGCTGCAGCCGCAAAACTGTGCATTGAGCATATTACGTGCATGCATATGTTTGTGTGTGTGTGTGTGTGCATGTGTTGGTTACTATTAATGAATAAATTAAGCTCTTAATGATTGGTATTACAGCCCAATGGATTCAGGGTATCTCTTAGTCGAGCAGTCTCGACTAGAGTTTAGTTACTTGTTTTTATTTTTATTTTTTGCTGCGAGTAAACGGGTATATTGAATATCTGTTTCGTTTAATTAACTGAATGAAAAGATACGAAGATACAATTCTGTGGAAGATATATTTTTACAATTTACGAGCAGACATTTTTTTTAAAGCAATCGATTTTAACCATATAAAAATCTTAACTTTTGAATTGAAACTTAGAGACAAAATTATTTTTTTTATATATTTAGACTTCCACGCAAGATTCTGACTCAACATCATCTAACTATTATAAGAACTTTTAGGTTAATCCAAATTGCATAATATTTCGGTTTGAGGGCATTGGATAGTCGCTTACACCCAATTCATAGTTATTGTACTGAGAGTTGGAGTTCGTAGTTAAAATTTCTATCACTTCATATTTCTTTCACAATACTTTTCTATAAGCAGAAAAAGATAGCATTAGAGCGAGCGAGATGGAGAGGGTGAGTAATCGGGGGAAGGGGTGGATCTGGGGGCGGGAGCTCCATTCACGCAGCTCAATTAATTTATTTGTTTGCCAAGTGCCCGGAGTTATTGTATTTCAGGCGCACAATTTAAATCATAAAAACCCCTGGCAGGGCACACACACACACACACACACACACACGCGCACACACACATATGCACACATACAAAGGCACCCACCCAGTCGCACTCGCACTTGCAGTCATATCGTACATTATATGGCCTATTAATTACCAAATACCGTTAAGCCCATGGCCCGGCTAACAAGTCGCCCGCCGAGCTGCTGGCACAATGTTGTTTTCAAATTGCATTTGCACTTGTTTTTATGAGGCCGAAGCCAGAGCGAGAGCCAAAGCCAAAGCCAAAGCCAATGCCAATGCCAATGCCAAAGCCAATGCCATAGCCGTAGCCGTAGTCGTAGCCTGAACGAGGGCCATTGCCACGGCCAGGGCAACATCCAATGCAGCTGTCCGTCTGCATAGTTAGTCCATGGGCAAGCCTCGACCCCGACCCCAACCCCAACCGAGACCAAGACCCCGACCCAGAGCCATAACCAAAACCATATCAAGTCCAGCTACGTACGGGCTCTGCTGCCAGTCCTGGGGCCGGTCTGATTGGCTGTTGTGTCTGGCGCATTTCACATGATAAATGATGCAGCAGACTAAACGCTAAAAGGGGGTGCTGCAGAGATGGCAACTATGTGGGCAGAGGGCCAGAGGACAAGTTGCAACTGGAACGGGTACGGCTGCAACAGAAACTTGGGGCTGCAATCTGAAGCCCAATATGCCTAGACCAAGGCGTCAATGTAAACAAACAAATTGAAGAATTGCCCCAGCATCCATAAATAAGCAGTGAGAACAAAGAGACGGAGAAGTGGCTAAAAGAAGGAGTTGAGCGAAACAAAAATAAAATTTTATATAAATATAAATATATATTTACGAATAACGCAAAAAGATAAGTTAGCTATAAGATAAGGAAAGAAGCCTGAGAAGAAGAGGAAGTAATAATTATAGATTATATAATCATACAAATAAAAATGAATTCAGAGAATTAGATAAGTGTCGATAAGAAAGAAGTGTGAGAAGAGAAGATAACGCGAGTATATGGGATGCATATAAAATAAATGAAAGCAAATGAGTAGAGCTGAATAGAATTTTATATGGGATGATTAGATTCGGGTAGATATATAAATATACAGAATAGAGAAGCACAAAAGGCATCATCAAGTTGAAAGTATTTTATAAATATACGAATATAAAAGATAAGCTAGATGTGATTAAGAATGAAGATGAATATAGATGACAAGGGTGCCGCAGCCTGGGCTCATATTCTAGTAACATATGATTCAATTACAAACTAATTCAATTATATTCAACCTGACTGAACATGGAGCATAAGGCAGTACCCTATTTACATATATATATATATATATATATATATATATCAATCAACAGGCAAGTCACATTGTCTGGGCAGAGAGGTGCGCACACACAGCTGAGACATATTTGATTTGTCCAATAAAATGACCATGGAGGATAATAGAGTATGAGCCGTTGCTAGTGGAAGCTACAAATTTAGCCTAAGTGAAATGCTGCTTACATACACACACACACACACACACACAGACGCCTAACAATGGATAACTGGGCCAGTGAACAGGTCCTGGGGCCATTTTCTAAGGACATGCGTCACGCTCACTTCCTGCGCCGAAAAGCCTAAAAATAGCAACAAAATTATGAAGTGAACGAACGATGCATGTAACAAAAGCTCAACAGCAGCAGTAACGACAACAACAACAACAACAACAACAGCAGCCTTAAAAAAGTGAAACGCATTTGTATGTATATACATATATATGTTATATGTATGCACATATATATACACATAAATATGTACACATATATATTGAATCGCATATTGTTATCGACATTCGGCCATACGAAATCGGATATGTGCACACACATACGCAAATTCCTATACACACACACACACACACACACACACGCACACATACACACACTTTGCATGCAAAATGTATAATTAACCAAACACGCACACACTGAAAGGATATGTGCAGAATGTTACGGCCGTTTACACAGCCAGCCGAACGGCACTGCGGCCACTCTCCCGTTCGCATACCCTGTATTCGGTAGCTGTTGCGAAATCGGGGTATACTCGGAGCATGGAGTATGGAATGTGGAATATGGAATTTTAAATAAGGAACATAGAATATGGAATATGCGATATGATAAGGAGATTATGGCATATGGAAAATAAAATATGAAATATAAAATATGAAATATGGAATATGAAAAATGCAATATGAAATATATTAGGAATATGGAAAGTGAAATATGAAATATGGAACATAGAATATTGAACAAAGAATCTGGAATATAGTGGCACATGTGGCACATGTATTATATGGGATATAGAATATGAAGTATAAAATATGAAATATGGAATATGAAAAATGCAATATGAAATATGAAATATGAAATATATGGGGAATATGGAAAGTGAAATATGAAAAATGGAACATAGAATATTAAACAAAGAATCCGGAATTTAGAATAAGGAACATGGAAAATGGAATATAGAATGAGGCACATGTATTATGGCATATGGAATATGAAAAATGCAATATGAAATATGGAATACGAAATATGGAATGTGAAATATAAAAACATGGAAAGTGAAATATGAAATATGGAACTTGGAATATGGAATATAATATAGGGAAATATGGAACATGTAATATGGTATATGGAACATGTGGAATATGGAAATGGAAATGGAAAGTTTCAATATGGCAAATTAAATATAAAGCTTGAACTAAGAAATGCTAACATATGGAATAGGTAAAAACCTTGTTTGATCCGCATTTTAGGGTGCAACTGAACGAGCGCATAGAACTCGAAGTAGAAATCAATCATATTAGAGAGATATTGGAGTGAAAATATGCCAAAGGTATATGTGAGTTGCAGTATCCGACGAGCGTATGCAACACTGCGATGTCAATGCTGCAGAGCCTGGCAACAATGAAACGAAAAATGTTGCTCATTTTTTTTTTTTTTTTTTTTTGTTTTGTTCTTTGTCCTGCTGCCACATTGGACGATTGCTGCGGTTGCGGGTGCCGGAGCGTAGGGGTGCCCAAGGGGCAGGGGGCAACGGCAAGGGTGCAAGGGCGCGAGGGTGCGAGGGTGCGAGGGTGCGATGTTTTGCCAGTGAACGCTGCACGCTGCTCGGGATGGTGTGGTCAACTGTGGACTGGCCACCGCTCACTTGCTCTCTGCGTGTGTGTGCAAAAATATGGAAACATTTGGCACTAATTGCATGTGCTCAGCAGCAACAAGAGCAGCAGCAGCAGCAGCAGCAGCATCAGCAGCCACGTTCACGTCGTCATCCACATCGTTGGCCGTGTTGCTGCTGCTGCTGGTGTTGGTGTTGGTGTTGGTGGTGGTGGTGGTGGTGCTTCGTTGTCGTCCTTGTCGTTCTGAACAACAGAAGAAGAGCGACAGTTATGACAGCCCAGCCGCAGCACCGCACAAAGCACAAAAGAAATTGCGCAAAAATCGTTGTAACAAAAGAAGAGTGCACACACACGCGCACGCACACACACACACACACACACGCATGTACACGCAGTGGGTGCGTTGTTAAAAGGGACATTTGCAGGACATCATAAACGTTTGCAGCCCAGGCCGGGAGTCTAGCAAAAACAAAAATACAAAAACAAAACAAAAAAAAAAAAAAAAGTAACAAAAATACATGGAACAAGGCAGTCGCTGTTCGTGCAAAACTTCAAAAGTCAGCCAAAGGACAATGTGGAGAGAAGTGGCATTGGAAGGCGACGAAGTAGCAATCCTGTTGCTCCTGTTGCGGCTGCTGCCGTTGCCGTTGCCGTTGCCATTGCTGCTGCTGCTGCTGCTGCTGCTGCTGCTGCTGCTGCTCTTTTCTAATAGTTGTTACACACACGCATAAGGGCAACATACACATGGAGCGACACCGAGCTTAACAACAACAACAGCAGCAGTAAGAGGGACAACAACATGGTCTACAACAAGGACATCGACGCCAATGACAATACAAAAGGAAACCCGCGACATATGTACGTTGACTGCGGCATGGGCTTATTACGTTTTTCAATAAAAGCCATCCACACGCCCACACGCACCCCCATACGAACATACACACATATATTATCAGACACACACACACACACACACACACTCATACACAAGCACACACATTTGCCACGTTTATGAAATTTGCTGCGCAAAATGTTGGCCAGTTGGTTAAATTGTCCTCCGGAGCTGCCGAGCAGCCGAGCAGCAAAAAGGGCAAACCCTCCACCATCACCCTCGACAAGGTCCCTCAGCTAATTAGTTATGCAGTCAATCTATGGATATTTCATATATTACAATAACAAGTGCTCATAATTATAAGTGAATTGTGTACTTTTTGTCTGCTGCTGAATGAGCTCGCTATGCATTGGTCCCAAAGCGCTGCGAATGTTTATGAATAAACTAGCCAGAGCTGTCAGCTCGAAAACTATGGCAGCTAGCGCAACTAAATTTGGTACAAGGTCTCTCGTAGTATCATTTAATATTATGCATAGTTCACTGTTTGACTAACTAATGGAGTTGCCGAGAGTCGGAGCAGCAGCACACAGAACTCATTCAAGTTCAAAATCACTTTTACCTGTCTTTTGCCTCTGCACTTTGTCATCTATAATTACTAAGAGTTGCCTTCGTTATCAGTGCTCGGTTTCCATGTGACGCCAGTTTTCAGTAGATCAGTTCATTTCACGCTCGAGTCGTTCTCCGGGGCGTGGTCAAGTGTGCTGCAGCAAAGCTCTAGTCTGGCCATCGGGCAGGTGGTTTTGCTCATCTTGTGGCAATGCTGCCAAATGGCCATTTGCGTTGCCTGCCCTGTAAGTTGTTGCACATTGCACGTTGCACGCAGCACGCTGCACGCTGCACGTTGCACGTTGCGAGCTGCAACTTGTGCAGTGCGTTAAATTTGAGTAGCTGACAACTTGTCGAGTATCTGGCTAATTGGCTTCGTGCTATATGAAACGTGTTAGATGTGTAGGCCAGCTCCATCTCTCCATGTCGCTGTCCCCTTCTGTCCACTCACTTAACATAGATATCCAATGAATGCAAGAAGAAACCCTCCACACAATGCCAATTAAGTTGTTTTTACTTGATAGTCCAGAAATGGAAAATATAAAGAAAAATATATTTATTATTGTTTTGATTATATAAAATATTTTCATGCCTACTTTAATTAGGGTAAGAAAATATATATTATAAATATATATTATTATTAAATATAAATATATTATACTAAATTAAATTATATTTTTTTATTATTGTAAATTATAAAATTATATTATATTAATATTTTTAAACATAAAAAAAAATTTTGGTTAAAAAGATTTTGCGGCGAATAAAGTGGGCGACAGAGAAAGTGGAACAGCCACTGCTGTGCCTAGTTAGTGCTCCACCTTGAAGGCTAATTTATGCTAGGATATGTTTCCAAGGTGGCAGGCAGCTCTAGAATGAGGAAGCTTATTAGTTCGTAAGCGGCAATGCAGTCCGATATTGGACAAGTGACGATTTGAATGGCGTTGCATAAAGTATTTTTATACCCAGAATCCATTGAAAATGAATTTTCAGGGTATAATGTTTTTGTGAAAATGTATGTAACAGAATGAGGCATGCCACACTCCCTTAAGTGTATATATTCTTGATTAGCTCGCCGAGCTGAGTTGATCTAGCTCTGTCCGTCTATCCGTCCGTATGAACGCAGCGATCTCTCAAACGACAAAAGCTAGAGAAATAAGAAACAGAGTTCTGGTGTATACCATACCAAGTACAAGTTTACTTATTATCGATAACTATCGAAAATTTGGCTTGGTTTTTGAGGCCTAGCGTGCACATCGTTCAAGATAGAATCGTGCACTATGTTGTGGTGGATTGGTGTAATAAATAAGCTTATTTTGACAACTCACCAAATATGACAACTCAAGTATATCAAATACTAGAGACTAGAATTTTCTCACTTGTTTTTTCTTGTATTTTATTTTAAATGCTATTCCACTTGATTATATTTGGCTTCATCTTTGATTTTCATATTCGCCTCGGTCATCGCGAGACGTATATACTCTAAGCTTAATTTTCAATAGGTTTACAAATTTCATTTCGGGGTATGCCAATAATATATGACTTTATCATAGAGAATGGTAAAATTAATAAATGAATTATATTTGTATATTCGTAAAGCTCTTAAACACGTTATTTTTTTAGGCTAATTTTCATTTTTGTTAGCAAATGACAAAGCGCTTCGATCTCTGTGAATTTCTCTGTTGTAAATGATTTCAGTAATTTGATGAACCTATTTCAAGTCTTAGCATATGATATAATGTAATAATGCCTTGTCGGGATATAACGATAACTGCTCCACAGCAACTATGGGCTGACAGATATTCCTGGTCACAGGAGCTGACATAAGCTGTCAAAGTAAAAGTGAAGAGTCATCGATACAGAGCTGAAACAAATCATTCTGATTTCATTTCTCGAAGTGAACGTACAAAACTTAAGCTTTAAAATGAGTTCTCCAAATAAATCATTACCTATGGAAAATGTTATTAACAATCCAACGGATGAAGCGCAGGATGAAAACGCAGAATTAAGAGACAATCGCATTGTCTACTTCCCACAGGTTAAGTCGAATATCAATTAATATAGTTCAGCAATAATATCTATAATTTTCCAATTTGATTCCAGGGTGTAGTCGAAGAAGTGCTTGAGTTCATAGAAGGAAACGGTATGCATAACACGTTGCCCATACGGACGGTGGAATATCTGCGCCGTGGCGTGGTGCGTTTCGGGGATGTGGACCTGGTCGCAAAGCTTTATGATCTATGCGAAGTCAAAACCCCTGACAACAATGAGACTCAGCCGACGGACTCCACTGAGAAGCCGCAGCATGCAAATGGGCCACAGTAGCCGAAAAAGGAATAATATCAAAATATTATTTTATATACTTTATGAAATCAAAATGAAATATAGTATGGTATGATAGTACTTGGAGCTATACGGTATTTTATAGATTGTGTCTCAGTTCTCCAGTCTTGGACATTAGTGGGAGTATGGTAAAGCAAAAACACCTATTTTAACAGATTTAGAAACTTATGAGCAATAGCCAATATGCGCCAATATCTTGTGCAGTCATTAAGTAGTGTATGCAGCTAAGATATAAACCAAATTATTTTTAAATCAACTGAATTAAATTGAGAAAGCAACCTCTAGACAAGGGTTGACATTAGATAAGACGATCTTTGCTTTAGGTGACCCATTGACTGTTTATAATTGCATAGCCTGAATCCATCGAAAATTAAATTTCAGGGTATAATGTTTTTGTGAAAATGTATGCCATTGCCAGAAGTAGGCGTGCCACACCCCCGTGTGTGTGTGCATGTCTCTCTCGACTAGAGTTTTCTTAATTGTTGACTATTGCCTTATGAAATTGGATACGATCTGGACCATCCAATTCCTTTTCGAGTGCTTCTTCTTTGCTCCAGATTCAACTTTGTATTAATCCTTCTATACGAAGTTAGCATTAAGCTTAGCTAGCGCACCCCAAGAGCGAGTATATGAGAGCAATTTTATGTGGAGCGATCATGGCTAGAGCTACAATTCAGCTCACCCAGCTCCAACAGCTCCAACATTATCTGCCGCTCTTCACAAAAGTAATCGCTTTATATAAAACTATTTCATGTCATTATACCAAATAATTCCAATTCAACTTCCTCTGGCACATATATCAGAGCGAAGCTGAACTTAGCTTGACAAATTGGTTGACAAAATATCCTTCTCTCTCACTCGCTCTGGCTTTATAGTCTATCTGCTTAAGATACATGATATCCCAGGTATCTATATATAGTATTTAAGCCATATATCATTTGGTGTTACAAGTTCAGTGAGCACTTTGTGCGAGCCTTTGGCGAGGGCATAAAAAATAAGATGTTGGCGAAAATTTATTGAGGAGCAAACTCATTTGACTATAACTTATGATTGGATTATCGGTTTAGTATGGCATTTGACAGCAGGCAGCGACTCTCTGTGTGTGTGTGTGTGTGTGATAAGACATATGTCTATGCGCCTATATGCAGGCTATGCAGTCACAGTCGTGCCTGTGTGGAAGTCATAAATGCGTCGCAGACAAGCGGAAAGACTGGGCCAAAGATGCTGGCTGCTAGACAGCGCCAGACTCTGCCAGACAGATGGCCAGACAGCCAGCTGGCTGTTCTCTACTCTTCTTCTGCTATTTTTCTTTTTTCTTTTTTTTTTTGGCTTTGAATCTGGGCTCGAGCCTGGGCTTTGGTTAAGGCTCGGGCTTACGCTGCTGCCTTTTTGGTTGCTTCATTTGGCTGGCGGCATGCAACAGCAGCAGCAGCAACAGCCCTCGCATGCGTGTGTGTGTGTGTGTGTTAGCCTGTTAGGGTCTGTTTTATTGCGCCATAAACACGCACTTAAGCACACATAGATACACATATGTACATATACATAAGCACTGCCCCCTCCCCCACGCCCCTTCAACAAACAGCCCCAAGCTGAAGCCACTAGCCTCTTGCCCTACCCCGAACCCTAAACCTAGTTACATCTACCGCTCGCTTTTGGCGTAACTTTGTGCAGCCTTTAGGAATGTGTAACAGAGCGTAAAATTTTGATTTTTCCAACCACCCACTCACACACACACACACACACACCCGTGCACACACACATAGATAGAAAGGAGCGCGCGCGTAGCGAATAAAAATCATATCTTGCATACAATTAGCTTTAATATTTTAGCACTTTTCTTAATGTACATCAATAACGAACAGGATAAAGCGACAGACAGCAGAAGTGAAAGACACAGAGTGGGAGTCGAAAAATGAGAGAGAGAGAGAGAGAGATGGGGTGGTGGATAGCGGGACTGGGGTAGAGTGAGAAAGTGTGCAAGGCGTAGCGCATGCAAATAAATGATTTATAAATCAAATTTGTTAGCAAAATCCAAATGTGAGAAGTTTTTTATTTTATTTCTGTTTCTGTTGTTGCTGTTGCTGTTGCTGTTGCTGTAGTCGTGCACATTCTTTACAATTATTGAGCCTAATAAATCTTACATGAATACCCAGCACAATCAAGGGAAAGGCGTGCAAGATACGCCAGCCTCAGACAAGTCCAAGACTTTCCCATTCGACTGCAAACACAAAACATTTTCATTTATACAAATTTAAAGCAACAAATTTTAAAATCAATTCAATAAAAAATATTTTGCTAAAAGTAAATAGTAAATTAAATTATCAATAAAATATTTCTGTAGATAATGCAGAAGTTGAGGCATTCTTTAAGCCAAATTAGATTCAAGCTTGAGTTCAACTTCGAGCGACATTATTTTCTTAAATTATATTTATTTAAAGTCAACTTTAGTTCTATTTTAGATATCACACTCGATTTCAATTAGTTATCTGACATATTCTGTCTCTCTCTCTCCATCGTTCGCTTATTATCCTTGCCTCTTTCGAACTTCTTTCTTTTCATCTCTCTCTGTATCTCTCTCAACGTGTCTGTCTCTCTTTTTCTAGTGCTCTGTCGCTTTTGCTTTATCTTTCTTTCTGCTTTCTCTCTCTCTCTCTCTCTCTTTTGCTTTTCTTTACCATCCTTTTTTCTCTCTCTTTTTCTCTTCCCCACTCAATCATCAATCATTCATTCTTTTTTTTCCCGCCCCTCTCTCTTTCTCATTCTCTCTTTATTACTCTCTCTCTCTCTATCTCACGCTTTCTCGTTCTCTCTCTCTTATAACCTCCCATATATATTTCTCTCCAAATATTTTGTCTCTCTTCTTTTCTCATACTTTCTCTCTCTCTCTCTCACTTTAAATGAAATTTGCCTAATGCCAATCGTTTCTTTTTCGGTAAATATTATTCTCTCCACATTCCTTGGAACAGAGTAAAAACATTTCCAAGTGTCAAAAATCTCGACGTAAGGCAATTATGTCTACATTCCAAGTACCCAAGGCAGCCCAGTAAAATTTTAGTTGGGGCCTTGAAATATGCGCTCTATGCCCACAAGTGTAGCTTGCCTTGTATTCAACAAGTTTTGAATACACTCGAAATTGTAGTTCAGTGCAAGAACAAAAGCATTGGGGCAAACAATGAGGCTTACAAGCAGCTTGTAAAGTGCCAATGGTCAACTTTGTCTCTGCCAATCGATTTGTAACATTTTCACTAATGTTGCTATCAAAATTCATTATTTGGCAGGACTGCGGAATGTTTCGGTGTGGCGAGTGCGGCGCACTTCCAAAAAATGTTGATGGCAAGTGCTTGCTAGCCTGTATAACAGTTATGTAATAGTAAGTTAACAGAGCGGCCTGTTAAGCTAACAGTGAGCGTTAACAGAGGTCGGGAGAGCCGCAGCAAAAAGAGAACCAAAACGCTCATTGCGCTCAGAGGCGCAAAGGCAAGCAAGGCATAACATCTGTTAAGTGTATAACAGATTTCCGACTGCTATAAAAGGCGCCACTCACACATGATTACAAGTATATTTCATGCTTCTCAGCAGCTATTCACACCATTTGCCACCCTCCCAGTTAAGCAACCCCCATTGCATAGCTGCTGCTCGCTTAGCCAGGACACACACCCTGCGTATAAGAGCCTGCGACTCTCTTTGCCATCAGTCCCAGCATTGGGCATTTGATTAGCGTCGGCTCTACAGAAACTCGCATTACATTCGACTTAACAGCGCTTCGCTCTTTGACTCTTTCACACGCAGCATTTGCTCTTTGAACTCGACGACGGCGCAGTGCTTAACAGCTGAGCGCTTGGTAGGGTGCTTTATGGCAGCTCATAGAACAGTTATTAGAATTACTCCCGATTACGGTTAGCACAAGTCTGTTAATTCGCAAACAGAGATCCCAAGCTATACGACCATGTCTGGTCTGGATCCACACAGTTGACAGAAAAACGGGATTAGATAATGCGACTTATCTGAATTGATGTGACTCTCTAGGTAGACCAGGTATTGACATAAATAACTAGAAAGCGCTCGGTAGATAGAACTGATAAGATATGACTTAAGAGGAAAGTTTTGTTTACTACAATTTTTAAAATTTAGTCAGAAATTGCTATCAACGATGAAGGTCATCGAAGGGACTTGACTGAAATCTAGTTGTCATTGAAATATTTGAAGCTGTCATCATAAAATCTTTAATTATTGCATCGATATATGAAATGCTTTAAGTCGAAATGATCGTCTTATGAATGGGCAAAGCTAAAGTCTGAGGTTGACAAAGTCTAAACAGTTTTTTGGAAAGCGTCAGCCAAAAATTTCATCAAATATCATGGAGGGGTACCTAACGGTAAGGTGGCCTTATTTGAAGAAAAAAATATTTATTTTGTCAAAATGAAGTTTATCTCAAATTTATATAAATTTACGTTTCTACTTGTCACAGATGAAGAGATAATCTCCGCAATCGAGCAATGGAAAATCTTCTAGATAAGCTCTAGCTAAAGAAATCTGAATGCTAACATCGCTCGCCAGACAAGACTACCGATGTTTATCATATGCCAGGCGTTGTCTTTTGGTTGTTGTGGCCAGCGAAACCCATGCCCCCCAGAGCCACAAAAACCCGATAAGTTAGTCAAGTCGATCGATTGCTTGAAATAATTGCAATTGCTTCGTCTGGCAGCTGTCAAGACGTGAACACGAGCGCATTGTCTGAAAGCGTTCTTTGTCTTGGGGCCTGGCTGGCTGGGTGGCTGGCTGCAATTGGTTGCATCATAAATGCTTGCCTTGTCGCTTGACAAGTTCGAGCGCCTCTAATTTGTATTCGAAATATGGCTTAAAATGAAATTATCGACCACAGACCACGGATTGCAGACGTGGATTCAATTATCAAATACACTTTGAAATAGTAATAGTCCAGCGGTGCAGGCGAGCCATCCATGCAGCGTAGCACATTGCGCAAATTGGCGGTGTGAAGGAATAGTCAAGTGTGTGTCTTCTCTCCCTGTGTGTGTGCGTGTGTAGGTGTGTGTGTGTGTGTTATCTGCGCGCTAAGTTATGCAACAAATACATATGCATAAATTGCTGTTTCCATTTACATAAAGACAATTCTCTTGCTGCGCAAGTGTGTGTGTGTGTATTATGAGATTTGCTTTTGAAATGAACGTCATTATCGAGATACTCAAATATATATACACACACACACACACACACACACTTAACGAGCAGCTCTGTCGTTGGTTAATTAACCATACCCACACACCCACACACACACACACTCGCACACTCGCTCATACCTGTGTCTGTGGGACTCTCGCTTTGTATCGTAACATAATTGGCCTGTATACAATTGTAATTATAAACCACTAATAAGATTCGAACACGTAACGATTTTCAAACTGCCATCAAATGGGTGTACCCCATTGCCCGATGCCCTGCCGCCCTGTCGCCCAGCCGCCCTGCCATTTGTTTCGTCACATCAACAAGTTAATTTTGCATATTGTGAACAGTGGACTGGGGCGCAGTGTGTGCAATTTAATGCGATTAAAATGGCAAAGAGCCGGAGACTGGTCGTGCACCAGGTCAAAGTTCATTTCATAATTACAAAACACAACACCAAAGTGTTCAATTGCATGTGCCGCAGAAGCTGTTGCATTCGATGAGCGTAAAGAAACGAAACGACAAGGCATGGGAACGGGCTAAAAAGAGAAACCCATGGAAACCGTTAAGCCAACTAGTTGGCCCTTTGTCGGTTTTGTCTATTAATTAGCTAAGTACTCTATATTTGTGTGCGTGTGCGTGTGCGTATGTGTGTGCATGTGTCTGTTTTGTATCAATAACCATCAGCACTACGAATTGATTCCATTGATCAAGCAATAGTCAAAGCAGAAGCGATAAAGGAGCTGGGAGGGGAGTTGCTAACGGTAGGGGGTGTCCAAAGAACTGTAAAAGTAATTGCAGAACTAGATTTTAGTGCTGCTAATTGGTGTGAGACAAATAAATGAAATAAGGGACTCTTTGATGAGAAGCGCATAGGAGAGCCGCATAAATACCTCAGAGCTGAGAAGGAAGCTCAATGTTCAAAGCGATCTCTTAACACGGAATAAAGAAAGAAAAATAACATTATGCAATAATACGTACATCAGTGTATTCATCATATCTGTACATAAATTTCTGAATTTCATTAACAAATATATTCATCCTTATACATACTTTCGTACATATATGTATACATATACATATACTGATACATATACATATACATACATACATACATACATACATACATGCATTACATATATACATTAATACATGCATAAATTTATTCATACATACATGCATACAAACATACATACATACACACATATATGCATACATACATACATATATACATACATATATGCATACATACATGCATGCATACATCCATACAAACATACATGCATACATACATACATACATACATGCATGCATACATACATACATCCATACAAACATACATACATACATACAAATATACATACATACATACATACATATATACATACATATATGCATACATACATACAAATATACATACATACATACATACATATATACATACATATATGCATACATACATGCATGCATACATACATACATCCATACAAACATACATACATACATTCATACATACATCCATACATACATACAAATATACATACATACATACATACATTTATACATACATATATGCATACATACATGCATGCATACATACATACATCCATACAAACATACATACATCCATACATCCATACAAACATACATACATACATATATACATACATACATACACGCATATATGCATACATACATACATATATACATACATATATGCATACATACATGCATACATACATACATATATGCATACATACATACATATATATACATACATGCATGCATACATACATACATCCATACAAACATACATACATACATTCATATATACATACATACATACACACATATATGCATACATACATACATATATACATTAATAAATGCATACATTTATTCATACATATATTCAAGCAATCATATATTTATATTTATACATACATAATAATTAATACTTGCCCGCATCGACAAATTAAACATGCATACATACATCAACATACATGTGTACAAGAATGTAAGCGGATGAGAATCACATAGTAAGGCCATAGCCATGCTTACATGCCGTCGCTTCGCTCGTACATACAGCTGAAGGCAAAACAATATGATTTAGCTAATATCGTATAAACATATTTGTAATATCTGTGCAACTCTGGCTGCCATCTCTTATTGCTTTAACATCTTACGGTTTTTGGCCAAGTTTTTTTCCCGTTGGCAACAAATTTTTCTTAATCTTTTGCGCAGCCAGGAAAGAAAGCCACTTTGAGTTACGCGTGCCTCGAGGATTGCTTGCAACTGCTCAACGCTTGTTTTTTTTTATTTATTTTTTTTTTTCTTTGCAATGAAAATGAAAATGGAAATTGACAACTGGACGGACAAGAGCAAAAAAGAGAAACAGAGAGCGGGAGAGAGTGAGCGAGCGAGAGCAAGCAAACGCATTCATATGTGAAATGGAAAAAATTATAATCCAAATAAGAGAATGCAAACGGAACGACAGCGCAGCGGATGAGCGGAGCAAGGAGATGTGTCAGGGACAGGGCGGGGGAGAGGGGGGTGCTGTGTGCGTGGCAGGGATAGCGACTAAGAAGAATCGATGACGGATATCTGTTGATAGCCAAGTCGTCGATGCTGCCCGCCCACGCAGAAGCCGAAGCCAAAGCCAGAGATTGGGCTGCTCTGGTCTGGTCTGCTCTGTCCTCGGACCTTTGGCTACTTCTGTAACCAATTTTTGAAAATTTCTTAAAATTCAATAAATATTTATGAGTTGATAATGCCAAAGCGAGTTGCTCTCATACACACACACACATACATATGTATATATATATATATATATATATGCTCGCACGCTTGCTTGGTTGCATTAAATAGATTACGTATACGAGCTACGGCTAGATGGAGACGGCTGATGGTGGCTAAGACCAAATGCAAACATGTTTGCCTTGGCTACAGTAGGATTCCTCATCTCCCTCTCTCTCTCTCTCGCTCTCTCCTTCTCTGTGCCTCTCAAGTAATGCGCATAATTCAAATACATTTATTATACTTCTCGTTAATCAGCTGAAGCACAAATAAACAGCTCAACCCAATTTCCTTGCGAGAATTTAGTCAAATTATATTCTCAATCGAGTTGGCCATGTTCATTAGGAATATTTTTTTGGATCAAAGTGCCCTCTGGAAATTTTTTAGTTGTTGAGCTAACACAAGCTACCTGAATTTCTCAGTCTGGCTTCACAGCTCATCGAAAGCAGATGTGAAAAATTTCTAAAAACTTCAAAATTTTTGTGTTAATTCGTGTAAATATTTTTGTTTATCCAACATCTCAACTAAATTTCCTCGCTAGAATTTGTTCAAAATTATATTCCCAATCTAGTTGGCTATGTCCATTAGGAATATTTTTTGGATCATAGTAGCCTTTGGAAATTTTTCAGTTGTTGAGCTAACACAAGCTACCTGAACTTCTCAGTCTGGATTCACAGCTCATCGAGAGCAGATGTGAAACATTTCTAAAATATTCAAAATTATCGTGTGAATTCGTGTAAATATTTTATTTTCCGAGAATTTGGTCAAAATTATATTCCCAATCGAGTTGGCCATGTCGATTAGGAATATTTTTTTTTGATCAAAGTAGCCTCTGGTAATTTTTTAGTTGAGCCAACACAAGTTACCTGAACTTCTCAGTAAGGCTTCACAGCTCATCGAGAGCAGATGTGAAAAATTTCTAAAAAAAATCCAAATTTTCGTGTGAATTCGTGTAAATATTTTAGTTTATAAAAAATCTGAACTAAATTTCCTCGCTGGAATTTGTTTAGCATTATATTCCCAATCGAGTTGGCCATGTCCATTAGGAATATTTTGTTGGATCAAAGTAGCCTCTGAAAACTTTTCAGTTGAGCCAACACAAGCTACCTGAATTTCTCAGCAAGGCTTCACAGCTCATCGAAAGCAGATGTGAAAACGTTCTAAGGAATTCAAAAATTTTCGTATCAATTTTCTTTCAGAAATGTTTTGTTTTATTTATTTTTGTTTGTGTTAAAAATTTAAATTTATTATTTCAAACGTTGGTTCGCCTTTAACGCAAAGTCTGAAAATGTATTTGGCTATTTGGAAAAACCGTTTGTTTATATTTGTATAAATATATGTAAGTGCACAAGTTAATTTTTATTTTGATATATGAAAGGTGACGTGTCCCGTACAATTGTACTAAATTTAATTTTCTACTTGCAGACGCACACACTCAAACACACACACATACACACACACAGCCATGGCCCTTTATGTTTGGTGATCGTTGAAAAACTTTGGCGATTTTTGTGGATATATACTACAATATATGAATGCAAATCCCTGCGTATTTGGATCTATACCTATGCCTGTATTTATACCCATTCCGTATCAATATCAATACATATACCTATAGAAACACATGTATATAGGAGCCATCATCAGGCATTATATTATAAGTAATTCAAGTATTTTGCCATTTCCTTATCGATTACACATGCATCAACGTAAGTAACCTTTAACCTTTAGTCTTAATCCAAATCTTAATTTATATTTTTTTTTTTATAAATAGATATAAATAGATTTGACACGAATGCGGACGATTATGATTGGTGTCATACAAATTAAGGCTAAGTACAATTATTACTACATAGGCTGAACTATACAACTCTTCCACTCGTAAGTATAGATACATATATGATAGAGATAGAGATTAACACTAAGACTCTCGCTGCTTCAGGATGGTACCGTGCTTTCACTCTGAGCACTGCAGCTGGCGTCGGGCATGGGATATATATATAACAATATATTTATAATTATAGCGCACAACTCCAATTGACATATATAACACATTTTTCTCTTGTTTTGAACACTTACACAATAATGAACTTTATAAAGTTTCGTTAGCCGGTTGAACATTTTACATTTTTATATACTCAAATTCGAGCTGGACTTAAATATTCGACAGAAACTTAAATGATAATGATGTGAGTCTTAATGCCATTTAATATAAATAATTTATAATACTTTGTTTTTTTTTTACAGGACTTATACTGATTGGTACCACGCGCCTTTCCTAAGGACGCGTAGCGGGCTTTAAACTTTACTTAAATGAAGTAATAATTTAATATATTTAATAAATCGATTAATAACTGACTATCAATATAATCGGCGATTTTTCTTTAATAATTTGCGGTGTACGATATACATTAAATTATACACGATATATAAAATGACACAAAAATAATTCACGATACATAAAAATCGAATTTTGATTTACGATTTACTTTTATTTTATTTTTATTATATGAGGTATACCATATTTAAGATAATACATAAAATATTTATAATTTGCGATAGTTCAATGACACAATTCATTCATCGATTACTCGGCAGATATCAACTTCTCCAAATCGGACCTGGTGACCAGTTTTTTGATAGATTGATTTTAATTTCGTGAATACCTTCTATATATCTTATCAGATTAGATCTAGAACCTAAATAGTTTCTGAATATTTATCAGATTAGATGTAGATTGTCTGCAAGATTAAGGAAAAAATGTCAGTCAGGCGGGGAGTGCGAGTCCATATGCTTGAGGAATGTATTATAACTAATTCAAAGTGGTTCACGCATTACTCTACACGCATTCAGCTGCATATCAGTTAGTCGGAGCGAGCGAGCCATCAATATCAGACGAATGCTGCGACACTTTTGAGAGCTGCTTGACAGCTGGCTTATTGTTTATTTGCTAAAAGCTCTTATGCATTGCCATCATAGCTCAGTTGCGTCTGCTTGGGGAGCGACGCCAACTGCGGCCAGGCAATGAATATATCCAGCTTTATTCGTCGTCTTCTTCTTCTTCGTTATTTTTTTTTTTTCTTTTGCTATTTGGCTTGCTGCTGACTTTTACTTTGCGCTTGTTTTGTTTTTTTTTTTTTTTTTGGTGTCGTGGAAAAGAAATTCATCAAACGAATTATTAGAAAAGTTTTCTAGTTGGCACCGTTATTGCTGGCAGACGCCTTTTCAAACTATGGTTAAGATGGGGCGAGAGCGGCAGATAGATAGGACTTTCCGTGTGTGTGTGTGTGTGTGTGGGTGGTGTGCGGCGGCTTATGGGGGTGTATTACATCCCTCATACCGCAATTCGCATCTTGGTGTAACCAGCGAAGCCGCCAATAATGTTGAGCACGTCGAACGCGACGAAACAGATGAACAAACTTTAACAAACAACAAACAAACGAACAAACAAATAAACAGGCTGGCAGGCTTGCAGGCTTGGCTTGGCTCACTAGCTTGGCTCGCTGGTTGGCAGGGATGCCAACTTATTTATTTATAAAAACGAACGACGAACGCAGGCAGCGTAATGAAATTCTGTGCATATTCTGACGTACGCACACACACACACACACACATACACATACACACACGCGCACATACGCACACACTCTGCTTTTTGTGCATAACTGTAAGTTCATTTTGTGCGATTGTCTTGCTTGTATCTGTATCTATGTATCTGTGTATCTGTAACTCTGCTGCTGAATAGTTCGTCCTGACAAGACAGAAAGTAAAAAGAAGCAGCTAAAGCGCGCGTCGTCGCGTACGTGATGTTCATATTTTCATAGATTCAATAATTTATAAATTTTATGCTCACACACACGCGCACACGGGCACATAGACACACACACGCACACACAGACACCCATATATGTAGCTCTGTGTGATCTCTGCGCTGATTTGGCAGCACTAAAGAGCGTCTCCCCTGCCGCTCTCCCTCTCTGCCTGTCTTTCTCTCATATTTTTGTCTGTCTCTCTCTCTCTCTCTCTCTGTCTCTATTTCGCTCTCCCGCACTGTGTTTTTGCGTTGATGTTATTGCCCTGTCGACAACTTTTATTGAGATTCCTTCGAGCACCTAAGCGCAACTTGTCTGCTTGGCTCACAGTCGCCGAAACTCTTTGCCGCTTGGCCATCATGAGAAAATCTTGCGACTCGCATTAGATTAATTATATATTAAATAAATATATATATATACATAATAACTGTAACAGCTTAAGATAAATAATAAGCAATCACAATAATTTTTAAAATCGTAAGAAAATTGAGTAAACAGAACAGCAGCAACTGATAAATCGAGTTCCACATTAAATGATTATCATAAAGAAAATATAATTACTTTTGTATACACTTGAAGAAAAACTGCTTTCACTGCGAGGCACTGATTTTTTTTGAACAAATATTCGCAATATTTTTGAACACATTTAAAAAAAAGCTAGGCTGCAGAGCTCTCTTTACACTTTTGTTTCCAAAGCTTAAAAAAAATTGAGCTCAAATTTTTCTTCTTCTTAAAAATATGGAAAAATATGAAAAAATGCAAACAGCACTCAAAAAAAAAAAAAAAAAAAAAAAACAAAAATTTTGCTAACTATAATTTTTTTATAGTACACTAAAAAAATATGTTTTCCTTTTAAGAGTTTTGATGGTTGCGTTCGATTCGGGCATAGGCCAGAACAACAATTTATGTGAGTGCATGCAGGCATGTGTGTGCGTGTGTGTGTGCGTGTGTAACAATTGGAAGAAGCAGCAGCATGTTGAAATAAAATACAACACGCAGCAAACGACTCGTCGACGTCGACACTTTCTGTTTTTTAACTCAATTTTCAATAAAAACAGTGAACAAAACTTTTTTTCTCTCGCTCTCCCGCTTACTCTCTCTCTCTCTCTCTCTCACTCTCTCCCACTGTGTTGTTAACTTAATTTCGCTTGGCGCAGCTCGCAGCTCGATGCTAAAAGCATTTCATTGTTGTCCAACTCGTTGCTTCTTCTTGTTGTTGTTGTTGCAAGTGTGTGGGCGTGGCACCCAAAAACCGAGCAACGGCATTTTACACGCACTGAAAGATTTCACTTACAGCTTGCAAATGGGACGCTGGGCTGACGTACGGCCAAGGTTGGATGGGGCAGGGCAGCTGGGCGGCTGGGCTCCAGGGCGGCAGAGATGTTTGTTGGGGGCGTGTCTAAAAGTCTACAAAATGCAGTTAGTGTCAAAATGTGAGCTAGCAGCAGCAACAGACAGCAAAACAGCAGCTCGCAGACAGCAGACAACAGACGAAAGATAATAGAGACAATACACACACACACACACACACACACACAACAACTATTGTTGCATGTCCAAGTTGAGAGCAACTTACTTACAAATTTCTCAAAAGTCAAGCTGGATTTTAGAACCTAACGGAAGCCATAGCCATAAGCCGTACTTGACCATCAAAACTGAACCAAACTTGAACCGAAAAATAGAGAGTGACAATATTGAACCGAGTCATTCGAAATTGTCATTGCATGGATTTCAAATATCGTAAGGTGGATCATACTAAAACATACATTCATCTGTGGTGTCATATTATAATGTATATCCTTGGTGTGATATATGATAATATATGTCTCTGATATTCAATTATATCATATTTTTGAAGTGTTTTATCATAACATATATCTTGCATCATATAAGAACATATATATGTGGTGTCAAATCATAACATATATCTCTGGTATCATATCATACCATATATCTGTGATCTGAGCTCTGGTATCCTATTATACCATATTTATCTGGGGTCATATTATAGCCTATTTTTTTGGCATCATATCATGACATATCATATATCACTGGTATCATATAACAATATCTAATGTATCATATCATAGCATATATCTATGGTGTCATATCATAGCAAATATCTATCATATCATAACATATATCTGTAATATCATATCTCTGGTACTATATCATAACATATATATGTCGCATCACATATATCTGAGGTATCATATATTAATTTATATCCATTGCCATAACAAATATCTCCGTTATCATATCATCACATGTGTCTGCATGTCTTTACCAGAGTCTTTAGGTGTTTTTGCTCTTTTACACTTCATGCTTTGGCTCACTAGCTGCATTCACTGCTATCGAGTCGAACTACTATCACCATAACATAGAGTCGGGGATAATCTATAAATTGCTTGATTTTTCCACTTCAATTTATTCAATTCAAATTTGTACATGGATTTGTTGAGGCCAAGAGGAAATGTGTGCTGTGCGCGTAACGAAGCGCCTTTAAATGCGCTGTTGGCTTGCGTTGCCATTGCTGGCGGACAATTTGGCGCCATCTAGCGACGGCATGTGGCATAAACCAATCAGTTTTTCCTGGAAAGCTGCTTTCAGCTGCAAAGCGCTCGACGATAGCAAATATTTGTACTTATTTGTGAATCATATCGAATAACATGGATGGGACATCATTCATGTGGCCGACACACACAAACACACACACTCATACGCACGCACACCCAATGCAATTATTATTGTTGTCATTTTTAGTCACTAATCACTCTCGAATAACGGGCCGACGCCGCCGGCTGCGTCATAATAAAAATAATGATGTGACATAAAAAAAGATGAAGAAGAAGAAGAAGAAGCAGTCAATGTGTGTATGTATGTGCGTGTGTATATATATTTGTTGTCATAAATCTTTCATTGATTGCAAACGAAGACATCGAAGACAACATTGACAACGACCAAAGATGAGCCGCCAATGCAGCAGTGGCTGAAGCAAAAGGCTTCGACTGTGCGGCGACGGCGGTGGGCGGGGCCGGTCCACAAGGTGGTTGCCAGCACAGTGCTGGCTGTGCAAGCCGATATGCCAAAACAGAGTCTGAAATAGATATAAGCAAATGTATCAGCGCTTGTCACCAAGGCAGCAAGACGCGACTCCGTTGCTCATTCCCTGCCTCGCATCGGGTATAGCAGCTAGCGGAGTCTCTCTGGCAGCTCAAGTTAGTTAATAGTAAATGGCAAATATTTAGATTCGAAACATATATTGAAGCAAATGTAAAGCTCTTCTAGGTGAAGTTAGTTGATAAATATTAAATCATTAAATTGTTCTAAGAAGAAGAAACTGCAGCGGAAGATAGAAAATATTGTCCTAAATACATTGAATGATTTGAATATTTATGAATTGCTTTGAATATTGCGATTGCATGAGGTAGCTGCTGCCACTAGAAAGATCAAAGATTCTTAAGCGATACATGCAGGTTATTTATATAACTATTTATTTATTATATATGTATTTATATTTATTTATATATTAGTCATTTTCAAATGTTGGAAATTATTGATTCAAATAATTCGTAAATGATTTTTAGACCTTAGAATTATTCTTAAATGATACAAGAATGATTGATGCAAATAAATTTGAAATAATTCATGCATTTATGATTTATTCAAAAAATTCGTTAAACTGACTCTAATACAATTTTTAAATAATAAAAAAATTATATTTAATTATTTTTCAAATTATTAACACAGTGCATTACAAATTATTTATTTATTTAATTTCTTAACAATCCATAAATTTTTCTTAAATATTTTACAAATTACTCTCAAGGATTCAATAATCTCAACCTAAAATGATTTTAAATGCTAAAAATATTTATATAGAGTATGCTAAACGTGTGCTACTCTCTTCGCACACACATACACATAAATCTTGATAGAGTGCGCATGTGTGTGTGTGTGTGTGTGCATGTACTTTTTGTTGAGTTCGTTTATCTTGTTTATCATGGATTTCATTATGGCTGTGGTTGCGTATCTTTTGCTTTGCGGTGGCTTATGTCGCCATTCGATTTTGAAAATGTAAATCTCTTGTCCTCATCCACGTGACCTACCCCCGCTGCCGCCCAGCATCCACGCCCACTTCTTACTTTTTTTTTGCGCGGCTGCCGTGCTCGGCGTCGTTGGCGGCGTCGTTTGTCAACATGTCAGCGGCGCTGATTGCTGACTTCGATCTGAATTATTAAGTTGCTTTTAATGCGTTTGCTTTTGCTTTTTGGTTCGATTTTCGATGTGGCATACTTTTCAGCGCTCAGCGCCACAGGCGAAAACAAAGCGCCAAACAGCTTCAGCGACAACAACAGCAACAGCAAATGGAAGTGATGCAACACCAACAAGAGCAATAAGGATTTGCAAGTGGGATCACTTGATTTCGCCTTCGCCTTGGTAATTGGTTCCCTGCATTATTTAGTGACATTTGACGTGGCTGCTAAGCATTTTTCGATTGCGCCACAGATGGATATATATATATATATAGATATATAGAGAGAGAGTTAGAGTGAGAGAGCCATAAAAAGTAATAGAAAGAGATTTAGTGAGCATCTATACTAGTTCAACCTTGCATTAGCCAAGTCAATTTAGTGTATTTGCCAGCGATTTCAGACTTATCGATAGTCGATAGCACAGTTCCATTTGTGGCAAGCATATCAATTGTCGTTGGCCAAGTGAAGTCAATTTATTGAATATTTATATTAGTTTATATTGATGACAGCGATAACGATAACTGGTAGTTGATATCGATAACAGATATACTGAGAAATGCAATCATATATTGATTACGATTAACGATAACCATGTTATTTTTCATGATTTTTGATCTACCGTAAGCAGAAAACGCAATCAGGAATCAATTTGGTATTTATCGATAGCCGATAACAAAAACGAGCGCCTTAGTTGCAACAATAGTTAATTCAGTTAACAGTCATATGTGTGTGGGCAACAGTCTCGAAAGTCAGTAGCAAATACATATTTGTGATTCAGCACACGCACCCACCCATACGGAACACATGCTGAGCCGGGCAACATCCACTAACTGAGCTGTGTGTGTGCAAATTAAGACTTATGTGCACATTTCGTGGCTCATTCAATGTTAATATCAATTGAACTGGTTCTCAATCTCTTCGTTTAGTGCCGGAATTTTTGTTATGCAAAAATCAAGAGCATTAGCTAAAAGGCCAACTGGGTTCACTCGTTCGATGACCAGCTCTTTCTATCTCTACCTCTATCTCCATCTCTCTCTTTTTGTGTGCCTTTCTCTTGCTCCTGTTTATTGTTGCTTGTGTCCTTTCAATGCCCGCTGCGTTGACTTCATAAATATGCCAAACGGACTCTATCAAAATACTTGGCAATGCCGAGAAGCAAGCAGGCAGAAGCCTTCCTCGAGTTGAACATAAACTAAGCGAGTAAATTGAGACACGACGGACACGTGAGTTTGATAGATTGAAGGATATATAGAAGCACACACACACACACACACACACACGCACACGCACACGCACATACGGAACACATGCTGAGGCTAGGCAACATCCTCTAACTGAGCTGTGTCTGTGTGTGTGTTTCGTGTTGTGTGCGTATTTCATTAACGTCGCCTTTGAAAATCCATTCATTTATCAAGAGCAAACTTCAAACACGCGCGCCTGTGTGTTGTGTGTGTGCTGTGTTTGTGTTTGTGTGTGCGCCACAGATACTGCAACAATTTAGCTAGCTAGCTACTATCTCTCTCCCTCTCTCCAGTGCTGGCGTATCTCTGCCGCCTGCTCGCTTCTGTGGTGGCATCGTAAAAAGCATTGCGACCAAAAAAGGATCAATGAAGCATGCCTAAGAATCTGTCATTTATGACACATGACATACTTTATGAGTAATACACACTCCCCCACTGCCACGCCCACTCCTTAGGTATGGTCAGCGTAATAAAAGCGACGATAATAAAGATAAGGCCCCGCAGCAATTGAAAGTTTTGCGCCAGACAACTTGAAGACATCATTGACCTCGACTCCGACTTCGACTTCTACTTTGATTTACGCTGACCAAGATTCTTGGTCTAAAAGACTCTAGACCAGCCTCTGCCACTGCCATTACATCTTCTACTCTTAGTAGTATCTCATCTCTTGCCCTGCGAATATTTCTGTTTGCCTCTCAGGTAATTTCAGGTGGACAGACGGAATTAAAGCTAGCCACAATTCTGGGGATATGAATTTCATTTGACATTAAAGAAATACAATAAAAATGTGCGTATTTTCATGTTGAGTTCAGTCGGGGGTGCGGAGCGAATGGTCAACAGCCGGACAGCTGTGCGGCTACGGCGGAGTCCTGTGCCAGAGTCTCACGCCGGAGTCGTATTATAAATTAAGCACAAGGCCAGCGCGCACAATAATTGCAAACTACTGAAGCATTTAATATTTTGAGTGCATTTCCGCGTTACGCTCGCCCGGAGGGGAAGGGTTATACGGAAAACAAAAAAGAATTGGAATGGAAAGAAGTGAATGATTCCAGAAAGGTGCGAGAGGAAATAACAACATGAAAATGTGGAATGAAGTGTCGAAACCGAAACCAAAGCAAATCGAATTGAAACACATGAAAATCGAAAGTCCGTAAAATGCCGCTGACCAGGAGAACCACAAAGAGGCAGAGCAGGAGAGAGAGAGAGAGAGAGAGAGAGAGAGAGAGTGGAGATCCCTGCTCAGACTACGGGTCAGAGTTCGGCCAGCCGTAAAGTTAATAAAGCGCCCGGAAGGCGATAAACAATTTGCGTTGGCGCAAAAGTCGGGGATGTTGCCCAAAGGCGTGGCGTGGCCCAACGGACTGCGAACTTGAAATTCTAATTGGCATTTTATGCCGGACCACGCCTACAGCCCACGACCACACATACACACACACACACACACACACACAAAGGGAGTCGGAGGCGCGATTGTCGAACAGGTGTGAAATCGTTGACGAATTCTCACGAATACGTTTAATCCGCTTTCTGATTTTTGTTGCAGTCAGTCGGCGAGGCGCGAGGGGCGTGGCGGCATATTCAGGTTCAGGTTCAGGTTCAGCAGCTGGACTCCGGCTACATTTTGCATTTCCTGCAGCATCATATCATGTTGGATTAAAAGCGAGAGAGTGCCCAAGTGACAGAGGAAGCGAAAGAGCAGGAGCGAGCGCGCGTGCCATGCCCTTCGTTGCAAATTAATTTCGTGTACATGTCCTGCAGCCTTTTGCATTTCCACTGTATGTCCATGTGTGTGTGTGTGTGTGTGTTAGTGTGTGTGCGTGTGTGTACATATCGTGTTACCCACAGCTAAAAACTGTCCATCACTCGGCCCCGCTTTTCGCCCAGCAGCGTCGACCGCAAATGTTAAAGCGGCGTGACTTTATTTGATTGTCTGCCCAGTTGCGTTGGCATTTCGGGTTTTCCACTTTGTTTTTAGATCCGCATACGAAATTATATAAAAACAGTGGACACCCTAAGCTTTTCTGATATAACGGGATTGTGCTACAAATTGAAATTAAAACCCATTGCACCTTTTGTTGCCGCTTTGGCTGTCAATTTTTATAGTTCGATCCATGGCAAATAGCCCACGATGAAATAATAATTGTTGTTGTTGAGAGAGAGAGAGAGAGAGAGAGAGAGAGAGAGAGAGAGAGAGAGACAGAGAGAGAGAGAGAGAGAGAGAGAGAGATAGGGAGAGAGAGTGAGAGAGGGGAAGAGGAAAAGAGAGAGATAGAGCTTTCATTCATTCTCTCTTTTTCTGTTTCTATCTCGTTGATCTCTCGCTTTATGTTCCTCTCATGTGGTCTTCGCATTTTCCTTGTCTGTCTCACTGATAATTATAGCAATTTGCATCTATGAGAGCAAAGGGGAAGTGGGAGGGAGAAGAAGAGAAAGTGGGAGCCCTCTTATGCATTCTAGTTTTGCCTTCATCTCTTTGCCTCTTTATCTACCTCTCGGTTGCTCTTCCCAGTGTCTTTGTCTGTATCAATGATAATTAGTGAATTAGCGAGAGTGGGAATGAGAGCTTCGTTTTTCTCTCTCTCATTGCCCCTTTCTCTGTCCCTCCCACTCTCCTGAGAATAACAATTTATTTGCTTACCGAAATGATAGTTATTACAATTGCTTCTTCCTCTCTCATTTTCTCTGCTTCACTGAGAGTCTCTACATCTCTCTTTCTGTGTCGCCCTCTCGCGCTCTCTCTCTCTCTCTCTCTCTCTTACTGTCTTGTTCTCTACTTCTTTCAGTTTTCTGACTAAACATTATAAATAATAATTTCTTCTATTTTCTCAAATTCCCTCTCTCTCTCTCTCTCCCTCTCTTTCTCGCTCCCTGTCTATATAGACTTTAGGCAACAGCAAATGTTTCCCTCTGTCCTTGGCGTCGTCTATTTGAAATGCTTAGCTTAGATTGACTTGACAAGCTTTACCCATTCGAGCCGTAGTGTGTAATATCACATAGTTCAATTGTGCGCTTCGTGCTCGGGCATACGTTAATCAGTTGCCTCAGCCCTCATGCTGCTTCTCCTGCCTTTGTCGGCGGCCAGCGAGGGACACAAAACACTTTCTCTTTATCAAATGCTGCAAGTATATAAAAGTTCGCATATTCCATTCTTTGGCTTTGAGCACGGCTGCGATGGGCTCAGTCATTTGAAGGGTCGCTCGTTGAGTTCAAAAAAAAAAAAAAAAAAATAAGAAGCAAGAAGAAGCGGAGCGCATTATCATAAAAACCCAAAAATATTATACATAAATGCCGATTAAATCTTTATTTTCCGCCTTGACGCACGCAAAGGGCCAAGGCAAAGCATATTTGGTTTCGCACAAGCACATACGAGGGTAGCTTGGCACGTTTTGATGCAACTCAAAATGGCTAGCTGGAAATATAAGAGAATGTTTATTTTTTATTTATTTAATTTGTTTTTTTTTTTTTTTATTATTATTTAATTTAATTTCTTAAATTATTATTTTGAAATTACTATGCATGCTTGTTTTTGGTATTTTTTTTTTTCATTTTATATTAAATGCTAAGAGATGTAGGCATTCCAATTCGCGTAGTTCTGGTAAGTTGTCGGTGTACCCTCGTATATATATAATAAGTATTTAGTTTATATTTCTTTAAATGATAAATAAATAAAAATAAATAATTACATCAAAATTATATATTAAACATATTTTTATTTATTTTCAGGCTGCCCTCGCAGAGATTATTTTTTTTTTTTTTAAATAAATAAATGTTTAAGTTTAAAGTAAAACTATTCTCAAATACCATAGAATATTCTATTTTAATACATTGACAGATCGGCAACATTTCATACTACCCTCGCCACCAAATTTGCTGTTGTCGTGTCCTTCGCTGACTGTTGACAGACATGTGACAGCGGATGGGCGCCCGATCGTGCAACCTGATGATTTAATAACTGCCGCAAAGCTGATTAGATATAGGGCTACAGCCAGGCTAGGGGTAGGGGTAGGAGTAACGGGACTGCAGAGGGTTGTGTCCAGCCAAAGGGGTTGCAAATTTTAAGGCTGCAGCAAATTTGTAAATGTGAAGCGAGCGAGGGCCGACGCTCGACACGAGCTAACCACCAAGGATAACGGTGCTTGTTGCTTCATGCTGTTGTACTTTGTGTGCAGTGTGTGTGTGTGTGTGTGTGTGTGTGTGTGTGTGTGTGCAGTGTGTGTGTGATTGATGACAACTCGAATAAGCGATGATTGATGCTTATTTTACACTTTTCGTAACAACACACGGCGACACATGTTTTATTTATGTGTGCGAGTGTGTGCGTGTGGTGTGTGTGTGTGTGTGTTTGCCTCAACGATATATATATATTTTTTTTTATTTTGCTTGGCTTACATATCGGGATTATTATGAGCACACGTTCGAGCGTCTCCAGACACCAGCGACAACAATAAAGCCGCCGCCGCCGCCGCCGCCAGCGGCGACGACGTCGACGACGAGCCGCAATCATCAATGTCAGCGGCTCTCTGCCTTCCTTCCTCGCTGCCTCCCCCCACGCTCTCAGTTGGCAATCTGTGTTAGTGTTTGTAATTGTTTGTGCCTGTGTGTGTGTGTGTGTGTGTGCGTGCGAGGTGTTCTTGCGGTTTACTTATTGCCGCGCTGCAATACATCATCGTCTGGCAGCTAGTCGGCCCTGGGGTAGGGCGAATCTGCAAGCATCCGCCAAGCAGCGCCTGCTGTTAGCTGCCAAATGCAGCAATTTCGTGCCGCAACACCTTTAAAATTGTCCCCTCTCAATATTACACAAAAATTCGTGCATTCGTTATTTATTTATAAAAAGAGAAGAAGCAAGTTTGTTCTTATTGCTGCTTATTAATTGTGTGAGAGGAAAAAAAAATGTTTGATTTTTGGCACAGTTAGCTGAACATTCGAAGGCAGGTTTCATGGCTTACGCGCAGAGAAAATGACGGCCGGAGCAGTCGATGGACGCGGCTGCGTGACGTCATCAGCCAAATGGATGGGCCGCAGCTGCACATGAAATAGAGACAGAGAGAGAGACAGAAAGAGAGAGCACAGAGTGAGCGAGAGCGCAGTAGAGACGATGCGACGTTACCTTTCTATGTGGACGTCGAAAGCGCTGGCGACGCGGCTGGTCCAATTTACCGTTGGGAAGCAAGGCCTGGTTGCGTCGCTCCCAGGACTGTTTAAGATAAGAAAGAGAGAGGCATAGAGAGAGAGAGAGAAAGAGAGGGAAGATGAGCGTGAGTGGAGCGTATATAGATAAGTAAGTAAATGAAGAGGAATGTGTTGATAAAGTGATATAAAAAGTGAAGCATTCGAGCGATAGAGGAAGCAGAGAGAAGAAAGAGCGGAAGAGGGAGAGAGTAAGAAAAGGACAGAATGACAGAAGCAAAAGGAGATAAGAAAAAGCAAAAGTGATGAAGAGACAGCTATAGGGAATAAGAAAGAGAGAGAGAGAGAGAGAGAGTGAGAGAGACAGGTATAGATAGACAGAGATAGATCGTAGGCACACACCTGCATATTGACATCATATTTGATGCGCCGCTCAAGCACTGGCGCCTGCTCCTGCAGCTGGCGTCGCAGCCAGGCCACGCCCATTTGCAGCTCATCGCCGGCCATGTGGCAAATGTGCAGCGGGCAGTCGGTGGAGCGGCTCAGCTGCTCCAGATTGAAGGCGTTCTCCACATCGTACAGCTGCACGGCATCGCTGTGCCGCGTGGCAACGAGCAGCACCGGCTTGCCGCGCAACGTGGCATGCTGCAGGCAGCGCTGCAGCAGGGCGAAGCTGTCCAACAGCTGCTCGTAGCTGGCGCTCAGATCGAAGCAGTAGACGAGCGCATGGCAGGCGGCAAAGTAATGCTGCCAAATCCGTTGCATATCCACGCTGCCGCCCACCTCGGTCAGCAGCAGACTCGACTCCGGGTCCATGATGCGATAGCAGCGCACGCCGTTTGTGGCGCCCAGATCGTTGACGTCGCGCTCCTCGCCGCTGAGCACATGCCCCAACTGCGTTTTGCCACTGCCCGTGGCGCCCAGCAGCAGCAGCTTAAAGCGCGCTGTCGCCGCCGGCTGCGGCGCCGTCTTGCAGCAGCAGCACCAGCGTGGCAAGCAGTGCAGCTGGCCCATTTAGCACATCGTTGGTCCTCCAGGTCTGATTTGAAATTCGTCAATAATTTCTTCACTATTTTCTTTTTAGTCAATTTTCACTGGGCGCTGCAATTATTTTGTTTACCAGCCACTGCGGCCGTCAGCTGATTTGGCCGCCTTGTTGCCCGGGGCAACCAGTTCTGTTGTGGCCAGAGCTGTTGCCATGGCCAAGACACGTAGTCAATGCAAATAGCATTTCAGATAATTCGATTTTTTTTTTTTTGTTTGTTACAACATTTCACTTATTCGAATTTAACTGATTTTTATTTTGAAAGTAAAGCTTTGGTTTTAACAGCTGCTGTTAATGCGCTGTTATATTAACATTTACTCTGCTGCTTTACTGACAGCTGCTCTACTGCATTTGCTGTTATTAACAGCTGCTGTTAACAGCTATTTTGCAGTTCGAAAAAGCTCAGCTCTACGTCAATTGTCGCTAGATGGCGTCTTGTCCCAAAATTACATTGATTTACCATTATTTAATTTACTTTTGTTGAAATTGAGATTGAAATTTACCATTAAAATAGAACCCAATATTGATTAAAAGTAAATTAGTTGCAATAACTTAAGCATGACTTAAATTGATTTGAAATATGACTTAAATATATTTAAATTATATACGAAATATATTTTATTTAATATTTAGACTTGCTGAGTTGATAAGTAAATTTGATTTTTAAGTCAAAATAAAGCAATAACAATAACAAAATAAAGCAACAAACAAATGGAATTTTATAAAAATTGCAAAATATTATAGAAATTTGAATTTAAATTCTAAAATATAGTGAGAGCTGCGAGCTCGTTGAGCCGCCTGCAAAAACTTTTTTTTTATATACATTTTGCACATTTATTTTAGCATTAAGCTTTAAGCTTAAACGTTTTAAGTGTATAAAAAAATTCTTTTTGTTTAACAAGGAAAACAAAAAAAAATTTGATACATGTATAAAAGCAAAGTAAGCAGCTCAAGCATTTTTTAATGAACTTTTCTTGTTCCGTTTTTATACTCTTATATGAGCTTACGAATGTATGTAATAATACTTATATATAAATATATGTATATATATATTTTGTATAAATAAATTCAAATTATAATTAATTAAAAATGATTATAATTAAATATATATAATTACTATTTTATATTTAATTTTTAAATTTAGAAATTTAATTAATACAGATATGATTGAATTTTTTATAAGCATATCTAAGCTTCGATGTGGCCATTTTTCATGCGTTTAATTTTTATTTTTTTATTTTTTTTTTTTTTTTAACATGTTTGCTAATCGCCTTGAAGCTTAAGCCTTGAAAGAAAGCTCTTTGTATTATTGCATTGCATTATGCTGTCATGCTCCATTAGCCCCGCCCACTGGAGCCAAACAGAGAGGCTAGCGAACGAGGCATATTCAAATTGAAAAGTAAGCAAGCTAAACGTTTACCAAACTTTGTCGCTCTGCCGCACCGCCGCCCGCCGCCGACAATGTCTGTGGCCTTGAGGCTTGGCAACTCTTTTGTGCGAGCTCCTTTCTGGCAGCCGCACCGCACCGCGCCACCCGCCCGGCCCCGCCTGACCTAGAGGAAACGTGTGCATGAATATGATGTCAGTCACCTGGGTGTACAATCTAACTGGGTAGCTCCAGCTCCATTCAGCTTCAGCCCGTCGGCTATTTTTAGGGTGGCGGGTGGCGGGTGGCGGATGGCTTAAACAAAGTAGGCGTGGTTCGTTTAGTCTGAAGATCTCCAGCCTGAATGCTGCTGATATGTATGTATGTATGTATATGCAAATATCTGGTTGATTGCCTGCACCTGCAGAGCTAAAGAGAAAACATTTCATTTGACACCACATTAAGTGAATGTTGTGCGGGTAGCTCAACGAGAGCTGTTAAAAGTGGATGATACGATTGTGATTATATATAAGTGTGGCTACACTGGAGATATACTTTTGGAGCAGCCCTCGCCAGTTAGCTTGTCAAATATTTGCTCAGGTATATGCATCAGGCCAAATGAAGCGGCACCGCGTAACCGCCGCCTTTGACTTTGTATCCAATGGCAGCGCGTCTACACTTCTGGGTTGGCCAGCAGCGTCACACGGAGCGCGTTTCGTGGGCATATGATTCCGGGTCCGGGCATGGCATTATTCGATTATTTGTGCGCAGCAGCATCATTTCGTTTGCTTTCCGGTTGTTTTCCTTTTTAGCCCGGTGCGGAGTCGCTCCTGGACTCAACTCGACTAGCTCTTTGACTATGCCACACGGAGACGTCATATTTCCTTTCTGCAGCGCCACCTTTATTTTCGTACTATTTTCTTTTGGCTTTTCTTTTTTAGTTTCTTCATTTTGTTTTTTCTTTTTTTTTTTTTTGCTATTTTTCATTGCGCTTTGCTTTGGCTTGGAGCACTTGTCGAGGCGTTCACCGTTGGAAAAGTTTAGCGAGCTTAACGCTGGGCGCGCCAGCTTGCCTCGGATTTCATTTCCGGCATGTTGCGGTTACGTTAAGTAACGGAGATTGCATCGCTAATGATGCAATTGTGTTTAGCGGAAATGAAAGCGGTTTCGTGTGACGCCTTGCCAGTCCACAAGCCGACCACCAAACACATACACACACACAGAGACTGGCAGCCAGGCACACATGACGCTGACAAGCTCTTAAGAATTGGATGCTAGTCAGGCATCTAAAAGCCAATCAAGTTTCAAACTGTAAATTAAGTGCGAAAGCGAAAAAACTATGCACATTTTAATTGGATTTAATTCTTAACTAAAGAAAATGCGTGACTGACTGATTGACTGAATAAAAAACTAACTGACGGACTGATTGACTGTAGACAGTTTGCCTGGCATGCTGGCACTGGCTGATGACGAACTGGACTGACCAAGGCTCATTGATTAACCGTGACTGATGCCGATAGAAAATATCCATTTAAAACTTTCAATTTCTCCTTAATGATAGCTGAAAAAAACTGAATGCTATAACAAATTCCTTAAATTCTTCCTTAAATCTCAGGCAAGTCATAATCGACTGACGTAAGCTGAATAATATAGCACCATGCATAGTTAAAAGAAAAATATTACATATACTAATGATTCCATCATTTGATATATACCCAGGATTCCTTCATCTGCTTCGGGCTATGTCTATATTACACAGTCTAAATAGTCTCAATTTAATATGATTAATTTCTCCATCTCAACCAAGTCATATTCGACTGACAAAAGCTGAATGCTATAACACAATGTACCCCAAAAATTAGTAAAATATTATATATACCAATAATTCCATCATCTCCCAGGATTCCTTCATCTGCTTCGGGCTATGTGTATATTACACAGTCTAAATAGTCTCAATTTAATATGATTAATTTCTCCATCTCAACCAAGTCATAATCGACTGACAAAAGCTGAATGCTATAACACAATGTACCCCAAAAATTAGTAAAATATTATATATACCAATAATTCCATCATCTCCCAGGATTCCTTCATCTGCTTCGGGCTATGTGTATATTACACAGTCTAAATAGTCTCAATTTAATATGATTAATTTCTCCATCTCAACCAAGTCATATTCGACTGACAAAAGCTGAATGCTATAACACAATGCACCTCAAAAATTAGTAAAATATTATAAATACCAATGATTCCATCATCTGATATATACCCAGGATTGCTTCATCTGTTTCGGGCTATGTCTATATTACACAGTCTAAATAGTCTCAATTTAATATGATTAATTTCTCCATCTCAACCAAGTCATATTCGACTGACAAAAGCTGAATGCTATAACACAATGCACCTCAAAAATTAGTAAAATATTATAAATACCAATGATTCCATCATCTGATATATACCCAGGATTCCTTCATCTGCTTCGGGCTATGTCTATATTACACAGTCTTAATAGTCTCCATTTAATATTATTAATTTCTCCATCTCAACCAAGTCATGTTTGACTGACAAAAGCTGAATGCTATAGCACTATGCATAGCTCAAAACTTAGTAAAATATTATAAATACCAATGATTTTCATCATCTGATATATACCCAGAATTTCTTCATCACCTTCGGGCTATGTCTATATTACACAGTCTAAATAGTCTCCATTTAATATGATTAATTTCTCCATCTCAACTAAGTCATATTCGACTGACAAAAGCTGAATGCTATAACACAATGCACCTCAAAAATTGGTAAAATATTATAAATACCAATGATTCCATCATCTGATATATACCCAGGATTGCTTTATCACCTTCGGGCTATGTCTATATTACACAGTCTAAATATAGCCCACTTAAAACTTTCAATTTCTCCTTAAATTTCCACCAAGTCATAATCGACTGACAAAAGCTGAATGCTATAAGACAATGCACCTCAAAAATTAATAAAATATTATATATACCAATGATTCCATCATCTGATCTGATATATACCCAGAATTCCTTCATCTGCTTCGGGCTATGTATATATTACACAGTCTAAATAGTCTCAATTTAATATGATTAATTTCTCCATCTCAACCAAGCCATATTTGACTGACAAAAGCTGAATGCTATAACACAACGTAACCCAAAAATTAGTAACCAATGATTCCATCATCTGATATATACCCAGGATTCCTTCATCTGCTTCGGGCTATGTGTACATTACGTAGTCAAATATAGCCCACTTAAAACTTTTAGATCTCCGCCAATATTCGACTGACAAAAGCTGCGTGCTATAAACACAATGCACCTCAAAAATTAGTAAAATATTATATATACCAATGATTCCATCATCTGATATATACCCAGGATTGCTTCATCACCTTCGGGCTATGTCTATATTACACAGTCTAAATAGTCTCCATTTAATATGATTAATTTCTCCATCTCAACCAAGTCATAATCGACTGACAAAAGCTGAATGCTATAACACAATGCACCTCAAAAATTAGTAAAATATTATATAACCAATGATTCCATCATCTGATTATACCCTGGATTCCTTCATCTGCTTCGGGCTAAGTCTATTATCGCACAGTCTAAATATAGCCCACTTAAAACTTTCAATTTCTCCTTAAATTTCCACCAAGTCATAATCGACTGACAAAAGCTGAATGCTATAAGACAATGCACCTCAAAAATTAATAAAATATTATATATACCAATGATTCCATCATCTGATCTGATTATACCCAGAATTCCTTCATCTGCTTCGGGCTATGTGTATATTACACATTCGAAATATAGCCCACTTAAAACTTTTAATTTCTCCTTAAATCTCCACCAAGTCATAATCGCCTGGCAAAAGCTGAATGCTATAACACAATGTACCCCAAAAATTAGTAAAATATTATATATACCAATAATTCCATAATCTCCCAGGATTCCTTCATCTGCTTCGGGCTACGTGTATATTACGTAGTCAAATATAGCCCACTTAAAACTTTCAATTTCTCCTTAAATTTCCACCAAGTCACAATCGACTGACAAAAGCTGAATGCTATAACACAATGCACCTCAAAAATTAATAAAATATTATATATACCAATGATTCCATCATCTGATCTGATATATACCCAGAATTCCTTCATCTGCTTCGGGCTATGTATATATTACACAGTCTAAATAGTCTCAATTTAATATGATTAATTTCTCCATCTCAACCAAGCCATATTTGACTGACAAAAGCTGAATGCTATAACACAACGTAACCCAAAAATTAGTAACCAATGATTCCATCATCTGATATATACCCAGGATTCCTTCATCTGCTTCGGGCTATGTGTACATTACGTAGTCAAATATAGCCCACTTAAAACTTTTAGATCTCCGCCAATATTCGACTGACAAAAGCTGCGTGCTATAAACACAATGCACCTCAAAAATTAGTAAAATATTATATATACCAATGATTCCATCATCTGATATATACCCAGGATTGCTTCATCACCTTCGGGCTATGTCTATATTACACAGTCTAAATAGTCTCCATTTAATATGATTAATTTCTCCATCTCAACTAAGTCATATTCGACTGACAAAAGCTGAATGCTATAACACAATGCACCTCAAAAATTGGTAAAATATTATAAATACCAATGATTCCATCATCTGATATATACCCAGGATTCCTTCATCTGCTTCGGGCTAGGTCTATATTACACAGTCTAAATATAGCCCACTTAAAACTTTCAATTTCTCCTTAAATTTCCACCAAGCCATAATCGACTGACAAAAGCTGAATGCTATAACACGTTGCACCTCAAAAATTAATAAAATATTATATATACCAGTGATTCCATCATCTGATCTGATATATACAAAGAATTCCTTCATCTGCTTCGGGCTATGTATATATTACACAGTCTAAATAGTCTCAATTATATATGATTAATTTCTCCATCTAAACCAAGTCATACTTGACTGACAAAAGCTGAATGCTATAACACAGAGTAACCCAAAAATTAGTAAAATATTATATAACCAATGATTCCATCATCTGATATATACCCTGGATTCCTCCATCTGCTTCGGGCTAGGTCTATATCGCACAGTCTAAATATAGCCCACTTAAAACTTTTAATTTCTCCTTAAATCTCCACCAAGTCATAATCGGATGACAAAAGCTGAATGCTATAACACAATGCAAATATTATAAATACCAATGATTCCATCATCTGATATATACCCAGGATTGCTTCATCACCTTCGGGCTATGTCTATATTAACAGTCTAAATAGTCTCCATTTAATATGATTAATTTCTCCATCTCAACCAAGTCATAATCGACTGACAAAAGCTGAATGCTATAACACAATGCACCTCAAAAATTAGTAAAATATTATATAACCAATGATTCCATCATCTGATTATACCCTGGATTCCTTCATCTGCTTCGGGCTAAGTCTATTATCGCACAGTCTAAATATAGCCCACTTAAAACTTTTAATTTCTCCTTAAATCTCCACCAAGTCATAATCGACTGACAAAAGCTGAATGCTATAACACGATGCACCTCAAAAATTAATAAAATATTATATATACCAGTGATTCCATCATCTGATCTGATATATACAAAGAATTCCTTCATCTGCTTCGGGCTATGTATATATTACACAGTCTAAATAGTCTCAATTTAATATGATTAATTTCTCCATCTAAACCAAGTCATATTTGACTGACAAAAGCTGAATGCTATAACACAAAGTAACCCAAAAATTAGTAAAATATTATATAACCAATGATTCCATCATCTGATATATACCCTGGATTCCTCCATCTGCTTCGGGCTAGGTCTATATCGCACAGTCTAAATATAGCCCACTTAAAACTTTTAATTTCTCCTTAAATCTCCACCAAGTCATAATCGGATGACAAAAGCTGAATGCTATAACACAATGTACCCCAAAAATTAGTAAAATATTATATATACCAATAATTCCATCATCTCCCAGGATTCCTTCATCTGCTTCGGGCTACGTGTATATTACGTAGCCAAATATAGCCCACTTAAAACTTTTAGATCTCCGCCAAGTCATATTCGACTGACAAAAGATGAATGCTATAATACAATGCACTTCAAAAATTAGTAAAATATTATATAACCAATGATTCCATCATCTGATATATACCCAGGATTGCTTCATCTGCTTCGGACTTTTATTTGATATTGGATTAGGTCTATATTAAATTTAAAACTTTTAATTTCTTCTAAAATCTCAACCAAGTCATATGACAAAAGCTGAATGCTATAACACAATGTACCCCAAAAATTAGTAAAATATTATATATACCAATAATTCCATCATCTCCCAGGATTCCTTCATCTGCTTCGGGCTATGCCTATATTACACAGTCTAAATAGTCTCAATTTAATATGATTACATTCTCCATCTCATCCAAGTCATATTCGACTGACAAAAGCTGAATGCTATAGCACTATGCATAGCCTAAAAATTAGTAAAATATTATATATATCAATGATCTGATATATACCTATATCCAGGATCCCTTCATCTGCTTCGGGCTAGGTCTATATTACGTAGTCAAAATATAGCCTACTTAAAACTTGTAATTTTACCTTAAATCTCCACCAAGGCATAATCGACTGACAAAAGCTGAATGCTACAACACAACGTACCTCAAAAATAAGTAAAATATTATATACCAATGATTCCATCATATGATATGTACCCATGATTGCTTCATCTGATATTGGATTAGGTCTATATTACACAGTCTAAATTGTTTATATTTAAAACTTTTAGTTCCTTCTTTAATCTCAACCAAGCCATATTTGACTGACAAAAGATGAATGCTATAGCACTGCGTATAGCTCTTAGCGCATACAATATCAATGATTCTTTCATCTGCTAAAATATTATCAATATGTATACCTAAAAAAGTCGCTAGTTGAATTACTGTGACTGACTAAATATCAATATGATTTACTCTATTGATGTAATTGATGCATGAAATAAGTAAAGTTCTAGCATGCCATGTAAGCCATCTAGATTGTATTTGAATGTGTAGCACGGCGTTTCTACTTATTTCATTTTACAACACTTCAGCTCAGCATATAGTTCGTTCGGCAAATTATTCGTTTTCTTTTTTTTTTTTTTCAGGCTAAATTTTCAATAGCAAAATTTCTTATAACAATCGCAGCCATGCAGAATGCACGGTGTAACACGCCCAGCGGACAGTCAACACAGAATGATTTAGTGAACACGCCAGAGCATTTACATCCCGGATACAGCGGACAGCCGCGTCAATATGATCCCCGGGACTTTGGTCTAACTGGCAACGAGGAATGGCGTAATCCACGCATGTTCCGCAGTATGACATGTCCGTAGAATAACAAGAAAAAAAAAACAAAGAGAAAGAGAAAAAATTAACCAATCCAAACGATTTACAGATGACACTGACGCTGAGGCAATGAATGCGATGCGACAGGCCCAACCGCGCAGACCCATCTATCGACCAACTACCATTGTGAACAATTTGACAGAGGAATGTTTGGCCAATATCTCGGCGCCGCAGCTCGACATGAGTCTGCCATCAGAGATGTCTGCTTCCGCCGGCGAATATCTGGCCAATGAAACACCGCCACAATTGTGTGGCACGGCCGACGCGACTGTGAGTGAAAATGATTGCAGTAGCTGTACGGCTACCGTACGACATAAGGTTGTGCATAATTTTAGCCATCTGCGCGATTGCAACTATGATCATTTGTCAGAACTGGATATCGACGATCCATATCAATATCCAATGCCCGATCCAAAGTCTATCAAATGCAGCACAGAAAAGGTAACAACAGTACAAAGGTTACCCCAATAATTAAGAGTAGATTGACAATTTTTCAATAGATATATATATATATATACATTGATGTAGAGAAGAGAGGGGAAGAGAGAGAGAGTGTGAAATTGAGATAGAGAGAAAAGGTGCTTCGATATGTCCGTCCGTCTGTCAGTCTGCATTGTGAAAGATTAGCTCTTGGCGGGTATCTGCTAGTCGGTCAGCGCCAGCTAGACTCAATTTTTTTCAATTCATCTGTTGACATTCGTCTTTAATAAAATTCTCTTGGCGCACAGAAAAACAGCGTTACAACAACGGTTCGCACGATTACGACGCATCGGGATCAATCCGGAAAAGTGACAAGTCGCGTTGAGGAGACCGTGTCTCAGAATCACCAAGAACAAGGAGGCAACTTGGATAGCACACCTGTTGCGTGTCCGGCACAGCCCCCAGCGGCCGGACGTCGTCTACACTTTTCCAATGTGCCAGATCTGTGCGAAAATCTGGCAGATATCTCAATGCCAGATTTCTATGACAACAGCATGCCGGCAATGAGCACGCACATAGCTCAGAGCTCGATGCCGAGCGAGCGGCTGACGGATATAAGTGCACCCTCGCTAGCGGACACAGTGGAGAGACGAATGCGAACCCCAAATCAAAGCGTTTGCGTCGATAACATAAGTGCTCCCTCCTTTGCAAGTGGCCCCATCGGTCAGAGCGGCCGTAGCACTCTTGGACAAGATATTTGTGAGACTTCAGCGCCCTCATTCGCTGGCAGCAATCTTGAAAATATATCCATGCCGAGTGGCGTTTGTGGTGCGAATGGCGATTCATTACGACAGTCAACACGCATATATACCAATGAATGCTTGAACAATGTAACAATGCCAAGCATGGGATCTTCCGTTGGCTCGCGACGACAAGTTACCCAGATGCCCCAAGAGCGCCTGGACGATATAACAATGCCCTCATTTGGCAATATGTCCCGCGCAGCAAGCAGACAGGCGGGCGGCCCCATGACAAGTGAATGCCTGAATGATGTTAGTGCTCCATCCTTTGGATCGAATAGGTCTCGCAGCAAAAGATGTTTCAGTCAGCCCAGTAACTTGAACTCAACGGCTCTGGAGGACATCAGTATGCCGTCCTTCGAGGGGGTATCGAGCGCTACAGCCAAATCAATGCAAAATCGTTCAAGGCCATCGCAGAATACATGCGGACAGGGACAGGGTTCCAGTACCAATGAATGCGTGGAAAATACATCAGTGCCAAATGGAGGCATGGGAGCTTCAAATGGTCCGTGTCTGGCTGATATCAGCATGCCCTCATTTGCAGGTGTATCGGGAGCCTCGCGAGCCAGATCTCCGTTTCCGCCCCAGCGATCAATACCTTCGCAGACAACTGCCTCGGTGTTTGGCTACAGCGGGCGAGGACAGATGACGAATGAGAACATAGATGATGTCACGGTGCCACCGTTTGCCTGTTCAACGGCTAACCAGTTCATTGACGATGTCAGCATGCCGACATTTGGCGGAGTATCGGGTGCCTCGCAGGCGCGAAAACCATGCTTAACGCTCGATGACTTTTTGGAAGATATCACCATGCCATGCTTTGACGAAGTGTCCGGGGCGTCGAGAGCAAGAGCACAGTCGTGTCAGCAGCGCTCAAGGACAAACCAGAATATCAGCAATATCTCAGCCCCCATTTTTGAAAGCAGCCGAGTGGGTCAAATGACCAATGAATGCCTAAATGACGTCACACAGCCCTCCTTCAGGAACTCGGGGAGAGAAGTCTCCTACAGTTCGAATTTGGAGGAAATGAGTATGCCATCGTTCGGTGGCATCTCTGGGGCATCGAAGGCCAGAGCTCCAAGACGACAGCAGCAACAATCGATGCGTTCCCAGAATATCGGCGATATATCAGCTCCATCCTTTGCCAGCAGTGGACGCGGACGCAACGAATGCTTGGCTAAAGAGGAGGTCTCTTATGGTCAGTTTTTGGAGGAAATGAGTATGCCTTCGTTTGGTGGAGTCTCGGGAGCATCACAAGCCAGAAATACAACACGACAGCAGCAGCAATCGATGCGTTCACAGAACATAGAGGATATTTCAGCTCCATCCTTTGGTAGCAGCGGACGTCAGCAACAATCGATGCGTTCCCAGAATATCGGCGATATATCAGCTCCATCCTTTGCCAGCAGTGGACGCAGATGCAACGAATGCTCCGCTAAAGGGGAGGTCTCTTATGGTCAGTTTTTGGAGGAAATGAGTATGCCTTCGTTTGGTGGAGTCTCGGGAGCTTCACAAGCCAGAAATACAACACGACAGCAGCAACAATCGATGCGTTCTCAAAACATCGGCGATATTTCAGCTCCATCCTTTGCCAGCAGCGGACGTCAGCAACAATCAATGCGTTCTCAGAATATCGGCGATATATCAGCTCCATCCTTTGCCAGCAGCGGACGTCAGCAACAATCGATGCGTTCTCAGAATATCGGCGATATATCAGCTCCATCCTTTGCCAGCAGTGGACGCGGACGCAACGAATGCTCGGCTAAAGAGGAGGTCTCGTTTGGTCAGTTTTTGGAGGAAATGAGTATGCCTTCGTTTGGTGGAGTCTCGGGAGCATCACAGGCCAGAAATACAACACGACAGCAGCAACAATCGATGCGTTCACAGAACATCGAGGATATTTCAGCTCCATCCTTTGGTAGCAGCGGACGTCAGCAACAACAGACTCTACCCTCCGAGTTTCTGGATAATGTTAGTGCACCATCGTTTGAGCAGAGCATGATGCGCAGCTCATCGCCACAGCGTGTGCAAAGACCAGTGAAAAATGGAAACGGAGAAACGTGTCACGGTACAACAACGACCACAACGACTTCTGAATTTATAGATGACACTAGCATGCCGTGCTTCGGAGAGTCGGGTATCTCAAGAGCGCAAACGCCAGTGCGCCAACAGCGCACGGTGACAACGAAAACAGTTTGCGAGGGCTCAACGCCATCGTCTCGCAGACGTGAACTGCTGAATATTACGGGAGAAAGTATAGACAATACAAGCATGCCATTATATGCGAGCTCTTTAGCTTCAAAAGGACAGACTCCACTGCGCAAGCAGCAAACGATGACCTCTCAGAATATCAGTAACATATCAGCGCCATCCTTTAATAGCAGCGAACGGCAGCAGCAAACGACGAATTCTCAGAATATTAGTAATATCAGTGCCCCACCGTTTGCCAGCAGTGGAATTAGAGACTTGACGAATGAGTGCTTGAATGATGTGTCGATGCCGTCCTATACTGCGGCAGCGGAATACTTAAGACGTTTGAACGATAGCAGTGTGCCCGCCTCTGAACGGAGCAGGTCACGCGGGCGTTCAGCGCAATGCCAGCAGACGAGACTGACAAATGCCAGCAGATCGGGTGTAGGCGACTCGACCAATGAGTACTTAATGGATGTCAGTATGCCATCGTTTGGCGGAATATCTGGTTCGTCTAGGCCGCGTACCCTCAACCAGCAACAGCAACAGCACCTACAACTGATGTGGAAACTCAGACAGCAGCAGCAACAGCAACAGCGCTCGATGCAAGATCAAAATATTTCTGAAATATCAGCTATGTCCTATGCGAGTAGTGGACGAGGCATGACAACGGCGAACGATGAGCGCATACAGGACATAAGCATGCCGTCATTCGGGGACGTATCGAGCTCGTCGCAGCGACAGCAAACAATGCAATCAGAATACTTGAATGATTTGAGTGCACCGACGCTTGTTAGTAATCGGTCACCTCAGCGTGTGCAAAGGACACCGCAGAATCGAGCAGATCAAACGGCTCAGCTGCAGGACGTGAGCATGCCTTCATTTGGGGAAATATCGGATGTCTCGAGAGCACGAACGCCCAATCGACAACAACGTTCGGCGACCAATGAGTACCTGGCGGATGTCAGTATGCCCTCCTTTGGTATATCGGGTGCTTCGATGCCCCGCAATCAAACAATGCCATCTCAGAATATATTTGACACATCGGCGCCTAGCTACAACAGCAGCGGATTTCCGACCAAGTGCAGTGGCCGCAGTCAATCACAGGGCCCGAGTGCCCGGGCTCAACAGCAGAGCAGCTCTAGCCGTGGACAAAACGAATTTATTCAAAATGCCAACAATTCGAGTCGACGAGATTTGCCAGAGAGTGCGAATAATGGAAATGCGACTTCGCATGGTCGCAGTGCCAATACACATGAGATATGGAACATTAGTGCACCGGACTTTGAAACTTCGTGCAGTCAACCGAGCAATGCGCAGAGGGCATACTTTGAGCAGTCGTATCCAAGCGAATTGCTGGTTGACGAGAGTGGTCCAAGCTTTGAACTCAGCAGTCGGGGCATGAGGAGCCTATACCAGATACCGACAAGCACGATTGGCTCGGGTCAGGACGGCACACCGACTCGACAGGTGCGCAGTTTTCCGTGCATAAACAGTCAACAGGATATCGGCGACATAACGGCGCCCTCAATGGCCAGTAGCGGGGCGGAGCACTATTATAGCCAGCAGGAGTCTAGAGGTGCGCGTCGTGGTCCGGAAAGATCTTATACAAACGAAATGCTGGGAAATGTAACCGCTCCGTCCTTTGCCAATAGCACAATGCGTTCACAGACCAGGCAGAGCAGCCGCTATACCAACTGCACTCTGAACTGCGAGAACATTGAGAATATCACAGAGCCGTCCATGGCCAACAGCACGATGTATGGCCAAATGATAGCGGAGGGAAAGATGGAAGAAAGCCAATGTTTGGCGGATGTCAGTGCGCCATCGGGACTGGAATCTCAATTTGCAGCTTTGTACTCAAATATAATGGGCGAAGAGTCCTATCCAAGCGAGATGCTGGGTAATGTGAGCGCCCCGTCCTATGCCAACAGCACAAGCCGATCACAGACCAAACAGACCAGCCGATTGACCAACTGCTCTATGAACTGCGAGAACATCGAGAATATCACAGAGCCGCCCATGTCGAATAGCACGAGGTATGCCAAAATAGTATCTGAGCGTTTGAGGGAACAAAGCCAATGTCTGGCAGACGAGAGCACACCTGCGGGTATGAACTCCACCCTATCGCCTACCGAGTCCAATATTATGGATGTAAGCGAGCCATGTGAGATGCGTTGCAGTGACGTATGCGCCCAGACTGATGGCACCAATACTACGGATAGGAGACAGCAGACGGACGGTAAGAAGAGCGAGTCGATAAAGGCAAGCTCTTCGGCAAATGCGAAGAAGGGTGACTCCAAAAGGACATCCGTTCAATGTGAACAGTCGCCACAGAAATACCAACGTGCAGCGACAAATGAAACGGCAGTTGTAATGCCCAAGAAGACCTCGACTCCTGGCAAGTCTGAAGAGAGAAGCAGAAATCGTGAACTAATTTCCAGTGCGCAAAAGCAAAACTATCAGAACATAAATGACATATCGATGCCGGAGTTCGAGAGCACTGGCATCAGTATATCTTCTGATAAACCTAATCCGAAAAGCAGAAACGGGCTCTCTGACATCACTGAGCCAAGCTTTGGCCCGTCTTTCCAGTCCACCAATACGACCGAATATAATTGCCAAGATAACAGTGGGTCATACCATGGCTTCGACTCAATGGATAACTATGCGCCCTTCGATGAGCTAGTCAACTCGAAGCCAGATAACTGCGATCCGGCAACGCCTCAAACGGCGCGTTGCAAGCCGATCGAAAGCCCAAATGGTCAGAAACTGAAGCCAAAAACTCCACAGCAGAAGGTGACTAACACTCAGAAATGTACCTGCAGCATAACTGCGAATGCGCGTTCTTCTTTGAAGCAGAGAAGTCGCAATACTACCCGCTGAACCTTACATTCACACACCCACTGGACGTGTTCACATTCTTAATAACTCTAAGCCTTAATCTCACGGTTGGGAACCCTGCAACTATAAACATTTATCAACAAATACGTGATTAGCCTGAAAAATGAACGAAATTCGAGTAAACAATAAAATAGAAGTGGATAAGAAGGAATTTTTTTTTTCTTACTTTACTTTGGTTAATTGTTAGCACGTATAACGATGTATGAGTCATCATATTCTATTTACATTGTAGGATGTATGATCAGAACCTACAATATACTACAAAATATATACGATATGACATATATGATATATAATATACGAAATGATATACCATATGCCATATATGACATACTATATAATAAATAAGACGTGATATACGATATACGGTATACGATATAGGATACATGGTACACGATAAACGATATACAATAGTCAATATATAATGTATTAATAATACAATAGACAATATATAATATACAATATACAATATATGATTACTCATATACGATTTATGCTATATGATTGTAGATATAAGATTATCGATATGCGATTATCGATACACGATTATCGAAACACGATTATCGATACACGTTAAATGAAATTTATGTGAGGCTTCTTTGCGTTGTATCTATCAGCATTTATTTTATTAAATAGTTCATTCGTTGTGTCGACACTTAGGAGTTTCTTCGTACCTGAACTGTTAAGTGAAATAGAAAATGACTTTATTGATTTACTTTTCCTTAGCAATGGGAGACAGTGAGCCATAACTAAATATGAAGTATCAATAAGTGAACAAGTGAGGGTTTGAGCGATAGACAGTTCATGACGCCGAAATTATTGCTTGTAAATTATTTTAATTGCATTAGTTCATTAAATTTAACTAGCTCAAAATGTTCGAACATTGAAGTTTCCCAATCTGAAGTGTGTCAAATTGAAAATGGTCATTAAAATAAATTGATTGAAGAAAATAATAAGAGTGGAACAGAATCCCCAATTCTCAGCTCTTGCAAAAAGGGTTAGCTCAGCTCTTCGACGCTCGACGCTTAATTCCCAATTAAGCTTCGATGCGGATTGCACCTTTTCCTATGAAGTCAACTGCTTTGGAGTCCATGCTCCAGGCGCACATTACGTTAGCTCGCAGCTCGCAGCACGAAGTTAACTTCAATTGGCAATAACTCGGGCATATTGGGACAATTTGCGTGGCAAGCTGTGACACCTTGATAGGGCTTGGGGCTTAGCCCGCCCGCAACAAGACAATTGCCAACGAATGCAAAATTATTCGAAGTAATTTCTACAAAATGGTAATAAAAACAAGAGCTTCACTCTGCTGCAGAGCTGCAGAGCTGCAGAGCGGGCGCAACAAAAACATCGACTAAAGAGTGAAATAAGTAAAAGAGGAATGAAAATAAAAAATACGAAGAATTGAAGAAAAAACATAATAAAATTGAAAACAAATAAGTTCAGGAACCAGGAAGCGCCAACGGAAGAGCCAACGCTCATTGTTAGCTTTTGTCGGTGTTTGCCAGGCGTTTGGCTGTTGTTCTCTCTGTTGCTAATATACCCTGTAAAATGTGTATGCAAACTTAAAGGGTAGTCGCAACATAATTGTCCATAATGAGAGAGGCAACAGCTTCAGGCTATGTCCAGCTGACCGACGAGAGCAGCTAACAGAATCTCAAACGACATTTGGGATAATGTGGGGAAATTAAAATTCCCAAATGGGATGAGTTCTGATTGGAACAATAGAAAGACGAAAGCTGCGGGATATTTTAGAGCTGAATATGCTCGACTCTAGAGCAGAGGCTTGTTTTTTACTGTTCGACTAGCAGCTTGATGTAGAGAAGGGTAAACGCACACACACATAAACACACACACACACACACACACACACACATAGAACTTTGAGCCCCGGGAGCGTTTGCACCGTTGTGAGAGCTATTTAAAAACAATTTATTTTTAACAACTGCCATGCCAGAAGCAAAATCAACCTGTCGCGGTGCCTGTGTGTGATGTGTGGTATGCGGTATGTATGTGTGTGTGTGTGTGTGTGTTGTATTTGTTCTTGATTTTCAGCTAAAAAACATACGAGTATGAAAAAAAATAAAGAAAGAAAGAAAAAGGGAAAAGCGAAAAGCGAATGTGAAGCATCGCGTCGTTTGGCGTCTGTCAGTCAGGTATGCAAAACATGAAGTGCAGATGCTTCAGATTGGTTTTCCAATTACTCAACATTTCAATGCAAATAACACAGAGCCACGGCGACGGTTAACGCCAGCGTTGAGGAATTTAAAAGTCAAACATACACACACACACACACATATACCCCAGCATATGTGTGTGCTAGATGGGGCAGCTGCCGCATCCAAAGCCCAATTCACATACATATTTCTTCGATTTTTTAGCAAAGATAAAATTTCAATCACGTTTCTTCACTTTTGCTTAACATACATACATGTATATGTCTGTCTGTGTGTGTGTGTGTGTGAGAAATGCTGAAGGTGTAGTAAACAACAACAACAACAACAACAACAACAACAACGACGGCATCTGCTATCCAACCTAGGCGAAAAGAAAAAATCTGTGACATGGCACAAGCAGCAACCAAAAAATAAAAAAAAAAAAAAAAATTGTTGATTTGTGTCGTGTTTTTTGAGCGGAAAAGACATTAAGCGATGCTTCAAGACTTAAAGCATTTATCTATGTGATTTACAGGGTATAGCTTGAGCTAAAAAAAAGCCCAATGACAGTAAGTACTTAAGTCTATTTCTATACAATTATTTGATTATTTAGCATAAAATATTCTTTAGCTTAAATTAATTTAATATTTTCGCTTGCTAAATTGAAAGATTGAAAGATTGAACGATAAAACATGGAGTCTCTCTAATGACGAATTTCCTCAAGATTTTCCTCATTATTTTCATGAAAATCAGCACTGGATCGATCGTCGGCATGGCAACAATGAGGCGCACCTGAGAACCTGATAGAACTGACCCAAATATGCAGCCTAAAACACACAACATTTATATAACGTGCCTTTTGTTTGAGATAAGAGAAAGAGAGAGAATGGCAGAGGGTGAGTGTGAGAGGGAGCGAGGGAGAGTGGCTCGGGCTGGCTTTGGCAATTAGAAAACAAAATATTTGTGGCGCAGATAGTCAACACCAATTTGTTTGGTAGCATAGCAACAGGGCGGGTAGTATAGGTGTTGCGAGTGTGTGTGTGTGTGTGTATGTGTGTGGGAAGACGGCAACCATGTGTGTGTGTGGGCAAATCCTGTAACCTAAGGCTCTTACCTTTTATCATGCACATCATGGACTGATTTACGTGGCGCATTTATTGCAAGGGCAGCCACTAAAAGTTTTTAAATTACAATTTACAGTTTCTGTTTTCATGTGTGCGTGTGAGTGTGTGTGGGTGTGTGCGTGTGTATGCATTTAGCTGCTGTGCTCATTGTTTTTAGCATTCAAGTGGCAGTTAAAATGGCTTCAGCCTCAATTGCTGCATCCGACTGCATCCGTGAGCTCTGCTCCCCATTGCCCCCCCGCTGAGCTTGGCTCTGTTCCGCTACCCTCCCACCCCTCTTCCTGCTCCCCTTCTGTTCGGTGTTTTCCATCCCCTCGATCCGCGCCCTTGTCCGTTGCATTAGGAAAGTTGACGTGACGCTGTGAGCGATTTATTGTTTTTGTGTAGAAAGCGTAAAATGGAACAAATTTTGCACACACACACACACACACACATATATATATATATACACACACACACTGTGTGTGCCACGCCCACTGCTTGTAGGCGCTGCGGGTCGAAACCCCAGCAAGACTCCGACTTTGGTTGTTTTGCCTTATTTTTTTTTTTTTTTTGTTTTTAATCCAAGCAATGCAACTCACTAGCAGCTGCTGCTGCCACGCCTACACGCCCACACGCCCTCGTGCCGCCCCTCGACGAGGCAGTTAATTGTAGTGCTGCAAAAATGCTGTCAAAGTTATGCGAGTGCGAAAATGTCCACAGGCACATGGCATGGCCCTGCCATGCCAAAGCACTGGCTAACAGCCTCCGCCAGCCACTTGATGAAGCTGCCAACTCGTTTTTTATTTTTTGCTCATTTTTTTCTGTTTCAGCACTCGCTGCGCTTGTGCCGTTGCTTGAGCCACGCTTTTCGCAGTTATGGCCAACGTTCGAGTGCTGGCAGCATGTTTCGAAATTGAGCTTTGACTATTTTCTGATATCTTAACGGCGGGTATATTGGCTTTAAGCGGCAAAAGTATGTAAGAGATATATTTTAGCTTATGGTTATGAGTAAGCTGTGATTGATGATTACTGATTGATTGCGGATTAACGTTTGATAATTGCCATTGCTAAATGATAACTTATTGACGATTCTTGATTGATTGCTGATTCCTGTTTGCTGTTCAATGATCGATAATTCTTGATTGATTGCTTATTAATAATTATTATTGCTAATTTAATATTGATGATTTGCGACTTATGATTGATGCTAATTATTTAATTTAATTCATTTTATTTCAATTAATTTGAATACATTTTTGTTGCCTAATAAGTTATGAATGATGATTAATAATTGTTGATTGATGATAATTCATTGATGATTAATAATTATTGATTGTTTATTGATAAATTAGTTTTAATATTTTCTTTTGTAAATTTCAAACAAATTAAAAATAATGTCTTAAATTAAATCAAATTTTATTTTATAATTTAAGTTTAAAAATTAAAAAAAAACTAATTTAATATATTAAATATGATTTAATAACAAAAACTTGTAAGCTTCTGAAAGGAGTATATAAATAATAAATAATTTGAATTTCAATTTATTTACTTGCAAATATGTCCAAAACTGATTTATATATATTTATTGAATACATATTTATATTTTTAATTAAGTGTACAGTAAATATACTTTGGTCTTCGCCCATGATATGTGTGAAAGAGATCTATGATGGACAATAAGTGTATATAAATGTCCAATACACGTGGACGTATTGAAAGACAATTGGGAAAATAAGTATTTGGGAACATATTTATAATTCGTAAAGCATACATTTAATATATAGTGTAACATAAATTTAAGCTTGAATAGTGAACGTGCATGGGTTCGTCCAAGTGAAGGCTTGGGGACGAAGTCCACGCTTAGTTGCCTAGGCTGCCGGAGACGCGTAGAATGGCGTCGACGCGGCCAAAGCGCAACTTGACAATGCCATTGATTGCGTCACGATAGGTGATCATAATGGGGCCACTAAAGCGCTCCCCATTCATGCTGACCGAACCGAAGGGACTCTCGTTGACCAGGAACAGGCCCTTCTCGCTGCGCGTCAATGTCGCGTGCAGCCGCGACACACTCTGCCATTGTGAATGATGTAGAGACGAGTTCAGCTTTGATTTTATTCAATGCGCCTAATTCAATTTATTTACCTTATCATCCAGGCAAAAGTCCAATTTGCTGTCATTGACATTGTTGCCAATGCGTACCACCTGATAGGTGCGCAATACTACGGTGGGGCGACCCTTGAATTTGATGCTGGCCATCGCTCTATCTTTAGTTCTCTCGTGCAAAAAGTTTTCGTTCTGAATCAATTACTAAAAAAAAACAAAACTGTTTTTATGATTTACGTCGAAGTGCTTTAGAATAATGATCGAACAGACTGGAATGCGCCTTGCCTGTCAGCAGGCCTCAAAGCCTACTCACCTTTCAGTTTCAATTTCAATTAGAAATGATTTTGTAAGATATGCTCGTATTTCTATAACTTTCAGGGATCAAAGCTATAAGCGCAAATTCAGCTGAGTCTAGAGTATAATATTTTGCTAGCAATGCCTAGGTTCTGCTCAGCAGCTATGGCCACACTTAATGTTAATAAAAGTAGAGCGCATGGAAAGCTCTTTGCAGAGATTATATTGTTATAGCGCAGTTGAGTGACATTTTTGAAAATTAAACAGAAACTGGGATTACACATTAGATTAAACAAACCTAAATCGAATGAAAAGGAAATATTTTTACGCGTGAACAAAGCAAAGTGTGCTGCGACACGCATATTGTTCTATAAACCTTAGATAACATACTTCCACTTCCACTTGTTCTGCTTCCACTATTTCTTTTTCTGCTGCCTTCTGCATGTTATCCATATGTTAAATTGCATATGCATAGCTATGTGTATGCATGTGCGTACATATACATATGTATGTGCATGATAAAATCAGAGTCGAGTCGAGTCGAGAGTTTTCAGTTTTCAGTTTTCAATGCTGAAAGCAATATTCGCATGCTCATAATTTACAATACGAAAGTTTTGGCTGCATATAGGGGAAGGAAATTATTACTTACATCAAAGATTTGCATATATTGTCGCTGTGGGCGGGGCTGCTGGGCGATGGTGCTGGTGCTGGTGGTGCTAGTGGTGCTGGTGGTGAGCCTGGCTGCCTATAGGTTTGGTGCTTGGTTAGGCGTATGCGATTTAAGCCAAATTTGTCGTTGGCCCAACCAGCAGCGAGCCAAGCATGAAAGACAGAAGCCCAAGTGCGAAAAGAGAGCTGCCGCGCGGACGTCGAGAGTGGAGCTGGGTATTACAAAGGAAAGTAGAGGAAAAAAAAAATAAATAAAAGAAGAGAAGTAAAAAAAATGTTATACTACACACACACACACGGGTAGCGAAAAGCAAAGTAAAGTAAAAGAATTCGAAGAGAAAAGTTTGCCTTCAATGAAATGAAATAAAATTGCATTACAACGGGCACAAAACGGGGAGCGTGAATGCTTCAAGGGCGCTTCTTGCCGTTAGGTATTTCTGCTGACGAAAGGGGCGTGGCGAACGGGGGGGCGACATTTGGGGGCGCTGGGGCCGTGCGACGCGTGGCACAAAAACTTTCGCCATGCGCCCGTTATAGTGCTGCGAAATGCTGGCTTAAGTAAAGTCAATGAACGCCAGCGCATATATATATATATATATATATATATATAGAAAGGCGCATATAGAAGTATAAATTTGTTTAACCCGCACATGTGTCAAAGTTTTTTAACCCAATTTCCGCAATTAAGTTTATATCATTCAGCACCCACCTCAGCTGGCGCAGGAGCTGCCAACTTTATATATCAGTCAAACCAAATGCCAGGAATGTGTGCGGGTACGAGTGCGGGTGCGGGTGCGTCTGTGTGCGTGCGGTATGTCGAGATCCGTGTCCATGTCCTGGGCGTCGACAACGACATGTAAACTTTAAACGACCTGCAGACGAGCCTCAGCACAGAGAGTTCGATGTGGCTGGCTGGCTCCAGGAGAAAGTCATGTGTCAGCTGACATTTGACAGCACTGTATGCATGCATAAGACAAGTTGGCAGCACTTCACATACACAACCATCCATACATATCTATATAGCCCCCATCAATGTGCCTCGCCAAACAAATCAAAAATCCGAATTTAAGTTTCTCCTGCATATGATAGATAAATAAGAATCGATGCACTGCGATGTTAGGCTGCATGTCTGATTGATTCTAGTCTTAATTATAAATTACAGTGGAATATTTGATTGAGCTGATTGACTTGAGTTCTGCTGATTGGCTGATTGAGCGACTGATTAATTTGTTGAAAGAAAAAATGACAAGAATGGCTTAATTGAGGTATTTGCTGTAGTTAGTTGATTGACTGTCTGATTGACTGATTGATGATTGAAGACTTGACTGATTGATTGACTTTGCTTCAGGTCTAGCTGTTTTAATATAAGACCAAGTAACGAATTATTTCACCGAAATCGAGTTAACTTCAATTCATATTTGATTGAGTTGATTGATGACAATCATGATTGATTGACTGACTGTTGAAAGCACAAACTGCTTATGTGCACGGTGAAAAAATGAATCGAGATATTTCTAAGAGTTGATTGATGAACTGATTGATTGACTTGATGGACAGATTGACTGATGGCTAGATTGAGTGCCTCAGACTCAGTTCAAGTTCTTCAAGCTGAAAGCGAAGTAAATATTGGCTGCCTGAATTGGTAAATTGATTTCAACTCATATTTGATCGACTGACGGATCAAAGGCCAACTAGGCTTAGCCTAGGCAGCGTGAATATGCATAAAGGCAGACTGGATAGATAGCTCCAGATTGTGACTTTATACTAAATACGAAGCTATATATATATGTATAAACGATGTAGTGAAGTATGTCGACAACATCTAATTTTGTTTCGTGGAATGGCTGAGATGATAAAAATGTTAGCCAAGTTAGTTGCGAAGCAAAATTCCATTATGAAATCAGAAGTCAGCGAGGCGCGTGTGGAGCTAATATTTGCAATCTTAAAGGCGCATGCAGGCAGACAGGTCACAGACCCCATTCAAAGTACACACATACACACAGCTTAAGGAAGGAAGGATGCGCTGCGATTGTCAAAAATTGTTCAAAGGATGTTCAGAAGGCGCCGTCTAAGATAGAGCGAGAGAGAGAGAGAGAGAGAGAGAGACAGAGAGTGAGAGAACTGAGCTGCATTAAATCTATGCTTGTTTGTTTTTCATATGTATTTGCAAACAAGGACACACCAGGACGAACGTCACATATGCAACCAGCAGCTGTCACGTGTGCGTGTGTGTGCTCGAGTGTGTGTTCGAGTGCATGTGTGTGCGTGTGTGTGTGCGGCGCGGCTTTGCGCTAGTGGAAAAAATAATTCTAACAGCAACTCAAACAAACAAACAGGCAAACAAACAAACCAGCCAACAGACAACATGAAAAGCGGCCCAAGTGCTACATATGTAGTACAATACCAGCTAATTCATGAAGTTGTCCAAATTGATAGATATCCTGCAAATAAAATGATTAAAAATTCGATTATCATTTGATATATATATTTTATATATATAGAAAATATCTTTGAGTTCATGCTAAGTCAAGTTCCTCAGTGTTTCCCTCCACTGTGCGTCTCTCATAGACAATTCGACACATTTACAGGGTATACAAAAAAGAAAAACAACAAAAAAAAAATAATCTAGTATATTCAATTTCCAGCTCCCTCTCTCACTCTGTCTCGCTCTCTCTCTCGCTCGGGCAGAGGGGAGAGACAAAGGCTGGGCGCAGCATTTGATGTTTGCTCTGTGCAAACTTTGGCACGGAAAACTTGGGCTAAAAGACACCTGAGCGTGTGTTGCCCCACTCCACTTCAGCGGCACCGCCGCCCAGCTCGTGGTGCCGCGTCCCATCTATCACTATTTGGCCCAGACGTGGCCAAGTTTTGTGTGCCGGCGCACTCGCAGCCAGAGCCCACGGCTCATACTTAACCAATCTCTATGCACAATACCCTTCCAAGTCGTTGGCATTTCTCGTGCAGCTGGCTAAAGATCGATCACGTGTTTGCCAAACCGCTGACAGGGCAAAGGTGTGCATGTATGTGTGTGTATGGGTGTGGCTACTATTGAGTGATAGTTGATATATGCTTCACCTGCCCAGCTCCCAGCTCCCGCTCTACTTCTCCCTCTCTTCCTCTCTCTCTCTCTCTCTCTCTCTCTCTCTCTCTCTCTCTCTCTCTCCACGATATGTGTGTCAAATTTTTTTACTTTGCATTCAAAATATATTTTTCAACAATTTTCAGCTGTCGTCGGTTTGGCCAATGAATGACTCTAATCTAGATGAGATCTGAGCTAGATATATTGGTATAAAACTCGAGCTGTTATTGTATAAAATTAAAGCTCATCACCTGGCCTAGCCTGTGCTGCCTCTGCTGGAAGCAGCTTTAAGAGCTCAATTCTAAGCACTTTTATTCGCAAATTCGAACAATAACATCAATTTCTGTTAGTCGATTTGATTAGCTGAAGGTTCGTGTGCGCGTGTTTGCTTACGTGCGTAAGCAGGTGTTCGCACACCCACACACACACACACACACACACATGGATTCCTTTGTGTGTTGAAATATGAATTGTTTGAGTTGTGATGTTAGATTTTTGGTGCATTTGCTTAAAGGCTTTCAATACCCTGTGCCAGCGGAGAGCTTTGATGGATTAGCTCAATTGAAGGCGACAAGCACAAGCCTTAAGTAGAGCTGTCAATAGATAAGTGGGGGAAAAAGTTCGAGAGAGGGGGGCTGAGATGTGGAGAGAGAGAGAGCGATACATTTTGAAAGTATACAGGGCATATACAAGTCGAGCAAACTTTATGCGCATGGGAATAGCGCTTGGGTCATGGCTTAGCTTGACGTGCTGCAGCTTTTGCTTAATCAATTTCCAAGTTTTAACTCAGTTCTCGATTAGAACTAATTGATTCAATTGTTTCTACTGCTATTCCTCCGCTCTCGCTCTTTTTCGCTCTCTCTTTCTCTTTCTCTCATTGGCTTGGCTTCTCTTGGCAGTCGAATCATTCACGTGCAAATCTTTGATAGTCACATTCCAATATTGCGCAATACATATTGCGCAAGCATTAGCAATGCAGTTATATCTTGCCTTAATCTCTACACCTACTACCTACGTTGCTGCCACACCAGCCACGCCCACCCTCCCATCCCTTGGCTCCATTCACTGCAGCAATAAAGTGTGAAAATGTCAAAATTGTCTTTTGGTTGCGGTTCCCGAGGACGAATTTTACCCAAAAATTATTGCAATTTTCTGACTTGGCTACGTGCAGCTGCTGCTGCTGCTGCTGCTGCTGCTACTGGTGTGTACTCCATGTATATATATATATATGTGTGTGGGTGTGTGTGTGTGTGTGTAAGTACTTTTGGTATTTGCCTTAGTGGCTGCGCTGCTGCCTGAGCGCTGAGCATTCATAAAGTTGACTTACGCTTAAGTAAACAGCAAAAGTGTGAAATGATTTCATCTGATGATGATTTGGCTTCAGCTTTGCCTTTGGCTTCTGCTTCATTGCGGCACACACAAGCACGCGCTCTTAACTACATACATATTGGGCGTGTGTGTGGGGGTGTGCGTGCAGCATATGCCATGCAACACAATTATAAAACTTAATATGACAAACAGTTACAATTATGATTACGTTTACATGCCACACACATGCGGTGGCGCCACAGCAACTGCAGTTATGCCAGCCACAATATGCCACCTGGTCGACTCTTGTACCCAAAATCCAAATATTCACAGCTTCCCAACTCATATAGATATTTGTATTAGTTAGCAAAGCTTTTGGTTAACTCGGTTAGACTTTGGCTCCCTAATTGACCCCATAAAAATAAGTGACAAAAATATGATATTCGAGCAGAATATCTTTATTAAATATAAAACAGATGCGTATGCAGCCCACATGGCCAAGAAATGAATTTTAAGTTAACATTTAGTGTTTCAATATATATAATAGAGCTTATATTATCTATTGGCTTAACTATTGTAGGCATATGTGGCAAGTTCCTCATGTTATTCGTATAATTAGTATATGTTACTATATATATATATATCTCTATATATCTATATATACCCATTCCATAAGCAGCTTCTAGTCTATTTGTGGTATTTCATCACCTCGTGCTCGCTCTTTTCTCTGAATGAATCACAAATAATATCTTGTAATATCTCTAAGAGAACTTGACAAGACAAGCATCTCTGTACTATAACAATAAGACTTTCTATTGCATGATAATACAGTATCACGTCATATCATATTAATCTTAATCAAGGGAGCAACAAAATTGTATTGATTAAATTAATAGACGATAAGTGCTAAATGCTATTCTTTGATTTTCATCTCGAGACGTGGCATCTGGTATATACCCTAAATTCCATTTTCAATGGGTTAACAAATTTCAAAATGCAAATTATATCTGACTCTATCATAGCGAATAATCAAATTGATTAATAAATTATAATTTTTATATATTCGTAATGCCCTTAAACAAGGTTTTTTTGTAGGCTAATTCTAATTTTTGTTAGCAATGGAGAAAGTGCTTTGATCTCTGTGAATTTCTCAGTTGTAATTGATTTTTGTAAATTGATGAACCTATTTCAAGTCTTAGCATATGTTATACTGTAATACCTTCTCTGGACATAACGATAACAGCTCCACAGCAACCATGGGCTGAACGATATTACTGTTAGCAGGAGCTGACATAAGCTGTCAAAGTAAAAGTGAAGAGTCATCGATACAGAGCTGAAACAAATCATTCTGATTTCATTTCTCGAAGTGAACGTACTAAACTTAAGCTTTAAAATGAGTTCTCCAAATAAATCATTACCTATGGAAAATGTTACTAACAATCCAACGGATGAAGCCCAGGATGAAAACGCAGAAATAAGAGACAATCGCATTGTCTACTTCCCACAGGTTAAGTCGAATATCAATTAATACAATTCAACAGTAATATCCATAATTTTCTAATTTGATTCCAGGGTGTAGTCGAAGAAGTGCTTGAGTTCATAGAAGGAAACGGTATGCACAACACGTTGCCCATTCGGACGGTGGAATATCTGCGCCGTGGCGTGGTGCGTTTCGGGGATGTGGACCTGGTCGCAAAGCTTTATGATCTATGCGAAGTCAAAACCCCTGACAACAATGGGACTCAGCCGACAGACTCCAATGAGAAGCAGCAGCAAGTAAATGAGCCACAGGAGCCTAAATAGGAATAATTTCAAAATATTAATTTATATACTTTATGAAATCAAAATGAAATATAGTATCGTACGATAGTACTTGGAGCTATACGATATTTTATAGATTGTGTCTCAGTTTTCCAGTCTTGGACATTAGTGGAAGTATGGTAAAGTAAACATCTATTTAAGCTGATTTAGAAACTTAAGAGCAATAGCCAATATGCGCCAATATCTTGTGCACTCATTAAGTAGTGTATGCAGCTGAGATATAAACCAAATTATTTTTAAATCAACTGAATTAAATTGAGAAAACAACCTCAAGACAAGGGTTGACATTAGATAAGACGATCTTTGTTTTGTGTCGTCCATTGACAGCTTATATTTTGTATGCCCTGATTCCATTGACATTGATAAAATATGGTATAAATGTTTTGTTAAAATTATATATCAGGCAGATATAAATTATATATAATCTGTATCTTTTTAGATGCACAGAATGTCGTCCTTTTATGAGCATTTCAATATTTATTATTATTTAATTTATTTACTATTATTTTGGGAAAAAGATAAAATCACAGATGTGTAGTAACGTGCAGCAGCCACTGTCTTCTCCCAAAACTGATCATATCTGAAAGAAGAAAGTGGCTGCTGCATAATTACCACAGATTATTTGCTCCATCCCTATGAAATTCAATTAAATACATATAAATGTAATTTAGAATTTAATAAAGTACAAATGAAACGCGTTGACCCCAACACACATAGCAAAGTTGGCAGTTACTTTCTCTTTCTCTGTTCCATTCTCTTTGGTTTAGTTTATTTTTTAGCCAAATTCTCTGTGGGCTTAGCGCCAACAAAGTTGAGGGGACAAAATCATTTGGCTGAGCCCTTAAGTAAGCCCCGAAACCCATGCGAGTGGCGATGCCTATCACTAGCCCCGGCTTAAGGGATCTGAGGTATTAACTATATGAAGCACGCAAATTTCAGTGCCACTCGGTGATTAGCTGCCAGCAGCTATATATGTATATGTGTGTGTGTGTGTGAAAAGGAGGCAAGGAACGCAAGCAAAGGGAGCTGAGGGTAATGTAAAAGTGGCCGAAAGAATGAACAAAATGACAATTTTCACACGTGCCACAGCAGCGTGGAAAATGTCTTCAGCTCGAACGAAGCTTAAATACTCTAAAAGGTTATATATAAATAAATAGATATATATATATTATAAAATATATATTATGAGTAATAAATATATATGTTTATATATGTTTATATATATACTCGATTTCATTTATCCCTTGTCAAAAGGAAGACAATTTAGCATATGCCCTCAGTTAGGGTATGAAGTATTTAAGATAAGATCAAGTATGCGCCCTGTGTGTGTGTGCGTTTGCTACTTGTTGAGCATCGGCTGGGCAACAACTAACGAGCTGTCTGCCAGTTAAGAGAGACACACACTCACACACATGTACACACACACACACACACACACACACACAGTTGAAAGCGTGCTAAAAAGTTTTCATAATTGACGACATGCAAAAATGTGATGCGAAGCATTTCGGGACTGGCGTCTGCTAGCTGGTGGAGCTTGTCTCATGGCTTTTGGCTCCTGGTAGGTAGCTGCTGACGACTATGACGATGATGATGATAATGATGAAGTACAAATATTTTACGTCATTAATTAGCGCACGGCTGCAGACGCCGCTTCAAACTATTACGTAATGCGATAACACCCAAGAAGAAAAAAAAAAAAAAACAGCAACAGCAACTGCAGCAGCAACTTAATGGCAGACAATCGAGTGGCCTTTCGACTACGATATACCCTGTTCTCTTAGAAGAACGCAAGCTGGGTGTGAGTACACATCTGCATACCAACTGTGCAGTTGCTCTTCAGCCTTGCTGATATTGCTTCCATCAAAGTCTCTTCAGGCGAACGGCCATGCAATTCAATGATGTCTATATTTCTATGGATGGTTTATTTTTCTTACAATTTGACAGTTTCAAACATTTACAGTTTAGGAGTCATCACTGCGAGTTACTTTTGCCTGAAGAGACTTTGATGGAGGCAATATCAGCAAGGCTATTTCTATTTGGTAAACCTGACTTCAGATGTGATCAAAGTCTTCTTCAGCTATTGCTTGAGTGCATCAATATACCCATCGCAGTGTGGGCCAAAGGAGTATGCCAAGGGCTGCAGCAACAATTGAAACTATTATATGCGACATTTTTAATGACGTTGGCAGCAGCTGCAGCAGCTGCAACAAAGGCATGCCAATGAACAAAAGATGATGCCGCTTCACAAATTTTTTCTGTTTGATTGCAAATTTTGTTGACATTTTTTTTTTTCATGATTCTAAAAGTTTTTACGAGCTTTCACAAAATGCGAAAGAGTGTATTTGCGCTGTGCAATATTCGCCTGTCCGTAGGTCGTCCATCCGTCCGTCCGTCTAGGCATTTCTCTTTTCATCTCTTTGTATAAACCTCAGCCGTGTACCCGCTATTAGGACTTCAAATTTGGAATATATGATCTTAGACTAAGATTATAGAGTTGTTTGAGAAACCAATTAAAGAAAAAAAAACAATTCACAAGTTTTTGAAGCTAGAACGACAAAGCTTTTACAAACTATCTGTGAGGACTTAGACACTGGCCCAAAAACGAGCGAGCATTATGCAGTCGTTGCAACATTTTTACTTGTTTTGTTAAGCTGCGTTAATAATTAAATTATTTTGCGCAAATTTCTCACAGTTGTTATCTCTCACAGACACATGCAGATTAGATAACTTATCATTAGGTGGCTAAAGTTGGGGCAACAGTACGCCCACACACAAGCACACACACACGCACACACGCACACACGCACGTACGCCCGCACACACACTCATAGAGAGCAAATGCGAGCGAGATAATGAGAATTTAAATCGCAATAAAGTACTGGGAAACAGGCAAAGATATAACAAGCAAAATAAATGTTAAGCGAGAGCTAGATAAAGCGAGACAGACAGACAGAGAGAGAGAGAGAGAGAGAGAGAGAGAGAGAGAGAGAGGAAGCAAGAGCAAGATGGGGGCAAAGAGTGATTGGGAGGTTAGTGAAAGTGTTGCCAACTGCACGACAAGTGTCTGAGTGGGTTCTCTGTGTGCGTATGAATGTATGTATGTATGTGGCTGTGTGTGTGTGTGTGTGTGAGTGTCTCTGCTCGTGTGTGTGTGCGTGCGTTAATAAAATGTAATTTTGAAGCGTATTAAGGCGAATTTTGTGCCGAGTCAGACAGCGACAGCAGACATCGTCGTTGTCGTCTATGTAACTATAGGGATTAAAATGCACACCAGCACACAGACACACACACACACACACAGAGACATTCACTCATACACACACTATATATATATATATATCTACTTTCGCTATGTTCTTAAGTGCAGCAGTCAAAGATTTTATCTAAGATAAAGTTTCAGCCCAACATTATTAAATCGTTTTCACATATATATTCAATACAAATACATCCTATTAAATATAAATATATATATATGTATATATATATATATATATATATATATATATATATATATATATATATATATTTATATATATATATATAGCTCAATTAACCTCAGGAAATATGAGACGACTTTCGCTGCGTATGATTGACAGCGCTGTGCGTGTGCTTCTGACAAGTTGGTTGTAGTTGCGCCTGCCTACCGTTTCATTCCATCGTTCCACTAGCACGTTTCTCTGCTTTCAATTTATTTGAGGATAATTAACGTAGTAATTAACTAGCTGACTTGCCTTTCATTAATTCTATATTTATACACAGCGTTTCATTGTTTCTGCTGTGTAGCCTTCCTAACTGGACTCAAATACTCCTTTAATAATAGTTTCATTGAACGAGTTATACACAAAAATATTTATCTATGCTATCGAACTTAGCTAGACATTCAAAATTCATGTTTTTATTTGATTACTGCCCTATTCCAGCGTTCCTTGCGCATTTGTGCTAGTGTCCCATCATCTTCCGTTAGAAAACGCTGCGTTATAATTAAATGAAAATCACTTTAAGAGTGACAAAGTGAATTGTTTCATTCCAGTGTTTCAATATTTTTGCTCTCACTGTTGCATATATTTGAAAAGATCAAAAGCAATTCAATAAATAAATCACTTCGTCGTAGCACTTACATATTCAATTGGCATCTTTAAAGAGTTCAATTCCAATGTTTCATGGTCATTAAAAATAGTGCCGTAGGTGTTATTAGGTAGTTAAGCTTGATAATCCAAGTTTTTCATTTTATATGTATGTGTTCCATACACTCTGTTTCATTCCCATTTGATCCTTACACTCTTAAAATGTTCTCTCAATTCTCGTAATTTAATTGCTGAAAATGGATTTGACTGACATTTCAGTCTACTATTCGTTGGGGAATTGTCTTCTAGAACACAGACATACACAGAGACATACGCACATACACACACACACACACACACACACACACATACACACACACACGAACACCCACCAACACCCACGCATATTCACACAAAGAGAACAACTGGCTTAGTAGCACAGAGACATAAATGTTTATTAGCATTGGGCGAGTATTATGAGCATTCATACAAATACGTGAGGCGCGCCTCACTCCAGGCGCCGCTCCAGGACATCTTTGTGCGTGTGCGTGTGCGTGTGCGAGTGTGTGGGCTTCCGCCTTTAGCTGCATTAACAACACAAATACATAGACAGTGGCTTATACGCGCCTATCCACATACGTGTAAGCGCATTAACACTGCGCATCAAATGTCTTAGAGCAAGTCAATTGCATTTTGCTTGAACATTTGATTATTGGCTTTACATCCGAGCACTCACGCTCTGACCTTTGTCAAAGCTCGGTCTAATCAATGTTATTGAAATATTGACCTACCTCTCTATGTCTGTCTATGCTCAATCCCCTCACAGTGTATCTGTGTGTGCATGTGTGTGTCTGCTTTGTGTGCGTTTGCGGTTGCGGGTGGTTAAATACGGCCATAAGCCTCATTGAATCGGAATTTTGGCTTGTTAGTCAAGCAATGGTCATTGTGCTCATGTTGCCATTGTCGTTGCAGGCTCAATGCAACATTGTCGATAACATATCGATCACTAATCAACTGTGAAAGGCTTTGCTTTGATTTAATTTCCAATTAGGCTGTAAAGAGGAGACTCTGGTTCCCTGTCAAATTGCATTTAGTTGTCAGCGCCGCATTACGAGCCCAACGTTCCTCTGCTGAAAGGTGATTTATATTTACATTCCTGCAGGACTCTTCTCTTCTTCTTCTTCTATTTATTTTTTTTTTTTTTGCTTTTTTGTTATATTTCTCGCAAATTGGCTTTCGACTAAATATTTTACAATACATGCAAAATTTGTATTCGAAGACATAAAAGTGGATTTATAACTTTTAATTAAAAGCAAAGTTGTTACTTCGGCAACGCTCCGCAGCGAAGCTTACTCATGTGCATGGCCGAGCTGCTGTTGGAATATTATTGAAAAGCATTTTCATGTTACTCGGGAGTAAACAATGCAAAAACTGAAGAGCAATTCAGCTGGGTGCGCTCAACTAGTAGATACCCTAGGCTGCGGATATATAAATGAGAGGGAGCGTGAGATGAGATAAGTTTAATGACTTTATGTGACTATATATATATATTCCCAAGCTAAGTTGACTAATTGAACAGCCAAACATATTCGAATTTTGTGAATAATATATCGAAGCTTTGATTTATCGATTTTCTCAAAGAATCGAAATGAATGGGGCCTTCCCTTGCAATGTGAGCAGCTACAGGATTATTGATTCCTAGGTTGCTAAGAAGCCAGATAGTTAAACTTAGGTTGATCATGATCAAGTATATACGAGTTCTATTTTTGATTTTCGATATTTTTGTGGTGTCTCTCTGTTTGGCTTTATCCTCATCTTCGACCTTCGACTTTTAACAATTTTAAAATCTGATCAGATCTGCTTCAACCTGTTAGATGCTCTAAAAAAAAAAAAATCATTGTAGGGTATATAAAAGTTGATATTGCCTTCGAAATCTGTTGAGAGTTTCTACAATTTCTTAGGCACATTCATGCGGAAGATGCTTAATAAGAATACAATTGCTTACGCATATTATTCATAGGTATAATTGGTGTTGGGTATATTTAGTTAATTGGCGAAGGTAAGGGAGTAACAGGGCGTAAGGCTCGCTGTGGTTAGAGCAGCTTGGGCTCTATATATATTCGTTAGCGAAATCTAAGCTGAATTGTGTGCTCGCTAATTAGCTCTGTGTCAGGTTGAAATTAGCTTTCGACTTGTTGCTCCGCGGGCTTGGCTGATGCAACGCATCTGTCAGTGGATATTAAAAAGCTTTTTCTTTCACAATTTGGCCGGAAATTACAAAATTCTTGTTCCTTTCTTTGCACGCTGAGCCCAGGCTGGGGGTAGTGGAGCCTATGTCTGAGCCTGAAAGGTGCCGCGACTGCAGTTGCTGGCGACAGTTTTTCACTTCTTCTGCTGTTGTTGCTGTTGTTTTTTTTTTTTTTTTTTTTTTTTTTGCATCGCAAACAAAAGGCAGCCTTATTAGAGTGTTCCTTTATTTTAATGCCACATTTCACACCATGTGGACGGCGGGGCAGTGACGGTGGCGGTGGCGATGGCTTAGTGGGCGAAGGTGGCTTAGTGAAGGAGTCTTCCATTGTGCGCGTTGTTCGCCTTTTTGTGTGTGTTTCAGCAGTTGGCTCCATGTCATTGTAGTAGTCACAGTGGCTCCTTTGTTTCAGCATAGATCTGTTGCGCCCCCTTTACCGCCTGCCTCACTCGTGGCCCCCTCGATTCTTGTCAATGACCCAACCGAGAGCTAACTACTCCAGCTGAATGGCAATCGTAGGCGCGCATTGTTGTTGCCTTTGCCACAGTGAATGGCTGCCAGCCACGCAGCCAGGCAACTTGTCTGTTGTTCTAACCCACTCGCGACTTCACTACTAACGCTATCAGTCGCAATTTTTCATTATTCGAACTCAACATTGAGTGCCGGCAGACAGTGTAGATATGCACACACACACACACACACACACACACTTGTCTATGTAGACAGCATCCATGCAACTTTGTTCTCAATCAAACGTTGACGTCGAACGGCTCTAAAAACGTGTCAACGCTGCAGTGCAGCATTTCATATTTCATCTCCAGGCAGATGTGAGTTTTCATGTTAGTTTTGCTTGGCTAAACAGCCAAGAGCTGATTTGTTAGCTATTAGAAACTTGGCCTAAATGCGCCGAGTCAAGAGTTAGCTCAGGTGTCGGCTGTGCTTTATATTAATCAAATGAATGAACTTCAAAATATTTGATAATTAAGTAATATTTTTAACAAGTTTTTCAGGCAGAAAATTTAATATTTTTTAGGTAATGATTTAATAATAATAAATCTTTTTAAATTATATATACTACTAATGTAAATAGGAGATACTTTATATAGAATCCTGTAGCTATCCAAAAAGTATAAAAATCATTATTTATTTGAGGCTTAAAGTATCTTTGATTCAAATTTGCAGATTCTTCCTCAGTGATATGCTGAAAGAGCTAAAACTTGTTATCGATTTTTATCGATCGATAATATGATGATAGGCGCTGTCTATACTTAGTACTTTGTACAGCATTACAATACAATGGGTCGCATTGTAATCCAGATCAACTCACGGACAATCAATCGAACATCGCATGTTCCCAGAGAGCCCACAGACAAAGGTCTGTCTGTCAACTCAACTGTTACAGCTGATGAATCTATGAATTCATTTAGTTTGGGGCACACTTATGCAGACTCATACCAAGTCAATATGCACGGTTTTGTCATTGATAGCCAATGTGCCCGTTGGGCCAACCAAGCTGGAACAGTTGCAAATAATGCGAAGAGACGCCACGGACAACACTTTGGGTGTCCATCAAGTGGTTGGCTTCTGATCAGATTTTTGTATTTGTATGCCCCGTGCGAAGCGAGTGGCAGGACGTGGGCACTTTGAACGCCAAATTAAACAGAGCGTCAGTCCGTGAACTTCAGCGCTTCAACTAATGAGGGGGCAAGGCCGGCAGGCAGCTCGGGGGGCTGGTGGGGGCATACGTTAAGAAATTGATGGCCAGCAGACGGACAGACAGGCAGACAGCTAGAAAGGGATAGAGGCAGACTAAAGGAGTAGAGAGAGAGAGAGGGACGCGCGAGGTAGGAGGACATCAACTAATTGAAATTGCGCGCCAATTTTGTGGCTTGTTGGCCGCATCCTTCGTCCTGCTGCGGCGTACTTCGTTCAGCCACGACTGCGCTTCGGTTCATTTCGCATCGGTTTCGGTTCGGTTCGGTTCGCAGTGCTCACGGGTCATGCGCAAGTCGCAGTTGATGTGCTTTGCCTGCATGAACAGCTGTCGGGCGGCTCGTGCGTTGTCGTTGGTCCTCGAATCGTCCTGTTCGGCTAAAGCCTGTGCGTGGCATGTGTGCGTCTTAAATTCGCTAGCCAAAACATCAGCGAATGCAGTCTCTGTCGGTATTTGCAGCAGTGGGCAACGTATCGTTGTCGTCTTCGTCGTCATCGTCGTCGTCGTCGTCGTTGGCGTAGTTGGCGTAGTTGTCGTAGTCGTTGTCGTCTCCCGACTGTCTGTGCGGCATGCATGACGTCCATCTGTGTGCGTGCTACCGTGTGTAGGTCCAAACAACTGGCGGTGCAACTGGCTGCTTCAGTGACCCACAGAGCCGGGCAGCGACGATATCGTCGTGACTAGCGTTACGGTTGAAGCGCGCTTTTAGCTAGTATTTGCCAAATACTATCAAATCTCTATATTCTTCTGAGTGTTTCCTTTGCTTCTTATTGTCTTTTTTTTTTTACCGGGCTAACGAGTTTACGTGCGCGTACCGCGTGCTTCTTGTTTGTTGTGATTCCAAATTGCCGCCGCTAAACCGTTCACTTTTAATCACAACGAGCGTCGAGAATTCTCAGAATCACTTGTGTTTCGCGCTTTTTTTTTATTTTTATTTTTTTTTTACATTTTTGTTTCTGTGTGGCCAATTAAAAAAAAAAAAAGAAATTGCTAAAATAAATTATATTCATCAAAATGTATATATATTTATCTGAATCAGTTAAAAGTCGCTTTGATAATTCCAAGAGCCACCGCTGAGTGTCAAGTGTATGTGCGTGTTCCAAACTCATTGATGAAATATTCCAAAATAGAAACAAAACAAAACAAAACAGAGCAAAGCAATCGCGTTCGCGTCGAAATTTTGTTGGGATTAAGCAAATATAAACTCAAATATATATTCGTATTGAAAAAGAAAACCATTTTCGCGGCAATAAAGGTAAGTTGGAATTGATGAGTGAATACAGTATTGAAATTAACTTTTTGAATAGCCTTTTGAATGCTATTTTATAAAACAGGAAGAAAATAAATATAATATATATATATATATATATATATATATATATATATATATATATATATATATATATATATATATATATATATATATATATATATATATATCTATATGTGTTAAAAGGGTATTTTTTATTTTTGGAATTTTAAAATTAAATATCGGGAATTGATATTAAAAGCAGGGAAAATTTCCGAGCCGAGCTAGTTTATAATTTCAAAATTATTTTATATAAAAATTTTATAAAAATATATTTATATATGATGTATAAAAAAAGTTATTTCTAATATTTGGGAAATTTTAATAAATCATTTAAATTATTAATTAATTCCGAATTCCGATAAGCTATAATTAATAATAAAAAATTATTAATAATAATAAGAATAATATAATTGATAGCTCGATCAATAGATTAGATTAGAATGATGATGCAGCTAAAAGACTTAATCTTAGATCTTAAGCTGCAGCAGATCTTCTGCGCTAGACGCATGGATAGTAAATTGAAGCTCACGAGCTGTAAAGATTCTCTCTGACCGGGAAAGACACAATTTGAATTTCTATCCATTCAAATTGTATCTCCTAGCAGATTATGATTCTTCTGAGTTAGAAAACCATATTAGGCAAATATGGCTATCGAGTGTCAATGATTGTAGCTTGCGAAGTCAAGAAGAGAGCCTCTTCTGTTTATTGCCGATACCTGAGCATATCAACATACGAGCAAATCTGAATTAAGTCTCGTCTCATTAGAACTCCTCACTGCAAAGCCAGGCTCTGTAAAAGGCTGTTTTATGAACAAGATTACGATCTGTCTATCAGGCGAGTGAATACACAGAATTCATCTCCATCATAGTTGAAGCTTTCAATTTGTTGTCACGTTTTCGGCCTCTACGTATCCTGGCTGCAGGTGACAGCAATTTCCGGTTGATGGCCGGCAAAGGCTAAAGCTTCTATGTTTTATACAGGCCCTTCAACGTAATGGGCTTCAGCTCTATTTTATGAATGCTATAAGCTGCTTGGCCTTCGGTACTGGGAGATCTGATTGCAAATGAGTCTCAGTTAAGGTATACAGCTCTACCAGAGGTTTTCAATTATTTTGTTACCATTAAATAATCATAACTGTATTCGATCTTTGCTGAAATATGCATATAAATTGTATAATAATATATTGAGCTGAATAATATTTGTGAGGCACATTAATTTCCATTTTCAAGCTGAATCAATCTAAATCAGATGTGTTTGTAATGGGTTTAAGCGTTGGCCCTAGCTCATTGCAATGTGTTTGCGATAATTGGAGTTACGTGTGTTTGGCTTTCAGGCTCATGCCTGATTAAAGGTTGTGGGTGGCTAAAAGGAGCCGAGAGCGTAACCAGCGGGCGGGGCATATTAGCGGCAGCGGCAGCGGTAGCTGCAGGCAGCCAGAGGCCCCTAAAGTGTCTAAATGAGTTCAACTCGTCCGCTGGGACTGCACTTGCCATGCCATCGAAATCGAAAATGTTGCACAATTTGGCCCAAGGGTCTAATTCGATTTTGAAACCTAAAGCCGAGCGGCGAGCGGCAGCCTGCCTCGCCCGCCACTACTCTGGGCTTGGGCCTAAAAGTAGGCAACGCACACAGCATCAATTTATTCATTGTAAAATGGCATTCGGCTCATCGTCGCTGCTGTCGGGGGCTGTCCGCCTGTCCGCCTGTCGGGCTGTCGGATATGGACATCGATAATAAATGCATGCGATATGCATTTTATTTTAATTTAATTAAAATGTGTTTATTTATGCACTTAAGTTGCAACAGCAACAACAACTGCAACGGCACCAGCAATAGCACCGGCAACAGCGCCAGCGTCAGCAGCCTAAATGTTTGCATAAATGCATAAATACTAAAGTGCACATTTAACATGCACGATAATCAAATGCATTTTACAGATTGGCACAGCCTACTTTGCGAACAATACCCAGCGACATCTAAATTGCCACAAATTATTAATACTCTTTAGCTGCCCTAGAAGGCGACTCTAGTGACCGACAGGCATGGGCCCTTACCTCAGCACTTAGGTCTTGTTTCCATCATCATTCTATGATTTGATATGCATAGAAAGACTCAGCCGAGACTTACACTTGGGACTTGGACTTCTCTTGCAAGATCGACTATGTAAGCCCGATCTCAGTGTCTCACTATAAACCTGAGTTTGATCTCAATAGAGCTAATCAGCGACAAGTCGAGGTCACGATATGTCCATTTGTAGTCGACCAGATATCTTTACTTATATATAAATTTCTAAAGTGAGTTAGTTGACCGTGCCACGAGTCATTCAGCCTGTCTCTGCTTTATTTAGACATTTTCAATTGGCTCAAGCTCACATTTCGGCCAATGTTTTGATGCTAAAAGGCTTCAGAAAGCAATTAATAAAACATTGAACCACTTGAAAAGTCTGCCAAAATGAAATACAATTGTCTTGTCAATTATTGTAAACTATTTTATTAGGATAAGATTAAGATTGTTTGTAATGGCTACATATTTAGTATACTTACTCAATGTATTCGAGCTATGAAAATAAGATAAAATGTTGTCCTCTTTCGATAAGCCGATAAGTTACGCTTTACTGTTCTTTTTGCGAATTAAACACTTAAATTGTTGAGCGCAAACTGCAGTTGATTTAATCCTCTCAATATAAATGCATTTGACAGAGATTTACTTTTAAAGAGATTTCGGTCATTTCGTTCCGTTTGCTTCGCATGCCTTAGACGCGTTTCGTTCTCACAGCGCATCAGCTTGATCAGCTTAGCCGACGCTCATTGTGATTAGTAAGTAACTAAATGCTTGGAATTTGTAATTTAATTGTAATTCGAAATAAAAGAGAAGAGCAAAAAAATAGATTTCAGTGTGCTTGCCTTACTAAAGCACACCCTATACTTTATTTATGAGCAAACAACATGTTTAAATGCATGAATATATTTAAAATGGCCAATATATATTATAATGAAATACTTTTTGAACAATTTTATTGAAAATCAACAACAATTTATTTGGCAAATATACATAATTGCAGCTGTGGGAGTAATTAAACAGAACGAGAGCGAAAGGTCGCTCGAGCAACACACTGTGTCAAGCAGGCAACAATAAAAACAAGACCTAAGCACACACATAAATGTATATAATATATATATATATATATATATATATATATATATATATATATACAACCAAAATACCAAATAAATATTGGATCACTGCACGCATGGTGCAGGAGCTTACAATAAGTCTGCACACCCACACACACACACAGGTAAACAATACTCAAACTCTTTTGTTCAACCTTTAACGTGCTATAAACGGCAATTAGCTCTGCGGCCAAAAGCTGGCCTAAGACATCGCCCTTTTGAACTGAGTAATTATTATAAAAATACAAAAGAAAATATTTTAGTTTGAGAGGATATAACTTATAGCACTATATTCTATACTATACTATAAACTATGCCATATTATACTGTAAATATACTTTCTACCATATATCATATCATACTACACTTTACTATAATAAAATATATTATATATCTAAATACTTCACTGTAATAAAATATAGTCTACTCCTTTATGCTATATGCTATACTATACCATACTATATTGTACAATACATATACTATTCCATTATACTGCCAACTACAGTATACCATACTGTGCACTCTATATATATATATATATATATATATATATATATCAATCTACAGCTTGTATATATATTTTATTATTATACTTCGCACCATCAATGCCATATTATACCATATAATACATTGTACAATACCACAATTAGCCTAAGTCTATCAGATACCATAGCATAAATCCATATCATACTCAGAGTTCTTTAAACCAGATTGCTTACCTTACAATATTTTAGTCCATAGCATACTATATATAACCCACTATACATACCGTATTTTACTATATTATATAATTACTGAAATAGCATAAACTCTGATATAATACAACATAATAATCCATAATATATATTACATATGTCAATATGTTATCTATGATCTATCATATAATCTCATGTTAATACTTAACTTAATAATATTAAAGTCGAAAGAGATCATTATAATACAAATGAATGTAAGTTGCTTTTGCTCTAATTAGTCGATGAGAAACTTATTGCAAACACAAATCGTTAAGCATTTTTGTAGTCTCTTGTCTAGAGCTTAGCTAACTGGCTTAGAGCGAAACCGCTACTCTGGTAGTCAGGCAGTAATCAAGATCAAATATAATTTGTTTGGGCAACCACACAGAGCAAACACAGCTAATTATCATGCTGTTACATGCAGTTTCACAAAACTAATCTACCCCGTATTAGCCCATGGAAAAAAACTCATTTGCTAATTCCTCAACACTTCTCAATTGCTGCACAATGCAACATAATTGTTATGTTAATACCAGCTTATGTCACGCACATTCTGCTACTCATGCTCTTCTTCTTCACCATTTGATACTATTTTTATGCACAATTATATATACATATACATATACATAGATATATATTTAGATATTTTCTTTTTGAAAATTTGGTTGTAATGCAACATTTGTAAATGAAACTAAAATATTTATGACAGCTATTCTATGGCTGTGTAAACGAAATATAAAGATATGCCAATGCACATGTGTGTGTGTGTGTGTGTGCTATCTAGACTCACATACACACACATACTTGAGCACACACCCAGGAGCTTGTGCCGTGTGCATGCGGCAAATCCCTTTGATTATCCCTGTGCATTCACAAACGAAGCAGCAAAGTCCGCACGCTTTAGTTTAGCAATAAAATTGAGCAACAAATATTCATTGCACTATGGCTGCAACAATAACAACAACAACAACAACAACAACGACAACAACAAAAATAACAGTAACAACAATACGTAATATAAACAAAATGCAAGTGAACAAATGCAAGCAGCAAAGTGTTTTGTTTTCCTTTTTGCCTTGCCTCGTACAGCAGCTGAATAATACACACCCACACACACACACATGCACACTCACACACACATGCACACTCACACACACACATACGCATAACTACAATTGTCACTTGTAGAGTTTTCCTGTTGCTGTTGCTCATCAAAGGTTTTAGCCGGTTTGACGCAATTTTAAGACCTAAAAAAATAATGTGGCGCAACTGACTGCGTAATACTCGTTCGCGGCAGTTGCATTAAATTTATATATTTTTTTGATTAACATTGAATGACAACAATCAAAAATGTGCAGAGTATCTGTTGAAGCTGCATTTTAGTTCAGTTTACTGCGCCCTCTATTGGCGTGCTTGAGTAACTATACAATTTTAAATGTGATATATTTATTTTCAGATTGTAATATCTAGCCATAAGTAACTAGGCCTCATATATGTATATATTCAAAATGCCAAAAGCCAAGAGACTCTTCTTTCACATGCTGAGCGAGTATTCAAAAAGCAACATAAATACCAAATACTTCTTTAATAGACCTAAAGTACACAAAATAAACGCTTCACTTAGCAAATGTGATACCTCATTGAACCAGACTTAATTGCCAATGAACAAATATTACCAACTGGTTCTTGAAGAACTGGTTCATTTGAAGAAAGCTTCTTATTATATAAAATAAAAGATTTAAGCTCTAGTAGGCTGCTGCTAGAAATACTCAAATTTCGAGTCAGAATTCAATTGAACTGCATTGCGAACTAGTTCCTCTAGCCACTGCTTAACACTCTCATTCATTTAAGTCAATGTGTCATAATTTATGAACTGATTGGCATGTACAAGCTTAACTTTCAGTCCGATTTAATCGCAGGACTACTGTGGCTTCGTCTGCAAAACATTTAAGTCAAATAGAGCTATTTGTGTGTAGGTAAATAATATCTGGCAATTGGACATAATTTGACGTTTGTTGGCATGGCCAGCGAAACTTCTGGTTGGCTCGAACACAAACTCTCTCGGCACAAGTGCTATAAATTGCTGTAAACATTTTGCTACGAATCGTTGCGGCTCTCTGCTCAGCACAGCTATTTGTTGGTTATTTTATGAAAATCGTTTTAAGCGTAGCTACTCGTATTTGCGGTTGTTCTGTTAGCTCTTTCAATTTCGAGTTCGAATACCCTAACCACAGGCTGAGGTAGCACGATTTGAGATATGCTCAACCTGCAGCTCTCTCTCTCTCTCTCTCTCCATCTGCCTCTCTCTGTAAATGTAAAACATTGCTTGAGGCTGAAACTGAGCCAAGGTATGCTAAAAGCTGATAAATTTCGGAGAATCGAACTTATGCTTCTCTATATGAGCTTCAATCTAATGCTTTAATCAATGTATAAGCCTACAGTCTCACACAACAATATGTCATTTGAGCAAACATCAGTAGAGCATCTCAGCTTCGTTGGCCAATGACTAGAGTGTTTGCCCAGTGACCTACAAACTTAAATGCTGTGCTAAAATGTGTGCAGAATTTGCAAATTTACGTATCAGCTGAATTGTAAATGAAATTAAGAGACCAAAAATGCACATGGATGCCGGCGGAGAGGCGGAGGACCAGACCAAAAGGTGTTGCCAAAGGAATAAGCAATAAACAAATTGACAAAGCCACAGCTCAAGCAGCTTTTGCATGAGATTAAATATATGCATATAAATATATATAAAGATATATATATATATATATATATATATATATATATATATATATATATATATGTTTGTTATGGGCTGCTGCATTAAAGGCATTTGCAGCTGCAATTTGTTCTTTGATCGATCTGACCCAGCTGGACAATTTAAATTTTATATGAAATTCTCTGTGGAGAGCAAATGATTTGAATGCTTTAATTGCTTTTAAGTGTTACAGAGCTGGCTGCAAGTGAGCCCAAATTGACGTGCAGCAATCACATGTCGATTCATTTTAATGCTCGATTCTTGGTAGTTTTAGCTAACTTAATGGGCTTAAAGCACTGATTGATTAATGCAGATGTTTTACACCAAGTTTCAAAGGTTGCATTAGAGTTTCAGCTAAAATGATAATGATAAAATAAGCAAATGAATTATTATCATAAACTAAGCAAATGAATTATTATCATAAACTAAATTGAAAAAAAAAAAGTCATATGATTAATATAATATGAAAATAAATGAATTACCTAAGCAATCATATCATTCAATCGTATAATACCAAATTTTGAATAAAAGAATTGATCAGAATTTTATCTAAAAATTAGTTAGTCAAAGCTTCATAAATTTCAAATAAATTGTGGGCAAGCTTGAATGAATGATCTCCCACACTTAAGAGACTTAACTTACTTTTGCTTTACGTATTGACTAAAATAACAGCTCAATCCAAATACGATCAAGGCATTCTTATAGTGCAGTCTCTCATTCGTAATGAATGCTTGCAAATGAATTGCATCATTATTGCAGGACGCCATTAAGCATTTAGTCGAAGTTGCCTTGGATTGATGGATTTGCTGGGTACATCCAAATGCCGCTTAGCAGGCAATGCCGGGACGTGGGGCACGTTTCGCTCGGCTTTTAATGGTGTCACGTGCGAACGAATTGCAAGTGTCTCGAGACTTGAGACTCGGGGCGCTCATTTGATAAACTAATTGTAGGTCCAGCACTGAGCGCGTTCAAATTGAATTTAATCTTAATTAACTAATTTCTACGCTACACTCACTTTTAATTAAGCTCTTATCAGGCCTGCGTCTGCACTTGGCTGTCGTAATTCCATTTGATTTCGGTGACATACCTGAAGCTGCCCAGCCTGCCCACCTGTGCTGCCGTTTGACTTTCCCTCTCCACAGCTCACAGCTCTCATCTCATCCCACATCACTGCCGCCTGGTCACTCGCGTCGACGACTTCACGTAAATACACGTGCCGCAGCTCAAGCTATAGCCGATGCCGGAGGAGACGTAGCCAAAGCTCGGCATGAATGGCCATGTAGAAGGGGACAGGTGGCCGTTGCGACCAACAGGGAATACATCGATGTGCAACGTGTTTTTCCGGTTTAATACCTTTCTCAACTGAATACGAATGAAAATAGCGGTACATGTATCCCAAAAAAGAAAATAACAAAAGCAAAAAAAAATAAAAATGCTAAAAGCCCAAAAGCAAAGAAAAACTCCACGCCCCGCAGCCCAACAAAGTAAAAGAACCAACAAGAAAACATCATGAATCCCGTATCGCGCTTACCTACTCAATGTGTGTGTGTGTGCTTGCGTGTGTGTTTGTGTGTGTGTGTGTTTGCCAGGCTGAGTGTTGCAGTTGAGCACGCGCCGCTTTACGTTGCGGGCGTGACGTTAACTGGAAGAGGAGAGTAGAGCGGCCAGAGCAGGAATAGGGGATCCATGCAGACTCAAGCTGAACGGGCTTAGTGCCAGCTGCTCCGCAGCCAAAACTTCTATCATCATATATACATATATATATATATATATATATATGCAACGAAATCAGATTCCAAACACTGCACTCCGTAGTAATTATCGATGCAAGACAAAACTGTACCACAAACATGGCATACTAAGCTATCGAGTTAACTTAGAAAAACATTAAAATACAACTTGAAATACTCCAGCCTATCGATAACACAAGATTGTTTATCAATTAAATTTTGTGACTTATAATGAATTACGTTTGTTGATATATTTCCCTTTTCATATTGGATTCATTAGGTTTCGATTGCAATCCGGCTATCCGGCTTCAATGGTCGATAAAAACGCCAATTTAACTGCTTCATCTCGGCTCTGAGAATTCTCTGCATTAAAGAACTCTTAACGGTTAACGGTTATCGGATTTTTCTTCTCTCTTTGCCGACCTCTTTATCAGTCGTTGTGTTTGTGCAACGCCCCCGTTTTGGCATTTGTGTTTCTTCTTCTGCTTTCTACATTTTGTTGGCACACAAGCAACAGCCACGCCTACGCAGCCACACTAACGCCCATCTGTTGTGGCCTCCCCTCCCGCCTATTCAGACGCCTTGTGTCTGCTTTCAGCTTTTCTTATTTTGTATTTTGCCGGTATTTTTGTATACCCTGTGAAATGATGTGAAACATATAGGAGTCATTTCTTCCTATCCGTCCACGGTCATCTATATAGGAATAATGGGACATGATTAAAAAGTAGATCTTGTTTTGTTAAGTAATGTTTTTTTTTATCGATATATTGTGTCTATCGATCTATCGAGACTTGATATAATTTGTTATTTTGTTTTTCGATTCGTCCTTTTAAATCAACTTTATTAAGACCGTTTTGATTTATAGAGTGTTTATTAGTCAGGCAAAGTTTCATTTATCGACAACTTTTATTAGCATTATATTTTTTCTAATCTTGCACACAGCATAGCTGCCTGCAACACTAACTACAGGGTATCCGCAAGTCGATCCCACTCACATATAATATTCCTTTAGAGCTTTGAGCACGCTTTCATTTCGATGTTTGTTTGTTTCCCTTTTTCTCTCGCCTTTTGTTGTTGTTATGTAGCCGCTTTGTGTGTCACTGTGCTACACACACCCACACATACACCCACACACACACACGCGCGGCACTTGTTGTTGTTGCTGTTGGTGTTACCTGCGTGTAAAGTCGCGTGCCAAAAATCGCTAAATTTTTTGGCTATTTCCGTTTGCGTTTATGTTTTACTTAAATTCCCTTTAACCGGCCTCAACATCCGACCGACCCCCGACACCAACGAACGGAAGTACCCCGCCCCCTTAAGGCCGTGTGTACGCACCCGACCCCAGCCCCAACGTGCCCATTTTGCCGCCTTTTCAGTCAGTTTTATTCTGTTGCTTTTTAGTTGCTGTTGCTGTTGCTGCTGCTGTTGCTGTTGCTGCTGCTGGGTTTTCATTATTTGCAATATCACGTAACGCCAAATGAAGTCGTAAAACGTCCATGTCCCGAGCCCCAATCACTTGCTCCCACACACACACTCACGCACACTCTTCGACTGTTGCCAGCGTACAGAAACAAAATAAAACAAAACAAAACAAAAAAAAAATAAGAAAAAATAAAAACAAATTGTTTAATTTATATTATAGGTATTACATTTGATTAAGCGTCGCTCAGCCAGCCAGTGGCAAGCCATCAGGCCTTGCTCTTGCCCCGCCCCTTCTGGCCCGCCATAAACTTGAGGCATTTAAATTATGCACAAGTGCCGACAACCGGAACCGGGTCAGGACAGCAGCAGAATGGAGCAGGACGCATTGCCTAAGTGGTTTCTCATTTAGCTGAGACGCATAAATCAAGCATTAAAGTAAATAAACAAACAAACAAACGAATGCACGAAACATGGCCGCAAAGCGACAAACGACATTCGACAGTAGAAAGAATTGAAAATGCCCAAAACAAGCCGAAGCTGAATGCCCTAACAAAGAGTGAGACAGAGAGAGAGAGCCGCTGGAAAGCATCTAGGAGTATTTGGTTATATCATAAGTAATCGATAAATATATGTATATCGATTCCAACTCTCACCAACATTTTCATGTCGCTCATACAGGGTATCATCACGTTGCACACCGCTCATTAGCTTGTTAACTGGTTGTGTTCTTTGTTTGCTTGGGCTTCTTGCAGTTGGCTGAAAATTAATTAAAAACCATATAAATTATTTCGTTGTCATTTCATATGCTAAGGCATTGCGGACTTTGACGCATTAGCCGCCTGTCAGTTGGCCAACAGCAATTGAGCGTGCCTGCCACATGCCAAATTCATGGCTGACAACGAACTGTCGGCCTTAAAGGCTTTGCGCTCATAGCTCGCAGTTGGCTGAAACTAATATAAACTTGGCCCAGCCAGCCGGCGGGCTATTCCAAGAAAGCGATATATAACAGAGTGTAAGACAAAGCAGCAAAGACTGGCAGATATCCTGTAATGAAGAAGTAGTGAACTGCAAGTGGCATTGAATATATATCGAATATTATCAATATTTATCGAATATTAGATAACAATCATAGTTTTTTGTCTGTTGAGGTCTGATGAATATATTTCAGCTGCTGCACTTTTATAATCACTCGAATGTTGAACATCGATATTTATCGATTACTATCAATCGAATAGTAAATCAATTTAAATGAAGGGATTTCGACGCAAATACGTAACTCTTGTTGATGCACAACCTAAGACTGTTTATAAAGTTGACAATACTCGATTCTCGATTGTCCTATTCAATTATACCCTGTAATTTAAGCATACAGACATAAATTGTGCAACCAAATAGAACTGAAGCAAATCATTTGTGGTACATCAAGAAATATCCTAATGATAATGCCGATGATTGATGATAATGATAGTGATTAGGGACAAGCATTTGCGGGCAACCCTCATGAGCTGCGCTTGTTGATTCAGCTCCACTTGTAATTATGTGTCTAAAGTAGCTCGCAACAGCCAGCACTTTGGCACTTGGCAACTGAGTCAGCACAACTGAAGTCAGGTTCATTATTGATTTTGAGTGCGGCTCTAATGAATCGCTACCAAAGTCACCAAGTCACCGAGTCACCGGGTCGCCAAGTTGCCAAGTCGCAGAGCCAAGCACTTCATCTATTCAGCGCATGCTCGCTAATCAGATGCTCTAATCTTTACAGTCGAATCAACCAACCAAATAAGAGAATTCATATATGTTATTCAAATCCCTCTCTTAATGTTTCGAATGATATGATTCAATATCAACAATGTTGACCTAGAGCTATTACTTGACTTGACTTGCTCTAGGGGTCAAGCTGTGTCAAAGCGCAGCTAGCCAGGCACGAGAGGATTTGTGATAAAATGTTCAATTCTGTTCTAAACACTGTTTTAGCTGGTTTCGAGTGTAGTTTAAAGTAAAGTTATTTTACTCAATCGATACTGAGATTCGCTTTGCCAAGCCTAACTCCGAGTTGATCAGGCTTACGTAAAATAATCTGAGATAATGCATTTCCTTATCTGTCTTACCAAGTGCACAGCTGTCGGAGCTGTTAGGGACGGGCTCGGCTGGCTCTGCTGGTTTCGTTTGTCACCGCATGGCTATTAACAACAGTTTGCGCAAATGACACTGCAATAAAGCATAAAGCGAAAGGAAAACATTAAAAGATACAACGCAGCCAGCAGCCAGCAGCCGGAGAGCGCACAGAGCCAACTCCGGCCTGTCGCTGTTTGGTCAGCGGAGAGTCATTCCGCTGACCGCTGGGCTGGGCAATGTCTTATGCACAGATTTATTATGTGGCCATAAATAAATTACAGGGGCCCGAACGCACAGGATGCACATAATAACACGGCAAACAAACGGGCTCCAAATGTGGCTAAAAGCAACAAACCAAAGCATGCCAAAGCGAAAGCAAAGCATGGCCAACCGAAGCCATGCCATGCCAAAAGCACCAAATTACCAAAAATACCAAAAATGCTTGCCAAGGGCAATTCGAGCGTGACCCGTTAGTGCGTTGTTAGCCCCCAACCACTTGGCTAAAATCCCAGTTATGTGATAAGGGTTAAAAGGTCTGTCGACAGGCGTCTTGCCTCCTCTCTCTCCCTCTCTCTCTCGCTCTTTGCCTCTCTCTAACCATCCATCCTTTCTCTCTATCTCCCCTCTGTCTCACCCTCCATTCGAGCATTCAAAAATGCATGAAAATGTTGAACGATCTAATTAGTGTCCAAGCATTATTAAGTGCACAGACACGCATACCCAACCACACACACACACACATATATATATATATTTATATATATATATATATGTTTAGTGTATATATACTATATCTATATAGATTCAAGCTGCATTCATTTCCTCTTCTCTCATCATTCACCAAATAAACTGAGAGCACAACCGAGTGTTGTGGTGATGTTTTCCACACTGCAGCCAACTTGGCTCAACAAACAATTTAAAGCCACATCAAATGGCCAAGAGAATATCTGGTATGGAGATTGCTGTCCCTCTCTCATTCTCTCTTTCTCTCAAGTTATAAGTCTCTCACTCTATTTACACTTAAATCTCCATCTCCATCAGTATCTCTATTTGTATTGCTATGTCTAGCTCTCTCTGTCTTTCTCTCTATATCTCTCTCTCTCTCTATCTGTCTCTATGTTTCATTATCTCTTTTCTCTGTTTTTTACTCTCTCTCCCTCTTCCTTTGTATCTCTCTCTTTCTCTCTCTCTCTCTCGTTCTCTCGTTCTCTCTCTCTGTCTCTCACTCTGTATTCTTACTCTCTATCTCGCCTTGATCGTACTACGTTGGCATTTCTGGCTCGATTATATGCAGCTGCTCTGAATATGTTGAATTTGTAGTATGTGCAAATAAATAAATGTATACTTAATTGTTTCTCATTTATAAAGTGCTTGGAACTCTTCTCTCATTCTATTTGTAATCCATTAATTTTAAAGAAATATTTAATGCTTCTGTTTGTTGTCTTTGCAGCTTTGCCTAAAAATAGATATTTAAAAATTTGATATTATTTAATTTATGGCAACTATAAAAAAATATGTGTGTAAGTGTATATGTGTGTGTGTGTGCATATTTATGCTCAATTGCTATTGTGTGCTATATGGCAACTTCCACGCCCACAGCGCCCACAAATTAAACAGACAATGGCCAATGGCAAAAACCTGACTTTGCCCTTAACTTAAACTTTAAGTGCTTCTTTCCATATCTCTCTCTCTCTCTCTCGCTCTCTCTCTCTTTCCCACTCTCTCTCGCTTTGTCAGTACTTGGTGCAGTGCGTCAGCCAAGCTTACTGAATGGCTGGCCTGCAATAAATATCAAAGCATTTGTTTGCCGTCAAAAGCAAGAGGCTGCCAGGTTGCAACGCCTTCAATAAGTGGATGCGTGTTTCCGTGTGCGTGTGTGCGTGTGTGTGCGTGTGTGTGTGTCAAAGCAGTCGCACAGTGGCAGTCAATGGCTGCGGCACGTGCGCCGTAATTTGCGCGTTTAACATTTAAAGCAGCTCGTGAAGCTTCACAAATCGCCGCAACCGCTTCCAGGTACACGGGGGCGTATGCGCAATAAATTTAACGAGCTGCCATTAGAGCTGACGACGACGACGACGATGGCGTTGGCATCGGCGTTGGCTTTGGCGTTGGCATCGGCGTTGACTTTGGCGTTGATGTTAGCAAGGCCAAGATGTCAATGCTTGAGGGTAATGGCAAGGGCAACGACGATTGTGCGCCTGCATTGAAATTTGTGCAGGCTAATGATAAATTGACTTAATTAGTTGACGTGCCTAGCGCAATTATTATGAATTGTTGCGCTCATGCGTTTTCGAAAAACAATTACGCTTACGACTCAATTGGCTCAATTGCTGTCGATTGGACATCTCTTTGAAGTGTATCTAGTCCATAGTGAAGCAATGCTTATGAATGTATAAATATATATATTTATTTATGTATATTTTTATATGTTCATATATTTATATTTTTATATATTTATGTATTTATTCATTTATTTATTTTATTTATTTATTTAAGTATACGATATACACTATTAAATACTTCAAAGTGTCTTGTGATGACTAGCTATATTTATTATTGATCAGATGATCGAGCTAGCACACTTCATGTTAAGCTGATCGTCGACTTTATTAAATATTTCCTTTTAATAGAAATATGTCTTCGCTTACAATTAAATTTGCTCAATTTCTACTAATATTATTAGCTTGAATATAAATTCTTGTTGATCCACAAACGTGATCGGCATATGGCCAGGGGGAAAATAAAGTTAGCAACTCCAGTCTAGCTACACGAGGGACATACGGCATGATGGACTCAGCTTTTTGAAGGATAGGGAATATATATTTATTATATTTATTTGTATCTGTTCTCAGTTGAGTAACCTTTTCATAAGATTATAAAACTTTTGCCACATTGGAATGAAACAGTTTACTGGGGCATCAGTAAGTCTAGTATTTTGTTAGTATTTCGTGTTCTTTCTTCGCTTTCATTAATTCACGTGTAATTCATTTTTGAAATCAAATGTAGTAGACATTCGGTTGGCCCGTTTGTTTGTTTGTGCTGGAGAGACGTGCTCTTTGGCTCGACAATAATTGAATCGCATATATGTAGCTAATGAGTGCACGGATGGGCGGACTCCTTTGCCAACGCACACGTGCAGCAAATCAACTTTGCCAAGAAGTTTCGTTTTCATTTCGATTTCGTATGCAGCATGGCAGGCGCGGCCAAGGGGAGACACGAATGGAGGCGAAGCTGGCAAAGGCAGCTAGCGACAACAAATGAAAATAAGAAAACTTGCAACATTTTTCAACAATTTAATTTATTTATTTTGCCACTCTTGCCTGTGGTTGCTGCTGTTGTTGTTGTTGCTTTTGCTGTTGTTGCTTTTGCTGTTGTTGCTTTGCAGTCAGCTGTCGTGACATGGGTTTTTCCACAGCCCATCATCCGCATTCGCAATCCCATTCAGGTTCACATTCACATCGCTATTCTGTGACTCTGATCGAAACGCACTGATAGCCTCTGTCACTCAAGCGAACTGGTTGACTTTGCTGTTTGGCTTCGCTTTGGGCTACTTTGTCACGATATCGCCCACTAATCTGGACCGTACCCGTGTCCGTTCATCCGTGCGTCCGTACGTCCGTGCGTCCTTTCGTCCTTCCGTGTGCTGCACCCACATTAAAAACACTCACAAAATACAATTTCTGTTTTCGCTTTACTTTTGTTCCGTCGAACTCAGCGTTGGGGATTTTTCTTTAAAATTCGCCAAAGACTCTATTTACTCTGAATTTAATTGGACTCCAACTGAAGTTAAATTAAAATTTATTTGCCCATTTTGTGTTGCTTTAACCTCGATGCCTCAGGCGGCTGCAGCAGCGGAACAACACTTTTGCCAGCCAATCGAACCTTGCCAAATTCCTGAAGATAGTTTTCTTTGACTACCAAAAATTGTTTCAGACTTGACAAACTTTATTCGGGCCTAGGGCTCAGCCGCTGTAATGAAAATATTTCGAATTTTTCACATTTTTCGAGAGTTTTTTTTTATTATTTTTGTAACTTTGATTCAAAGTTAAAAATTATTAAAATATTAGCATTTGCCTGGGCACTTTTGCAAAGCAGATTACCAAATGATATACTGTATACCCAGTATACCCTTTATACCCAGTATACCCAGTATACCTTGTATACCCTGTATACCCTGTATACCCAGTATATCTTGTATACCCTGTATACCCTGTATACCCTGTATACCCTGTATACCCTGTATACCCTGTATACCCAGAATACCCTGTATACCCTGTATACCCTGTATACCCTGTGTACCCTGTGTACCTATCTACGCTATTTACCATGTATACCTCATATACCCTGCATTATCTGTACACCCTATTTACTCTTTGTAGCGTGTATACTCTATATACTCTATATAATATGCTCGTTTCGCTTCCTTATCGGATTATTTTAATTAAATTTTTTTTAAAAGATTTCTTAAAATATACTTTGACTAGCAGAATTGAATACATATACATATGTATGTATACATATGTACATAAATATATAAGCGTATATAGTCAATCGCCGTGTTCACTTTCTGCCAGCTCCAATCACATCGGCCAGCAGCTGTGCATAATTTATTTAAAGCGTAAACTTACCAAAATGAAAAGAAATAAATACAAACTTCAATTAAATTGTGAAATTTGTTCGTTGCGTATCGGAGCGGAGCTCGAGACAGCTGGCAGCAGCAGCAGTAGCAGCAGTCGAATACCTTTAGATATTTGCCAATCAGACGCCATATCGAATATTCCCTTTGAGCGCACTTTTCCCAAGCAATTTAATGCATTGCGCATTTTGCCTTTAATGCGGTCGTTCGTCCATTGGCTTTTGCCAGTTGAGTGAAATGCGAAAAAGTTAAAAATTACAAATTTTTTGCCTGAATTAGTTAACCATGATGTACGCAATATATATATATATATATAATATAAACTGAACTTTATGCTTTCGTCCATCATATGATGGCTTAAAGTCATTATTCATAGCCATCGCAAAACTATTGAAACTTAATCATATGATAAATGCATTCACATGATAGTTTCTTCTGTATTTTAACAGTTATTCTTAGCTTTCTTCCATTGTCTTTTTTTGTGTTCGCTTTTGATTTTTGCATTTTGCATTTGGCAAAGCGAAATGAAGCTCAGTCGCCGGCGCCCAGCCGTGGCACAGTTAAATTCACGTGACAAGCCAATATTAAATGTGATTCAGCTGCAGCACAAATGCAAACAGTGACAGCGCCAGAGGGCAGAGAGAGAGAGAGAGAGAGAGAAAGATAGCGATAGCTAAAGAGAGAGAGAGAGAGAGAGAGAGAGAGAGAGACAATCCGTATAGATACTTAGATCTGCGACATATAGCAACTGTGTGCTACACTCTGCCGCTCAACTGCTTGGGTTAAGCATTTATTTATTAGAACATTTTCAATTCAGTTAGCACAAAGGCAAAGCAAACAAAGAAAGGCAACTTCAATGAAAATTCTGGCGACAATTTTCATACAAAGTTCCCTGACCTATATACCATATCCAAACATATTCACAACGATTCACAACTATTTAACATGAAACTCGATTAAAATGTGGTGAAATCATTTAGCTGTGAGTTGGCCGCAAACCATTTACCAGACTTTATAAATTTCTTAGCATTTGCCATTTGAGTTAAGCTTTTCGACATGATATGATATCGCTATCAAGATCAGTCAAGCTTGAGAGCGCAATAAGAGCTCAACAAGTTTTTCTAATTCATTTCCTTTAGAAATCTGAGCAAGTTTGCACGAAAAGAGCAAAAAGTTTTTGACTTTGGCCATAAGAATTGTGTCTTAAAGCTAAATGAAAGCTAAGCTCGAACTATTCATAGCGCTGGGTGTGCGTGTGTGTGTGTGTGCTATCGATTGCTGCCTGCGGACAAACGAGGCTGTCATGTTTGGTTTGGTTGCCATTTCCGCTTCCGTTTCCGTTTCTGTTTCTGTTTCATTTTCAGTTTCAGTTGGATTTCAGCTGCAGTTTTGTGCCAATGCTGCAATTAAAATTGAATCAATTATGAATTTGACTTTGCCGCCATTCGCAGTGCATGCCAAGTGGATCACAAATGGCATTGACGATGTGCGCCTGCAGCTCTCCGATTTCGATTTTGGCATGCGCAATATCAATATCCAGAGCAACAAATATTGATTGATTGGCACAATTCGACGATTGTTAGAGACTTTAAATATGGCCTCGAGCAGGCAACAAATGCAAAACGGAGACATTTCCGTTTGAATTGCTGAGAGCTCAAATTAAGTAAATTTCATTTAATTTACACCGTGCGACTGCGTCTGACTGACAGCTGAAGTCTAGCAAATTGATATTTGCGTGCGAAAAAAATGTTTAATTGAAACGCCACTGCAGCCAGCCTCCAATCAGCCCGATTCAATCGCCATATCTGTTTATCGAATCCGTTATTGTTGCCGAAAGGTGCAAAAACAATCATAATCAATTTGCAACAACAATAACTCACAGCATCACATGCTCGCTGCATTGCATATCGGGAGCTCAAATGCCGCTGAAAGATATATATTTCAAGCCAACTGATTGATCGCTTGGAGCGCTCATAGAGTTTCGCACTGAATCAAGCAGCAATTCTTTTGTTATCCTTGAGTTTCTATTGCTTCTCTGCTATTTTTTTTTTTTAATTATGTATTATATTTTAAATTTTTAGTAGATAATTAATTATATATAATTGATTAAAATATCATTAATAATTATATTTTATATTTCTTATTAATATGTGTACAAATATTTCAATACAGTTTAATAAAATAAATTTTGAAACCTTTAAGTTTTAATAAAATTACTTAAGATAAGCAAAAGGCCCAGCAAGTTGTAATATTTATAGGTTCATAACTGAGATCTGTTCAAAGAGCACAGCGAGTTGTGTATATGTTCTAGTTCTATTCGCCTCTAGATCTTTAACTTGGGGGAGAATATATTATTAGCAATGAGTGCGATTGCTTAATAAGCTTATTATTCAACACTTTTACAGGTCGAGACCAATTCTACTTTATATTCAATATGATTTGCTTCCCCCTACTCCTACGAATGACTAAGACTGGAAAACTGACACAATCTATTAAATATCGTATAGCTCCAAATACTATCGTACTATACTATATTTCATTTTGATTTGATAAAGTATATATATATATATATATAATATATATATATATATATATATATATATATATATATATATATATATATATTATTCCTTTTTCGGCTACTGTGGCTCATTTGCCTGCTGCTACTTCTCATTGGAGTCTGTCGGTTGAGTCTCATTGTTGTCAGGGGTTTTGACTTCGCATAGATCATAAAGCTTTGCGACCAGGTCCACATCCCCGAAACGCACCACGCCACGGCGCAGATATTCCACCGTCCGAATGGGCAACGTGTTATGCATACCGTTTCCTTCTATGAACTCAAGCACTTCTTCGACTACACCCTGGAATCAAATTAGAAAATTATGGATATTACTGTTGAATTATATTAATTGATATTCGACTTAACCTGTGGGAAGTAGACAATGCGATTGTCTCTTATTTCTGCGTTTTTATCCTGGGCTTCATCCATTGGATTGTTAGTAACATTTTCCATAGGTAATGATTTATTTGGAGAACTCATTTTAAAGCTTAAGTTTTGTACGTTCACTTCGAGAAATGAAAACGGAATGACTTGTTTCAGCTCTGCATCGATGACTCTTCACTTTTACTTTGACAGCTTAAGTCAGCTCCTGTTAACAGTAATATCTGTCAGCCCACGGTTGCTGTGGAGCTGTTATCGTTATGTCCAGACAAAGTACATTATAACATATGCTAAGACTTGAAATAGGTTAATCAAATTCATCAAAGCGCTTTTTCTATCACTAGCAAAAATGAAAATTAGCCTACAAAAATATTGTGTTTAATGGCTTTACTAACAAATAAATATTATAATTCATTAATCAATTTGGACATTCTCTATGATAAAGTCAAATATAATCGCACACCCTGAAATGAAATTTGAAGCCCATTGAAATGGAATTAAGGGTATATTGGTTTTGCGAAACTGTATGTACCAGAAGCCAGATCTGATTAAAACTAAAAAAAAAAAATACCGTGAGTAATAAAATAAAAAGGAAAACGCAGAAATTGTAAATTAACTTCTAAAGCCTGACTAAAGCTGAACTATAACTTAATACAGCAGTGGCCAATGTTTTTATACCCTGAATCCATTGAAAATGGAAATTTCAGGGTATAATGTTTTTGTGCAAATGTATGTAACAGGCAGAAGGAGGCGTGCCACACCCCATAAAGTATATATATTCTTGATCAGCTCGATGAGCTGAGTTGAACTAGCCCTGTCCGTCTGTCCGTCCGTCCGTCCGTCCGTCCGTCCGTCCGTGTAAACACCTGGATTTCTGCAACCACAAAAGCTAGAGACTTCAAATAAAAAGCAAAATACTCGATAATACCATACGCTGTACGAGTTTATTTTTTTTTTCGATAACTCATCCCATTCCTTTTTTATCGATAACTATCGAAAATATCGCTTTGTTTTTGAGGTCTGGCGAGTACACCGTTAAAGATAGAACCGTGCACTAAGTTGTGTTTGATTGCTATATTGAATCCGCACATTTTGTCATTTTTGGATTTTTGATGCCACGCCCCTTTCGCCCACAATTCAACAAAAACGATAACTCACGTATATCAAATACTAGAGACTTGAAATTTGGCAAATAGGTACATTTGGATGTCATAATCATTCCCCGAAAATTTCATTATGAACATAGGTCGAGAAAAAAAGTTATTAAACAATAAAGTTTCCATAGCACAGCCTCTGCTGCAGCCGCAATACTGTGCAGTGAGCATATTACGTGCATGCATATGTTTGTGTGTGTGTGTGTGTGTGCATGTGTTGGTTACTATTAATGAATAATTGAAACTTTTTATGATTGGTATTACAGCTCAATGGATTCAGGGTATCTCTTAGTCGAGCAGTCTCGACTAGAGTTTAGTTACTTGTTGTATTTATTTATATGTATTCAAACATATATTTTGTATTTGTTTCGCCACTGCAGATAAAATATAGCAATTTATGTAGCACATCGCTTAGTGGGGAGTTCGAGATCGAGTGTGAGATAGAGAGCTTGGGTATGGAACGTCTTGCCGAGTGGAACAATTTGTGTCGAATCCCATTTGGAATTGCATTCAGGCGTTGGAGCGAACGAGTTTCTGTGTGCGAGACGGCTGGAGTTTTTGGGGGCGTGAAGGGGTGTGCCGGCGGCTGCCAGGCTGGCAGGCAAACAAGTTTTAAAGCAAACAACTTTACTGTTGCCGTAACTGTAACCGTAACCGGAACCGTTACGGTTGCTGCCATTGCTCGGCAAGTTCAATATATATGGCAGTTGCCGTTGACTTTTGATCGCTTTCCAACACGCACACACACACACAGAGTCAGAGCCAAAGCCAGAGCCAGAGAGAGAGAGAGACAGAGAGAGGAAGAGTGAGAGAGAGAGAGAGAGAGAGAGAGAGAGAGAGAGAGACACACAGACATATATACAATATGGTCAGGGCTACTTTGTTGTCGCTGGGGCGTACATGGCGTATGCGCAATATTTGTATTACTGTTTCATATGGGCCGCTGGAGCCCTCAAATGCCCAAGCTGAAGTTGAAGCTGTAGCTGTAGCTATAGCTATAGCTATGGTCCACGCCACGTGTCCTAGTTATGGACGCTCATATACATCACTCTCCCACTCTCCCACTCTCTCTCTCTGTGATGCAGTGGAATGGGATGCAAAGAAAAACGGCATCGGTTATGGCAAACGAATGCGACGAAGCCGTTTGCCCTTAACTCAAATGTACAACATCAATAAATAAAAAACCCAGGCGAAAGGATATAAAAAAGGATAATAAACAGAGTCCCCTAAGAAATCTATAACTGAGTGCGGCCACACACACACACACACACACACTCACTCACCAGCACTTGCAACATTTGCTGCTGGCTGAAATTGGCAGCGACAGCAGCCGCAGCAGCATCGATAAGGATATGTTTGTGGCTCTGCTCCAGTGCTGAAACACACGTTCAAATTTAAACGATGTCTCTAATATATATATATATATATGTATATATATACATACATACATATATAATGCATATGTGTCTGTGTGTGTGTGTGTGTGTATCGCCTACACACATAAATTTCCATATGGCAGCAGCTCATGCAATATGCAGGATAACCTCGATGAAAAGGCGATAAAAAGACGCCGCCTAATGCTCAGCGCGCTCGTACGCCCCCAGCCCGTACGCCCGCCGGCAGCACCAAAGCCACAAACTGGCAAGCCAGGCTAACGCCTCTGTCCATGTCGACGGCATTCAAATGAATAAAGCAAAAGCCTGACGCCTATCTCGCTAATGTATCCTGGCCAAGTTATGACTGACAGTCGCAGGAGTGCGCCAAGTCGTAAACTCAATTTTCTTGCCACTGTCAATGCAGTACGAATATTTGCGCTTACACATACAGATGCACACACACACACACACCCACACACTGTGAACTATGAACTATGCTTTGTGGCACTGACATAAATGAATGTTCCGGATGCAGCAGCAACCAGCATCTGGCAGCTAGTTGATTGAATGCGGCTGCCACTTATCAACAGCTACAGACGACCATATTCAACGCAGACGATTTAAATATCTGCTCCTATCGCGGCTATATATATAGAAACTTTTTCGCAATCCTAGCTTAGATTCTGTTTGATCAACTACAAATATTTAGCATTTACCTAGCTCTTTCATAGTCTGGCTAACGTAATTTCTTGCAATCATAGAATTTACACAAAAATAGCAAAATATTATATTAATGCTCAGATCGTAACCCTTCATGGCAGGTCTTGGCCCATCATGAATCAATCATTTTAATAAAACGCATTCTCATTTCCATTCCCTTTTCTGTGAATAATGTTATTACAAAAAGTCATCAAAATTTAATTTGTTTTCTTTTTTTTTCATTTTTTAATTTCCCCCTTATATAGCTATGAATAAATTTGAACATATATTGCATTTTAATATCAAGCTGAAACGCATGTCGTCTTTTTAATATATATCCAAATAATGATTGTTTTATTTCCAATTTCCAATTTAAATTAAAAAAAAAATGTTTTTTTTTTTTTCAATCTTTGCAAGCTTTCAAAGTGTACAGGTCAGAAAGTAATTTCTTTAAAGCGATAAATAAATGAGAAAATGTAAGAATATAATGTAAAACTATATTTATTGTATAAAATATATTTAATATAAATAAAATAATGTATAAAAAAAATAATATATAAAATATCTGCATATATTCAATAACATACAAAATTAAAGTAATAATAAAAATAAACAAATAAATAAAAATATTTATTTATATGCAATAAATAAAATATTTAAGTAAATTACTTATATATATTTAAATAAATAAAATATAGTTTTACTAACTTCTAGGGAGTGAGTACCTTCAGAGACTTAATGCTATAAAAATATGCTTCAAATATTATTTCATTACATTTTATATTATTAATTTTATATCACATTAATAAGCACATTTTATTTTCAGAAATTAATCATTTCATTTTGAATATCTAAATTTTTTAACTGCCAAAGTATTTAAATTTGCGCCAATATCTTTTGGTGATCTTATTCAGATATCATCATCAACTGTGTCCTTCCCTCTCTTTTCGAGAACCGACTAGAGTCACTGATGATAGCTATTGCAGTGCAAGTCGCCATTTGATCCAGTTTCTTTGCTACATTTTTGGAAGTAGCCAAGAGGCAAAGACGAGCCAAAGCACGTCGCAGCTAAATGGCCGAAATCGTTGACATAAGCGAGTGCCATGAGCGCCAATAAAAATAAAAAATTCGATGCTTTTTCGGTTTTATGTACTGAAAAATACTCAATATGCTCTACTTTTAATACCCTATAAAAATCGTGATATTTGTGGCCAAATCCGCTTCAGCAAGTATCATTTGATGGATGTGCCGCACAGCGTAGTCTGCTTATATCTCGACATAGTCGAAACTCTTTTACGCCGGCTTCTTAGTCTTCTGCTTGCTTGGCCTCTTATTTGTGCTCGCCGTGCTGAGGCGTCTTTTGGCTAGCAGCGCAGCAGCTGCCAATTATTGTGTTCCTTAACTGAAAATCTGTTGTAATCCCTTAAGAGGTTTACATTCGAAATCGCAATCTATGGCATTAATCGCTGCGATTCGCACTTGTCGCCTACGGGCTGTGGCGCATGTGGCACAGAAATGAGAGCAAAACATTTCGTTGGCTTCGCCGTCGCCGTCGCAGTCGCAGTCGCAGTCGGCGTCGCCGTTGGCGTCGGCGTTGGCAATTCTGAAGCACTTGAACGTGCGTCAAATTAAAACACCGCAAAATGTCAAGTGATGCGAGCTGCTGCAGACAGAGCTGCGGGTGGCCTGTGTGGTGGTGCGAGGCCGCTCGGTGCTGGATGCTGGGTGCTGGGCGCTGGGCGCTGGGTGCCGGGTGCACGGATGGGTTAGCTTTGCAGAAGAATACGCGACGCATTTATTTTAATGAGCATTAAATGATGTGGCAAGCCGCCGATGCGAGGGTAGCCCCAAACTATGCTAGCAGTGACTGCAACTATTGCCGCCGCTGGCAACGCCTGCCGCGCATATGCGACTTAATGATGCCAATCGACGACTCTGCACAAAAGTATGCAACACATTTTTGCAACATGCCTTCATGCAATGGCCCTGCGCCGCTTTGAGGCAAATCACAATCGTTGTGGGTAGCTGGCTGCTGGGTGGCCGGGTAGCCGGGTGATTGGGTGGCTCGCAGCTAAATTGCATGGCATTGCTGTAAATTTATGGGCCACACACACACACAGAAAATCTTTGTGTGCACTCGCTTTGTCGAACAACCACACACACATGCACACATGCTGGCAATCGTTTGTACAGCATCCGTTGGCGCATCCGCTTGTGGCACGATGGCTGCTGCGGCGGGCTGGGGAAATTGAAACAAATGTTTTAGAGATATTTATTTGCATATTTGCATAATTTTTCGGTTGCATTTTTTATGCGGCCTTCCATTATTCATATGCAGCGACCGACACATGCCCAACCAACCGCCGCACCACCCACGCCCCACACCCAAGTAGCCCACGCAACTATTTTAGCCCCCACAAATGCTGCCAACATTTTATGAGCCTGTTTTTCTCTGTCAGCTACACGATCTATAAAACATGCTCTTATCGCTCGCTTTGTCCATGTCAATCCATTTCGAATGCATTTTATCTGGAGAGCTTTGATAGCGAGTCAAGTAATGAAAGCCAATCTTGGCCAACCTCAGCTATGTTGATTATGCACTTGAGCTAATTGTTAAGATAATTAACATATATAAATATTTATTATATTTTATTATTATAATACCATATTTTATCTGTAAAATGTATATATATATATATATATATATATATCAGCTTGCTCGTGTAAATATTATGTCTAGGGAAGCTGCTTTTATTCCCTGAAATCACTGAATATGGACATTCTGGGCATTGTGTAAAGTGCATGTAATAAGTGGCAAAAGGCGTCCATAAAAAAAAACAAATTTATATATATAACTATTTTTATATATACATTCTAAATCATTCATACAAACTGAGTCCATTCAGCCGTCTGAACCTCTCGTTTAATATTTCTACCTCTAAGCCATACGCAGCACGTGTCTAAAAATATTGTATCGATAACTCACGAGATTTCATGCTTATCGATAAATATTGTAGTCGTATATTATTTGCCATGACTGCAAGCTTACTCTGCTTTGACATTAGGGTATTTGCTAGTCAAACATTGCCCTATGAGAGCACTATTACTACATTTTCGTAGTATAATTACAGCTAAAATATTCTTTGTATAAATGCAGACTCATAAATGTTATATGACTTTTTTTTTCATATTTCATAGTTGACTTCGGCATCAACTGTCATTAAAATGGGTCAAGAGAGTTATTTTTCATGCACTAAATACACAAAGATATATATTTTATATATATATTTATTTATATATGTGTACATGTTTATATACATTTTCGGAAATATGGCACTTTAGTCAATTAGCAGGGCAAATGTTTTGTTTTCATTGCCTTTGGTTGCTTTTGTTGCTTTTATTGCTGTCAATGCTGAAAGCCTGACGCATTTTCAGCTTTATAAATTTATTTATGATTTTAAGCATGGCCACAAATTTATTTGTGTATTTTTGTGCTATATTCACAAATTTGCATTTTTGGTGTTTCTAGACAATTTCCGGTGCTCCACATTTGACCCCAATTTCATTTTACAAATACCCTATCACAAATAGTAATCAGATCAGCGATTTTCGCCTTATTTGTAATTCATATTTGCTAGCCCTTCAGGTAGCTATAAAAATTTAATGAATACCTGCATTGTTCTGATCAAACTTTAACTTTCGCGTACAATTTACAAGTAAAGCCCAAGCTAAACTTGTGGATTGCTTGAGCAACTTTTGATGCACTTTGCATAATATTGATTTCAAATTGCTTCAGCTTGAGCTTGGTTAGTTGCTGCTTTAGAAATCTATATAAAATTAATAAATAAGAGGTCTGTTCAAGGAATTACCTTCGCGTCATGTTACTCACCTCTGCCCACAGGACTGAACTTTTAAATGCTGTTTGGCTTAGACCTCTGGGGCTTCTGCTCAAACTTGTGTGACTATATCTGATTTCCCAAAACTGAAGACGTAGACTAGTACAGTGCAGTAAGTTGTCTATAAATTCTAATGGGTTTTGCCTTTGAAGTTGTCAAATTAGATACTCATTAATAAATAATTAAATATTTTGAAAAAATTACCTAAAAATTCGTATTTGCTTTTAAGCACAGTTTGACTTGGAGTGTGTCACGTAAGCGTATTCAAATTCGAGTAACGCTTGAGTCCTTTAACTATTTTGATTTGATTCCAATTTCCATGTTGATGACACACGCACATAAAACTACAGAGAGAGAGAGAGAGAGAGAGAAAAAAAAACAACATTGAGAAATAAACTATTCGAAATCATGTGAAAATATTTATTTAAATTGTGGAGCCCAGCCAAAAGCAATAAACAGACAGCAGAATTATCTATGCACTCGATTTTTGTTGTTTTTACTCGTTTTGCTATTGACTATTGTTTTATGCATAAATTTGATTACAATAATGGGATACGTGCTGGAGCTTGCACAGACGCAGAAATGTTAATAAATTTGTAATACGTCAGCAGAGGCTACTCGACGGATATGATTTAAGTGGAAATTTATTTCAAGGATTAAAGTATTGCAAACATAAATATATATAAGCTAAGGTCAACAAACTTGAAGCACTTCAATTGGATTCCCAAATTGAAGCCTAATTAGGTGGCGGCATGGGAGCGCCCAATCAATGAAATGAGCAGAGCGCGACTTTAATTCAGTATTCAAAATACTTTTAGCAAAGCAGAGATCACTCACTAATGAAAAGCATTGAGTCTTTTTCTTGTCTTTTTACTTGAGTCAGGAAATATTTAAAGAGCTGAGAGCTGACGATTTGGAATATACATAAATATATTCTCGTAGACAATTGAATACCAAAATAATATAGTATATACATGCTCCTATTGAAGAAGTGGGATATCGGGTTAAACTAAATCTATAAAGTTTAAGCAGACTCCGCGCATTAGCCAAAAGAAATTGAGCTAGAGGTAATAAATTATCAATATTACTGACATCAAAACCATTAATAGTCAACAATAGTGATAAAGTTAGCTGTTCACCTCTAGGTTCAAGAGAGTCGGTAGAGCTCAACAGCATTAGTATTAGTCGGTAAATCAATTTATTATATGTACGCAGATATCTTGAAAGAATAAGAGAAGTTATATTAAATCTCTAACTGCATTTTTATGCAAAACTAAATAAAATAAATTAAAACTATTTATATATAAAGTTTATTTATGAGGAATTTCATTTAGAGTCTCAAATGTGTATTTTGTTTTATATATTTTATATTGTTTTTTAAGTTGTATAGAAGAGAGCTGCTTCCCATGTTCATAGATATGGGCAGACAGTTTTCGATTATTTGCTCTCATATTAGTATTCATTTCAAGTGGACAAGTGTGTGTGCGGGGGTGTGCAGGTGTGTGGGTGTGTGCGACTAATTTATGCATATATGAACAGAGTTCAATATCAAAATCAGCAGACAAGCACAGAGAGTGTGCGGGAGAGAGAGAGAGAGAGAGAGAGAAGGAAGGTATCGTGAGTGAGAAGGGGAGAATCTTCCCATTTTCAGCTAAGGCTGTAGATAATTTAAGCCTTTGCTAAGATTAATTTGTGTCCAATTATTTGAGACTGGCCAAAAGGGTCAACAGCAACGGCAACACGAATAATAACAATTTCAATAATGATAATAATAATATTATTATTGCTATTGTTATTAGTTTTCTTATTGTCAGCCCTTAGCCTTAGACACCATTCAGTGAGCAAAGTATTGCAAAACGAAACCAAATTTAAGGCCATTTGGCCACATTTCCATTTGCTCCAAATGTTGCTCGGTTTCAGTTGGCCAAATCTATTGGCCTGTCTGCATATTAAGCAATGTTTGTTTGCTTCTAATCGCCTTATGAGCTTCATTTTGCGAGTCTACGGCCAGACGAGCTGCGCTCATAATATCCAAGCAAATTTACAGCTTACGTCTTGATGTCCTAAGTCGCATCGTCTGAGCTGTTTGTCCACAATTCTCATGAATTGAAAATGTTCTTTATCTACACTTTACTAAATAATTTCACATTGAAAGCAACAATCTTTCGACAGATACTTAAATTATATATATAATAATATGTAGTCTGAAATTTTGACTTTGTTGATCATTTTGCTTAAGACCATCATTTATTTTATTTTTACTCTTTCTTAGAATTGTTTTTAGTCTATTTTCTTTTTGTTTTTTTTTTTTTATTTTTTTTATTTTATTTTTTTTTTTTTACTCTTTTTAAAACTGTTTGAAATTATTTTTTATCCTTTTAAATATATTTAATTATTATTTTGTTAGCTGCAAATATTCAAAATATTTTGAAACTAAACTGTTTAAATTTCTATGCTCACACTTCAAGTTTGTCTTGGTTAAATATCAACAAATTTCAAGCTTAATTTGCCCACTATAAAATATTAAACTTTCAACTCAATGAGCAGGCTCCCCTACTAAATGAGCAACATACCTTGAATACTTCTCCCCAGTCCCTTAATTGGCACGCGTTTACCACGCAAACCCAACTTGTATGCTTAGAGCGTAAGAAATCAAGAGTAAATTGAGCTGAGGCAAGGACAAATTGAAAAATGAAACATCGCAGCCTACGCAGCCAATGAAATAATATATGTTCATTATCATATTAAATAACAGAGGCGCATTAGAGTCAAATGAGTGAAATTTAATACTTTAGCTGAACATAATTTGGAGCGCGGCGTTTAATTAAAAATGTGAGTATGCAACACGTAGTGCGAAATTTCAAATCAGTAAATGAATAACTAATTAAACTTGCAATTAAAGTGGGCTTGCGATTAATTAAAGTGACCGAACTGAAGCTGCCAAGCACTCAAAACATTCCCACAGACGAGCACGAAAAACAGACAGGCATATTGAATATTGATGAACATTGAATTAAATAGCAGCAGCCCCTTGGGACATAACAAATTTAGTTTGCCATTATGCCGGCTCTTCAAAAATAAATACATATGAATATATATTTTTTATGCGCGTAAAGCATCATTCAATTTAAATACATTTAATTTATAAATATTTCAAGAGCCGCATAATAAATGTTCTCACATGGGTGAGGGTTGCGAAAACGGTTTAAGCGCTTTAAAACTGTTTTGCAAAGTTGAAATAAAGTTGAGCTTTTCATGAAAATTGAGTCAAAGCTCCACTCATAGTAGATAGTATCTATTTTAGTATTTCCGATTGCTATTTTTGAGTTTGCACCGAAGAAACTTTCGACTCAAAGACCTTTGCAATTAGCAGCCAAAAATTGTTTATAGCCATTTGATATACCCTGTATGCAGAGAGGGCGTCTAGGTAGAGCATATTTAAGCAGAATCAGTGTCGAAGAAGAAAGTGTTCTTTCGCTCACTTTATACATATGTCGATATATATTGATTCGCTTTTTTTTTGTTGGAGATGAAGAAGAAAAGGTATCTCCGATTGAAGACAATATGCAATGGCTTCATTCATGTATCGATATATATCGATTAGCTTTTACTAAGTGTGCATTACACTTAGATGTTTAAATCTTTCAGCTTTATCTAATTAGAAAGCTGCTTGATCGAATCATTGCTTACAGAAGCATAAAAATCTTTTAGATAACTTTATTGCAAATTCGATAAATATCGATAAACTTTCAATTGTATGTAGAACTCTCGCAAAATTGTAGTTCATATATTGTCAAGTTACTGATTAGGTGGATTGCCATGACAGCTTCTGAATGAGCAATAATCACTCGATTATTCCCGATTCTGACTGATCGAAATATCAATTTGATTAAGCATTCTTAAATGTGTCTTTACTGAACTGATTTACCTACGGGGTATTTTGTGTGCGAGAACTCTCGACCAAAAGGTGTGCATACATGTGCGCCTGCTGACTGAGGTCTTCATAAGCTGTACAGTTCAGGAACTACCGGAATCGAGTGCATTTGAGTGGCCTATGAGCCAAATTCTATTTACCTTAGTTTCTAGCTATTTGCTGTTTGTTAGCCAAGTTGACTCAAAAGGCTTTATTACCTCTCAGCATTTTTACGGGCATATTTCTAGTTCAATAATACAAAACAGTTGCAGCAACAACTAGACGCAGAAGCAGCGCTGGCAACGCCTATGAATATTAAGAACATTTTGACTTTTGTGCATAGATATTTTGAGGCGGTAAATGCGGGTGTGGGCGTGGCATGCGCTGTCATGTTCATACTTTCCAGCTCCTAAGGAAGCGCCTTTATTTGGCTCTATCTCTGTGTGCGTGTGTGTGTATGTGTATGTGTGTACTTTCACATCATGGCACATTACCATTCATGAAATGCAATTTCATAGCAAAAGAATACGCACACACATACACACACACAGGCATAGATAAATATGCGCTCTTACGCTTAGATACAAAGTGCTGCCACAGACACATACACATTTTGGGAGCAGGAGAAGAGACTTGTGTGCGAGCGAGTTGACTAGGGAGAAAGCAATCATAAAGTGCTTCTTTTTGCTTCAATGATTTTTAGGCCTGGCACATTAATGTCTGTGTGTGTGGGAGAGTGGTGTATGTGTGTGTGTGTGATTATTAGAAGCTCATCTTGCTGATTGCAAAGCTGCGCGTGTGTGTGTGTAGGTATGTGTATTGATATGCATATGAAAGCCAGCAGCCAGCTATCAAATGATTTACCAGTCGCACGCACGCGAATGCAGATACCCTGTACGCATATGAGCTGATGTTGCATGAAGAAGTGGGCGGGAGATAGGAAGAGAGAGAGAGAGAGAGAGAGAGAGAGAGAGAGAGAGATCGAAAGACAAGCAACTATAAGGCTTTATTTTTAGTATAGACCCTAACTGGCAACTGTTTTTTTTTGTGCAGGGTATCTGACAGTTGACTACTTCATATAAAAATAGTCATTAGCAAAGGTGAAGAGGCAGCACAATGAACAACACAAAAATTCATGTGAAATTCGAGGAAGTTCTTTAAGAACAACTCGGGCGGAGAAAGTAGGACGCAGTTCTTGGAACTCACCAGAGAGTTAACTATAGACTTTTCAATTAATACAATGCTCGCATTAATTTCTGTTGCTGATACGGGTATCAGTCGTTAGTTTCACGGTTACACGGCGCACACACGCACATACAGAGCGACAGAGAGAGAGAGAGAGAGAGAGAGTGAGAGAGAGATGGAAATTCTAAAGATATTTTCAAGTTCGGCTGGAGTTGTTTCAATTTCAGTTCTAATTATGTATGCATGCGTATTAGGAGGGCAAAAGTTTTGTTGCCAAAAACTGGTATACAGCACTTGCCACAACAGGCCACACCCCGGTCTCCCGCCCGCCTCCTCGTCGCCTGCTGCTGCACGTTGCTAGATGGGGTAGGGCCTGTTAATTAGCGTGGCGCGGCAAATGGCTGCCGCATCGGCCAACTTTGCTGATAATGAAAATCGTTCCGTTCCGTTCCGTTCCCATACCGTTCCCGCTGCGAACTCCTCGGTAGCAAAGTTGCGAAAAACTTTCATCAAAGGTTACAATTTGTGCTACGGGGTCTTTGTTTTGACATGAGCGCCGGGGTAGGTGAGGCAAGAAAGCGGCAGAACGAAGCTGCGTTGAGCTGCTACTCGAGGCTGCCCTGTCAATGGCACCTGATTATTTAACTACGTGGAATTTCGAGCAGCGCCAGTAATTGCCAGCAACTGAAGCTTGCTACTTCTACAGCCTGTCACAAGCTTGATGCAATTATTGTTTTCCAAATTTCCCAAAGTATTTTTGTTTTCACTCGACTACAGCCCACCAGCCACGCACATGAGTGTGGCTTAAAAATTGCAAATTTGCATTGATTGATGTTTTGCTTTAATTCCATAGTTCCTCTCTTACCCTCTCTCTCTCTCTTTCTCTCCCTCTCTCTCTACTCTGTTGATATGCTTCATAATTTATAGAAAGATATAAATTTATTTCTTTCTTAATATTCGTTTCGTTCTTTCGTTGACTTTTACTTAATCTAACGCCTCCCTCTCTGTTGCTCTCTCTGTCTGTGTCCTTTCTTCAATCTGTCGAAAACAAAGGCCGTATTACAGACTCTACAATCTGTTTCTCAATTTTTACTTCATTGCACGCGCTTCTTTTTTCTATCGACTTATAAACCTTTTCATTTATCTCTCAATCTTGCGTTCCTAAATGTTTTCTTTTATTTTCTTAAAATTAATTTCTTTCTCTCTCGACTATAACCTTTTTTTGTCTCTTTCATAATTTCCATCAATTTGTCTTTCTATCACTTACTAAATCTCTTTTTTAATCTCTCTCTCTCTTCTCTCTCTCTCTCTCTCTCTCTCTCTCTCTCTCTGACACCATTTGTCTCTCTCTGTTTCTTTCTGTTACTCTTTCTTTCTCTCTCTCTCTCACCATCGCTCTGCCTTTCTCTGTCTCTCTATCTTTATTCGTTTTCTCTCTCCTTTTTTGTTAACTGGTCTTGCTTTAAATTCATTTTTATGCGCTCTTTCCTTCTACTCAGTCTTATATCCATACCCACTATCAGTCCACTCACTTATTCGTTTACTCTTCTCTTTGTCACGCTTTCGCCGTTTTAATTTTCGCACTCGAATTTCGATCGTCTTTTTGATGGTATTATGTCTAATCAAGTTCGTTTAATTATTATCCTTTGCAAGCTCTATTTTCTCTCATGCTAATACGTGCAGTCTTCGCCCTCTAGGTGCACTCTCTGCCCCTTACCATCTATCATTTTATCTGATTCTTTGCCTTTTTCTTCTGCCTTCGATAAACATCCTGCCTGCTGTTGATTTCCGTTACGTAAATGCCGCCTCTTTGTCCACGTCTTTTGCTGGGGCCACATGATGTCTTTTGTGTGTGTGTATGTGTGTGTGTGAGCATGTGTGTATGTTGTGTATGGGTAAGGGGGTCACAAGTGGAGCGTATAAGTAAATGGCGCGACCGAAAATAAATACGAGGCAGCAAAACGAAGCCGCCAACAGCAGCACAGGCCAGGACCAGGACAAGGACCTGCCCCAGAGTCAACCAGTCAGTCAGCTGGTAAGGCAGCCAGCCATCTGGGCAGCCACCAGGTTAGTCACTGCCAGGTGCTCTTTGTGTAAATGTGAGGTGTGTGTCGGTGTGCGTGTGTGTGTATGTGTGTGTGTGTGTGGCAGGAAAAATGAATAACAACAAGCAAGCGCCGAGTCAGTGGAAAAGGCCACATGGCAATAAAGTGAAATGCCCGCCCTGTGCCACTTAATTTGTTTAAAGCCCCCATTGCAAAAGTCTCGAGTAGTGGCTTAAAGAGTTGTGCGCCGCACTCAACTAGCCAAGCCAGCTGTGCGCCCGGCCGCCCACAAAAGCCTTTCGCACTGCAGGCTGGTGAGGCAATGAATCAACTGCGAGAAAGAATGTGCAGGCGAAACTTGACCGATAACAAATCGATAAATATAAACAACTTGATTTGTGGCTATATTAAGGTCTAAGTTAACTTATCGGAATGTTGCTCAACTTGTAGCTTCATATCTTGGCTTATAAGAAGTCAATCAATATTGCTCATTTAAGAGATAAACTTCATCGAGCAGTGCTTAGACTATTAGACCAACGATTGCCAATCATCGATAGCTGATTTTATACAGACCTAAGAGCTTATTAGATATTCGTATTACTCTTTGCTCGGCAATAAAAAAAAGTTTTAGACTTAAATATATTTGTATAAAATGATTATCGATAAATTATAGGTGGAATTCTTAAAGAGTAGCACACGTGTTAGTCAGGAAGACTATGGTAATTGATAATAGCCATAACTACCTATATTATTCTTTCTCTCTCCATCTTCCTTGCTCGCTTTTTGTACTCTCATTATTTATCTCATAATATATCTCTATACACTTTCCCTCTTTTTATGAATTGTCTCTTTATCTGCTGCCCCACTGTCCCGAAATCTATCTCCCTTTATTTTACACACTCTCCATTATTTCTGTACTCTCTCTCTGTCTCTTTCTTAAGCATTCTCCCTCTCTTTTAAACTGCTTCACAGTCTCGGAGTCTCCATCTTTCTATGACACACTCTCTCATTTTTCCATGCCCTCTCTCCCTCACTCTTTCCCGTACAGTGTTTTCTATTTTCCCCTTCCCTCGCATTCACTGTTTCGTTCCCTCTCCCTTTGTCTCTTGTTATATCTCCCCCATATTCTCTCTATTGTAAGCAACCCAACGACCTCTTTCTGTCCGTTGTTCAATCGCCACATTGTCATAATTTACTATTTTTAATTTCCGAACATTTTGAGCAAGTTCTGAACCCACAATTTCCGTCATGTTTATGTATTGTTCCGCCTTCTCCCTCTATCCCTCTCAGTATCTCTTGCTCGCTGTTCCTTTGGCACGCCCTGTCCGGAGGCTGCAACTGTTTTAGCTCGGGAATAATGATTGATGGTACTTTCGTCGCTTGGCAACACTGGCAGGTGGGCTGTTCTTTTTGACAATAATTTTTCATGTCAAGCAGCTGCCATTTAAATATTTATAAGCTACCCCCAAAGCCTGCTCAGAGCCTCAAAAAAAAATAAAATAAATAAAATAAAAAATATCTGCCAAATGCGTTAAGCTTATAAAAAAGAAATAAAAATAAACAAACAAAAAAAAAAGGAGAAGAGAATAAATTTGAGACAAATTTCTTATGGTGCAAATCGGGCGCGTAAATGCGCTAAATCAACACAACGACAAATTGCAGGAAGGAAAGCGAAATCAGATTCGTTGGGGGTCTTGTCGAAATTGGAATTGAAGCCGGAGCCGTGTAAATCCACTCGATAGCTGCCTTAACACTTATTCAATCAAAATCAAAATAAATCATCAACAACAAAGAGCAGCAACAAAGCTCAGCTAGAAAGACGGCAAAGAACTGAAAATATGATTTTGAGTGGAATTGCTTTTGAAACAACATATATATATATATGTATATATATATATGAATTATATATTATATTATATTATATATATACTATGCAATAAAATATATAAATTAAAGTTTATAAGACTTGTGGGAAATATCAAGTGGCATAACTACTTAAAGAGTTCGAGTATTATTTATAATTTATTATGATATAATTTTAATATATAATAATTATTTATTATAAATATGAAATATATGATGTGAGCATTCACAATATGATATAAGCAGACCAAGTTGACTCTGTTAGCATACAAGAAGAAACTGAGCTATATATAGATATATATTATATTATAGAATACATTCCTTATCTATCATATTCATATATTAAATATATACAAATGTATTTAAAATTAATTGAAATGTATTTCCTAACTCTTCTGAGGTCCAACATCAAAGCAAATCTAATTTGCACTCATTGAGTGTTTTAATAAGTTGTAACAGGTCGCCTCAAAACAAATATAAAAGCCAGATGCCACTGACTTCAGCTGCTGTGGGCAGGTGATAGTCGTAGGTGGCTCAGTTAGCAGCTGCCATCAATTGCCGAGTGTCGCATTAGCAGAGCTGGTCCTAACCTGCCCACAGCTCAATTGATAAGCAAATATAGTGCGCAAACAAATCGCAAGTTCGACTTGTCAATGCATATATAAATATGTATAAACCCTTACACACACTCTCACTATTTCTCTCTTTCTCTCTCTCTCTCTCTTTAAATTGCGCTCGCTATGTTTTCCCATCTGATTTTATTTGCAATCAAAGTGCCTTCGTGCAGTCGCTGCGTCCGTCGCATCGTTCGCCCAGTCATAAAATTGCTCATCTTGCAGCTGCTTTATGATACAGCCCTCCGCATCCAGCACAGTCCCGGAATTCCGATTGCCTCCCGGAATTGTTTATTCCCATGCACATCAAATAACACATGCTGCTCAATGGGTTTGTATTAGCTGCGATTGCAACGAAGCAGCACCAGCTGATCAAACACATTTCGCACTTACGCAAATTGTTGCGCTCCAATCTTTTAGCTCATCAAATGCTAACTGCATAACTCTATATACTTCAGCTAAATTTTAGTTGTATATATAAAAAGTCAGGCTGTCAATGGACGACCCAAGACCCTAGACCCTAACTAAGGTCGTCTTATCTAATGTCAAGCCTTCGTCTTGAAATTCGTTTTCTCAATTGAATTCTGTTTATTTAAAAACTGTTTGTTTATATCTTATATATTGGCTATTGCTTTTAAGTTTCTAAATCAGCTTTGCTTTGCTTTTCCATACTCCCACTAATAGTACTATCGTACTATATTATATATTTCATTTTGATTTGATAAAGTATATAAATTAATATTTTTATATTATTCCTATTTCGGCTACTTCGGCTCTTGCGGCTCATTGGAGTCTGTCGGCTGAGTCTCATTGTTGTCAGGGGTTTTGACTTCGCATAGATCATAAAGCTTTGCGACCAGGTCCACATCCCCGAAACGCACCACGCCACGGCGCAGATATTCCACCGTCCGAATGGGTAACGTGTTGTGCATACCGTTTCCTTCTATGAACTCAAGCACTTCTTCGACTACACCCTGGAATCAAATTAGAAAATTATGGATATTGCTCTTGAATTATATTAATTGATATTTGACTTAACCTGTGGGAAGTAGACAATGCGATTGTCTCTTATTTCTGCGATTTCATCCTGGGCTTCATCCGTTGGATTGTTAGTAACATTTTCCATAGTTAATGATTTATTTGGAGAACTCATTTTCAAGTTTAAGTTTAGTACGTTCACTTCGAGAAATGAAAACGGAATGACTTGTTTCAGCTCTGTATCGATGACTCTTCACTTTTACTTTGACAGCTTATGTCAGCTCCTGCTAACAGTAATATCTGTCAGCCCATGGTTGCTGTGGAGCTGTTATCGTTATGCCCAGACAAAGTACATTATAACATATGCTAAGACTTGAAATAGGTTCATCAGCTTACTGAAATCATTTACAATTGAGAAATTCACAGAGATCAAAGCACTTTTTTATTTCTTAAGAAAATTTAAATTAGCCTACAAAAATGTCATGTTTAAGGGCTTTACTAACATATAAATATTATAATTCTTTGATCAATTTTGCCATTCTCCCCATTGAAAATGGAATTTAGAGTATATTGGTTTTGCGCAAATATATGTATTGGATACAAAGTGTCGAGTTGACCGAGGCTTAGATGAAAATCAAAGATGAAGCCAAATATGATCAAGCGGAATAGCATTTAAAAATACAATAAAATAAAAGCTGTTAATGGACGACCCATCGCAAAGATCGTATTATCTTATTCAAACCTTCGTCTTAAAATTTGTTTTCTCAATTTAATTCAGTTTATTTAAAAACAATTTGATTTATATCTTTACTGCATACACTACTTATTGAGCGTACAAGATATTGCAGCATATTGGCTTTTGCTCTTAAGTTTCTAAAGTAGCTAAAAAAAAAAAAAACAATTTGATATTTGAAATTTTTACAATCTTGATATTACAGCTTGATAAATACAGCTAATTCTATGAATATTATTATTATTATCAGATTATTATTTTTAACAAATATATTAAATTAATGATTTAAATATATATAAATATTTAACTATTAAATAATAAAAATAATATTTAATAATACGTTTAATAATTATATTTTTAATTAATAAAAATATTATTTATTTTAAATAAACTAGACTCAAATAAATATAATTGTTTTTAGTTTTATAATAAAGTGTGTAAGATATTAAAAAAATTATTTATTTAATTAAAATTAAAATTTTTAAGAAGCGAAAAAAATTTATTGAACCAAATTAGCTTCTAAAAATTTAAAAAAACTGTAATAATAATTTTATATCAATTCTTTTTAACAAGAAGTAAGTCAAGTCTGTAAATTTTTGATTAATATACAAGTAAAAGCCAATAATCAACCAACATTAAAAGATAGGGTATCGTGCAGTTGTGTTCAATAGACGTGTTAAGCTTGCGATTGACAGGCTAAGATGAAATGCTCTTAAGCTCAATTTTACATAATTGAAAGACATTAGTGCGTATCAATATTGGGTTTCGGCTTGGTCAACAACCAACGATACAGCAAGAGAGAGGGAGAGAGAGACAGAGGGAAAGTGAGAGACAGATAGGTTGTGAAAAATTCTTTGGTATTTGGGCAAATGCGATTAGGCTGCCATCAGTTTAATGAACCCAAGCAGAAGGTTCTTCAGTTTTCTTTTGGTTTTTTTTTTTCCATTTTTTGTGCTGACGTTGCGAAAGTTGTACTCCTCGCTTCATGCTATCGCTCGAGTTGGTATTTTTGGGCGTCTGAATTTGGTTTTTGGGTTTAGGGAACACGCACTTATTTCGTCATTGTGTCTGGCATGCTCGCTCAATGTCCCCTGTTGCTGTGTGTTATTGTTATTGTTTTGCTGCTGCTGGTGCTGCTGCTGGTGCTGTTGGCCTGGTCGAGTTGGCAGCCTTCATCAATCATACGCAACGTTGACACGTGTTCGGATGGCGTAAAAAAAACTACGACAGAACACAGCAACAAATTTACGCTCTGCAACTTTTCGCTTAGTGTCATAACGGCGCTTTAATGAAGCGACTCTGGCGCCCTATCCATGGCAGTTCGCTGTATCACTCACTCACTGCCTTTCTGCCCTTCCTTTCATCATCTTTGTATTTTGGGTCAAATCTACGGCAGCAGTTGGCCAGAAGGCTCAGCTGCAGCAGTTGTAGTTGCAGTTGCATTGGCTGTTGCCGTGGCAGCCATCGCAACAATTACAAAACTTCTAAGCCGAGTTGCATCCGATTACGCGTTGAATGAAAAAAGCCATACATAAAGAGAAACAGAAAGAGAGGGAGATAGAGATAGTGAGAGAAAGAGAGATAGAGAAAGAGTGAGGAAGCGTCCTCTGACTAAGAGCCAGCGATAGTTTCAAACAATGACGTTGCAGTGTGATGCAGTGCGCCGCAGCGTGTTGGCTCACTGTTGCGAGCTGCGAGAACGTTCATAAAGTATGACAAAAATAAGCACAAAGTTTTATTTAACCGAGGCTTAGAAACAACTTTTCAAGATAGCAGCCAAACAAGCTGCAACATATATATATATATATATATATATATATATATATATATATATATATATATATATATATATATATATATATATATATATATATATTCACTCGATGCGTGCTTGAGAAAACAAAAATATTATTTGATTTCAGATCGTGCTGCAACACTTTGCTTGAGCCCAGCAGTGGCCAGCTGCATTGTCGTACGCAAGACACAAACTGGGCTTCTGATTAATGTGAAAAAGCCATTTATAAAGTCTATAAAAATTGTGTCTGATTTCGCTTAAAGTTGCAGTAATATAATATAGCAAAATAAATACTTAGACACGCAAAATCGTATTTAGGCATTGCACTGGAAAATGAGATAAAAGCCTGAGCATTATTGTTGAGTTCGTGCTCGCTTGAATGGAAGTTACTCATGCTGTCGCAGTCGCTTGCATCGATTTTTATTAATATTGAAGATTAAAGATTTAGTAAATTATTAAAGAAATACGTATAATAGTTAATGAAATAGACTTCATCTTTTCTCAACCTAAACTTATCGGCCTGAGGCTTATTATTAATTAATATAGAAATTCTAAGCAAACATTGAGCTATTTCGTGTTATTAAAGTTATTATTGAATGTCTTATTTAGTATGCATATTTATTTCTGCTCTTTTTTAAAAGCTATATTTATCTCTTTTTTCTTAAATCAGCAAAGTTCAAATTTAAATCTAAATGTGGCGATTATGTTCTAACTCAGATGGACAAAGAGAGTTGCACAAACGTTTGGTATTTTCAGCGAGCCCCTTCAACTCCTCACTGCTCAAAGGCATTCGACATTGCCATGCAATAAGTTTTTCAATATATAAAGATAAAAAAACCAAAATAAAATTTATAATAAAAAAAAAGAATAATAAATATTAACCCTGTCTAAGAGTGCTATAAGTACAGGGTATAGTTAAAGTTGATTCATACAATTTGTCTTACAATTGAGAGCGAGTTAAAAGCAGTGATCCCTTTATGTATAGACAGCCTAAGTTTAGAAATTGTAAAATCTTGAGCTAAGTCCAAACGCTTGAGTGCCAAACAAGGCGTCATCTTAGAGGAGAAGCAATGTATACGATATTTGTTGTGAAAGCGATTGAAAGCGAAAGTGTTTGGAGGAGCTGACTGTGATTATCTGCGTGAGCACTTGGCCTTTGCTTGAATCACAGTCGAGCATGTTGAAGCACTGAACAAGTGGACGATAGTGAGAGTGAGAGAGAGAGGAGTGGGAGGAGAGAGAGTGTCTCAAGTATATATATATATATATATATATATATATATAAATTCATGGACTTTGACTGCCAATTATTTTGTCGGACTGCAACTTCTGGTTGGGCGTGTGGGCGTGGGCTGAGTAGGCTGCGCTGTTGGCCCGAGTCCGACCGTGTCGTATTTTGTTCAAAGTTAATATTTACATGCCACGAACGCAACTGAGCAGAGCGAAGGCAACGAGTGAGAAGTTGGTAAGTGGCAAGCAGGCAGCCAGCGAGGCAGCCCGACAAGCAGTCGAGCAACAAATTCTTGTCATTTGCAGCTGCTTTTGAGCGGTTTTGCCTGCTTCACAACAACAACAACACAATGCATAGCACTACAGTGAAGGTGGAAGTGGGGGGCGTTGCCTTGTGTACGACAGTTGAGCGTCAACTTTGTTGGCTAGAAATGACAACTTCAAGTTCATAAAAGCGCAACTAATGTGCATAAAATACTTTTGGATACGCACACACACACACACACACACACACCTATTTTATAGCCCCTTCACACAGTTGTTGCCGCCAGCTCCCCTTGGCTCCCATCCGCACCCTAAAAGCTCGCTCCCCTCTCACTCATATTTCGTAAACAAACATCAGCGTAAAATTTTGCCTTTTCTTTTTCGCATTTTCCGCAGCTCTAGCCATCGCTTTTCCCGCTCCCGGTCCCGCTCCCGCTCCCTCCTCGCCCTCTTCTAACTAACTTCGCGATATTCTTCTGTCTCCTGCTGCTGATTGGTGTCATCTTTTGCGTGCCCTCATTTTATTGTATGTACGGGTACAAAATTTGTTTTCCCCTTCCTCTTCCTCTTCCTATATTTTTTCTTTCTCTCTCTCTCACTCTTTCTCTCTCTTTCCATACAACTTTTTATATCCTAGAGCAGGGCTCTCGGGTCGATGTGGGGCATGCTAAACGAAGCTTCCTGTTTGCTAAGTCGGCACTGTCTGTAACTGCGCTCAGCGCTCTGAGTCATTTGCCACTGCCAAAACGCATGCTGAAGTAAGCTCTGCAGAATGTGTGTGGCAAATGAAGCGGCAAATATACGTGGGCTATGTTTTTGCATAAATTACGCAAATTCCCATTTGGCTCACAAGAGATGCAAAAATCATTTAAATGCAATCATAATTACAGGTAACTGCAATCAGCCCGCAAAGCAGCTTTCACTCTAACTACAGCAAAAGCCTACTTGACACTCGATGTGTATTTAACGTTCACGGCAGGCTCATAATTGTGCCTAGTGATAATTATATGAAGAGTCGGATCAGCCAATAAACGCATTTTGTATACAAACGAAGCGAGTGAAGCTGCTTTGATGCTCAGCTGAGTTTAGATTTTATAACTAAAACGACTTAAGCGAAATTTTCTGGTGGCTTCAAGTTTGTGAAAGTCAGAGAGTCTGTTGAATCAGAGTCAGTTCAGTTGTTGCCTCGCTGAATTGTTTTTATTGCTTAGCTGTGAATTCGATTCAATGGAGTGTGCCATTTCCATATTGATGTTTTAGAGCAAAACTCTTTAAGTTTAGTCATCATATCTATATGTAGATAAGTTGCCAATTTACGATTAGAGTTATCGTTTCCCATATCGATTTATATCGATGATTAATTATAACATAATTCCTAAGTTTTATTAGCAAAACTCTTTAAACTGCTCATCACATTGATCATTATAATGTAATTCTCATACTCAACACACCCCATCAAATTCAAGTTTTCAATATCAAAACGATAATATTTTTTTTGACCATTTAAAATAGAGGTATTTTAACTGTGCACCATAAGAGCTCATTACTTGAACCTACATTTTAGACATCAATAAAAAAGGTCTACAAATTTAAAATTCTCATATTTATTAACATTCTACCAATTTCTGACTTGTAATACTCAAATGAAGTGAACTCATTTTCCATGATACCCATTCGTTACTCAAATGCTAATTCTTATCGATAAAAATCGATATTAAATAAAAACTAGCTTCAATAATTCGTAAGCTTCAATAATCAATGTCTTGACAAAGTCGTATTCATAATTCATTTTCATATGTATTGATTACAAGTTGAACACTTTAGTCAATACGTCCTTCCGTGTAGGGTATACAAGCACTCTTAAGTATCATATTCCTTTTCAAATTTTTTGTCATTTGTGCAACAACTTCCAATGAAGCAAAATAAAAGCCAAAACGGAGGGCGAATAAGTTTTTAAAGAAATCACGCAACAAACTTTTCACATTGACATGTTTTGGCTAAGCTGAGAGCCAACAAGCAGCTCTTCTCCCCGCCTTTTCGCCCCCTTTCACACTGTATATACATATATATATATATATATATATATATATATATCTATCTATTTTGTTCTCTTTTAGCATTTTTCTTTGGCTGCTGGCTCACTTACATTGGCAGACCCCAGCGTCAATTTACGCACCCTCCTGCCATTTTGTTTGCCATATTTATGCCATTTATCTGAGCACTCATTGCTGCTGCCCTTTAGCTGGCACACGCCCACGCCCACACCAACACCAACGCCAACGCCCTCGCCCACTCAGCAGTGGCTGGCATTGTTGTAATGCATTTGACGGTGGCAGAAAGTTTCTTGTTTATATTCGTTTATTGTTTATAAATGGTTGATAAGTGATGCCCGACTGTGCCCCACAGCAATAGCACGGAGTCGATTTACCAGTTGTACAAATATATATATATATATATATATATATATATATTGAGCTGAGTACCAGATCGAATGGACAGTTGAACAGTGCCATGCCAGGTGCTTGTCAAACAGTTTTGACTTCGTTATGTGCATTTCCACTCTGACTTCAAATACTCAAATAGCTGCTCGTAATCCGTGAAATCGATAAACATTCACATAAATATTGAGCCAAGGCACTTAACTAACTTTTATCCCATAACTTTCTATATATATATATATATATATATATATATTTCGGTGCAATTTATTATATATAATCATTTCAGGCTGCACAAGAATTTAATTTGAGCTTTGCGCCAATGAACCAAGTCCACAGAAACTCTTTCAGCTCTAACATTTCAGCTTATTATAGACTTGAACACACTTAGCATAAGTTCTGAAATAATGAATGTGTTTTAAGCTTAATTTTTTTATCTGCGTACAATATTATCTGAAATCGGCAATTTTGGGAAATAAATCTAAGGATATACAATTTGTTGCAAATTTCATAGCTTTGAAATTGGTTCGTACTTCGACGATTAAAGTTCCATGTGAAATTATTTCTTTGTTGCAGACGCAGCTTTTGCCTTTGGTTTCTTCAAAGCTGTTTTTGTCGGCGACGCAGCGGAGACAACCCTTTAAGGGTTAGCACTGGTGGTCTTCGGTTTCGGAGTCTTTGGCTTTGTTACGCTTGACTTTGCTCTTGCTGTTGCGGGCTTGGCTTTAATGGCTCCAACTATCTTTGCATCTTTGGCCTTCGCCTTATCTGCCTTCTTTTTGTCAACACTCTTTTTTGTCACCAGAGCCTTCGATGACAACAGATCAAAACTATTCTTAAAATCAGATTTAAGCCTGAACAGCTTAGATACTGAAATTCTTTTCGATCTAATTTTTGAAAATATTTTGATTTTTGGAACTAGCTATTGGGGCATAATATAAATTTCTAAACAAAGATTTTTCGTGCTATAGTTTCCAATTATGATTTCGAAACTAGTTCTTATGAGCACTTATAACTAATGAACTAAATTAAATTATTAAATTATTAAAAATATACGCCATTACGGAACTAGTTCTAATGAGCACTTATTTAAATTAAACTATTTGGAAAAAAATTGATACAAACTTTAGAAATTTTAATGTTGCATCTTGATAATTTGAATTATTTCCGAAATGTTCAGTTGAACTCTCAGGTTATTTTGAACTGCCAACTGGATGAACAAGCCAGTAACACAAAGATAACAAAACGAACCAGAGCTCACTGTATATAATATTAACTGAGCTCTAGTTTCAAATCAAAATAGTCCAAATTTCGCTTTTGTTTAGAATGAACTAGTTCGCAAAGAGCATATTTAACTATTACAACAACATATATATGACTAATATATAGTCAGCTGTAAGCAACTGGCATTTGGAACTTTACAAATTGCATCTATCCTGTGGCTGTGGCATGAAAAATTTGGCGTGAGCCAAACTTAACAGCAAATCTTAATTTTAACTCGATTAATTTTGACCGCAACAGTTAAAAATTGTTCGTGATGCGCTTTCTGGTGCCTGCGAACTTGTTCGCTGTTTTTGCTGTAGACAAATTCATTTGGCAAGCGGCGCAAACCGCCCCGCTGACCACGCCCACTTTTGTTGCTCGCCATCATTTGCAGTTGGTATGCGAAACGCATTCAGGGCACAAATCCATTTATAGCGTCGAGCATTCCCCCAAACCGCCCGCTGCGCAGCCCCATTCGTGCACCACCCAAGCTCGGCATTATCTACATTTTTATGCGAAAACTTTTTGCCAAGTGTAGTGAAGTGCAAAAGCAAAAGGCATTAGCCACACCAACCAGCCAAGCCAGCCAGCCAACCAAACCACCACAGCCACCCAAACCACCCAACCGAACCCACTCACATTCCGGCAGCAACAATCCGCAGCCAACTTTTTCATCAAACGCGGTCGACTGCCACGCCCTGGCCTGGCCCGAGTGGATCGCCAGTAGCTGGCCGTAGCCACTGCAGGAGCCAACGGCAACCGCAATGTTTAGCTAATTTAACTATGTCTCCGACTCGCTGCCAAACAGCAAACTAATGACACTTGGCATTCCTGAAAGCTCAGCCAACACACGGAGAAATTAATTTCGCAACATGAGCGGCGATAGCAAAGCAACGCACTGACTGCCCAATGCTCGCTCAGCAAGCTGAAGAGAAGTTTTTTTTTTTATAGATGAATATTTCAATTCAGCTGAAGCTTAAGATTAGGATTACTGTGGATTAGCTCAAATGAAATAGTACAAAATTATACAACACTGAAAAAGCAATTGCACGGCAACACACTGACTGCCCAATGCTCGCTCAGCAAGCTGAAGAGAAGTTTTTTTATAGATGAATATTTCAATTCAGCTGTAGCTTAAGATTAGCATTAGTGAAGCTGTGGAATAGCTCGAATGGAATATTAGAAAATTATACAGCACTGGTTGAGCCATTGCAGAATGCTTAAGATCAGTTTTTTTTTTCAAGATTAATATTTATGTTTCGCTTAGGCTTAAGATTTAGGCTACTCCATCTACGGAATAGCTCACAGGGAAAACTAAGACATTTTCTAACACTGGGAAAGCTTTAATTTAACAGATTCGTCGCATTCACATTATTCATCTCTAGGTACACATGTGCCCCGTAGTTTAATTTCGAATGAGCTCTAACTACGCTCAATCCATATACCCATTTTCCACTAATTGAGCAAGCATATAATGGACGCTTTTGGGGTGAATATTTCTACTTCCTCTTCTTTTTTTTGAGAGCAGGAAAAGGTCAGCCAACTTTTAATAAACAAAATTAGCCAAAAGCTGCCGAAGCGTTGGCCATAATAAAAAGCAAGATAAACGCAGAGGGTCACTTACTTTTCCACAGCTCTTCATTTCCCATACCCTAAATGCATTTGAAGGCGGGCATATACGTTCTGTGTCCCGAAAGCTTCAGTCTAGAAATATTTGTGATCAGTGAAGGGGAAGTCGGCTCGACTTTTGTCAATCGATAAAGATCAATAAGTTTGCTCATCAGAATTAGTTCCATTTTGAGTAAAAGGCCATCTGCTAGTCGAGCATGCCCAAAGAGAGCACTTATTCAGTTGATATTTTTTTTTTTTTTTTGGGTGAATTTCAAGTCTGTTGAGCCAGTTAACTGTAGCTTAGGATTGAGTGGAGCAGGAGCAACGGGTGGCTGTGTCGGGTGCGAACTATCCATGGACCTCGTTCTATTTTGTTGTCTTAGGGCAAAGTTTTTTACCCTTTTTTTTGGGCACTGGGCCAAAGACGCTGACTGCGCGCTGCGAACGAGATTTGGGTCGGGAAATGCAATGGCCTCAAAAACGAGTGCGAGGGCCTTCAGAACTGCTAAGCAACGCCATCAAACTGAACAGCAAACTAATCTCAACTTATTGCCAGATAATATTTCATGCAACTCATAGTATATGTATATGTATGTATACATAAATAGAATATAATAATATTCTCCGAATGGACGAGTGAAGTGCAGAGCTTAAAGGCTGCGAGCTCGATTTGAGCTGCAGCTTAGGAATTCTCACTTTACTTGCCATTTGCACGTTTAGTTCCTATTTTTGAGCTTTTGCTTATCTCACTTTACCCATTAATTTACATCACGCTTTACTCTGTGCTTTGTTTGCCAGCTCAAGCTTCTCATTTTGGCTTCTCTCTGTGGCCCTCCGCGCTCACATTTCTTATCTCTATGCTTTGTTTTTCAACTATCGCTATTTTAATATCGCCTCACGATTTATTTGTGGCTTTTCATTGCGTTTTCTGCTTTGTTATTAGCCTTGCTCAGCTCTCCACCTGAGCTACTCTCTTTGCTGTGCTGCTTCTCGCTTTGAAGCCTGATTATCGCTTGATTCGATTATTTTGCTTTCTGCTTGCATTTTCTATTTTATCGTCATTTTTCTATGCTTCTGATTAGCCTTTGCTCTGAGCTGTGCTTCTCTCTTATCTTTGTATGTAGGAAGTATAATTTTTTTTTTGTTTTAGCGATTTCCTGGCCTATTTCATTACTTTCTATTTATCAGTTTCATTACTTATCACTTAAACTGCTTCGTAGCTATCGCTCAACTTGCCTTTCGCTTCTCGCTTTGCTTATCTTGTGGGTATACTTCTGATATTTCAATGGCTTCTCTGGCCGGCATAGCAGCTGCCCCAAGCCCCAAAAGTAATCAGTGTGATATCCAATGGGGTGGACCTGGTCGAAAGGCGCTGCTCCCACTCGTTTGTTGACCAACTGTCGCGCAGATAAAACATTGCGCGTCACGTGTAAAGCTCATAAATAAAAGACCACACACACAGTGACTGAGTGGGAGTGAGAGGCAGTGGTGGGGAACAGTCACATAAACAGGCATGCTATATAGCTAATTAAAATACAGTGAGAGAAAAAAAGTGGCGGCTTAGCGGCTGCCGTTTAATTCGATGCCCAATTTGCATTTGGCTGTTAATCACGATTATGCATAATTAATTTGCATTATGCATAAACACAAATTAATAGACAAAATATGCATATTGCATCAATTAGAGTGAAGTGTGAACTGTGTGTGTGTATGTGCGTGGCATATCGAGCTCCTTGTGAGGTCTTAATAGTTGAGCCCTGAACCATAAACCGCAAGCTGATAACCTCATTTCATCTTTAAAGCCCCCCAACTGGAGTTATTGTGAAATATGAAACAAGTCCCAACAAATCCTCAAACAATGGACAGCACGGACACATACGCACGCACACACATGAGCAGACAGACAGGACGTGTTGAAGCAAAAAGGATTCAACGCTCTACTTGCAATTTCCGTTGGCCGTTTGCACAAAATAAATACATATATATATATATATATATAGAGAGAGAGAGAGATATAGATATATACGTATCTTTATATATATAATAAATCTTTGTTTAAATACCCAAAGAATGTTGGCAAATATTTTCCACACACACGCACACTCACACACACACACATACGCACACGTTGGCTCTCACATGTGTGTGCGGCTCTTAAGGGTCGCTATCATCGTTGCTCGTTGCGAGTTTTGTGCGAAATAAAAGGCAGCCCCATAAATAATATTCAACAGCGTTCAAATCCGCTTTAAAACGAGCTGGGCTCCATAATCAAGAGCACACCCAAGACCCACCCCTTCCCTTGCCATTGCCATCGCCCTCTGCTAACACTTGTTCCGGTCGAAGCTGGGATAACGCCTGGTCAATGGTCAAAGGCATCAGCAGCAACGGCAACGGCAACGGCAACGGCAGCGGCAACGGCATCGGCATTACCCATAAACATTAACCCAACACACAAAAGCAGCAACAAAAATGTGCCAAGCGGCACATTGCGGCAACGGACTTCACATTGAGTCCTTGAGTTCCTGAGTCCTTTGGCTGTCACGTTGCGATAGCAAATAAGCAAGGCCAATAAATGATGACTGACTGGGCATATGCCCTGCATAAATGTTGAGTAAAATTAGACAAAAGTATCGAAAATATTAGCTAGTGAGTTTAGAGAAAGAGGAGAAGAAGAAAAAGAATAGGAAGAAGAAGAATTAACATGAAAAGAAGAAAAATAATTAGGAAAAGAAGAAAAGGAAGTAGAAGAAGTAGTGAAGCAGTAAAAGAAGTAGAAGTAGAAGAAGTAGAAGAAATAGAAGAAGTAGAAGAAATACGAGAAACCGAAGAAGTAGAAGTAGAAAAAGAAGAAGAGCTAGAAGAAAAAGAAGAAGTAGAAGAAGAAGAAGTAAAAGATAAGTTTAAGAAGCAAAAGTAGAAAAAGAATAATTAGAAGAAAACGAAGAAAAAGTAGAATAAAAATAAGTAAAATATTTAGAACAAGAAAAATAAATGGAGGAAGAAGAAGAAGAAGATGAAGAAAAAAAGGAGCAAAAGAAGTAGAAGTAGAAAAGAAAAAGAGCTAGAAGAAGTTGAAGGTCAAAGTTAAAGTGACCTTGGCTAACATGGAGTTATTGAGCTATCCCTAGGTTACACCAAGCTGAACTAAGCATAACTTTTATTATAGTTTCAACTGTAGAATATAATATTATAATATATAATAATATTGAATATAATATTAGAAATATTCGAATGGAGTTTGCTCGATTAGCTAAATATTGTCACTTATTTGGTTTGCTAAACTATTTGCTGCAACTCAATTGATGCTGCTGACGTGGAACAGTCTCGTTTACCATGTGCACTTTATTAGCTGCATTGATTAAATTCAATTTCATTTAGCAGACAGTTTGTGTCACAGAGTTCTGTGGAATGTGATAAAAAAAGAGCGGAAAATATGTTTAAAATTTAAAGCACTCTTTATGCTTGACAGCAATAGTTGTGTGTGCGTGTGTGTGTGTGTGACAGTCTATCTGCTGTGAGAAATACGCCCTAATAACCTACAAAATAGTTGGCTCAGACACAAAACAGCTTTTTGCATATGTGTGCAAATATCGCACGGTCTAAGCGCGTGTATGTGTGTGTGTGTGTGTGTGTGTGATGGTCTGCCTTTTCGGGCCACATAACTTGAACTATGCAAAAACAAAATGGCAAAATGAATGACAGAAAAAGAAAGCAAAAAAAAAAAAAGAAACAAAAACAAACCAACGGCAAACAAAAAGCACAGCCTGACTGACAGCAGGCAGCAGGAAGCGACGGCGACGGCGACGGCGTCAGGGAACTAAAAGCAAAGCAAAAAGAAATATTGAAAAGCATAAAGTAACGGGGGCTGATAGGTAGCGCGGAGCGAGAGGCGAAGGTGGAGCGAATGGAGCTCGTAGGCAGACACAACTAATCGCAGTTTCCTTGCCCATTTCACAATTTTTGCTTGCCATTTTTTCCCCTGCTCTTTTCTTTTCTTGGTTTAGCCGTTTCGGCATTTGCAAAGACGCAACGGACGGAGGCAGAGCGAGCGAGATGGCGAGCTAAGCGGGCTGCAATAGCCAATAGCAGCGTATCGAGCCATCGATGCCAAAGGTTGTGCTCGATGTTTATTGTGCAATTTGCAAAGCATTTTGGCAATGGACCAAACTAAATGACCAGGCCATAACAGGAAGCTGCAAAGCCGGCAACAAGTCTACAGTTGTCAAAGATACCCTGTAGACCGCAGAGTGGGTCTATGCACTGACTTGAGAAAGTGTTGACTCGTGAATATCCTGTATTAAGCATCTATGATAATACAACTTGTACTTGAGTTTGACTGCACTTAGCATGTATGATAATATTCTATAACTTGGACTTGAGTTTGAGTAATTAATACCCTGTACTTAGTATCTGTGATAATATAACTGGCACTTGCGTTTGACCTAACAATATATAGACTAATGCATACTCTATACTTAGCATCTATGATAACACAACTTTCACTTGAGTTTGCCATAGGAAAGTTTTGACTAATGAATACCCTTTACTTAGCATGCACGCTTTTACGGTCATGTTTTTGCTCTCTCTCTCTCTATCTCTTTCTCCCTGCTGCCTCTCTCTTTCTTTCTTGCTGCAATCCTCTTGCAATTCGTCAACTGGCTTTGCATAGCTAATTTCCTTTATTCGCTTTCAATTGGAATGCATTAGGCAAAGTATCTCGGAGATATGCCCGAGCATCCATCAAGATGTCACGATGCGAATGTTTGCTTACCTGTTCTATATATATATAATATATATAAATTTATATATATATATATATATATGTGCACCGTGTGACCCACATCTGCCGACTGAATGAGCACTCAAATCCGTTCGCCTCGCAGATGACTTCATTGCCAGCGTTTCGTATGCAAAAATCGCGTGCTATTTTGCGCTTTCGCAACGTAATTGAAAATCCTGCCAAGGAACGAGCCAATTGGCCCTGTCAAGTGTCAAAAGAAAAAATAACAGAGACATAAACTACACTTAGAAGGCAGCCAGGCACGAAGAGGCGAGGAGGCCAAAAGGCAACGGCTGTTGCAGCCGACTCGAGTGAAATGCAATATTGAAAAGTGATTTACGCGAAAATAGTCGGCCATAAGAATATAACAAGATATGCTATAGATATATATATATATATATATATATATATATATATATATATATATATATCTAGATTGATCAACAAATGGAGACTGCAACTGCAGCCAGTGCAACGTTTACAAATGTCGCTCAAAGCAGAGCAGTGTTAAAGCTCATACGCAAGCCTCATTTGCCGATATTAGTCACTTCAACTTTAAGCATGCAGAGCTAATATCACGTATACGTATATGCCTATTATGATAGAGTGTAGAGAGAGTGGGTGAGAAAGAGAGGGAGAGCTAGTGGGCAAGGGCACGACAGAGGTCAAGCGATAAGTCAGAGAAATCAAGTGAATTTGTAAACGGAATTTATAGCTACGATTGCAGTTTGAGCTGTCACACACAGAAACGCACACACATACAGAGAGCCATATATAAATAAATATATATATATATATATATATGAGTGTGTGTGTGTGTGTGTGCTTATATAAATATATATGTGCCTGAAAAGTGGCTTAAGCTGCAAAGTTAATATTTAGCTTCAAGGCAAAATATTTGATTGTCAGCCCAAGCAAGTGGGTCAAAGACATTAACGCGCGATGGAGAAAAAGCCAGCGAGCGACAAGGAGACAAATAGAGAAAGAGATAGCAAGAGGGAGATAGAGCACACTTGAAATTAAAAATAGTAAAAAGTATGCAAAGTCTCAAAAAATAAACAGAAAACAGAATATTAATCAAGTCCATTTGAGAGCAGAGGATAGAGCCAAGAATTAAATAAAATATTGAAAAATGCCTGACAATTGAAGCTAGCAACTTAGAATAAAGTATTAAGTTTGCTTTTATATGAACTATGTATAAATATATACTTCTGATGGCAAGTATAATTATTTATGGATTAGGCACTTCAGCACCAAACTTTACTTTTAGTTATTCTTTGAGTTGAAAAAGTTACTTCTAATTAATATATAATTAAAGGAAATTGATACAAATTATACCAAAAATTCATTTATAAACTTGTCTTAATTTCTTATTCAGTTCACACATTTAATTATTTTCATTTCATTTATAAGATAATATTACAGTGTTTTGAGGACAGTAAATTGAAAGAACACAAGTCAGAGTGCTTGATTGGAAGATACGATGTATCTTTATTTCTAAGTTTATTTATAGCATTTATGTCAACTAACACATGCACATGCACAAACATACACACACACACACTCACACACACACATAGATAAACACGCGCTCTGCTCTGCAGCTTACGCAGCGGCAGCGCTTCGACTGCAGCATAGGCTTCACTGCGAAAACTTCATTGTTAAATAAGTTTTCCTCTCGATGTATATTTTCAATACAATTTTCACAATTTATTTATGACACTCTAAACTCAAATCTTAAGTATTTTATGTAAATTATTTGCGAATTGTGTGCGTGGGCAGAGTCGAGTGTTATCCAAAATCCAGAATACAAAAAATTTGCGCATTCAGTATAGCAACGCTCCATGGCATGGGCATGTTTCTATCTTTTATGTGCAAATTACGCTTAAAAACCAAAATCAAATTATTGATTCTACACATATATAATGATTTAGGATCCATCACGCTGAACTCATTACAATATGTTTCACTTAGTTTCGTATTACATTTGCAACAACCAAATTTGCTGTTCCAAAACTCATTGTAAATGAAATTACAAGTTTTTCCCTTGTGTTTCTTTTCTTCCTTTTGTTTTTCTGATTTTTTTTCTTTACTTTTTGTTTTTTTGTTTTTTATTTGTTAAATAACTCAAATTTTACACATTCAGTGCCCGCAATCCCTGTAACTGTGATCCGCCAAGCCTGCAACTCCCGACCCGTGCTTCCTCTAGCCAAAGCCAATTCCAACTTCAACTTCAGCTTGTATGCCAGTTGAAAACTTTGTGTCAACTTTTCACCTGTGTGTGTGTGGGTGTGTGTGTGTGTGTGTGTGTGGGTGTGGGTGTGTGCCAGCGGCAGTTTAGATTTGCATTTGGCAATGTGTTTCTAAGCGTTGCTCAGCAGCTACATCTCGCTCACGCTCCTTCTCTCTCTCTCTCTCTCTCTCTCTCCCTTCCTCACTTCTTCCCCTGCTTCTCTATTTCGATGTGTGTTTATGTTCTGGAAATCGCACACAAATAAGAATAATAAAATAAACTTTTGGAAATTAGTTGTGCTTTGCTTACACTCTACGCTCGACGTCGCTCTCACTCTTTCTCTCTCTTTCTTGTTCACTCTTGCTTTCTCGCTCTTGCTGTTCCGGACATTATCCGGTATGACCAATATTAGCGCACGCCTTAAACCCTTTAGCCAGTTGCTTTGTTTCCGTTAGTGATGGCACGATGCTAAGACATGAAATATTTTATATAAAGAATTGAAAAATTTTAATTGTTAAATCTTATGAAAAATAAAATATTTGAAACATATATAAATTAATAAAATAAATATATAAATTTATATATATATATATATATATATATATATATATATATATATATATATATATATATATATATATATATAGCATATGAATATATAAATATAATAATTAAATTAATTAATTAATTTTATTTTATTTAAATATTACTTCAAAGAATTAAGGAAAAATATAAAATTTTGTATTATTACTTATAATTATTAAAGTTACAAATAAAATTATATTTTTATTCATTTAACTGTTTTTATATGCAAATAATTCAAATCGACTGAAGCTTTTATATTCCACTTGAACCGTACGTATTTATATAATTTATTAAATTTAAATAAAGCTTGCATTAATTTATGTTTTTATATCGAATTTATTAAATAATTAAATTTGTAATATGTATATCTTGTCTTTTTTCCACAAATTTATGCTTATTGATTATGGTGATTATTTTCTAGTCTCATGCGATGATTGAGTGTGTCTAAGCGTGCAAGTCATGCGAAGTCGTGGGCGGTGAGCAGGAATCACGCTCATCGCTAAGGCTCGACTCGATGGTTCTTCCATTTGGTCTATGGGCCGCGCTTTGTTTGCGCCAAAACAGGAGCAAATAAAGATGTGGCAAGTGCAAATTTAATATTGATTGTGTTCGTGTGTGTGCGCTGTGAGCGTGTACGTGGGTGTGGATGTGTGTGAGTGTGAGAGAGTGTGGGTACAAATGGCTGCGCTTTCACTAAATTATCATGATACACGGCCAAACACACACACACACACACACACACACACATACATGAAGGGGGCAACGAATATGTGTGTGCGGCAACAAAAGTTAGTCGAAAGTCTCTGGTGTGGCTTTGATTTTAGTTTGTGGCTTTGGTCATATTTTGCAGCTGCTGTTTGCTGTTTGTTGTTTGTTGCCCATTTTGCGGGGTAGTTGTTTGCCCTGCTTTTGTTATTCTGGGCCAAGTTAATTAAAATGCTTAGTTGATTTCCTGAAGGGATTACAAGTAGATGCCGCTCTGGCCCCAGGCCGGCGCCCACTCGCTGAATGTGTTTTACATGAGTTTTTATTTTTATGCTGCATACTTTCGGGCGCAGCGCAAATTCAACTTCACTTTCGCCAGCAAATCGCTTCTGCGTCTGACTAAGCAAAACTTTCGTTGTTCATATTTTATACATTAGCTCCAACTTTAAGCTTTGAACTTACTTTCGGCGCTCACAGAAGCGGCAGTAGTGGCATCTGTCAGATGGTTTGCTAATGATTCTGATCCATAAATATTTGCACATATTTTATATTTAACATAATCTCATAAAACACCAACAGCTTCGACCTCAGCCATAAATATTTTCAATATTCCATATTACAATATTCTGGTTATTAAACTATATTTATGCTCTCGACATGCGCCACACTTTGTGGTTGAGCCAAACCCATTCTCGTCGTTAGCACGAGCGACGATGGGGACGAAATATCAACATGCTGCGGCCTTTGCTCGAATAATTGTGAAAAGAGTAAACTTTGCTTGGGCAACATTTAATCAGTCCGTAAATACGTTCAATATATTTGCCATCTACTTGCTGGATCTTGTTATATCCTTCAAGAAGAGATCAAGCAGTAACAGACTCTTTCATATTATTATATTGCCCTAACTCAATATTACTTACTCTCTATCTCTTTTTTCTTCATCTCTCAGTTTCTGCCTCATTATATTATCTCTACGTCTATCTTTATTTCTATAGTATTTTTTTCTTTTTCCTATTTTTACTCCCTCTCTGATCAAATCAGTCAATCAACACTTAACAATTTCCCTTACATATATATCATCTCTCTCCATCTCCATCTCCCTCTCTCTCTCTCTCTCTGTCTCTCTCTTATTTTCTCTCATTGATACTTCTTCAGCAACTGACCACCAGTTGACTATTTTACGTTTTGTATAACCGTTCGCTCTCTTTCTCTCTAGCTCTGGCCCACTGTTTGTCTGCGTGTATTGCGTTCTGTGGCTCTTTGTCGCTTTTGTGCTGATGCTGGTGACTTTCACTTTTGGGCCGTCTGATGTCCTTTCTCTGGCTATTTGTTTGTTTGTTTGGCTGAGTGACTGAGCTGCTGCCTGTCTGCCAGCCACCAGTCAAGACCAAAAGCCCAATGCTCAAAAAGGCCAGGCCACAGCGCAGAGAGATAGAGAGGGAGAGAGAGAGAGAGAGAGAAAGAGAGTGAGTGAGAGAGGAGCTAAGCGAGCGAATGAGTGACCGACCCATCGACCCAGTGGCGTTGCTTTTGCAAGTTTTCACTTGCATTAAGTGCTTTCTGCACGGACAAACCCACAACAGATCCTAGACCCAAGTCCTTTAAAAACATGTCTCTCTCTCTCTCTCTCACTCTACCTCTGTCGCTTTTCCTCTACCTCACTCTTTCTCTCACTGTCTGTCTGTTTCTCTTATGTTGGCAAGCACTTTGTGCCCTTAGTTCGTGTCACTCAAACTTAAAAATGCTCATGTCAGTGTTTTGTGTGTGTGTGTGTGTGTGTGTTGTGTTGTGTTCTCTGTTCAACGTTTGCTTTTTAACTGCCCGAGCCCTTTGGTATTAGGCCCCGTTTGTGGATTGGTTTCGGCTTTGCGTCTGGTTTTGGGCTTTCGAGTTTTAATGGCGGGCGGCGGGCATCAACTTGCGTTGCGGTACCAAGTTTCAGGCGCGTATTTGCAGTTTTAATCAGAAAGGGCAAGCGAAACAGTGATAGAGAGTGATAGGGAGAGAGAGGGAGAGTGGGAGAGTGGGAGCGAGGCAGAGAGTGAAACGCACTTTCACCTTTTGACTGATTGTTTGCCAAGTGTTGTTGAGCCGGCTGCCCAACATGCTGTTGGTGGTGGTCAGGGCGAGTGTCCATTTCACTCGCCGTCGCATTCGCCCGTTGCCCATTCGCATCCATATCGAATGCGTTGCATGTTCTAGCTTCCAATTTGTGTCCTGCATACCAGAGTGTTCTGCATGGCCGCCATTGTGCTGTCTGTGAGCGGGCTTCTGTTTGGCTTGGTTTTAGTTGATCGCAGCCTCGGCTTCTGCAAATTATTTTTAATTATCGCCGCTGCTGTCGTTGCCTTTGTCAGCGCCGCTGTCATTGTCACTGGCATGTTACAGCGCATAAGCCTGCTCACTGGCCGTTCCGAAATAAGGGCACAGCTAAAAAAACAAACTAGCACGAATGTTGCTTGCTCGACTGACTGATGCCCGCCCAGTTATAATTGTACTTTGCAGGCTTGACATCATTTTTAATCTGTTTCGTTATACTGGTATACTCTACTACGGCTGTTATACTTAATTGTTTCCACTTCTATTTGTCGGCACTGTCCTTCTATCCACAGTTCTGTATTATCCCTCTTCTCCTATCCTCTCTCTTTCCCCTCTCACTATCTGTAGACATAGAGCTATATTCGATTATTCACAATTTCTCTTCTCTAACTCTCTTTCCACTTGCACTCCTGTCTTTCACTATCTCTCTGCTTTTCTTTCTCTTTTTTTCTATGCCTTCTTTTCTTTCTTTATATCTTTTTCTTCTTGCTTCTCTATCTCTCCGCCTTTCTGTTCCATTTCGTTTCTCTATCTCTCATTTTTTCTCCTTTTGGGTCGCCCTCCCACCATTCTTTCTCTGTCCTAGCTATATCTGCTTCTCTCTCACATCATTCAGCTCAAAACTAATATGCTTCTTATGTCTATCGTGAACGGGTGTTAAAACAAACAAAAACACACAGAAAAACCGCAGGCAATTCCACGTTTTCGTCCAAATTTTCTCCGTTATTGCATGTGGCATACTTTTGGACTCGCAGTGAAATTCAATTACTGAAGCACGGAGCACTACATGGCCGGAACACTACGTATCACCAGCACATTGCATGCCAGCTCATCGGTCGCCAACAAATTAAACCAAAAAAGGCAGGCAAAAAAAAAAAAGTAGTCGAAACTGTTAGCATCTCTCCAAACCCTATGCGGCCAGCGCCAAATGTAAAGCCCATGACCAAAATTTTAGATCAAAAGTTAAAAAAAAAAGAAAAGATTTCCATATCATTTGGCGCTCAATAAACTGCGCTAGCTTTACTTGGATATGTCAAAATCTAGGCTCAATCGAAAGCTGCTTTTGCACTTGGTATATCTATGAATATGTTGTGTGTTTCATCTGGTGTCTATATGTCCGTGCATTTCGTCCTTGTGGTTTATTCACGCTATTTTTTTCTCGAATTGGTCGACAGGTGACGCCAGCTGCAGCTGCTGTTCATTTTTGAAAGTCGCATTTTCATTGCTTTTCATTACGCGTTGGCGCACATTTTGCGCTCAGCGGCCAAACTGACAGTCAACGCATTGCGATTTCTATAATTTATGCAGCAATTTGTACTTTTTGTGGTTGTGTGTGTGAGTAGGAGTAGGTGTGTGTGGGTGTGGCACACCCATATTCAATAAAACAACAAACACATATCAAGCGGAAACAAACATTGTTTGAGCAAATGTTACTCGATCTACCGAATACCATTTAAAATGGACTCACAACTCACATATAATATATAACATATAACATATAACATATAACATATAACATATAACATATAACATATAACATATAACATATAACAAATAACATATAACATATAACATATAACATATAACATATAACATATAACATATAACATATAACATATAACATATAACATATAACATATAACATATAACATATAACATATAACATATAACATATAACATATAACATATAACATATGACATATAACATATAACATATAACATATAACATATAACATATAACATATAACATATAACATATAACATATAACATATAACATATAACATATAACATATAACATATAACATATAACATATAACATATAACATATAACATATAACATATAACATATAACATATAACATATAACATATAACATATAACATATAACATATAACATATAACATATAACATATAACATATAACATATAACATATAACATATAACATATAACATATAACATATAACATATAACATATAACATATAACATATAACATATAACATATAACATATAACATATAACATATAACATATAACATATAACATATAACATATAACATATAACATATAACATATAACATATAACATATAACATATAACATATAACATATAACATATAACATATAACATATAACATATAACATATAACATATAACATATAACATATAACATATAACATATAACATATAACATATAACATATAACATATAACATATAACATATAACATATAACATATAACATATAACATATAACATATAACATATAACATATAACATATAACATATAACATATAACATATAACATATAACATATAACATATAACATATAACATATAACATATAACATATAACATATAACATATAACATATAACATATAACATATAACATATAACATATAACATATAACATATAACATATAACATATAACATATAACATATAACATATAACATATAACATATAACATATAACATATAACATATAACATATAACATCGATCACACCCCATTTAGCAACGTTTTATTTTTGCAGGATATAAATTCGAAAACGTAGCCAGGCTTTTTGCATTGCCATTGTGTCGTTTGTTTTTTTGTTGTGAAAAGTGAAAACGCAACAGCAATAACCGCATTGATACCAAAAATATGTGCCAATTTTTATTATGCGCGCAGTCAAATGGTAAAAGTCAAACGACAATGCCACATGGCGTCCCCAAAAATGCGCTCGAAAAACGAATTGCCGGCCGCGTTAGAAAGCAACAAACAGTGACAAAGAGGGAGAGAGAGTGACAGAGGAAGCGGCATGGCTAGATAGAGAGGAAATTTAGCCCAGTCAGAGATATTTAACAACGCCATCGCATGCGAATAGAGCTGAGGTAATTTAATTAGTGTAACTCACGCTCTGGCTGAAGCTCCACACGATAAAATTCTCATTTAAAATTAGTCGAACGAACAAACTTTTGAAAATATTTTCTATTTTGATTAGAACTGCTTTGGGCCGCCAGCGACCGCACGTCTTGCAGTGCGAAGCGGAAATATCTTTAGACCATGTACTTAATCAATAAGCAGGCATAATTTAACGACAATTTGATGATGTTCTGTAAATCTGTTATCTATTGCTTATTGATTATTTAGTATTGAAATTTAGCATTCACAATTAGCTTAGATTCACTCTAGAATACAAAATTACAAACTGTATCGAAACTATCGATAGCTATTAAGTCATATGAAATATTAAATTAAATTAAATTAAATTAAATTGTTATAAAATTTCATTCAAATGCACTACTTCACTGACTAAGACCCCTGCTAATGGGTATCTAATAGTCGCAACTCGTATTTTCTTCAGCTATTGATTAAGTAAGTCCTTTAGCTTTGCTGGCCTAGCGAGCTGTGCATTCAGCGGCATCATTTTGCATTTTCCATAATGTGAACTCCAAAAGTGCCATTAAAAGGACAATGTGTGTGGGCAGCAGCATGCAAAAAACAGTCACACACATACAAACACACACACACACACACACACACACAAGCATAGTTACATGCGCTCTCGCACACCTGGTTTTGGGGCACAAAAAGTGATACTTAATAATTTTAATTTCCTGCGCTCTGTTGATTGCTTCATAAATTGCACGATGAAGCAAGCAGAACGCTTGGCATTGCCGCTAGCTAGACTACGCTTGTGCAGCTGCCCCACTCCTTTTGTATTAATATGCTTGCCGAAACCAACCGAGACAAAAACCCACCCACCCATCTATGCCACCTGATCCTACTAGTTATCCGTTACGTCTGCTCACTCGGGCGACGCACAAGAGCGCGCTTCACTTATTTCAATCAAATTACGGCCAATGAATATTGAACTATCGCACACACACACACACACACACACACACACACACACCCGCACACACACACACACACACACACACTCACACGAACGCACTCATGGCAGACACAACGAAATGTGCAGAGCAAGCTGAAAATAGTTCTCGAATATTTGTTACCAATTTTTTTTTTTTTGTAATCCCCAACCTCATATATATTTATAAATATATCCATGTAGATATATATATGCATGGATATATCACGTTAACGGGTTGACAATTCGTAGACCATGCGAAACAAAAAGTGTACCAAAATATCGCGGGGGTCAAATCAAGCTACAGGAAATTCGTAATGGAAATGGCGCAAGTGATTTGACCATCGACGAAAAAAAAAAGTGGTAAAGTTAAAAAATCCATTAAAAGTTTTGTCAATATTACAGGATGTCATAGTTGTTGTTCCTTTTATTACTATTTTTTGTCAATTATTACTTTTTTTTTTTGTCTTGTGTACTTGTTGGCGTTTTTAGCATTTTCAATCAATCAGGATATTGCTTTATTCAAGGATTCTATATGCTGATTTTATTGAATATTTATATAAATATATGTAGGTTTGTATATATATATATATATATATATATATATTATATTGAATTATATTTATATATATATGTATACATTATATACATTATGCGAGGGGTATTCAAGTATCTTTCAGAATGTTAAGTTTCAGCAAACCTTTTTTTCACTCATAGGCCTCTCTTATGCCTATAATTTTCTTTACACAGACTTTTGGTCAGTAACAATGCCGCAGCCGTCTTTTCCAGGCCTGGTCCCACTGTAACTTTATCTTTATCCTACAAATTTAAGAGACGCAGGAAAGAGCAAACCAATGCTATGAATATGCAAATAAAGAAGGCTCAACATCATACTAAATTATACTTCACAGAGAATTAAACTCCATCTTTGCTTTAAGTCTGTAATAAATCAGATAGGTAGTTCTCTGAAGGCTAACAAAAAAGATATGGATAATTTAACAAATTAAATTTTTTTTTAGGTAAAACATATGAGGAGAAAGAATACAAGAGACAATAAATAAACATTTAAAGTTGGCCAGATCAATGAGGCATACTTTATTTATGATTAAAATCAATTTTAATTGTTTTTTTTTTTCACTATTTCTGGCGCTTTCAAGCTTAAAGCTGCTATAGCAACAGCTCTCACATACATCACCATAGATATGCTTGAATAAAGAAATATATTTAGTAAAAGAACACGAAGCTACTTGAACACGCCACGTATATAAACAATTTTATATAGCAACTGCCTTGATCGAGTAGAAAAAGATTGTATTTAAAATATAATTTTGGTAATTCATGCAAAGCATAAAAAACTTGTTTTAATCTAAATCAAATTTCGCAAAAGAGTCTCAAAAAAAAAAAAAAAAAAAATAATGAAATTAAGCATCGAGCTTAATGGAAGAAAAGCTTTTGACAGTTTAATTTGGGCATTTTATGCAATATTAAATTGCAGCATGAAACAGAGTTAATTAATGGTAGGAGTAGGAGGCAAAAAGTGATTATTAAAAATGCAAAAACTTGAATTTAAAGCGATTAAAATGCGGCTGGCCCTAGTTAAGGGATGCGCGGCAAGTGGAGCAGTATCCAAATTGTCCAGGACACACACACACACACACTTAGTCATTTGCTAGAAGTTGCTTCATTAGGATGCATAAACTGAAAAACAAATAGCGTTGAGGTTGCATATTCTTCTTCTTCCGCTCCCCCTTTTTTTTGTGTATATTTTCTAATGTAATGAAATAAGTTCAACAGGATCTCTGGCGTGCAGGCGCTGAAGAAGCAGCCCTTGTCCGGCAATGCAAATGCATATGTGTGTGCCAGTGTGTGTGTGTGTGTGTGGATGCGCCTGCAGCAAATTGGTGGCTCTAATTTTACTCGCAGGCAGCTCTCATTAAATTTTCATAGTTTTCCAAACGCGCCCGAATCCGAAAATGATAATTAAAATGCGCCCCAGCCTCCAGCAAGAGCTCGGCCAGTAGTGCATGTGAATGTGTGTTTGGGTGTGTGTGTGTGTGTGTGGCATGAATTATGCGCAAGCACACACTTAACACCCAAACGACCCGGCTCACAACGTGGCATCCTGCTGCTGCTGCTGCTGCTGCCGCTGCTGCTGCTGCAGTTGAAGAGTCGTTGCGGGCGGCTGTGGGCGCTTCAATGGGCGGGGCAGCAACTCATAAATGCTGTGCAGGCGAGCAAAAAGGACTCACACAGGATGCCAGAAGGACATCAGGCAGTAACGGCAGCCGGAGTACGTGCGCTAGCTAGCACGGGTCAGGATTCAGGCGTCAGGATTCACGGTAAACTCTGCTGGCTGTCTCAACTTACGGCCCCAGCTCTGATGCTGGCATCTACTTCATGCATGCATAAGAAAGCAGCTTCTTAAGCGGGCGTCACGCCCTCTGACTCCGCCACACTCACACACACACAGAGAGAGAAGCGCGCGCGCTCCTTAGGTAAAAACTGCAAACATTCAACGTCAAGCGTTGCGTATACGTAATATTTACAATGCCAACTCACTAAGAGGAACTTGTCTAATAGCCAATTGATTACCATTTATCTCATGGCACTCTAATTGTCCCCCGCTCTCTCCTTATTTATGTATTTATGTCATTTGCATTATTGCATTTTGCCGACTCCAACTTGAGCTATGCAGATGCCTGAGCTAATTGATTAGCTTCTTATACATTTATATATATTATTCTTTTCATTTATATTCAATATTTCTGCTGTGTGGCGTATACGTAATTTATATTGGAGAATAACGAAATTTGTCTAGGGCTGATGATTGATTAGCTGCAAATTAGACAAATCATTCATGTGTCTCGCTCTTTTCATGTATTCCTCTTTGTTACGTTACGTTACGTTGCCTTACGTTATTTCTCTTACCTTTGCTTCATATTTCTATTCTTTTTCCAAGTCTTTCCTCCTTAGCTTCATCATATTTCTCTGCTACTTTCTCTTATATTTATTCATTTCTGCTTTGTATTTCTATCTAGATAATGTTTGTCATTTAGCAGAGTTTACTGTATGAGCTGTGCGTGTGTTGCCATGTGCGTGTGTATGTGGGTGGGTGGGTGTGTGTGTGTGGCCAGGTGATGTGATTTATTGCATTGTGGTAACTTTTAGGTATCGCTCTGCTACGGTCTATGTGTGTGCCGTGTGTGTGTGCCGTGTGGTGCGTGGTGTGCTCTTTTTCGCTTAAGAGACAAACCGCTAATTTGTTATCATTTATCACCATGCTGAGACGAGCTCGCGCGCGCACATGTGTATGTGTGTGTGTGTGTGAGTGTGCGTATGCGTATGCGTGTGTGTGTAAACAATTTGTAAATGTGTTACATTTAAACCCTAAAGTAAAGTCTGTTCTGCTGTCCTCTGGCCCCCCTTTGTCTAGCAGCTGTGCTTGCCTGATTTTGTCATTGTGATAAATTCTTTGACGTTAACGTAACGTGAGATTTAAACGTGCGTGAATGTGTGTGTGTGTGTGTGTGTGTGCTTGTGTATTTGCGCACATGTTAGCTTAAATAATGAAAAGGGACCAAGGATTTCGTCCAGCCGCTAAATAATGACAGGCGACCGTACGGCTAAAGAGATAAACATTTTTATGAATCGTATTTCATTTGTGACTTACAACAATACAAAATAAAATTAGAAAGGTGAGCTTAATGCAGCATATCACAGGTTAAATACACTTGCGCACATGTCGCCTGAAAGGGGATTTGCCTTTTGTGAACTGGATCACCGTAACGGCTGAACCAAATATCCTCAAGAGCAAAATGAGCCACAATTTCGCTATACGATATGCATTTCGACTCGTCCCATTTGACTAATGGGGGCAGATCTCTGCTTAGCTGCGTGTCATGGCATGGCCTGGCTTTCCTCTACTTAAATAAAGTACGGCTTACCCTACCATTGGACAAATGTAATTGATCAAGCCTGCAGAGGCTGACAGTCCTCAGTTGGCACACTTGTAATATGCTTTGCAAGCTCGCAAAATATACTGAAGCTTTTTAAGGTCCCGCAGCCTACAATTCGTACCCTCTTTTTACTCTACTATTCTCATTACTAATTTCATTTTACCTTTCTTCTTTTTCCCTTTTATTCTCTTTTTTCTTCCCTCAGCTTACTTACTCTCTTTGCCGTTCTTTTTTAGACTCCTTCTATGCTCTTAAATAATATCCGCCTAATAATTGCGATTCCCTTTTCCTAATTTTCTGCTGTTTTCTATGCTTTTTACTAATATTTATAAGACTGCTCTGTTTGTCGTTTTACTCCTTTTTTTACTTTTTTATTATAAACTTTTTTTTTCTACTACTTTTATTATTCCATTTTCTACGCTCTTTCCTACCACTTTGCATACTCTTTTTCATAATCTTTCTAATACTCCCTTTAATACGTCCTTTCGTACATAATTTCCTACTTTTTTTCAACACACACTTTAATATTCTCTTTCCTTCTACCTTTCCCACTCCTTATGCTTCTCCCTCTCCTACTCCCTTTCCTACACATTTTCTTACTCCATTTCTACCTCTCTATCTGTCTATTCTCTTACCTCCTCCCTTTTTCCCCAATTGCATATTACCATTGTTTCTTCTTCTATTCCTTCTTTCCTTCTCAGATATGACACCTGAGTACCTCCCAGTTCAAAACTCAAATTTATATAATAAAAAAATTATACCCTGTTTTCCCATTTTAAAAGGTATAAACATAAGAATGTTTTTGATGAAGTAGATACAAAATCGAACCAGATATATAAAAAAAAAATAAAAAAATAGGAAAATTCATTGAGTGAACAGTGAGTTTTAGTTAAATTGAACAATCAAAGCGTTTCTTGTCAGTTCAAATGTTTATTTCAATACAGATAGGCCACATTAGGCTATTATATTTCAGATCAATATAAACTGTAGTAAAAGCTCTCGTCAATATCGCTTGGCATTTCCAAATCGACACACACAAATATGTCTAGGAGCTCGCTGCTGGCTCTGACCGCTGGCACGGCCGGCGCTATTCTGCTTGGCTTTTGCATCTATTACGATCAGAAGCGTCGTTCCGATCCCAACTATAAGCGGAAGGTGCACGAGCGTCGCCAGAAGATGAACCCAACGCCGCTTGTCTACGAAGCGGCAAGCGACGATACTGTTGAGCTCAACGATCATGAGGCCCTGCAAAAATATTTCCACAGCGAGATCAAGTTGGCCGAAGATCTGTTCAGGCAGGCCGAATTGGACGAGGGCCTCGTTCACTTCGCCAATGCCATTATGGTCTGCGCTCAGCCCGTCGCCCTGCTGGAGACCATGAAGATCGCTCTGCCCGAGCACATCTTCAGCCAGCTGCTGACCAAGCTATCCGAATCGCAGCTAGCTTCGACCATGTCCATGGACCTTGCATACGATTGAAGCTGAAAACGCCCAATCTTATCTTATTGTCATAAGTATTTCGAAGCCAAAACCAACAACAAAAAACACAAAAAAAAAAAAACCACAAAAATTTGCTTTGTGCAGCTATTGAAGCTGAAAGACCAAAGAGATTTCACCAATTTCATTTGGATGACAGAAATTATGTTATATGAATACTTTGCAAGCCTGTTCCCGCAGTTGCTCAATGTCGAACCTTAGATGCACCGCCAACATATGCCCAAGAGAAATACACTGAAAGGCAACCTTCATATAGAAATGATTTGCTTGTGTAATGTAATGAATGTCTAAAGAAATGTAAAAAAAAATAAATTATAAAAATTAAATTAAATAAAATTGTTCAGAAATATAAAGAAAAACAAATTGAATAATCGAATCGTTCGCTATTAAATATGGTTAAGGAAATGTAAGAAAAATATTCAAAAAGCAACTAGAAAAAATAAGAAAACTCTAGTCGGAGGCGCCCGACTACGAGATACCCAGATCCCATCTGATCATAGTTTTTGAATATAGCCCATAGCTCGTATGTATAACCATATCAGGCGACTTAAATCTATGACAATGGTACTAAAAAGGTCAATCAAAAAAGAATTATGCAAAAAAATCTACAAATAGATTGTAGATTAAGATGAAAGAGATCAAAATTCGTAACTGATTTTTCATATGGTTTTAACTCGATAGCAATTATTCAGGATAACAACTATTCATACAAGCGAGCCTAACAAAAAAACTTCGTATCTAGCTAAATCAATCGGGTGCTGCACGCCTCCTTCTGCCTAATGTCTTCCTTCCTTCGTCTTAAAGCTTGGGTTCTGAACTTAATTCAGTTTACTTAAAAATATTTTTTTTATACCTCAGCTGCATACACTGCTTATTGAGCATAAAATATATTGGAGCAGTTTCTAAATCAGCTTAAATAGGTGTTTGCTCTCCCATACTCCCACTAATGACTAAGACTGTAAAACTAAGACGCAATCTAAAAAATATCCTATAGTTCGAAGTACTTATCCAAATGTAACAAAAACCGAAATTGATAAAAATATACTTAAAGCTACATGAGTAGATAAAAATTCGTAACTGATTTGTCATATGGTTTTAAATCGATAACAATGTTTCAGGAATAGCTATCGATTTTCTGAAACAAAGTATACAGAAACTGAGATCGACGCTTTCTTAAATACGGACAGACGGACGGACAGACACAACAGACAGACGGCTTGTCGTTCTGATCAAGAATATATATACATTATGGGGTGTGCCACGCCTCCTTCCGCCTGTTACATACTTTTAACAAAACCATTATACCCTGTTTTTCCATTATTAATGGGTACTTAAATTCGTACTTAATGGGTACTTAAAATATCAGCTCAACAAACAGTTTAGAGTATCTCATAGTCGAGCAGTCTCGCCTACAGCTAACAAGCAATACATAATACTGAATCCATAGACTAGATTACAACTAAAATATTTCAAATGTGATTTGCAGTCTTACATATCATACAGCAATTATCTCATTTGACATTCCTCAATTGGTGTTTCGAATTGGAATAAAAAGCCAGAAACACGAGACAATCTTGAAGTCAACATGTTTGCGCGAACATAACGACCCTATTCGAGAAGCCCTAATTGGGAGCTAACGAGAGCTACGTTCTCACTCGGCAAGAAGGGGGAGAACGCTAGGCAAAAGCTATTCGTACCTTTGCCTTTTGCTATCTCTCACACACACACACTCTCTCTCTCTCTCTCTCGCCATCAGACTAGTTCGGGCAAAAACGAAATTGGTTCATTTCGACAATTTCGCTAGAGGCGGGATATATATACACACATCAATAAATGTCTGGCAATATTTAAATATGCATATGAATACATATCGACATACATACACAAATATATATTTATATATACATACATATACATATATATCTATATATATATATATATATACACATACATATAAACATTGAAAAATTTTGCAAATTAAGTTTCGAGGCTTTTGTGTTTCACTTGTAATTGTAATTGGATCTTAGATGAAGTCTGGGTAACTGGTTGAGTCCTCCTTGTTGGAGCTGGACGTGGTATGGCTATCGATGCACTGCAGCTCGTGCAGCTTCATGATCAATGACATAAAGACATAGTCCGGCAGCGATTCCTTCAATGCTCGCAGCACAGGCGCCGGCTGGGCGCACATCATAACCGCAGTGGCCAAGTGGATGAGGCCCTCCGACATGTTCTCCTCGCTTATCAGCAGCTGCCCCATTTTGATCTCTTCGTGAAAGCAGCGCTCCAAAGTCGCACTATCGCTGCCATCCATTGTGTCGTCATTCAGACCCCACTCATTGTCACTGGCATCATAATGTTTCATTAGTTCGATCTTCTGACGCTGACGGCGCTCGTGCACCTTTTGTCTGTAAGCGGGATCGAGCCGGCGCTTGCGATCAAAGTACATGCAATAGCCCAAGATCATGGCGCCGGCTGTGCCCACGGTCAATGCCAACAAGTATCTGGCCGACATTTTCAATCAATCGAATTACAATTTGAATTTCGAGTTTTTTTTTTTGACCAGGAATTTTGCAAATCATCAACGAAAATAGTATAAAATTTCAAAATTAATAAATAAATTTAAAAAGTTTTATAAATTTACTCGGGGTTGCTTATTTTTTTTTTCTTATGTTTATATATATATATATATATATATATATATATATTTTTTTTTTTATTTTTTTTAATAGCCCTACGTTCCGAGCTTCTACTTTTATTATCTGTGTTTGCCAAAGCAAGACTGAATAAATACTAGGAGAACTCGGCTCTGACGTGCCTGTACGAATGATGCTTAAAGCAAAGCCACTGCCATCGAAAGCAAATTGATTGGAATTTCCCATTGAGCCATGCGTAAAGCCTAAGCCTATATGATATCTGATTCCTAATCATTACTGAACTGAATGCGAACTGAATGCTGACTGCTTTTAGCTTAATGCTGAAGAATCATTGCCTTGGCTTTTCACTAGAGTGCAAGGTTAAATTTTATAAACATTTCTTAAGCTGTACATGACGAGCACCCTATGAATATGAATACATAAAATATACCTAGCGCTAAACTGAGCAATATAACAATATCTTACAGCTCCAGGGCTTCCGCTTAACAATTCTATACTCTCACTAAGATCTATGTGACGAAAATTCTACGATCTATGTATATTTAAAAAATAATTGTCATATTGCAAATAGCTTAACGAAGTTGTCTCTGGGAATGTGCTTAACAAGTTGTCTTTCTCATTTTCAGGTAATTGACAACCTCGCACTCATCGCTGGAACTAGTTCAATCTGCTGCTAACTCTTTTGGCTTAGCATTCCCAGCGCGAACATATTAAGGATAAGGTCGTAGTCGTGGCAACTTTAATGAAATTGTGCATGCCGAACAATAGAAAAAAGAAATAAAAACAGAGACGAAAAGGGCTGACAGAGTTTGTTTATGTGTGGGCGTGGCACGCTGTAAGCCCAAATGAGCATATGCATATTTCATAAGACCTTTTCTTGTTTTTTTTTTTAGTTTTTTGCTCCGCTCGAGTTATGTTAAAATTTTTACTGCTACTACTACTACTCCGTTTGGCCGCCGGCCCATAAAACAAAAAAGAAATGGAAAGGAGAGACGAAAACTTAAGAAACTGCAAATATTGTTGCCAACTGAGTATGAGTAAAAAGTAGCAGCAAAAGAAAACACACACAAAAGGAGCGCAGTGGATAAATGCGCAACGGAAAGAAAGCAAAAAAAAAATAAAATAAAATAAAATAAAAAAAAAATAAACAATAAAAAAAGAAGCAACGAAAAAATTTGTGATGCGGCCATAACGAAATTTTGCTGCCGCCATTTCCGTTTTGAAATTTCCTTTTCTTACCGTAATTTGTCGGTGATTCATTTGCTCTGCCTCGCATTTATTTCTGCCTTCATTGCCTTTCGCACGGCCCGGCCAACTGACACGCCTCTTCAGCCACTCGTAGTGCCCAAGAGTACGTCTCCGGTCTGCGTCTTCTATTAAATGCTTTTATTTTTTTTTTTTTTCGTACTGCAACTTGTCATAGCCGCAGGCCGACACGAAAGAAAACTCTGTGATCTCTCGGAGCTGTGATACCCTATGAATTTTGCTTTCCATTCTTTCGACTAAGCGTGTTTCGCTCTCCAGAAGACATTGCCATCAATAGTCGTCGCTCCATAGCAAATATGAATATATTTAAAAGGAGAAATACTTAAGAAGCTAATGAAAATTATTGAGTTATGAATATCAACCGTTTGCGAACCGGTTCCTGAACTGCGAATATGTTTGCATATTCCCACAATGCATTTATTTAGATTTAAAACTATTTTATAGCACTTACAGCTCTTTGAGTGTTCAAATGAATATTGAATTGGAACCATTTATAAACTGGTCCATTCACTTAAACAGACCCAAGCATTGAAAACTGCTCAAAAAAATATTGTTTAGAATTTTAAATTGACTACTTCTTGAGTGTTGAAATTGAACCACTCTAAAACCAGTTCATGAACTTAAAATGTTATGCTTTCTCAACACTTATGAATATATGGCGACATAGAAATACTTGGATTATTATTTTCTGAAATGTGTCATAAAGTGTCTTTTGAACCAGTTCACAAGCTGAAAATAAATATGTTGACACACATGCGTGGATTAAGAGCTATTCTAATTAATTCATAGAAATAAATAAATTAATAAATTAATAATTTTCAATAAAATGTGTTTTTGAACTAGTTCATGAACTGATTGCAAAGTCACTAGCATATTGGGCTATTATGTTGAAGCTTATGGATATCAGAACGATTTTATTTATTTACAGATTTTAGATTTCTAATCAAGTAATCGAATCAGTTCATGAACTACTGCCAAAGTCACTAACATATTAGTATAATAATGGGTATATGGATACTAGAAACTATTCTAGGTTCAACACGATAAAATCATTTGCGCCAGTTCATGAACTAATGCAATGTGTATGGGATATGAAATATGCTAAGTATTAAAGTCTAGGCTTAATAGTTTTTTATAAATTTCTTTCATGGGCAAATTGTTATGCATTTTGTCCATATATGTGAGTATTTTAAAAGTTCTCACTTCGATGATTTTGAGCCAGCTCACAGCGATGAGCTGTCAACACAGCTCGCAGAATGCTGCGTATTTCACTTGCAATCTCAACTCTCATATTCTTTGCTTTCTCCTTGCCACATCAGTTCAAATCATTGCTCCTTGAGCGCCTGCCTGAGCTATCAAAGTGATACACTTTAGAACTGGTTCAGCGAACTCAGCGCATGCAATTATCCTGTACACATATCCTTGAGCCCTTTCGCACTTTTGCCGCTTGTTCAGCGCGCCCTCGTTCGAATTGTGTGTTTCGTTTCATTTCATTTTCGTCTTCATTTTCATTTCATTTTCATTTTCATTTTATTTTCATTTTATTTTCATAGTGCACACATATTTCGCGTGCTTTTAATTTTGTTGTTCAAATTTGTTTCCTCATTTTTTTCTTCCTCGTTTTTTTTTTTCTTCCTTTTTGCTTTGTAGTTTTTTCTTGTAACCCGCATGCGACGATTCAGGCGTTAAACAAGCGTTGACAACGACAACAACAACAACATGCGCTGAGGTGTGTGTGTGTGTGTGTGTGCGAGCAAATAGCATAAAAACGTAGCGTATGAGTGATACAAGTGTAAGTTTGTTGAAGTGCTCGGATGGGGACAAAGCACAAAAAAGATACACTTTAAAAAAAAAAATGTAAGAATGACAGGCACTGCACGCGCAAATACCCTGTAATATGGTATAACTATGCATTCGAGCCATAAAGGGGATTTAGCTATCAAGTTAGCCTAGTAGAAGCCTTGACTGAATTTTTATGCCCATAAGAAATGCAAGCAAAGTGAGCCTTATCTGGTTAACTCTACAGGGTATAAAAAAACGTGAACAGTAAAAATTGTGCACAACTATAAGCATACCTAATGTGTGCCCTGTGTGTGTGTGTGTGTGTGTATGTGCCCAGTGTGTGTGTGCGCGCGCGCGCGCGCTGTGCACGTGTGAGCGGACGCCGAGTGCAACTCATGTATTTATGAAGTGTCAACAGCTTCGTCATGATACATGGGACCTTAAGCTATCTGCCCGCACACACAGCTCAACGGCTCATCCATGTGTATGCTATCTATGCCTGTGTGTGTGTGCGTGTGTGTCACTTTTTTTTTTTTTTTTGTTGTGGGTAGACAACAGAATTTGTGCGGTTGTGACACTTGAGGGTAGCTTAATAGGTATTTTTTCCTTGTCTTTTGCACTGAGTATGATCTCAACATGCAGCTGCAGCTAATTGGTTGATGAAAAACGATTATTTATTACATTCTATCAATCAAAAATTACAGGGTATATGCTGGTAATCGAACTCTTATTGGAATTTGGAAAACTTGGGTAATTAAATCGCAGGGCCTAAGAAAAATGTATAGAGAAAGCAGTCAGAGTACCTGAGTGAGAGGGTGAAAGAAGACGAAAGACGTGAAAATAATAATTAAATAATATATATAAATAAATAAATAAAGCTATTCATAAAGGGTCAGTTCCCAGCCTTAAAAATAATGCCAACACAGCAGAAGACCTGCACATGAAAGATGAGCTCAACTAAGACTAAAAGAGATACATAATTTAATTAATTTTAATATAACCATGGAGGACAAGTGCTCGCAGTGAGCGTAGCCACAAAATGCATTAAGTCAAGTCAAAGTAATGCCATAAAAATAACCACGAGCATAGCTAACTAAGACTGGAGGTTAAGTGGACATGTTAAGCCAAGTGAGACTTTAAGGGGCTTATTAGCCGCCTTGACCCACTCAAAGGGCAAACGCCAGTGCAGAGCACCAGCTCCACAAGGACTTGCTGTTAGTTCACATGGAATTTATCGTTGTTGTTGCTGTTGCGCTTAAGCAGGATGGAGATAGTGAGGGCATCATCTAGTCGAATGCACAACGGCAACACACATACTTTTTTAAAGCCCCAGTTCATGGAGAATTGGTGCTCTGGGTATATTGGATTTGTTGCACTCAATGTTGCAGGCTGAAGAGGCAACAGCCGTGCTCGTCTTATTGTGGTTTTTTTTTCCCCCGCATCCGTTTTACTTGTCTGGGCGTCTATTTATGCATTCATCTATCCATCCATCCGCCTGTCTGTCTGTCAACCACCGCTCTTTACGTCTATCTTCTATCTGCCACAACGTCTCCCTTTCCATCCGTCTGATCTACTCTTCCCATAAACGTTCGTTCCTATAGCCATTTGTCTGTCCTTCCGACCGTCCATCCGTACGTCCGTCTCGTTCCTCTACTTAATTGAGAAGACGTTACACATAATTTTTTATTTATATTTATATTTTATATATTTTATTATATTTTTATTTATAATAATAATTTAATTAATTTAGCTTCCTCAATCTTGAAATCTTGACTTCAGGGTATATGCTAGTTAGATACTCTCGTCTGGAGCATTAGTACTTGTCCTGTAGCGTGTTGCAACTCAATTTAAAAGCATGCCGAAATATGGAAGTGCACAAAAAAAAAAAAGAAAGAAAAAAACACAGAAGAGAAGCTCACACAGATACAGTAAACACGAAAACAAGTCAAATGGAGGCAGATGCAAGTACATGAACAAAATGGTCGACAGTCAGTCGAAATTGTGTTTCTATGTCAAGCATAAATTTTAGCATTCTCCGTGCCTCTGTTGGTTTCTCTCTCTCTCTCGCTCTCTCTCTCTCTCTCTCTGCCTAAGTATGATGAATCAGAGAGACTCGCGACAGAGTCCTGGGATTTCTGTATATAAATATATATGTATATATCTATATATGGAAGGTGACTGCTGTGCTTAATGAATGCCGCCACCCCAGGGCCGCCGAGTTAGCGCCCAAGGCGCTTATATCATTTTCTTGTTAGTGCAAATAAATTATACGGAAATAATTTCATTTAGTTTGTGCAAAACAGAAAAAGAAAACGAGAATGAAGGATAAAGCAGAAGTAGAAGTAAAGCAATGAAAATTGTCTTGGCCAAATGGGAGCATTCACTGTGCGTGCGGTTGTGCGGCTGTGCGTGTGCCGTCGAGTGATCTCTCAATTCGCAACAGCCTGACAGCATTTAATTTCAAATGTAGCTAAAAGTGTCTAATTGCTGCTTGAAAGCATCCACAAAATGCTGAAAGCAAATGCACTTAACGCAGCTGGATGTTATCCCATTCAAGGTTGTTGCAAGTCGTCGGGAAGTATTCCCAAAAGGACGTCGGCGACGACGTTGCTCTGGATTTGATTTGCGCTATACCTTCGTTGCCACCATTGAAGTGAAGTCAGCTGCATGTGAAGTGGATAGCTTGTTTGAGTGATAAAGCCCTGCTTCTGGCAATTCCCTGGCTTGCTTCACGCTTCGCTTCTCTCTGCGCATAACTGTTGATTTTAGCAATGCGCTTTGCTTCTCGCTTCAATTCGGGCTTAGCTTCTCACTTTGATTTCTTAATTTGCTGCTCCTGATTCGATCGCTGCGGGCTTCAATTATGCAATTTTCTTATCCTTTTACTCTGATATGCTTCTCGCCTTGCCAACCTCTTTTTCTACTCGGCTATTGCCGAGAGTCACTTCCGTTTGACTCGCTTCTATTCTTATTGCTTAACATATTTCTGGTCTTACTCTTCACAATTGATGGAATATTTTTAGTTTCAGCTCACATCCTTCTTGAATTGTTTTACTTATCAAAATTTTTCAATTATTTTTATTTTTGACCCAGATTCCCGATTTGTTTGCTTCATTACTTTTGTAGTTTTATCTGCCCTTTCGCTTTGCTCTTTAATACTCAATTTTTTTCCAATCTTCTCAGCACTTGATTTTTTTTTTAAATTATGCTTCTTTTTTAACTTCTTTCTTTACGTTATTTTTTATTTACTTTTTTTCTTACCTTTCTTATATTCATACCTTTCTTATATTCATAGCTCTTTTATAGCTACTTTCCTCTTTATTGTTTTGTTGATTTTTTCCCTGATTTCTTATTTTGGTCTTATTTTGTAGATTCATAAATTAATTTTTAATTTTACAATTTTTATCATATTATTTTTTTGTTTTTATTTATTTATTTTTTATTATTTATTTGCGATTTAATCTTTTGCAAATTATTTTGCTTCTCTCTTTGCACAATTTCGTTTTTCTCTTTAGTCCTTCAACTTATTTTATTGCTTCTCTTTGTGATTTTGGGCTTTTCTCTTGGTCCAACAATTTGCCCTGCACTTAACTTTTTACTCATTTGCTTCTCTCTGCCTCTCACTCTTTGCTGCACCTCTCTCTTGTTCTATCGCAATTTTCATTCAGCTGAAGAAAGTCCATTTGAATTTTCCTCTTCAGCGACTTTTCAAACACTTGGCATTCACACAATGCAAACTTTATGCAGTTCATTCGTTTTGCGGCTGTTTTTTTTTTTTTTTTTTTTTCTTTGTTGTTATTTTCCTCTTTTTTTTTCGTGTTCTTTGGAATTCAATAAAATCAACCGAAATTGGTAGTCAATAGCTCGCTCGCTGTCTGTCGTTCTGGGTGGGTGGGAATGGGGCCACAAGCCGCACGGTTTGCCTTAAATTGTTTTCCGACAAATTCCGTGATGAGTGTATGGAAGGCGGCGGTGCGGGGAGGGGCGGCGCAGGGCCAAGGGCTGCAGAGCAGGCATAAGGAATGATACAATGGAGAATAACTGGGGGAAACAAGTGAAAAAGTGTTGAAACACATTTTACAACTCAGCTGGAGTGCTTAATTACACACATAGAGAGATAGAGACAGAGAGAGAGAGGAAGGGAACGCGGCGGAGATAGAGAGAGAAAGTGGGAGCGCTAACAATGCCAAACAATAGCCAAAAGGAGAGTGGCAAATAAATTCGTGTGCGGTGGAACGTGTTGTATTGTAATACCAGAAAACTACAAAATCAAAACCACGATGGCTACAACAACGACAGCAACGAGGAACTGTAACAGGCAACAACAAGTGGAACTGGAACTGCAACAAACGCCTCCAAAGCCTGGCCCCACGCCCACTCAAACAATCTGCACTTTGAGCTGTTTAGGTGGCCATTAGTCTTAATGACTTTGCAGCAAAGAGGGCGAGCCAAAGGGAGTGAGTGAGTGAGAGAGAGAGAGAGAGAGAGAGAGAGTATTGGAGAGCGTAAGCCAAATAAATAGTCAAGGCCTGCAAGAGCTGCAGCCAGCGAGCCATGCACATTGAAAAGAAAACTCTTTTTCCCTTGAAATGAAAGTATTTAACTGTGAGGCCTGGCAGCTGGGCTCTGTGGGCGTGGCTGGCCACTGCTTAGGCGCTGGGGAACTAACTGCTGTGCTATGACGGCGACAAATGAAATTTCTACTGAAAAAGCGTAAACAACTTGTGTGGCTGTTTTTTTTTATTTTTACTTTTATATTTTACAGTGATTGCCCGTTCTTATGCTGCGCTCCAAACTGTCATCCCAACAAATCAAGTTTATGCGTCAGACAATATCATGAAACTTAAGAAAAAACGATTCAAGTTCAGTCAAGACTCCTTGAAAGGGAACTAACTAGGTAGGGAATATATATCAAATCTTTGTCATGATTTATTTCAGTTGAAGTTTTGGCATTTCTTTTTTTTTTCCTTTTTAATGACCACAAAACAGTTTGCGGCTTTGTAAAGCTTTTATTCTCAGTTTCTGGGTTGTTTATGAACATGCGATTCAGCATTTCAGCATTTAAGTCCCATTACGCCATATAAGCCGAAGCCAGCGGAAGTGCATGGTCATGAATTATCGTCATTTTGTCACGCATAAACATAAAAGATGCACTGCAAGTGCAAGTATTATATACCCTGTAATTACTGACTTGAGCAAAGAGCTATGCACAAAAAGTATATGGCAAATGGAATTATGATTATGATTTGTGTGATAAAAACTTCTTCCAAATATCTCAACATGATCAGCTGTAAATCATACAAAGATTGATTAACTCAAAAAACTAATATAAATATATTTATCGATATATAACAAAATCTATCTATGCTCTGTCTACAGGGCATCTGCCTGCTCTCAATTGGAATAATTTTGGTTTGTATTTTTGGAACGTCGCGTATTGTAAACAATTAAAACTTTACGCGACTTGGCAGAAACTTCACGTTTTAATTCCACTTTTCGTAAGAACGGTAATTTTTAATGAGCATGCCAGGACTTCAGCTGCAAGTATCATCATCATCATCATCATCAGTAGCAGCAACAACATTATCATGATAATGATTATATGCAAGTGGAGCCAGAGCTTCGGCTAGCATTATCAAGGCGCAGCGTCCGCTCTCTGTCTCCGTTCTGCATCTATCTCATTCTCTCTCTCCATTGCTGTCTCTGTCCCCGTCTGGGTCTTCCGGTTGGGCGTCGCATCCTGCTGTGCCTCGCTACTTTTTTGTTTACGACAATGAGGAGCACGCCAACATCCTGTGATGCGCCAGTGCCACGCCCAACTGCGACTGTTCAAGCTTTAGTTTTTCTTTTGCATACTTCAGCAGAATTTAGTCAGTTTGAATACCCTATAATAAAAAATACAGCATACAGCATACAGACTACAGCATACAGCATACAGCATACAACATACAGCATACAGCATACAGCATACAGCATACAGCATACAGCATACAGCATACAGCATACAGCATACAGCATACTGCATACAGCATGCAGCATACAGCATACAGCATACAGCATACAGCATACAGCATACAGCATACAGCATGCAGCATACAGCATACAGCATACAGCATACAGCATACAGCATACAGCATACAGCATACAGCATACAGCATACAGCATACAGCATACAGCATACAGTATACAGCATACAGCATACAGCATACAGCATACAGCATACAGCATACAGCATACAGCATACAGCATACAGCATACAGCATACAGCATACAACATACAGCATACAGCATACAGCATACAGCATACAGCATACAGCATACAGCATACAGCATACATAATACAGCATACAGCATACAGCATACAGCATACATACAGCATACAGCATACAACATACAGCATACAGCATACAGCATACAGCATACAGCATACAGCATACAGCATACAGCATACAGCATACAGCATACAGCATACAGCATACAGCATACAGCATACAGCATACAGCATACAGCATACAGCATACAGCATACAATACATCATACAGCATACAGCATACATCATACAGCATACAGCATACAGCATACAGCATACAGCATACAGCATACAGCATACAGCATACAGCATACAGCATACAGCATACAGCATACAGCATACAGCATACAGCATACAGCATACAGCATACAGCATACAGCATACAGCATACAGCATACAGCATACAGCATACAGCATACAGCATACATAATACAGCATACAGCATACAGCATACAGCATACAGCATACAGCATACAGCATACAGCATACAGCATACAGCATACAGCATACAGCATACAGCATACAGCATACAGCATACAGCATACAGCATACAGCATACATACAGCATACAGCATACAACATACAGCATACAGCATACAGCATACAGCATACAGCATACAGCATACAGCATACAGCATACAGCATACAGCATACATCATACAGCATACAGCATACAGCATACAGCATACAGCATACAGCATACAGCATACAGCATACAGCATACAGCATACAGCATACAGCATACAGTATACAGCATACAGCATACAGCATACAGCATACATAATACATAATACAGCATACAGCATACAGCATACAGCATACAGCATACAGCGTACAGCATACAGCATATGTATACAGCATACAGCATACAGCATACAGCATACAGCATACAGCATACAGCATACAGCATACAGCATACAGCATACAGCATACAGCATACAGCATACAGCATACAGCATACAGCATACAGCATACAGCATACAGCATACAGCATACAGCATACAGCATACAGCATACAGCATACAGCATACAGCATACAGCATACAGCATACATAATACAGCATACAGCATACAGCATACAGCATACAGCATACAGCATACAGCATACAGCATACAGCATACAGCATACAGCATACAGCATACAGCATACAGCATACAGCATACAGCATACAGCATACATCATACATCATACAGCATACAGCATACAGCATACAGCATACAGCATACAGCATACAGCATACAGCATACAGCATACAGCATACAGCATACAGCATACAGCATACAGCATACATAATACATAATACAGCATACAGCATACAGCATACAGCATACAGCGTACAGCATACAGCATATGTATACAGCATACAGCATACAGCATACAGCATACAGCATACAGCATACAGCATACAGCATACAGCATACAGCATACAGCATACAGCATACAGCATACAGCATACAGCATACAGCATACAGCATACAGCATACCGCATACAGCATACAGCATACCGCATACAACATACAGCATACAGCATACAGCATACAGCATACAGCATACATCATACAGCATACAGCATACATCATACAGCATACAGCATACAGCATGCAGCATACAGCATACAACATACAGCATACAGCATACAACATACAGCATACAGCATACAGCATACAGCATACAGCATACAGCATACAGCATACAACACACAGCATACAGCATACAGCATACAGCATACAGCATACAGCATACAGCATACAGCATACATACAGCATACAGCATACAGCATACAGCATACAGCATACAGCATACAGCATACAGCATACAGCATACAGCATACAGCATACAGCATACAGCATACAGCATACAGCATACATAATACAGCATACAGCATACAGCATACAGCATACAGCATACAGCATACAGCATACAGCATACAGCATACAGCATACAGCATACAGCATACAGCATACAGCATACAGCATACAGCATACAGCATACAGCATACAGCATACAGCATACAGCATACAGCATACAGCATACAGCATACAGCATACAGCATACAGCATACAGCATACAGCATACAGCATACAGCATACAGCATACAGCATACAGCATACAGCATACAGCATACAGCATACAGCATACAGCATACAGCATACAGCATACAGCATACAGCATACAGCATACAGCATACAGCATACAGCATACAACATACAGCATACAGCATACAGCATACAGCATACAGCATACAGCATACAACATACAGCATACAACATACAGCATACCGCATACAGCATACATAATACATAATACAGCATACAGCATACAGCATACAGCGTACAGCATACAGCATACAGCATACATAATACATAATACAGCATACAACATACAGCATACAGCATACAGCATACAGCATACAGCATACAGCATACAGCTTACAGCATACAGCATACAGCATACAACATACAGCATACAGCATACAGCATACAGCATACAGCATACAACATACAGCATACAGCATACAGCATACAGCATACAGCATACAGCATACAGCATACAGCATACAGCATACAGCATACAGCATACAGCATACAGCATACAGCATACAGCATACAGCATACAGCATACAGCATACAGCATACAGCATACAGCATACAGCATACAGCATACAGCATACAGCATACAGCATACAGCATACAGCATACAGCATACAGCACACAGCATACAGCATACAGCATACAGCATACAGCATACAGCATACAGCATACAGCATACAGCATACAGCATACAGCATACAGCATACAGCATACAGCATACAGCATACAGCATACAGCATACAGCATACAGCATACAGCATACAGCACACAGCATACAGCATACAGCATACAGCATACAGCATACAGCATACAACATACAGCATACAGCATACAGCATACAGCATACAGCATACAGCATACAGCATACAGCATACAGCATACAGCATACAGCATACAGCATACAGCATACAGCATACAGCATACAGCATACAGCATACAGCATACAGCATACAGCATACAGCATACAGCATACAGCATACAGCATACAGCATACAGCATACAGCATACAGCATACAGCATACAACAAACAGCATACAGCATTCGGCAATCGTGTCCTCTGCATGCAGATAACTTATTCGCTTAGCATTCAAAAACGTTGTATTGTTATATTTGTTATTTACAGGGTAACTACTATACTCATAAATTAACTGTAAAGACTCAGGTTTTTTTTCGGCTTATCTGCTCTTTACTCGGCACTGAAGGAAACAACACTTGCCGGCATTCGGTGTAGCTCGTTTAGTAATTTTCATAAATTACCCTTCAGACGCGAACAAAGAAAAGGAGCTGGGAAAGGGAGAGGTGGAAACAGGATAGCGTGAATGGTGCTTCAGGCGCTGAGAAACACATTTTCAAGGATTGCTGGAAGGACTCGCAGCTTTCACTCTCGCACGCACAAATTATCATTATCGGACGCTGTCTTAACCCAGTTCGACTCAAACAAATTCATTTTAAATGATCAAATAATTGCGCAGATTTTCGTAAAAAAAAAAATATTCAACAATTCAATTGCGTTTGCCGCGTATACCCTGTAAATATGCCGATTGTGGCCTAATAGGTTGAAACATGGATAACAATGGCAAGACGAACAATGTGTCAATATGTTCATGTGCAGAGTATTCCATGAATATATTGAAATTATTTTTCGTTGGCTGCCGCCGCTTATTTTGATGTCTGAAATTTTCGCCCATTTGAAATGGATGCTCACTCGAGTGTGAGCCAACGCTTGAATGCACTCGAAGTGCATTCGGGCTTCTTCTGTGCGCAATGCAAAAGATTTCATGTAAATGATTATTGTGGCAGCAGTCGCTGTTTGCTATTGCAGCTGCTGGCTAACTATCCAAACGAATACTCCATTATCGATGGCGAAAATCGAAAGTAAATAGCAACATGTATTGCTTTCATGCTACACATAACTAAAGGCTTTATTTATAGAGGAATACTGAATAAATATGCAGCTATATGTTATCGATAACATTCATCGCTAGCAGGCATAAGCTGTGAGGTGAAAGATTCTGATAATTAACATGTAAGCATTGTCTGCATATCAAGGCAATATGAAATATATAAAATCCTTGTTTGCCAGAGTAAAAATTTATCGATAGGCACTAATCAATTAGCTGAAGGTTAACTCAAATTTTTTTTAAAAATAATATAATGGAATATTTATATTTATATTTTATTATATTAGCTAAAAACATAACTTACATATAAGCAAGCTAGTTTCCCATAATCGATAACACACATAAGCATATAACTAAATTGGTAAGGTGTACGAAATGATTAATGCCATTTAATAGACTAGTTGCCTGTTGATGACTAATATATGAAACTAGTCGATCAGTAATCGATAACATAAAACGATAACTTGGGAAATATGAAAAATGTCAGCTAATGAATCAAATAGAAATTTGTATGTCAAATGGTCATAAGTACACATGACCAAGATATATTCGTACATATCTGTATATATATATATATATATATATATATGTATATATGGATGTGATGATGAGTAGCTGCTCTTTGTGACAGTTGCTGTTACAATGGCTGCAGATAAGCCAGAGAAGCAGCCAACAACTGAAAGCAACACTTGAAACAATAATAATAACACAATCAAGTGCCTGTTCGCACACGTTTTTCAAGTGGTGCAAGCACCACCAAACCCACTCTCAAGCCACTCGCCCACACACACAAACACATATATATTTATATATGTGTGTGCATTTGCATGGCATTACGTATACGCGGCGTGTGCTGGACGACGAGCACTACACGCCGGCCGGCCTTTGCGTTCTTTTTACACATGCGTGCCTAAGAAGAGCCCATGTGCAGCAGCAGTTGCCCCATCTCATTCTCGCCACAAGCTGCCCGTTTCGCATATGTGTGTTCATCTGGCCCCCATCAGCTCAGTTTCGCTCGGCACTGGCGGTGCAGCCAACCCGCTTTGTGAGTGAACATTTTAAGCCTTCAAGCTATCATCATCATCAGCAGCAGCAGCAGAAGCAGCAAGTGAAGCAGGGGCCAACATTTTGTAACAATAGTCAGGTGTGTGCAGATGTGCGTGTGTGTGGGTGTGTGTGTGTGTGTTTGTGTTTGTTTGCTGCCATGTCTGTGTTTGCTTTAGGTAATCATTTCAACGTGCTCATTCTAGTGGTATACTCCAGCCCCAGCCTGGCTGCATCTTCAGCTGGCACTCTCGTTGGCAACGACGGGCAGCATCTGTCTCAGCCAGCTGATCACCTGCAAGATAGGCGAGAGGGATGGCCGCTGACTCATGCAGCAAGTCAAGCAGTCAGCAAGCTGTTCCTGCATTCCAGCTCCCTATGCAATGCCATAATAAATTCGAGTTTGACTAGCTCAACCCACAACCCTGCACCTGGTTGGCCAAAAGAAATGTCAGACCACAAACAACACATTGGTGGTGCACCCCATAAACTTGACTGTCATATATCTTCCAACAGCCATCTCACTCACTCTACCTCTCTCTCTCTCTCTCTCACTCTGATTCTCTCTCGGCCTTCGTTTCCTCACATGCAACTTTGCTTTGCTCTCTCCGCAAATTGTATAGGAACTTGCTTTGACCAAGCACTTTATAACTTTATTAACCAACATTTCTTTTGTGTATGCGGACAGTTATTAAATGACTTTTAACTTTGTTCGACTTTATGTTTTTTATAACTTGAGACATTAGATAAGCTTGCAAGCCAAATGAAGAAGTCAAGCGAGCACAAGCTTTTTTTCAAGAAATCAATTACAATCTCAGTGAGCTGACTAATTGAGATAATTCCAAGTGCTCGGGGCGGCAGTGTCCCACTGGGGCAAGAGCTGAAACATAACTAAGGCTAACTAAGAGATTGAGCTCTGCACAGAGCTGTTGCTTCAATCAGTGTCTGCTGCAGGGACCACAATTAATTTAATGGCTTTCATTGAAGTTGCATGCTCTAAATATTTACCTAAGATCGTAAATACGATATTGAGACTGGTTATATATAAGCGTTTTATATGTGAGAGACACGGACATATATTACGATATTCAATTGTATTGAGCTGTACGCTTCATATGTCAGAGACTAAATCACCACTTAAATACGATATTCAAGTCATTTCAAGTTTTATGACTTTGAATATTAAAGCCATAACCGTAATACGATATTCACCTTATTCGAGTTGTACGCTTTATATGTAAGAGAATTAGATTGTGAATACGGGATTCAATTCGCTTTTAGTTTTATGTTTTGTGAATAAATGACTAAAGACAATATTCACTCATTGCAGTTGTACTCTTTATATGTAAGAGACTTAGATCGTGAATACGAGATTCAATTCGCTTTTAGTTGTACATTTTATATGAAAAAGGCTTGGATCTTAAATACATTATTCTACTAGCTTCAGGCTATAAATTTTATGATCATTTTATTCTATATGTAAAAGACCGAAATACGATATTCAACTCGGTGCATGTTGTGCGTTTTATATGTAAAAGACTCAGGCCGAAATACGATATTCAACTCGGTTGAAGTCGCACGTTTTATTTGTTACCGACTTAGATCGCAAATACCATTTGCAACTCGTTTGAGTTGTATTAATTTCTATAAGCCTACGATATTCAAAAGCAACATTGTAACTTAACGGAAATATTTATAAGTTGCTTAAGATTTGAGCAACTTTTTTTTTATGAATTTATATATAATTTATAAAGAATTTATATATTTATAAAAAATATTTATTAAGAATTTATTAAAAAAAAAAAAACGCAATTTAAAATTTCAATACAATGGAAAGGAAAAATGTGTGATAATTTATCAACAGTTGCAAATGCTTAATTATGACTTAATTTTGGTAATTACTAGCAAGACTAGTTTTGTATATTATTATTCAATATCATATAATGCAAGCATAAGTCATTTAATCAGACTAAAATTCCATTTGGGTTTGCCTAGACATAGCTATTAGCTATTGGAATGTTACATAGAGTCTACTTTTTAGTACATTTATATAAAGCATATCCAAAGGAAATTTAAGTCTAGTTTCCTTTCATATCAAAAGACTCAATTTTTATTCAATTTATATACTCTTATGCATATATTGAAGGAAAACTCGATTCGCATTCCATTTCAGATATATGAAATATTTGATTGCAGTTTTCGGTTAAGTTTTTCATTTGTTCGCGTAATCGGTACGGGCCATAGACAAAAATGTGATCAAGCATAAGCAGCTAGCTGCAGCTAGCTGTTCACAAAATTTTGCATGGATATGAGTTTTAAGCAATATTGCTTAGCTAAGAGCGAATTCATATGTGACACGTGCTTTATGCAGCGCTTTACTTTGACAGCATCTTTGATATGGCAAGCGTATAACCTTTGGCGCTAGTCATAAACTTCAAGAGCAGCTCAAGTGGCAACAGCTCGTTTTTGGCCTTTGAGTTTAATCATTTAGTCAACAACAGAGAAAAAAAAAAAGGACGAAGAAGAAGAATGCCTTAAAAAAGTGCAACAACGGCAACGAGCAGAAGTAGAAGACAGACGCAAAAGCCAGTCAACGAAATAACCTTTCGCTTATGCATGCTAGCTGCAATTTATGGGCACACACACATAGACTGGCACGCATCCTTGGCACGTGTGTGCGTGTACGTGTTGGCGTCTATGTGTGTGTGTGTGTGTGTGTGTGTGAAAAGTCAAGTTGGAAAATGTTTCCAACCAACACCTTCTAATAGTTTCTAGGTTCCCTGCCTCTTTGCACTTTTTTTTTCCTCACTTTTTTTTCGCTTCAGCTTTCAATGGCAGCCATCGCTGACACCATTTTGTAAGCCTGTCTGCCAGTGAGTGTGTGTGTGTAAGTCCTTTTTGCTAGCTTGTTTTGAAATTAAAAAAAGAAAATATTTATATGTATACATATATATATATATATTATATATATATATATATATATATATATATATATATTTATACATAAACTTTTAGCCTTTGACTTTGGGAGTCGTTATGCATTTTAATGCACGCACACTTCGCGCATCTTTTGGCCTTGAGCCAAAAAGCAAACAAACAAAAAAAAAAAAAAAAGAAAAGAAAAGAGGCAAAATTAAAGTAAATTTGTACTAAGGCACTTCAGTGTCAAGTTCTTTAGAGGGAATTCAGCTTAAATGCAAATGAAAAACTGCAACAAAAACTTTTGATTCGAATGCATGTCGTCTAATGCCTATCAAAATACGTTCAGCAAATAGGGTATATTGGTGGCTCACTCTATCTCTATAACTTATTGCTGCTTAAAGAGGTTGCTTGATTCGCATAATACCATAGTTCACTATTATTTTAGTTGCCAGTGCGATAAGCGACTTGAAATTTGGTATATACGCGGCATATTCAGTCTCGCTCATATTCAGTAGCAGCAATGTTTGTCTATGTTTGGCCAACTGCCAACTCGAGCAAGCAGCTTCGACAGCTCTACTCAATCATGTCATATTCTCCGCTACGACTTATCACATTGGAGCTGCGACAAATATTTATGTATCTTTATATAGTGTCTACATTTATATATATATCTATATCGATACCTATATACCTATATCGATATCTATGTCTATTATTATTCCCCTGGATCTCCTTTACAGACAGATTGCAATTTTTTCGAATTGTTTTTATTAGATTATTGAGCAAGTATTATGCAGTCAATTAGACTGTAACTAATTTATTTCTTTTTTTTTTTTTTCTTAAATTTATTTATGTATTCAAAATACTATCGATACTTTCTCTTTCTCTTCATTTAATTGATATATATATTTCATGCACCTAAAATTTAATATTCCACATACTATTAATATTTTGTATACACCTTATACTTTATATACCTTATATACTTCATATTCATTATAAATTTTTTATATAATCTATATACTTTATATTATTTGTCTGCTTACATACTCTATGTATTTAATTACTCTCCAAATATAAAGTACATATTATTTTTTTACATATTTTATATACTTTATATATTATATTTTATATACTTTAAATGTTTTATATACTTCATATACTTTATTTACCATATATAACTTATATATATATATATACCATATATATAACTTATATTTTATACATTTTATATTTTATATACTTCATATTCTTCTGTCACTTTATATATTTGCTAGAAGTTGACAAATTGTAGCTGTAGCTGCACTACAATCTTGCCAAGTCTGTGTCGTGGGGTAATAAAATGTATTATGTTGTTGGCCCTGTTTAAGAGCGCTTTAAAGTTCACTAATTTGAGTCCTTACTTTACCTACTGACAGGCCTTAGTTAGCTCTTCATTATTTTGCTTAATTTCTTCGACACTTTTTCCTGCAACATTGCAACAATTTGGCTTTAATGAGCGGCAGCTGCGACCGCCTCCAAGTATGCAACAGCTTTGAGCGTATAAAAGGTGAAATTCTTGACGTAAAATGTTGCATAAAATACGGCCGGGACTACCGCAATCCAGCACCGTGCCCCGACTCCTAAACCAATTGCAAGACACAGACCACCCCACCCCATCCCGCCAGCGCCGCTTGCCCTCTGCCTAGCCATATCCGTATCCATATCGCTGGTCCGTAGTGCCGTCGCCGCCTCATCTCGGAGCACCCCAGAAACATAATATGCGGCTACGCAATTATTTTGCATGCTCCATTTTAACAATTTAAAGGAGCTGGCAAAAAAAGGCCAAGTATATGCTCTTACGTGCTGCACGATGCTGACCTGCGGATACCCTGCAAACTGCATATTAACAAACAATTCGATATCAGCTGATGTGTCCGAGTCGAGCTCTGCCCTGTTGCGACCCGCTCAGCCACAGCCTCTGGGTACAGGGTATGCGCAGGCTGAAATGTGAACAAGTGCAAGGCGAAAATGAACGAACGAATGAGTGACTGGGCCAGCAAGCGGGCATTTTAACTACCACCGCCCCCCACCCACCCAGACCTAATACCCCTCAAGCAGTATATATGTATATATATGTGGGGCATTAGAGAGCCGTTGAATGAGACAGGATGTGTACAGTACATGGGATGTAGTGGCATATAGCATGCATACGGTGTGCGAAGGGAACGTGGAATCCGACTCCAGACCGGGACAGCGACCGGGACTGCAATTCGTTTTCATATGCACGCTTAAGTACGTCGCAAGTGTGGAAAAAATACATCAGCAACAACAGCAAACAGTTGCCAAAGCGAGGAGTCAAGAAAATATTAAGTTAACACACACACGCACACAGACACTCGCACACAGACACTCGCACACTTCAGACCAGAAAGTATGCTCTGTTTTTATTTACTCATTCTTTATTTTCTTTGCTTTTGCTTTTTTTTATTTATTGTGCGCCTTTTTTATGGCAGTCGCTGGGAACTATTTTCTCATTAGCAGCCAGCCTGAATGCCTTTGAATGCCTGCTGCAACCGCCGTCTGCTGCTAATAAAAAGCCAACAAGATCTTGTGCAGTGCTCCAGCATGCCATAGAAGCTTGACCTGTTCCTGTTCCTGTTGCTGTTCCTGGCATTTTTGACTTTAGACATAATTAACAATCGGCTGCGTGACTGGCAATACAATTAAAATAGTCTGTGCTGCGTGCCGATGCCTCGTGGCCTTGAGGCCAGCTCTTTGTGCTCACCTGTCGGCTTTAAGCCTCTGCAAATCACTCAAAACTTAACTGGATTTTGCAAGTTGCTGCTTATCTGGCTGGCTGCCTTAACACTTACTTTGCTCTCCTAATTGCATTAATTTAACTTTTCACAACATTTTTCTCCTCTTTTTCTATAAATTTAGAATTACGAAACTTTGAAATTGCTCAAATAAAATAAACTTTTTTTTTTTAGAATTTTAGACTCACACGTGACTGCATCTGTATCTGTATCTGAGAAGCTTTTTGTCATACGAATCAATGTATAGATTAATTTATGTTTTATTTAATTTTTAATTAATTTAATTTTTATCAGTTATTTCGTGAAAGAAGCACTCAATATATTTCAAGTACTAAATTCATTTGATGCATATGATTTACACATGATTTATTATATGATATATATATATAAATATATATATTGTATAATCATTATCAATCAATTCATAATTTATGATTCTTGACCTTAGTTGAGGGTTCATAACTCATAATACATAATTCATGATGCTCCATTTATAAGTCATAATTCATTATCCACAGTTCAACCTTTATTTATCACAATTTGTGATTTATTAATTTAATTCATAAATTAGTCGTTTAGCTCACAATTGCTTAATATTGAAAAAAAAAAAAAAAAAAAAATAGAAAACAAAAATATAATTTAAATTTAAATTTGAAAATTTAATTTGCGTAGTCAACAAATTTATTTAAATTTATAATTATTATATGCACTTATAATTTATGAATATATTTTATAAATTATTCGTTATTAGTCGTTTAACTCACATTTATTTAACATAAAAACAAAATTCAGTTTTTATTTTTTTTCGGCAAATTTTAAATTTAAAGTTCCTAAAATGCTGATATTTATTAGTTCCAAAAAAGCCTAGAACTAATCTCAAGTCTTCAATCTTGGCCTATTTTGATTTACAAAATCTTATGCGATTTTAAATTAAATCCATATAATTTGAAAGTTTAAGAATTCCAAAATGACTGCAAAAATTATTCTTAAATTGATGAAAAATCTTTTGAAATTAAATCTGAAAACATTTTTAATTAAAGTTTGCTCTAGCCAAATGACTTTTTTATCCAGGTCAATTTTGTATTTCTTGAACGAAGCTCGAGCTAATAATCAATTTTCGCAGTGGCAATTGCCTAATTGACTGCTGGCAGCCAGATAATTGTGTGCAGCACGTGGTAGGAAGAGCTGTTAAATGTGTCATTTCGGCTTGATTCCGTTTCGTATCTTGACTTTCCGTTTCGTTCCGTTGCGCTGGTTGCTCATACGTCATGTTGGCCATGGCAATCATTTGCAGCACTTCCTGCTGCTCACTAAACGTTTACAAAATTGAGCAACAATAACGAGAGCTCAATGTGATACAATGCTCGAAGCGAAGCGATTCGTTTCGATTCAGTTCATTTGAATTTCATTAAAATTTTCCATTTCCATTTTTGGCTGAGGCAGTGCAAGCAGTGACGGATGGGCGGGTGGCTTGGCAGGGTTTGATTCAAAATTTCATTGCATTTCCTGCGATATCAAGTGACGCGATACGTTTCATTGTATTTACCACAATTACAATGCATGTTTGATGAGAGAGCGAGAGAGTGACGAGAGAGAGAGAGAGAGAGAGTTGCATTGATTTGCTGTCTGTTTGACAAAACCGCACAATATTTAATTACATATCAAAGTGCATTTTATGCCCAAACAAAATTGACTCGAGCCAGACGCACACACACACAAACACACACACACACACCTGCAGCACCTGCTGTTATCGCTGTAGACTAACGGTTTCATAGATAAAACGCACGCAGAGTCGAGCACAAAATGTTGTATTATGATCAAACATGCAAAACAACCTCATTACCAGGGCAAGCCCCACACACACACACACACACCTCACAAGGGTAGGCCATTGTTAACACACACACACACATAGCTGTACACACCTGTAAGTATCTTCTTGCTCCTAACGAAATTATTGACATCGTCAAGCGCGAACCTATAAAAATATACTCAAACCTCGTGCTTTACACGCTTCCACACAAAGCAAACAACCAGTTGAAGTGCTTAATGTGCAGCAAGACGACTTTCGAATGCCCTCTCTAAATCTCTCTAAAGCGAAGGTGTTGCATGGGAGAGCTTGAGTGAGCTCGGCTATCTCCAATTAGAGTTTGCCTCGATAGAACTGTTTCTTCTATGGCTTCATTGGCCTGGCTTAGCTTGGCTCATGTAAGCAGTTTTCCTGTGCTGCTCTCTCTCGGCATTGCTTCCCATTAAATAAAACTTACATTTTGTGTGCATTTCGTGTCCTGCACTTAGGCTATTAATGCTTCATCCTACTGTTCCCATTCATCAATCTCATCATTCCTGTAGCTCACTTGCCTGCTCTCATTCATTAAATTTCTTTTATATCAGCTCCTGAGATCATCTGAGAGATCATCTATATATATATATATATATATATTGTATATGGTTCACTTTAGTTCAGCTCTCATTCCTGCGGCTTCCAGAATTTCAGCTCTTGATGATCTTTATCGACAGATTTCTTGTATATTTGATACGATGAATAAATTTTTCAGCTTTCTGTTGACAATCCAAAGTCTCCTGGACTTTTGGCTCGGTTTATGTATCCGGTTTTCCTGTGGCTTAGTTTACTGCTTCTCTCATTCTTCCAGACTTGTGTTTTTCAGATCTTAATTGTCTTGATTTATTTTTCCTTTGGCTTAGGCATCCGAGTTTTCCTGCAAATGGTTCATTCATAATTTACCTAAATTTGCTTCGGCTTATTTTCATTTTACTTCTTCCCTCGATTCGATCTAGCTAAAATATGCTTTGACTGACTGTATCCAAAATTCTATTCCGCTTTAAGAGCTGCTTCGATGTGGGTTCGACTTACAGTATTTAATGGAAATTTACCTAAGAGCTGGCTACAGTTTGGTCAAACGAAAATTTAACTTCTCAGTTTTCATTCCAGGCCGTAAATCTCAGACTCCTTGCGTTTCATAAGCTTAAAGATCTTCCAAAAAATTTTTAAATGCTCAATTATCTCCCAAATGTGGTTCGATTCGCATTTGAAATCTGTTTAATTCTCAGTATTCAAAAACCTTGTGCACATTTCTTGAGCTATCGATTTACATTGTTCTTTGTATATCTTTAATGGAATTTAGCTAGATTCATTCTATATAATATTGATTTAGCTCCCATGGACTATGCTCTTCAGCTGACAATGCTATGTACTCATATTGCAAGGGTGCTTGAATGCCGCCGTCGTCTATCTAATGAATGCAAATATAGCCACAATAAGTATTATTACGAGCACACACACACACACACACACACACACCTACAGCCGTGCGTGTGCCTGAGTGTGTTTATATATCAACTTACATGGGGGCAAAGTGAAATGGCGAAATTAATTTTCATGTTGCGCTACCTAAAAATAACGCGGCTTCATTAACGTCAGCAAAATGATGGGGCGAAAGAGGGCGGGGCGGTGGCGGTTCTGGGGCTGGGGCTGGGGCTGGGGATGGGGCTAAGGTTAATGTAAAGGCGGAGCAGCAAAGGCATCAGCATGTTTGGTCTATATTTATGCATCGCTCAGTTCACTTCTGCTCATTAGAGGCATTAGATAATGAGAAGTAGTTCCGATGGCGCTCAAGGTAACCGAGAGCTCGAGTTTAATTGAATTATTTGCGAACTCAGATCTTTTGTTAAAGACGATTACCGATTAATAGACCTCAAGTCTGCATAGTGGTGGGAGATGGCGCAGTTAACCCTGCCTACATACGATACTGAGGCTATTCGGTATATATATAGTTATAGACATATGGGAATGGAGCTGCCTGGCAATCCATTAAAAGCAAATCCAGTGGCCATTTCGTTGTGTCTCTGTGTCAGCAATGCCTCGGATTGCTGAACGGGACAGCGCGTCGAGTAATCTGGGAAATGTTTCGGTGTACGACATGCGGCAGCGTGTGTTGGGCACGTGTTTGAGGTATGTCGAGCATGGCCATGTTTATTACTCCTGCTTCGAGTGCATGGCCAATGGGCAGTCGGAGGGACGGACGGGCGGACGGGCGGACAAACATGCATTGTGGCTCCTCTGCGGAGAGGTGTGACAGATGAAATGCGTTTGAGTCGACAGGCAAATGAATGCAACAGATGCAGAGGCATTTATGAGACGAATGCAAAATAAAGAAATTGATGGAGTGTAAAGTGGCATAGAGAGAGAGAGAGAGAGAGAGAGAGAGAGAGAGAGAGAGAGAGAGAGGGAAAAAGAGAGAGAATGGGAGGAATTTTTGTAATTTATACGTTTCACTGTTTCAACAAATTAAACTTGAAGAACCAGCTCCAAATGGGGGTAAGGCGTTTAACTGCTCAATCTAAACTGAGAAATTTTATGGGAATATAAATATATTAAACTAGTAATGGAACACTTTTGAACTAGTTCAAAATTGCTAAAGTTCAGTCAATAAAGTATTATAATATAGCAAAGATTATCTTTAGCCGAGCTGATTGAATCAACGAGTTTAAAGCTCACACTTTTTCCTAAAAGGATGTTCAGTGAACCGGTTCCGCTTTTCTGCATGGCGATTTGACTTAATAAACTGTGAGCCTTACAATACCCATTTCATATTAACTCTTGAACCGGCTCACAAATGGAACTTGCAACTCAAGTTGCCAATTGGATCGACTCCAAGCTGCCTCAGATTGATATAGGCGAGCTTGCTCAAAATTTTGTCAAAGTTTTTAATGGCCACACGTCAAGCCAAACAATGTGCAGTATTTGTGGCTTGGCTGTGGAGCCAATGCGATTAGATAAATGAAAATGCTTTGGGGCATTTGGAGCTGAGCTCTGTGCTGAGCTGTGCAAGTAATGGGCCACTCGTGTTGCCTTTCGAGTGCATTCAAATGCGCACTCATCAAATCAAAAGCCAAAGTGTCAGCTCCCCAATTGCCACTGTAACTGGGCTGGTGATGAACTCCTTGTCAAGTTTTGGGGAGCTCCGGTAGCTGGGGTCAAGGGGGACTGCGACTGCTGGACACTCATAAAAAGTTGCTGCTGCTGCTGGAACGACTAATAACAGGCGGCGTTTAAGGAGCTGAGCTTTCATTTAATGCAATTGCTATTAAGTTCACTTGACGACACAACCGAAAACTCTGCCCTGGAGTCAGTTCCAGCTCCAGTTCAATGTGTGCGTGTGTGTGTGTGTGTGTGTGTGTGTGTGTCTGGGTTGGGAGAGGGAAAGCAGAAGGTCGCCGGGTGCTATTTATTTTCATTTTCGAGCATTTATGGTTTTATCTCTTACACTCCCACGCACCACTTGTTCAGGTCGGCCAAGCAATAGATACCCTGTATTGCAGTAAAATGTGTGAGGCGTATCAATGCTTTCGATGAATGAGAATGAGAGAAAGGTATTCAAAAACCTATCGATAATTCGATTATAATATATCGATGAGTAATAATTATCGATTATATGTTTTATAAGCATTCGAATGACAGATATTTACTTATAATGTGAGGGTGGTTATACAGCATAAAATAAATGTACTTATAAAGTTATCGATAAATCGATTATGATATATCGATTAGCAATATTTTTTGATGCTATGTTTTATAAGCACAGCATGCAGATATCACAAAACTAATCACTAATCAGAATGAGAGAAAGGTATTCAAAAACCAATCGATAATTCGATTATTATGTATCGATGAGTAATAATTATCGATTATATGTTTTATAAGCATTCGAATGACAGATATTTACTTATAATGTGAGGGTGGTTATACAGCATAAAATAAATGTACTTATAAAGTTATCGATAAATCGATTATGGTATATCGATTAGCAATATTTTTTGATGCTATGTTTTATAAGCACAGCATGCAGATAGCTCAAAACTAATCACATTAGAAGTTTTTAAAAGCTTACTAGCTGCAGGGTAACTGCAAGTCGTGTATGTTATATAATTTTAATCATGTCATATAAATTTGATAATCTATCTATGCATAAGTATTACTAAATGTATATATGTGCTGCCTAAGATAGGCTAATTAAATTTCGAGCATAGCATTTACAACTGCACTACAGGGTATTTTCTAGTCACGCATTTCATAAATGCATCAACTTGAACACTTTGGCGTATCTCTTCGATTACAAAATGAATCTCAATCAGCATAGCCATTGTCATTAGAGGGTAGCAGCTAGTCGTGCTACTCGCAGAGTGCAGCACACTCCTTGCCCCCAACAACTTGCGCTTGCGAATCTCTCTATCTGTGAGCTATACTTGACTCATGCTGACACTTTGTCGTTTTTATCGTTTCAGCGTTAATTCGGTTAAGCACTTAAAGCGACGTCAACGGCTGCCCGAACCCAAAAAAGGAAAAAATAAAAAAAAAAACAAAAAAAACAAACCAAAACAGAAGGGGGCGGGTATCATAGGAGGCGTACGCCCATGTGGCCCACAAGCGGCCGATGCGACGTCAATGCGTTGACTACAACAACAACAACAACGGGAGCAGCAGCAGCCATAACAACAGCGACTTCAGTAAGAAAAGCCAAGTCAAGTAACAAACGAGAACAAATTGCTTGGCCAAGTTACGTGCATAGTTCAATTGAAGGTGAAATCCACTAGCTGCCCGAGAGAGCAACGAGTGTGTATGTGTGTGTGAGAGAGAGAGAGATATATAGCCTCGACCAGTACCAGTACCCGCATCAACATGTCCAGCAGCCATTCGGGCACAATTGGCCGTAAACGCGTTGGCAGCGGCAGCGCCATCGGCAGCGAATTTTACTATGGCAGCAGCATAAGTGGCTCGAATCCCGGTGGTGGCGTCGGCGGCGTCGGCGGCGTCGGCGTTGGCAGCTCAAACTCTGCCGGGGAGCAACAGCAGCTGAGGCGTCAGCGCTCAGCCGAATGGCATAGCCATCGACATGGACACGGCTATGGCAGCAGCAGCGAGGATGAATATCAAAATACCGCCCAGGCAACGGCCTTTGATACGCAGCTGCTGGCCCAGCTGCTGCTGCAGAGTCAGCAATTGGCAAGTGAGTAGACCACATACATACATACACACATATACTGTTACATTTACAGTTACAGTTTGAGTTACACTCACACAGCTACATCGTGGCTAAGTAAGCGATTCGTAAGTCGCTCGAGCCAACTAAATATTCATTATTTTATTTAATTGAATTATTCAGTAGTCATCGGATCTAATCCGCAAATGCCCAACGAAACTCTGGCTCAAGGTCAACCAACAGACAATGAGTGCATCGACTCAGACATACCCTGTGCCCGAGTTGGTGGGGGGTACATTAGGCTGTTCCCTGGCTCTGGTCTTTGAATATTTTTATCTTCAATCTAGCTCACTCGACTCTTAGTTCATTTATAGGGTATGCTTTAGTTGCGCGCACACACTTGCCGCTTTTGTTTCTGTTCTCCCCTTGTTACTTTATGTTTTGTTTCGGGTTCAGCTCTGGCTCTGATTGGATTCAATTCGATTGGAGCCAGCGTGACGCAACGCATTGGGATTTGAATTGCATTGATGGATTTTTGGGATTTGGGTTTGGCTCTTTGGCTTTTTATACCCTCAGTCCATCGAAATGGGAGTTTAGGGTATAATGATTTTGTGAATGTGTATGTAACAGGCAGAAGGAGGCATGTCATACCCTATAATGTACATGCATATATATTCTTGATCAGCGTGAAGAGCTGAGTTGAACTAGGCGTCCGTTCGTCTATGTGTCCATCCGTTCGTTCGTCCATCCGTCCATCCGTCTATGTGTCCATCCGTTCGTCCATCCGTCTATATGTCCGTCCGTTCGTTCGTCCGTCCATCCGTCTATATGTCCATATCGGATGATAATTGATAACTGATAATGATTTATATATCAGCTCAAAGAGTATAGGGTATCACTTAGTCGACCAGTCTCGACTACAGCTTTCTTATTTGTTTACATTGCAAGACAAAACCACTTGAAGTGTTTTTTTTTTTTTTCGGCTGCCAGGCTAAAGCAATTTGATTCCCTTTATACCCTGTACAGAAGGCTTGGGCAATAAAAACTGAAATTTAGTTGTTTTCAGTGACGAAAAAACTAGATAGTTCAGAATACGTTCAAAAGAACCTGTAGTGCACTTGTGGAGTGTTCAAAGAGCTATTTAGTTCATTTTTAAACAAAAACTCTATTCAATGATTCACTTGAGTTGATATAATACAATATTCATTGAGTTATTCTCTCCTTTGAGCTGATCGATAGTTCATGAAGAACATGTTCCAATTGAACTGAATCGCCAATGGAAAATGACGAGCTACTAAATCGTAAGTTGTATGGCTCTACTCATATAGTTAATAGTTCAAATAGTACATGAACTGAATTAATGAACCAGTTCTCAAAATTAAGCACTTCGTTCAACTTGTTTGCAAAATAAATGAAGTAGCTCAAGAGTTCATGAACCATTGCATAAAAATCAAATTCGTAAAATGAACCTATATTGTTCATATTATTTCTGTTTCTTTGATTAATTGAAATTATTCTTCAAATGAACAATATAGTTCGTAGTTCACTGTCTGAACTAGTGATGCAAACTATAAAGTCCATATTATTCAAGTACTTATAAATAACGGAGCTAGAACTAAAAAGCCATTATAATTCAAATACTTCTAATAAATGGAACTAGATCTCAAATTGAACCACTTAACTGAACGTGATCATGAATTAGTTAAATGGTTCTAAAATCAACAGTAAACTTCTGAATGTTCATAAGAGCTGAATATCTGAACTAGTTCTCTAACTTAATTTTTTTTTTTTTTATATTGTTTAAGAACTGTAAGTAAATGACATAATTTATTATTGACTAACTGAACTAGTTCTTGAGATGAACAAACATTTTGATAATGTTCATAAACTGCTGAGTAGTTTGAAAAAATTATAAAAAGAATAATATTATTATTAATGACTGTTGCTTAACTGAACTAGTTCGCAAAATTAGGTGTCTATTATGAAAATGAATATTGAAAAATTTAAGAGTTCTACTTGGAACTAGCCCATGTTCAGCTATTGAAGTTGGATTAATTGTGCTACGTATGATTTCATATACAGATCATATAGATGCTCTCATACTCTCATACACAAATATTTGGCTTTAGTTCACGAAATGAACTGGCTCACAGAAAGAGAAAAATCTTAAGTCAATTATAAATAAATTTATTCAAATTTCTACGAGTTTCAGATAGTATTATATAATAAATACACATAACGCTCGCTGTTAGTTTTTCTCAGTTCGCAGAGGGAAATTGCTGGCCAAATGAAAATTTGAAGCAATTTCAACTCTTTGCGTGTGAGAAAATTGCGAATTTTTTATGGAATATTCAATAAAAGCTGCGATTAATTTGGGCATCAAGTGCGTTGGGGCTGATAAGGATTGACTAACTGAAACTGAAGCTTCAATTCAATTACAAAGGCAGCCGGTATGGAGGCGGAGATGGCAAATGGGAAATGGAAATGGGAAATGGGAATTGAGGAATGCGAAATGGGGAACACGAAATGGATGTAGGGTAGACGCGAGCGTAATCGAGGAGCGGCTGAGGGTCTCTCAGAAACAGCGCCTAATCGAAGCATAAAACGCAAATCGGCGTCTGTTGCGCGATTTTTATGTCCGTAATGCATATTGCGCTTTGTTGTTCTTCCTGTTGTGTGTGTGTGTGGGTGTGTGTGTGTGTGTGGGTGTGTGTTTTGCTTTTTATTGTCTGTTAATATTTAATGCAATTTACGATTCATTTTTTACAACCTCATAACATTGGGCGCCTCCACGGCTACCGAGGGAGCGATTGTTGCTCCTGTCCGCAGGGGTCGTCCGCTCGCCGGCCTGGGGTCGCATGCCGTCCGGGCCTGGCAATGTCTAAATCTGTTAGACGACCTCTTGAGAGCATCACGAACTACATTTTGAAGGTTATGTTGAAGATTTTTAATAGATGCTTCATTGAGTTGTTAAACGAAAGTCGTTTGAGCCGAATGCAATGAAAATTTTCACTACGTAAAGTGTGTGATGTCTTCAACATTGTTAGATCGAGGCGAAACTGCATATTGAAGCTGTTCCCATGGCAGGCTATGCTATATATATATATATATACATATATATATATATATATATATATGTAACACAACATGTTCTCAAACTGTTCTCACTTAGTATACCAATTGCCTAATGACTTTCCATGCAAAAATTAATGAACGATATGAATATTGTTTTCAGTTTTGACTAAATTTGAGTTCAGCAATTTCAAGTGTTCCCACTCAAATATAGTTAGTTTTGTTTTTGTTTCAAAAGGGCAAGTAAAGGCAAACTTACTTACTGTTCCCATTCCACTTCAGTAAGTAAACAATCGAATCTGTGCCCATATTGCAGTTGAGAAGGTTTTTAATTTGATATTTTGTTTAAATGCGCAATGTAAAATTAAAAGTGAGAACAGTATAAAAAGTGTTCCCATTCATGCAATTGAGATAAATACCATTAGTTAACAAGTTAGAAATAAAATAGTCTTAGTTATGCATTAAGTGTTCCCATTGACTGAACACAAAAGTGTTCTCATTGGAAAGTATACTCAAATTGTGAAACAAGAGTAGAAAAGCGAAAAGTATTTGCTCCCTTTACAAACTGTTCCCAGGCTCAAGCCTGCTCATTAGCCTAAGCACATTCGGGTCAGAGTCCGTTTGAGTTCGATAACTATTCCCACATTCTACGCTCTGATTACGAACTGTTCCCACCAGCATTACTGACTCGTTCTCTGTTTCTCTTTCGCCAGGCATGGAGCACTACAATTCGGACTGTGAGCCGGATTATCTGCGGAAACGGGATCATCGCAACGAGGATGCCAGCCAGGCGGAGGTGACCTACGCTCAGCCGCATCAGCGAACGGGCGCTGGCAACGCGACAGCAGCGGCGCAGTCGCCGCTGAAGCTGGCCACAGTCTCGGCAAGCAGCGCCGCCATCAAATATCCCTCGAATGCCAACCTGGGCCTGTTCCCCAATAGCAGCAGCAGCAGCAGCACAACGCTGACTGCGGCGCCGCGCAGTACAAATCCCTTCCTGAACGCCAAGTACGCCGCCGATGAGGCGCCCCACGATGCCGGCGAGGGCAGCGGCCGGGGCGTAACTGCAGCAGCGGGCGCCTACTTGCTGCCAGCGTCGGCGTCATCGTCGACAGCTGCGTCGAGCAGTCGCAGCCAGCGCAGCGGCGCAGCACGTGGCACGCTGAATCGGCTGAGCGGCATGACGAGCTCCAGCAGCGGCACCTCTGCCCTGTCCGTTAATCGCAGCGAGCGCGCCCAGACGCCGCTGCAGCAGCAGCCGCAGCAGCCGCAGCAGCAGCTAACGGTAAAGCAATCGCTGCAGCTGCCATGCGATCCGAATGACTTTGCGGACAACAACAGCAGCGGGGAGTCGGAGCCACCGCCGGAGCCGGCGCCGCCGGAGATACCGCCGCGCACCCAATCGCTGCTGATGTCCTTGCGCAAGCATTCCGACTACAAGCTCAAGTACGAGGAAAAGGGGGACCAAAAACACGAGGAATTTATACCGACCAGCCAGCTCCAGAAGGGTGAGTTCCAAGTCCCACTCGAAAAAGCTTTCCCAACTAATTTCCCTGCCAAGGCAAAAGCATTTTGGCTTACGAAGCTTTCCTTATGCTTTTGGCACATCTTAACAGGCAGCACCTAACAGTGTCTGTTAAGACTTTACATTACTTTACATTACATTACAGCTATGTTAGCATCGGCACTTGGCAAGCTTTGAAAGCTTTTAGCACACATTGAAATTGAATCAGTTTAACAGAATTTGTTATATGAGTATAAAAAATAAAAATTTATTTTATTTTTATTTTAAATTTTAAAGACGTATTTCTCCAAGGCAGAGAATAAAAATGGAAACAGTTTTTAAATGAGAACAGCTAATAATAACTAAAATTTGGTAGTAGAAAATATTTTTTGCATTTTATCTGTTCTTCCTTTGTTTCAAATTTTAAATATAGCCAACATTAATATTGAGAGCACTTTGATATTCAGTTGTCATTGTAAATGTGAACAGTTTCTGCGTGTTCACATATTGATTGAACTGTTTGAAATTTTATTAATTTATTTTCTTCAACTTTAGAAAATAAACAATTTTCACACTATTCTCACAAAATTAATAAAATATTAGAATCATTGTAAAAATGAGATCAGAACTTATCTGTGACTATCAAACAAATATATTTTTTAGCTAATTTACGGGAACAGATTTAGCTAAAATTGTTCACATCTTTGAATTTTAGAAGAAAATTTAAACTAATTTCTGTTGCTTTATTTTTCATATATATATGATAGTTCAGAATTTCTTTTCAATATTTTTAAAATATATATGAAGCAAAAAAAAAAATGCTTTATATATATTTTAAAAATATTTAAAAGAAATTCTTGACTATCAGATATATATGAAAAATAAAGCAACAGAAATCATTTAAATTTTCTTTTAAATTTTTTAAAAATATGAATTTAGAATTTCGCTTAACTTTTAAATATTTTGATTATTGCTCGTTATTTTTTAATTAATATACATATTTTTTAAATTTTTAAATATTTTAATCAATGCTCGTTTTTTTATAATTAAATTTTTATACCCTGAATCCATTGAAAATGGAAATTTCAGGGTATAATGTTTTTGTGCAAATGTATGTAACAGGCAGAAGGAGGCGTGCCACACCCCATAAAGTATATATATTCTTGATCAGCTCGATGAGCTGAGTTGAACTAGCCCTGTCCGTCTGTCCGTCCGTCCGTCCGTCCGTCCGTCCGTCCGTCCGTCCGTCCGTCCGTGTAAACACCTGGATTTCTGCAACCACAAAAGCTAGAGACTTCAAATAAAAAGCAAAATGCTCGATAATACCATACGCTGTACGAGTTTATTTTTTTTTTTCGATAACTCATCCCATTTCTTTTTTATCGATAACTATCGAAAATATCGCTTTGTTTTTGAGGTCTGGCGTGCACACCGTTAAAGATAGAATCGTGCACTAAGTTGTGTTTGATAGCTATATTGAATCCGCACATTTTGTCATTTTTGGATTTTTGATGCCACGCCCCTTTCGCCCACAATTTAACAAAAACGATAACTCACGTATATCAAATACTAGAGACTTGAAATTTGGCAAATAGGTACATTTGGATGTCATAATCATTCCCCGAAAATTTCATTAAGAACATAGATCGAGAAAAAAAGTTATTAAACAATAAAGTTTGCATAGCACAGCCTCTTCTGCTGCCGCAAAACTGTGCAGTGAGCATATTACGTGCATGCATATGTTTGTGTGTGTGTGTGTGGCCATGTGATGTTTACTATTAATGAATAAATGAAGCTCTTAATGATTGGTATTACAGCTCAATGGATTCAGGGTATCTCTTAGTCGAGCAGTCTCGACTAGAGTTTAGTTACTTGTTTTTTTTTAATTTTTAAATATTTTGATCAATACTTGTTTTTTTTTTATATAATTTTATATCGATTTTAAATATAAGGCTTTACTTTTCACCATACAAATTTAACTTTTGTATGATTTTTATTTCTTTCTATTCTTCAGATTATATCATCAGCGATAACCTGCGCTCTGCGGAGCAGCAGATGAAGCCAATTTCTCCAGGCGATTCACAGGGGTAAGTTCTGTTTTTCTGTATTCAAATCAACACTAATTACTCGGCTTTTATGTATAAAAATATTTAAATTAAAATATTCATGTATTAAGTATAAATATATTAAGATTACGTGTTTAACTTGAATTAAGTATTTAAAATATCTTATAAATATATCAACAAGAAGGTGGTCCATTTTTAATTAAGTCGAAAGCCAACTTGACTTGTATTTAAATATGTTTACTAACCTCCCTCAGCTGTGTGTGGAATGTTAAGTCGCTGTTAAGAGTAGCAAATCTGTTACCTGAGAGTTGACATAATTCCCTCCACTGACCACAAACTTAGCAAAGACTTCTCTGAACTACGAGCCGTGAAACGCCTAGAGTCACTGCGAAGTTCAAATGTTCTCTAATGTTTTATAAATGATAAAAGTGGAATATATATGAATATCCATCAATGTTTAGATTTAACACTGCTCAAATTACTTGCCGTTATATAAATATAACTAAAATAAGCAACTGTTCCTACTCTTGGCGTTTCTAAATATTCATAAGTTAAGTATGACACTCAAGAGCTATTCCAAATTTATAAATTATGCTGCAAAAGTAAACAGAAATTCTTCTCATGCCTCAAATATAGATTTAAGGAAACTCTTCCCACTGTTGATCTTCCTTAGCGCGCTCTAAAGCCATAGATAAAAACCATTCTCAATTTACTAATATTGATACTAAACTTAACAAAAACTGTTCTCTCGCTGTAAGTTATAATGCAAAAGGAAACTGTTCCCACCCTTAGGCTCCCTTTCTATTCCCAATTTATAAATTTTACAATTCTTTACAAAGTCTGCTCTCATGCCTTAAGCTAAGCTACAAAAATAAACTGTTCCACCTTGATCTTAGCACAGTCTAAACATTGTAGCCAGAACGAAGACATGATAACCAAATATTTTCTCAAACCATCGAAAACTGTTCCCACTCTCCAATACTGTACTCACTCTTTAACTACTCTCTCTCTCTCGCTCTGTATAAATTTTACACATTTTAACTAATATTTATAGTGCCTTGGATGTAGAGTATTTATAAGCATGAAAGCTAACCTCAATGCTGGGACAAAGGTAAAAGAAGTTCTAATAGAGAGAGAGGGAGGGAGAGAGAGAGAGAGAGGGAGAGAGAGAGGGAGAGAGAGAGAGAGAGTGTACAAGTGGAAGTAGAAGAAGCAGCAGCAGCTGCTGCTCCTGCTGCAGTTGAACTACAATAACAAAGTAAAGCGAGGCTCATGTTAACGGCAATTAAATCCGCAAATGGTTTCGCATTGGCAGCAGCAGCAGCCACCTTGGACGAGAGCGAGCGAGAGAGAGAGTGAGAGAGAGAGAGAGGGGGGAGGCAGAAAGATACGCAGGGATATCTCTGGCTGTGTGTGTTTTCTGTTTGTATTTGTGTTTATTCGCATCTCCATGCACAGAGGGCGAGAGAGAGTGAGAGAGAGAGAGTGAGTGAGAGAGGCAGAGTGAGCCGAAAAGCCGCAGCGACCCAAAAACTTCAAAATGGAGGAATGTGGAATGTGGAATGACGCAGCTGCTCCTCCTATTGCTTCTGCTGGCAAAAGATGTCCGTGGCATTTTGTGGTTCTGTAAGCGGCTTTCGCTTCGCATTTTGTTTGCCTTTCCGCACACATCGGTCACAGTGCCGCCGCCTCTGCCTGCGCCCCCGAGGCCCACTCCTGCCACCTGCTGCGCCGCTTACATGTGTTGCGCTGCAAGCATAATTAAAGAACTCACTTGCAGATTACGTGGTTTTATAGGTGCCCTTTCTACACAAATACTCGCCCCGCCTCCACCTATCTGGGAGTAATACCCATTGCATGGGTATAGCTGCAGCCCCAGCCACAGCCACAACTCCATCTCTTGTTGCCGTATCCTGTGACTGCATTCACTTACTTTGCTTACTCAAAGGATTAACGTAAACGTTTCGCAGTTCGCAAAATGCTCAACGTCAATGCCGCTAATGTACGGCTAATGATTGTTTGGCCACAGGCGACTGGGCGTGGCAGCTGCCAGTCGAGAGCTGTGAGCGAACTGCAGACAACTCCAACAAGATTATAAATCTGGTTAAGGCAGTCTCCGCTTAACTACATCTATGCTGCTTAAGTGTGCATTTGCAATGCTCACGCCGCGGCTTAACGTGGGCTAATTTGATTGCTTAAGTGGCGCTCATCGGGCTGTTAAATGTGTGCGCAGCATTCGTATGAAATCGATATTTGTTATCGATAATTATCGTTCTGTTGAATATGCCCAATGCAGGTCAATTTGCCCGGAACTAGTTCAATTGGAATCACTTGCCAATGCCCATGTCCAAAGAGTCAACGAACCTCTTGTGTGCGTCGTGGAAGTGCTTTTAACTTGAGATCCTAAACTGCCAAGCTGCAGGTACAACTGGGCAGGATGTGCAAAGGACATGCCTAAGATGTCGATTGACAGCGCTGCTAAAACTGAACACAGCCTCAAACACAGTTGTTGCTTCATCCTGCTGGTCGTGTCGTTGACAGTCGTCAGGCGCAGCTACTTAGATGGACATAAAATTATGATTACAGCAAAATACCACATGTCACATGATATGAAGCACAATCATAGCCAAAGATATATATATATACATATATCTATGTGTGTGTAAATATACCTATAAATATATATATGTATGTATGTATTCGCTAGTCGGAAATGGGCAAACGGAGCTAAAACCCAACCGCATGCAGTCAATAACCGAGCCTCAGACTAACGACTAACGACCATCGCCATGGATTACACCAAAAATAATATATGAAAGCAGCAGCGGCAGCAGCAGCTGGGCATGCTCGACTAACAGTTATGCTATGGCTAAAGAGCGTTAGATGAAAAATGATTAGAGCGTGAGAGAGAGGAATAGAAGGAGAGCGAAAGTGAGAGGCAAAGAGGGAGAAAAAGGTGATGAATCAATATACTTCAGTTGTTGAAAACGGGAGAGTACAGAGAGAGAGAGAGATATAATGAGAGAGTAGGTGAGAATGACAGAGAGAGAGAGAGAGAGAGAGAGAGAGTAAAAGAGACATAAGAGAGAGATTAGAGACCACACATAAAAATATCTGTATGGATCCTTAAAAATACTGAATTGTGCTTGGAGAACCTTTCATCGAGGCAAAGTTATCAAAATTTATCAATAATAGAGAGAGGAAAATATGGATAGATAATAAATAGATAGAGATAGATTGGGGGAGAGAGAGAAATTAGAAAGGGATAAAAGACCAGACATACCAAATTCACTGTGTCTAGCTCTAATGCGTATAACTATAGAGATGAGTTAGAGAGAGGGAGGGAGAGACACAAGGGATAGATTAGAGACCGCACATACCGAATTTTTAGTCTCTAGCTCCAATATCTATTGAGTTCATAAAGATAGTGAACTAAGCTTAGAGAGCTCATAAGGCGAATTGACTTATGTGGAAAACTTTTATGGCTACAAAAGTTACTATAATTCATTCAATTAAAATAAGAATAGATTGACGAGTGAGATAAAGAGAGGAGTGAAAAAGGTGGATAGTAAGTGATAGAGGATTACCAATAACAAATATGAGTAGGATAGGAGTAGGATAAGGATAGTTGACTTTACTTAAAGAGCTCTTTAAAATACTTGAACCTATTTAAAGAAACTTTCAATGAGACAAATCTATTATAATTTAAAAATCATAAATACAAAATCGTAGGCCCTGAGCGAAAAAGGACTTCATATAGCATATGGACATACGATATATAAGAAAATAATAGGATATATATAAGGACATATAAGGAAATAATACAGCAAGATTTAGCTGAAGAAAATGAATTTTTACCAAAGGAAAGCAGAAGAGTTTAAGTAAAACAGATTCATAGGCTCTAATCATAAAATTAACTGAGTTCAGATGAAAAAGTAACTAAAGTGGAGTTGTACGAGATACGATTAGATATATCAAAATATATCTATATATTCATATATCTTTATATATCATATATCATATATCTTTCTATAAATATTAAGTAGTTAATTGCTCTCTCTCTCTCTCTGCAGTAAATCAAGATCAAAAACTCTTCAGAAAAGTAGTTGAAATGTTTTATAGCAAATTCTAATATTAAAAAATTTCTCACATCTCTAGCCTCCCAGCCCAAGCTACCCTTGCAACTGTTTGTGCCCCTGCTGCAGGGCATTTAGCGTATAACAAAAATGAAAGAGCGCAAAAGATACGTAAAGTAATTCATTACAATAAGCTCACGAATATGCCATAAAAATCGCGTGCGCTTGCCTCCAAGTTCTACGGCGAACAAAAAAGGACATTCACGGACAAAAAGAGAGAGCGAGAGAGGGAGAGAGAGAGAGAGAGAATGGGAGGGACAGATAGAAGCATCTGTGCTGGAAAGTGATGCCGTTGTTGGTGGCACATCCAATTGCCACAAGACGAGGTCACGATGATACGAAGCCAGCGCACTCAATGCTTGTTAATACACTACACTGCGGGCTGTCCAGACGAGACGAGACGAGAGACGGACGCACGGACGCACGGACGTACGGACGGACAGCTGGGTAGGACAGCTGAGACAGACAGAGGCGACAGTCAAGTTGCATATGTAACTCTAAGTACGAATACTTATGTATCCAACTACATTTCTATGAACATGTCAGCGTGGCTCTTCGCGTTAGTTTTTGCCACACACACACACTCTGTCTCTCTCTCCCTTTCACACTCTCCCTCTCTCTGTCTCTCTCGATCTCTGGTTTGATTGAAAGCCCTGCACTCGAAGCATGAAATTGGCAATTCGAATCGTTTTAGCTGTAAACTTTCGTGCCTTATAGAGCAGCCAGTGCAATTGTTATTGTCCTCAACGCCTTTCGCCCCACTCGCATCTCAAATTGAGGGTTAGCTGTATATATATATATATATATATATGGCCTAGGCTGTGGCATTAATAATACATTTCACTGGATTACATCAAGGCTTTCGAGCTGCCATTTATTTTGTCGCCGTCACGATAAACGACGGCCAAATGGCGAGTGGCTAGTGGCGAGTGGGGGAAGCGTGCAGCGGGCAGCGAGAGGCTTGCGAAACTTAAATGGATCATTCATGTGGTTGGCGGCTTACTTGACAGAACAGCTGTCGGCTTGTTCAATTCAATTGTCACTTACAGCACTCGCCGCACAGCGTACTGTCAGCCAGTGTGATATTTGCATTTTCAATCGCTTTCATTCAACTTTCAAGTTCAACTAATGCCCCAACTCTGCTTCTCAGACTTTACAGTTTGTTTCACTACATTTCCATTGCTCAAGCTGCTTTCAATTTCCATTCAATTTCATATTTCACTTCAGGTTCAATTTGAGTACTTTTTCAATTTCAATTTCATTTTGAAATACATTTGTATAAATATTAAAATTGTTTGCAATGCTTTTCAATTGATTTTCAATTTCATATTCAATTTGCTTTGGCGTTGATTCAATGTTTACTTCAATTTCAATTTATACTTAAACTTGTACAAATTCATTTTCTTACCATATTTCGCATTCAATTTGTGTGCATATGAAATTTTATTGTTCAATCACAATTTGCTTCAATTCAGTTTCCATTTTTATTTCAATTTCAATTTATGCTTCAACTATTTTAAATGAATTTCCTTTGAATATTTATAACCTTCGATTTCAATTCAATTTTTATTAATTTGCAATTTTGTTGTTCAATCACATGATCAATTTGCTTCAATTCAATCTCTATTTTTATTTCAATTGCAGTTTTTGCTTTTCAAATTGATATTATTTTAATATTTTGCACATATTTTTTTCTGTTCAATTTTTATTTCAATTTCAATTTATGCTTCAACTATTTTAAATGAATTTCCTTTGAATATTTATAACCTTCGATTTCAATTCTATTTTTATTAATTTGCAATTTTGTTGTTCAATCATATGTTCAATTTGCTTCAATTCAGTCTCTATTTTTATTTCAATTTCAGTTTTTGCTTCAACCTTTTCAAATTGATATTATTTTAATATTTTGCACATATTTTTTCTGTTCAATTTGTACTAATTTTTTATTGTTCAATCACATGTTCAATCTACTTCAATTCAGTTTCAATAACAATATAAAGGCAACCATATATAACTCTCATATATGTTAAACTTTTTCCATTTGCTATTTTCATGCATTCTGAAGCTTTAGTTCAACTCTTTCCTCTTTCCTTTCAATTTCAATTTTCCTTCAATTAGATGCATTTTTTTGGCGCTAATTTGTTTATCTATCACAATATTTAGATGCCGCACTTTTCAACAGCTTTCAATCAATCTGATGGAAAATAATAGCTGCGCATTCTCAATTCAATTTCAATTCAACTTTCCTTTCAATTCAGCGCTGATTTATGTTCATGTTCTGCCTCGCTTTTCATATGTTCAGGGTCAATATTTTAACGTATTTCAACGTCGGCAAATGTTGATTTCATTGGCAGCTCGTTAAGCGTTGAGCTCCCTTCGATTCCCCCTCCCATCCGCCTCTCTTTCCTCCTCCGCACATCTTTTGCGAGTTTTCCCTTTCGAGTTGTTTTCCTTGAGGAAGACGCACGCTGACAGCTGAAGACGTATGATGGAAATTAATAAAACAAGCGTAAACACTTAAAAGGCGCTCCGGCTCCGACTGCGACTCCGGCTCCGGCTTCGACTCAATCGATTCCACGCGATTGACTCTTAGCTGATCCCGCGCCGCACCTCCGCCCGCGTCCGCGTCCGCGCCCTCGGCCAGTGGGCCAAAAAGTAATTGAAAACAATCATTAAAAAAAGGGCTAAAGAAAAAAAAAAAAAACGAACGAACTGAAAAACTTAGACAGAGCCATCTTCTCGCTCTCGCCCTCACTCTGCCTCTCTCTTTCTATGTGTATCACTTAATTATAACTGTACACACGTCTGCGCCTAGCTGGCATTACCTCTGTGTGTTGGGCATTTCGATATTTGTATTATTTCTCTGCGTACACCTCGGCAGCAGCTGCGGCGACCTCTCCGTGGGATATTCGGCACAGACAACGCTTCAGTGTTTACTTTTTCACTTCATTAAAGGAGTTGCGTGCTGAGTTGCCCTCTCAGTCGTATACCCTGCAATTCGAGGTTGTCGATTGCGGGCATATTCGAAGAGTACTCCCCGAATGTCTCCGTTGAGTGCGCTGAGCAGATCTCATGGCACCAAGCCCTGACCTATGCGAGAGCTATGAAATTTGTTATGTCTCTGTATATGGGCTTTACTTAAATGCATATTATCAAAATTTTTACAGTGATGGTGGTGGTGGTGGTGGTGGTGGTGGTGGTGGTGTTGCTGGTTCTCGAGTTTTGTGTTTGAGCATAAAGAGCTTCAAGGCAAAGTTTAACGAAATATAGGGTATCATTCAGACGTGTCACGTTATTTAATAATCAAATGTAGGGTATTTCTCAGTCGTGACACGTTAAAATAATGACTTTAGACTCTATATAGAGTTGTAAATATATAAAGAAATGTAGGATATTGCTCAGTCGTGTCAGGATTATATATAATGAAACATTGGGTATCGGTTAGTCATGTTATGATAATATATAATCAAATGTAGGGTATTGCTGAGTCGTGTCACGATAATATATAGACTCTAGACTCTAAATATACTCTATATAGACTCATTTAAGTGCAGGGTATTACTGAGTGGTGTCACGAAAATATATTAAGAAATGTAGGGTATTGCTCAGTCGTGACACGATAATACATAAACAAATGTAGGGTATTGCCCAGTCGTGACAGATAACAAAAAAAAAACTCTGGACTAGATATAGTATATCTAGATAATATATAAACTCTAGACTCTTTTACTTGCAGGGTATTGCTCAGTCGTGTCGCGATAATATGTAAAGAAATATAGGGTATTGCTCCGTGATGTCTCGATAATATATAATAAAATGTCATATCATCCTAGAATCTATATAGACTCTTTTACGTGCAGGGTATTGCTGAGTCGTTCCATCTTCTGGAGCTCTTGAGCTGTAATAGCAGCTCAACGAGAGTCGTAGGAGTTGTACAATATATTCAGAGAACGACGCGACGTCCAACTGTGTTGGGTCTCGCGAGACACGAACCACAGAGCCACGGAGCCACGGAGCCACAAAGCTGAGGCTTAAAGACTGGCTGAGAGTGAGAGAGATAGGGAGAGACACCCTTCCATATTATTTATTTCTTTATTAATTATTGTTTTGATACCTCTGCTCCCTCTTTCGCTCTCGCTCTCCCTCGTAGTACCCATCTATGCTTATAAGATTTCTGCCTCTCACAATGTAACTGATTTGCATATCTGGACAGCACGGGGGGTTCTACCATTTGTATTCGCAATTAGCTCAAGTTGGACTTCTTTCACTCAGCTGATATTCCCTTAATTTCGCTTAATTATCTTCAATTGTTTAATGGCCGACTGATTTGGCTTAATTACACTTTACAAATCGCCAAATTAGCCGGCCGCAATTGAAGTTGAATTCGCAACGGTTGAAAGCAACATTTCTGTATTTATATATAATTGACTGCAATGCATTCAATTGCCTGATTGAATTGAACCTCAAGCTGAACTGAACTGAACTTAATTATAGTTCGATGCGTTAATCTATTTCCTATGCAAATTGAATGCGAGTTGAACGCGAATTGAAACAGGCTGGAAACCCGAATCGTATTGAATGGTATATTTTTAGGTTAATTAGTTCAATTGAATTCAATCAAATGAGTTGAGATTGACATGAATGATTCTAATTCTAATTGGGAGCTGAAATTGAATGCGATTGAAATTGAATTAAAAATAGTTGGCAATGTTCTTTCAATTCAACTAGACTTTTAATTGACTGAAATTTTCATCAGATTTAAAATATATAAATTGAATTGATTAAAATTAGTTGAATTAAAAGTAAACTAGTTTTACAATCTAATTTTAAATTGAAATTGAATTTAAATTGAAAAGTAAATAAGCTTAAAAATGTGGTTCAACTCAAATTTAATATTCTAGTCTAATTAATTGAAAGCGATTGAAACAGAAGTAAAAACAAGTAACTAAACTCTAGTCGAGACTGCTCGACTAAGAGATACCCTGAATCCATTGAGCTGTAATACCAATCATAAAAAGTTTCATTTATTCATTAATAGTAAACAACACATGCACACACACACACACACACACACACACACAAACATATGCATGCACGTAATATGCTCACTGCGCAGTATTGCGGCTGCAGAAGAGGCTGTGCTATGCAAACTTTATTGTTTAATAACTTTTTTTCTCGACATACGTTCTTAATGAAATTTTCGGGGAATGTTTATGACATTCAAATGTACCTATTTGCCAAATTTCAAGTCTCTAGTATTTGATATACGTGAGTTATCGTTTTTGTTGAATTGTGGGCGAAAGGGGCGTGGCATCAAAAATCCAAAAATGACAAAATGTGCGGATTCAATATAGCTATCAAACACATTTTAGTGCACGATTCTATCTTTAACGGTGTGCACGCCAGACCTCAAAAACAAAGCGATATTTTCGATAGTTATCGATAAAAAAGGAATGGGACGAGTTATCGAAAAAAAAAAATAAACTCGTACAGCGTATGGTATTATCGAGCATTTTGCTTTTTATTTGAAGTCTCTAGCTTTTGTGGTTGCAGAAATCCAGGTGTTTACACGGACGGACGGACGGACGGACGGACGGACGGACGGACGGACAGACGGACAGGGCTAGTTCAACTCAGCTCATCGAGCTGATCAAGAATATATATACTTTATGGGGTGTGGCACGCCTCCTTCTGCCTGTTACATACATTTGCACAAAAACATTATACCCTGAAATTTCCATTTTCAATGGATTCAGGGTATAAAAAAAATTCAGTTGATCGAATATTTTGAAAATTATTTAATATTTTTGCAAAAACTCAATAAAAAATTCAATTGGATTGAAAACGATTGAAACTAATTTAAATTTGTGCACATAATAAATTGAAATGGTATTATCCATTTAATAATAATGAAATAATAAAAATAAATAACAAAAATTAAATAATAAAATTAAATAATAAAAATTAAATACACAAAAAAAAAAGAATAATAATTAAGAAGGAATATTGAAACAGAAATAAAATTTCATGAAGATTGAAGATTTCTAGGAAGAATCTATAGATAAACTATAAGACTAAAAGAACATAATCGAATTATATACTACTTATATAAAATATACTTCTTAGTCATAAAATTAATTAAAGTAGTCCCAAAACTGTAAGCCATAAACTTAACATGTTGGAAGAAACGGGATTTATTTTATGCAAATCGAAAGTACTTTCAAAATAGATCAATTTCATTCAATTGTGTACTACACACACTCACTCACTCACACACACACACACACACGCGCACGAGGCTTACCTTCACAAGCATATAAATCATATCATATCATATCGGCTTACCAGCAACAATGCGGGCCCACGCAGCAAATAGCTAGACGAGCGTGAGTGAGCGAGAGAGAGAGAGAGAGCGACAGTTAGAGAGCGCAGCATGATGAAGAGCGCAGAGGCAGAAGACAAAGAAGAATAACAGTCTCAGGCCTTGGACCTCAAGTGGCGCTCGAAGCCGGCGCTCAAGTGTATGCTCACACACACACACACACGCACGCACTCATACGTAGCTCTGCGTGTGCTATACAAATGATGAGAGCATAACCGATTGAGAGAGCAACAACAGGCTGGCTCGACCATCGCTCATGTGAAACTCATAAATTCACGCCGCAGACAACGGCGTCGTCAGCGACGACGACGCAATTAATCTGCCTGCCGGTCTGGGCTGGCCTGGCTTGGCTTCGCCTGCCTGCCTGCGCAGTCGCCATGGTATTCGCTGCTTGCCTTTTGCGCCAGCGCAGCTGTTGACAACGTCGCTGTCGCCGCCCGCTGCGCCCGTTGATTGACCTTATTATTTTCTGCCTGCGTGTGTGCGTGCATGAGAAATGGGCCCAAAATATGTTGTAACTGTTTATCGATGAGGGACAACAACTGCAGTTTGGCACTCGTTGCATGGGTGAGTGGCAGTGGCAGAGGCAGATGCAGATGCAGAGAGGGGGAGGGGGCGAATGGATTGGCTTTTGCGGTTGTGGCGAGGTGTCATATTACGTCTTGAGTTGGGTCTGCGGCGGCAGCGCAGCTTGCGAAAGCCGCGGCTGCGTCGCCTGTCATTTATAAGACTTGAAGAGCGCATTTATCAAATATAAGAAGCTGCGTTTAGCAAGATTAGGAGATGGTGCAAACTGTCGAAAGCGATATATATCGATATGGTGTTATATTGATTAATTTTCGCATATAATGCACTTAAAATGACTATCGATCAATGATCAGGTATCGATATCAATCGGTCAATTTAAAATGCTTATCTAAAAATCATAAAAAAAAAAAATATATATATATATAATGAATAAACTCAAAACCTAAAATCTATAAGTTGATCGAGCACTTTAACACTTAGATTCCACAGTTAATCTCAACAAGTTGTTTCCGAAATATCGCAACATTAGCCAAGTTCGCAACCTGCCTGGCGTGCTCTCCTGCCGCCTGTATAAGAGTTGTACCATAAAAACTGTGCTACGCCAGATAAGGGCAGCAACTCTTAAAGGCGCAAACGAAGAGAGCACAAAACAGAAGTTATATAAAAATTTGTTTTTGCGAATAAACAAGAAATTTTGCTTCACTTTACTTTTTAATGCTAATCTAATTAATATAAGAAAAGCTAAAGGACATCACAAAATATAGAAATTAAAAAAAAATTAAGATAATAATAATACATACATAACTTACATAACATAACATAACTTACATAATTTAACAAAATTTATCCCATATATATTTTGAAATATTCTTATATTTTTTATAATCCGAAAATGGCGTAAGTTGTTAAATTGATTGAATGGCAATTAATGTGGGCAAACTGTTATACGCGCATAATGCGACGCAGTAAACAACATGGAACAGCTGTTCGGCTTAAGCGGCAGCAGCGCAACAACAGAAACCTGTGGCGGCTAACAGGAGCGCTATCCTGTAAGCTGTAAACACGCTCAGTGCGAGTATAACAGTCACGTGGCTTAGCAGAGAGCAGTAGAATAACAGACAGTCAGAGAGAGTGAGAGAGAGAGTGAGAGAGCGCACGCTGTAAAGTAACAGAGCGCATTAAACTGTTTGTTTATTTTACTGTTAGCATTTACTTTGGACAACAAATGCAATTTGTCAATGGCGGATGTTTGCAATGGAGTAAAAATTGAAAACTAGCAAAAAATAAAAATCTATAAATAAATGTTAGTATGAAAGAAAAATGTGTGTATAAATTAAAATAGACTTACATCTTATTTAAAATTGTAAAACACATCATTTATATTTCTATTATTATTTAATGTTTTAATTAGACTGCGCAATTATTATTCACATTTTATTTAAATTGTCTAATTTCATTTATTTACTAAGTTTGAATTGTTTGGCTAGTTAACAGTCGCTGACCGCTGCTTAACAGTTGCCGTCAATGCTCGCCGCAGCATCAATGTAATCAATTAGGCCGCTTACAGAGGCTGTGAGAGCCACCCGCATATTTTACATCTTTGCGAGAGCGCCGTAACGCCATAACATATGCAGTCGCTCGCTCTCGCTCTTTCGCTGTTGTGCGCTCACGTGTTAAACGGGCAGTCAGCCAGCCAGGCAGGCAGGCAATAACAGCAGCAGCACCAGCACCAGCGCCAGCAGCAGCGGCAGCGGCAGCAGCAACAGCAATAGCAGCCAGCAGCAGGCAGCAAGCAGCAGGCAGCAGCAGCAGCAGCAGCTATCGTGACGGGCACGCGTTTAGTTCTGTGCGATTCATTGAAGCGTTTGGACACGTTGTCGGTGCGTGTGTCCCCGTTAATCAGCGCCAACCGATTTCGTTCGTCTCTGTCATAGTGTATGCGCGCGCGTGTGTGTGTGTGCGTATATTTTGCTTTGCGCGTCTGAGTGTGTATGTGTGCGCGCGTGTAACGCGCCTTACAGCAGCCCAAACCAACAAGCAAATACAGTTACAGCGGCAAAACAAAAAAAAAAAAGAAAGAAAAAACAAAACAACAGCAACTGCACATAAATATTATCGCATTTTATTTGTGCATCTTTTGTTTTTACGGTTATTCGGGCATACGCTCTATTTATTATTTTTTTTGCCAATTTTTTTCAAGTGCAAAATTGTAACAGCAACAACAACAACAAATACAACGCAAAAGGACTTGCAAAAATCGAGAGTGTGCGGTAAAGTACCGCTAGAGTGTTACGCGTGGAATACTAACGACAAGAACAACAATAACAGCAGCAGCAGCAGTAGAAGACGCAGGAGACGAAGTAGAAGCAACAATAAAAATAACAGTTGCTGCAGCAGCTGCGGCTGTTGGTTTATTTTTTTCTTCTGTTCGCATATTGGATATTTCAATGCTCTGACGAGTGGAGAAGAGAAGAGAAGAGAAGAGAAGTAGAAGAAGAAATAAAATAAGTTGTCGAAGCAGTGGAAGAAGCATCAGCAGCAGCCCAACGCCGCACGGAAACCATTTTGCAAGTGCAGCGGCAGCGAAGTCGACGGCCAACAAACAACAATTGCTAAAGGAAACAACAAATGTAGGTCAAATACCGTTATTAAACCTTTACAAAATGATCCCAAAAAAAAACAACAAATCGAAAATAATAATATGGGAAATATTTTGGCAATTTTTTTTAATTTTTTCTTTGGCAATTTTGTGCGCCATTTCCTGTGCGCCGCCTTCACGCTTCACGTGCGTTTCGCGAAAAACACATAAATTAAATAAATTAAATTTGATTAAATAAAATATAATTAAAGGAGCAGTTTGAAAATAATATATTATAATATAAAATTATTATATTTTATAGTAGTTGAAAGTTAGTTTAGTTGTTTTTTTAAGAACCTTTTAGATACAATTTTTGAGCGTGTTGATTTTAAGATTGAAAGTTTGCAAAAAATATAAATAATAGATAGAAATTACGTAAAGTGAGTTTATATAAAATATAATTAGAGAAGCCTTTTTGCGATATATTAAAAAAAACGAATTGCAATGATTTCGTCTGATTATTTAATATTTTTTAACTTTGATTACGGGAAACATTTATTAGAGAAAAAACGATTTTAGTTCATATTTCAAACTTTTGTTGATGAAAAAACTTAGAGTTAAAGTTGTTAGGAATAAGAATTCCTGACTGATTTTTGGTTAATAAAAGATAATTAGAAAAAAATGTATTTCAATTTGTATATACAAAAATTTCAACAAGGAGAAAAATGAATAAGTAAAATATTAAATAATATTTAACGAAAATAAAGTATTAAAAGTAACCAATTTATTTCAATATTACATAAATTTATATACAAATAAAATACAATTGTATTGATAAAAAAATATTTTTACAATTAAAGCGAGATCTTAAACATTTTCTTACAGTATTCAAACATTTTGAATTAGGATAAGAATAATAGAAACTAAAATTTAGTGAAATAAACAAAAAAAAAAAAAAAAAAAATTAATTAAACAAATAAAACTCATAAAAAAAAACAAACAAATGACAAAATAAAAACCAAAATTTTGAATTGAAAATAAATAAAATAAAGAGATAAATAGAAAATAAATATATTTCAAAACAAATAAAATAAATATATATATTATATAATATAAATATAAAAGTCATTATTTGCAAAACATATTAAAGTAAAATAAATTGTAATGCATTAAAAAATGAATAAATTTACACACAATTAATTAAATTAATATAATTCACGCGAAACTTAATTTGTGCAAAAAAAAAGTTTAGAAACTCAAAACCCAGCGAAATTTTTTTAATTGAAGCAGAAAGCCAAACAAATGATTTATCTAATTAATTAGTTGGAGATGAGAAAAAGGCAATATATAAATTCTTATATAAATATATTTATATATATTAATAAAACATAGCATATAAAGTAAATATTTACACGCAGATAATTTCTAGATGATGTGAGACTTTTTTATATATTGTTTGTTTTTAGATTGGGTTTTCTTTTAAGCGAGCGAGTATATTGGCTTTGTGTGCAATTTACCAATTTACGGCATATAAAGTTCAGTTCAAGATATCAAAGTCTCAGAGTCGTAATCAAAGTCGACTATAATCTTAATCTATATAATCATAGACTGAAGCGCGGCTAATGCTAATATATCGAGGCTTAAGTTTCACTTCCTGGTTTAGCGCGTATTGTCTCGTCGGTGGAGCGCGATTGCAATATTTTTGATTAATTTATTTTTTTTATGGATTTTTCGTGTGGTTTTTGTTGCTTTGGCCGCTGTGCAAATGTTGTTTCTGCTGATGTTCGAATTTGCGTCATTGTCGGACCACAAAGTCCAGCCGACGGTATTTCACAAGGCGAACTGCGCTTCGCATTTGGCCGAGTAAATAAATAGAAAATCGCAGCATCTGGCAAAGAGTAAATTGTAGTTCCACAATTTTAATGGAACTGTGAACTTGATTTCGATATCTCAGTCAAATAAATCTTTCAGTTTCAACAATTTTCTCGCTTTGCCAAACAAAAATATGAAATTTATTTAAAATTTGAAAAAAAAATAATGGATTTATGATTTATAGTTTTAGGCAAATGTTTAGAATGCGACTGCAGTGAGTGAGTGTTGGAAAATGAACAAAAGCGAGAGTCCGGTAAAGTCAAATTTGCATAAAAGAAGCTAAGAGAAAGAGAGAAGAGGAAGCAATAGTGCATTAGAGTGCGCTATAAATATTGAAACATCAAATTTTGAAATGAAGCTTATAGATATATATTAAATTGTGCCTAGAATTAGTATAGAGATTTTATATTCATGTATGTATATAAAAAGCAAAGGAAAATTAAAAAAAAAAAATAAATAATTAATTATTGTCATAAATAAATCTAAGCTAGATCTAATAAAAAGTAAATAAATAAATAATATATTTTATTGATTACTTCGCTCGGAACGCAGTAAATTTACGTGATATCAAAGGCTTTTCCAATTGAGTAAATTTTCCATTTCACATATGCTAGCTGGATAAGGGCAGAGATTTTCATTTTGGCTTTTCATTTGATTAGATACTTAGGAGATGCCAGCTCCAAGAAGAACAAGAACAAGCTTAAGATAAATGTATTTTTAACCCAAAATTATGTTTGGCGAAGTGAAGTGAAAAACTTTGAGAAGTCTTTGAACGTATGTGGAAAAGGTGTATTAAGAGAGACAGAGAGAGGGAAGGAGAGAAAGGAAAAAAAGAGATATAGAGCTATATCTATGGACTTGTATCCAGTTTCAACCGAATTTAGTTTCGATTACAGTAAAGTGTTTTTGGCTTTAATGTTTTGGCCAAGCTGTGTGCTTGTGGCGCTTAAAGCTGTTGCCGTCATCCATATACCATCCGCAAATTTGATTGATTATAATGTTCGGCTCTGGCTCATGAGTGGAAGGCGTTGCCGTAGCCCCACAAAAATTAGCTCAAGTTTCGCACAGCTGTTGAAGTGTATTTTGTACAGATATTATTATTATTATTATTAATACATACAAAAATATGTATGTATTTTTTTTCTGCTTCTTCTTCTTCTTCTTTGGCGCTGTTGCCACATTTCACTCTGTTGAAATCAAAGACTTTTGCTGCTTTCGCCGTCTGTTGTTGTCCTGATGCGCAAATCCTCAGCGGCGCGAACATCATTATCAGCATCAGCTTGATTATCAAGCACTGCAAATGTGGCGCACAGCTGTTGCCAGCTTAACGCAGCGGCAGCGGCAGCGGCAGCGGCCGTGGCAGATATTGTATCTGCATCCGATGGATGCAAGCGGCCGCGACAGGACAGACATCTTCTGTTACCTGTTACCAAATGTTAGAGCTCTGCCGGCTCTATTGTATAATTGTAAAGCGCATCCTTTTAGCTCTAGATCTGTATCTCTCTCTCTGTGTCTTTCTCTCTTTCTCTCTCTCTCTATTTGCATCTGTCGCTGTGCATCTTTATTTTTTTTTTTTTTTGATTGTATCTTATGTTGCAAGTGCTGCAAATTAGTGCAACAGAAATGTCAAAGTGACTGCTGCTTGGCAGCAAGGTGTTGGCAGCGCTGACTGACAGCTCTGTCTGTCTCGTTCTCGCTTGCTCACTGCCCCTCTCTCTCTCTCTCTCACTGTGTAAGATACACTTGCAAATTGTTATAGTTATAGATACAAAACCAAAATAGCAGGCGCAGGCAGACAGCAGCGGCAGCCACTTGAGATGATTTATGATGCCAGGCAAGACACACACACACACAACAGACACACACACACACACACCATTGGTGCAGACAGGCAGCTTCAGCGTCTAAAATAACAAGCAGAAAGAGCAGTTAGCTATAGGGCTTAGCCGCATCTGCCAATACACTTCAGCTGATTAAAGGCAGACTTTCTGCTAGATTATAATAATTGAAAATGTGTAGGAAAATTTAGGAAAATTATGAAAATGCGAATATGATTAAAAATACAAATTTCAATTAATTAGAAAAATTTTTTTTACATATTTAGAAACAAATTTCTATGAGACCAGCAGACTTCAGACTTCTTCAACTGAGCTCAACTGCATTTTTAGCTTGACTAATTTAAACTTAATCAACCTTAAGCTTTTTTATTACTGATAATCGCTCTCAAGACTAAAAGACTTTTGGCCATAGAGCATTCTACTCGAAAAAGGAAAAGGCTGTGCCATTGATAGCCGCAGTCAACGCGATTTGAGTGTCTTGCAACCCATCTCTAGTTCTCTGTCTCGCGCTCTCTCTCACTCCCTGTCTCTCTCTCTCTCTCGGACTGTGTGTCTCTTTCGCATGATTGTGCAGAAGCAGACTAAGAGGCTAAACTAGAGCCTCAGACATGGAATGTGCGCGCCTTTACGGAGGTGTGAAGGCAGGTAGGCCAGGCCACGAGGGGCCGCGCACAGGCAAAACCTTGAATTGAAAAATTCCAAAAACAAAACACGCAACAACAACAACAACAACAACAACTCACAGCAACAGCGACAATGATGCGGCTAAAACGAAAATTGAAGGTAAAAAAAAAGAAGCATTGCCAATGTGCCGTCCAGCTCAGAGCTCGGGCACTTGGCCGAAACACTTGGTCCACAGGTAACGCACACAAGCTCCTGCTGTTGCTGCTGATGCTGATGCTGATGCTGCTGCGGCGCAGCTCTATTCTCTCCACTTCTTTCATGGTCTTCGTCATTACCGTCATGCCTTGTCATAGACAACATCGTTTATTTTCCAGCCCCCCCCGCCCACAGCTACAGCTACAGCTAACTCCGGCCGCCTGCCTGCCTGCCTTGTCGCTCACTTGGCCAGTTTTTCCATTTGGCACCTCTTCGCTGTGTCTGTGAATCAGCACAACTGTTACACACACACACACACACACACACACACACACTTGCACACACACAGAGCTAGCAAAACACTTGACTGATTTTTCGCTGTTCGTTATTGTTGTTGATTTTGCGCTTGCGTTTGCCTCTCCAACCGAACCTGGCCAACATTTTGCGCTGCTTCTGCTCCAAGCAGCATCATCACTTCTGTGTCTGCTTCTGCGTCTGCTTCTTCTTCTGCATTTTGTTTCCTTTAGTTAGGTACAAGATATGCGTAATACACGTGAGAGGCCGGCTTGCTCAGCAATTACAAATTTTCTTGCTAAATTCAAGTTTAATTACATTTATTATGCATTTTATCTCTGGCTTAAGTCGCCAGCCAGCTCGTGCTGGTGCTCGAGCTCCTAATCCACATTTGCAATGGCTGCAAAATTAAGTTTTAATTTACTTTGATTTTCACATTTTTGATTAAATGTCAACTTTGTCGTCTCTAGATTTCTTTCATAAATATTGATGCAAAGCAAATTGCTCAACTTATTGAAAAAGACAACAACAACAACAACGACAACAGCAAAATATTAAGTTAAAATGCGTAAAATACATTCGATCAACGCTTTTGTAATCTAAAGCAAAGTTAGAGGCGCCAGGAAAAGGACGAAAAGAAGAAGAAAAACAGCAAAATTCCAGACATTTTGCCACAAAGGAAATTGAAAACAATTTTCCAGTTAAGAAATTATCAAATAAGTTTTTTTTTTTTTACATACAAAATGCCAATTGACATTATTTGATTGACACACACACACACACATGCACACATGTGGCACAATGGATAAACGGAATTTAAAATATGCTAAAGATTTCATGTCTTCTGCCAAATGTAAATAGAAATAACAACAAAATACATTAAATACTAGAAAAAACAAAGACAAAAATTAGAAATTCAAATAGAAAATCAATTGCGTGTTGCACCATTAAAAGAATTGGAGCAAATTGGAGTGAGAGAGAGAGAGAGAGAGAGAGGGGCGAGCGAACGGAAGAGATGATACATAAATATTCTTTATGTGGCATCGTTTCTTGGCTGCAGTGAAAAACCATTTGAATTTCACTAGAAAAGTAATTGAAGAAACTATTAACAGATATGAAAGATTCAATTCAAAAGATACGCAAGAAAATGCAATAAAGCAAAGAGGATGCGAGAAGTACAAATAGGCGAGGTAAATAGAGAAGGCCCAGATATGAATAGATGAATAGATAGAAAGTTATATAATGAGAGAAAGAGAGAAAGCGAGAGAGAGAGAGAGAGAGAGAGCATAGGGAGATGATATGCAGACCAAGTAGATATACAAAGATGATAGAAGAAGAAATGATGATGAGAAGGTGGAAAAATAGACTGAAATTAAATAGAGATGATATTGTAATGATGAAGAGATTATATACAGATGATATGGAGATGGAGGGCAGAAAGAAGGCAGATAGAGATGAAAAAGAGATGATATAGAGATGATATAGAGATGCTAAAGAGATTGTAAAAAGATGGTAAAGAGATGCTAAAGAGATTATATAGACATGGTAAAAAGATGATATAGAGATGATGTGGAGATTATATAGAGGTGATATGGAGTATATAGTATGATATAAAAATGATATAGAGATGGTATAGGGGTATTATAGGCATACTATAGATATGGTATAGAGGTGTTATAGGCATACTATAGATATGGTATAGAGATGTTCGAAAGAACAGAAATACAGAGAAATGTTATAGAAAAAAAGGAAGAAAACAAGAGATTGATCGTATGATTTAAGTATACTAACAGAAAATGAGAGAGAGAGAGAGAGAGAAATATATACATAGCAAAAAATATATTGAGAGTGAGAGAGAATGTAGTGCTCCAAATATATAGAGAGGGAGAGAGCAAGTGAGAAATAGATTAAAAGATCTGTCTATCTAAATACATAGATATATAGATTGGTAGAAATATTTAAATCGATATAAAAGCTATTACACATATCTGCGCTATTAAGAGGGTAGAGTTCAGCTGAAGCTTCTGTTTAAAATAAAAGTAACTTTGGGACTCCAATACAGGAGCTTCTGCATCAATCTTACTTGAGCGAAGCTAGCGCAGTTGGAGTGCGACCATAGGGAGAGCCACACTCTCGTCCCAACTCCACCTGCCGCTCTTTAAAGTGCTTAGCGCTTGATGATTTATAATATATATATTTACCTTTATTATTATATTGAGCTCTTAGCCAGATTCTCAGTTATGAGAGTTTCATTTGGAATCAGAGCGCTGGCCGCAAGCACAAACAAATCTTTAAAGCAGTCAATTTAAGAGCAAAAGCAATATTAAAAAGAGCCAGAAGAAGAATAAGAAGGAGACGAAGCAGAAAAAAAGTGAACCAGAAGTGGCGAATGAAGAAACCAAGTGTGGCCGAAACTTGTTGAGAATTTGAAGGCGGCAAAAGAGCAGCAGCAACAGCAGCAGCAGCAGCAGCAGTAAAAGCAGCTAGGAAAATGAAAATGAAATGGAAAATGTTAAGAAAAACCACGCACAAAATCACAAAAACGTAAAATTGAGGCTAATTTGCGGGCGAGCCATGGGGGCGGTGGGGTGAGCATTAAGCATTTAAAACACACACAAGCCGAGTCGAACAGGTGTGGCAGCAGTGGGCGGCGGCTGGCCGGGCGGACGGGCGGGGCGATGCATGACAGCTGCACAGGTGGCAAGCTGCTGCTGCCAAAGGATGCCAAGCGGGCTGCTCGAGAAAAGAAAGTGCCGCACTCCAGGAGTCAAGTGGCTGTGGTTGCAAAAATATTTGCCACACACACACTAAACGAGTGTGTGTGTGTGTGTGTGCCTAGCCCTGCGCTCTGCATCTGTGCGCATCTGTGCAGCTTAAGACGTCGCCTTGCAACTGCAGCTAAAAGCAGCTTAATTAAATTTTACGTTGAAGCAACCTGCAGTCATGCCACGCCCGCTGCACCAGTGTCAGCCTCTGGCGCCTGAGAGTGAGAGAGAGAGGGGAGAGGGAAAAAGAGCAAACGAAACTGGAGCAGACTGTAACAGCAGCAGATTTAAAGTCTGACATGCAGCAGCAGCTACTGCAAACCAAAACTCATTTAATGCCAGGCAACGAATTGTTTTCAACAACAACAACAACAACAACGGCAGCAGCAGCAGCAGCAGCGTGTGCAACACGATTTGGCTCTGCATCCAGAGCAGCTTTAAGGCATCGCATCTCTGTGCACTGCCTGGCAGTCAGCGTGCGTTAAGTGTCAGTCAATGCGCGTGTGCTACTAATGAGTGTGTTCGCTCACACACTCACACACACACACACTCTCGCACACACACACACTTGCACTACTTATCTAATCTGTGACAAAGTTGCGCACATGAAATGCATTTAACAACATTTTTCTTGTAGCTCATCTGCGCTCGCTTTGTCCATGCCAAGATAATTGACTAAAGTTTACTTTCGAGCTCGCTTTTTTCTCATGCTGCATGCTTCACGCCTTGGTCAGCTCATAGCTTCAAATAACTTGCATAACATTTCACGTCTCTATGATTTATGTTCGTCTGCCTTCAGCATTTGCTCGTCCTTCATTTCAATATCAGTTAAGGCCTGCAGAACTCATCCGTGTTATATCTTTCATCTTTTAATGATCTGACTCAATTTACAAATCCTTTAGTTTAATTTTCAGTTATGATCATCGAGCTCAAGCTTCATCAATTATTTTGTTTTTAATTCACACATTTAAATTTCTTGTACTACAGATAACTTGTCTTCCTTTTTCAGCTTTTGGTATATGATCTTGCTTCTTCCCTTCTTTAGATCTTCTTATAATCAGCAGGTTTATTGTTCTTCAACTTAACATTTCCATGACGATAAGACTCAAGTTTACTTAGCTCGACTTTAAGTTTCAGCAATGAACAAGCTGAATTGTAATATCAGGCTCAGCTAAAGCTCCTTGATCACTTACTTCTTTTGGTATATGATCTCTTTGTTATCCACTCTTCTATTGTCTCTTAATTAAACTTTTGTCTAATTAACATGACTTTAAGTTTTAGCAATGATTGAACTCAAGATCTAGCTCAGCCTCGGGCTTAGTATTAGGTTACTATCAGCTCAGTATCAGCTGAGTAACAGCTCAGTCCCAGCTCAGTCTCAGTCTCAGCTCAAGCTCCCTGATCATTTATCTTTTACTTTTATTTAAAAATTTCTTTTGCATCTTCTGTTGAGCTCGATAAATTGACAATCTCTAACAGTTTTTATGTTTTCTCTGCTCACTGTATTCGATCATTCAATCCATGTTTTATATACACTGCCCAGAATAAATATGCGTACAAGCTCAATGCAAAGTGTTGACTTTAAAAAATAATAAAAAATCTTAATTTTTAATGATTAACACATTCATTGTGAATATTTTACAATTTTTTTTATTATATTTTCTATTTTTATATATTTAATAAAGTAAAGACATCGAAAGTCGCATATGCATCAAAATACATTATATATTTATAAAATACATTATATATTATATATACATAAATATATATATATATATATATATATATATATATATATATATATATATATATATTTATAGTTTTCAGTCTCTTTTGGTCATCTCATTACAGACTTAGGCAGTCTGCAGCTTAAATTTGCATTAATAATTAAAGATTCAACTCAATTTGCATAGTTCGACTTTTAGTTTGAAGTTCAGGCTTAGCTGTGCCTGCCGTGATCGCCCTCAGCTTAAAGTAATTGAACCTTAAAAATTTCAGCTCGATTTTGGTACGCTGTCAGCTGCTGTGTGCTTTGCACTAACTTTGATATCAAGAGCTTTGCTCAGTTTGTGTAGTTCGACATTTTGTTTCTAGTTTCTAGCCCGATGAGTGCAACTCCGTGCGCACTTTGCACTAGCTTGCTAGTTAGAGAAGTTAATAGGATTGCCGCTTATAGAACTCAGTCGCATGAGGCAATTAGAGGCATTCAAAGCAGTCAAAGCTGTGGCAGACACCTGCTTGGGCTTACCTTTTTGCTTTTAGGTTGCAGAGTCTTTCAGTTTTTCATTTAATTGCTTTGCTTGTCAATTGATGAAGGGAGGAGCGGTTCGGGGCGGTGCGGGGCATGATATATAGAACTTGTCGTAAATCACATAGAACTCGCTGGTATTATAAAACGTTGCAATTATAATGTTAAACTTTTTGCCCAAATACGTATAATTCATGCGTTGAGGTTGAGGTTGAGTGAGCGGCCGGAGGGGGAGGGTGTTACGGGGGACTTTGGCCTCGCCTGGCCATTGTCTTAAATCATTTTCATTGTGTAACTGCGTGTTTTATGGGCCGTCGGTTTATTGTTTCTTAAAATGTATAAAAATAAATGAGCTAAATTGTTGCTGCCAGGCGCTGAAGTGATTTGCCGCCGCCGCAAAAAAAAAAGTAAAAGAAGAAGAAGAAGAAAATAAGAAGAAAATTCGCAGTTTTTTTTTTATGACCCAGACGAGCGGACAGCAGGAGGCGTAGACACAGAGCATAGCAAGGGTCGGCAGAGCGTGCGCCTGAGCATGACTTAGCTGCGTGATACCCTGTAAAAAATTACAAAATGAGCAAGATCACTTTGAGTTTCATAGAGCTGAACTCTTTAAGAGATGAGCGAAGTTTGCTTGCAATTAATATTTTAACTAATTGATTTTTGCATATTTACAGGGTATTTTTTGGTTCAATTAACTTTGTCTATGCAACGCATTTTGTTTATCATTTGAACTGTTTTTTTTTTTTTTTTTTTTTGCATTAAAAGCCAAACTCGCAAACCAAGACGCTGTCAAAGGCCTTTGCGCACACACACACACATATATATATATATATATTTATGGTGAAAATATATTATGCGTATAATTGTTGTTGCCCCCAAAGTATATATACATTTTTTATTCTTTCTCTCCTCCTTTTTTTTTTTTGGGTTTTTCGTGGCGTCGCCAAGTTTCGCTTTGTTTCTTGGCACCTTTGCGCCGTTTGTTGAATCAATTACATACATTTTGCCTCCTGGCCAAATTGCTAGTGTGTGGCACCACCCAAACGAAACAAGCCAAAAAAAAAAAAGAAAACAACGAAAAGGAAAACCTCTTCGAAAGAAACTCCAAAAGAAAAGCGCGCAGACTGCCAGGCAAAAATGGCAAATTATGGCACCCCAGAGATGTGCGATAAAAGCCCATTTACTTAAACTGAATATTTATTATTCCTGTCGGTGCCGCCGAACCAGAGAAACCCACCCAAAAACAACGACCCAGCCCCACTGCCTGCTCCCACCGCACCACCCACAACTGCACAGTTGTCCCTCTCGTGCCCATTTTGCTATGCAAAGCGTTTGGTGCCTTTGCCTTTTGGTCTATAGTACGTGGCGCCTGCGTCTTGCTCTGCTTCTTCGGCTTCTATGCTTCATATGCCGCACGTTTTTCATTTCCTTATAATATTATTATTTTCTTACTCTCGCCGAGTTTGCTTATGAGTGTGTCGTAAAGTTTTTCTGCCAAGTTTGATTGAATTGAAAACGAGACAGAGGCGGAGGCGGAGGCGGAGGCGGAGGCAGGGGCGGAAGCGGAGCCAGAGGGATTGTGGGGGCCAAAGTTGGCCCTAGCATAGTCACATTTAATAGATTGGCCATGGCACTTGATGAAATGTTTCCTTAAATCGAATCAAAGTATTCCGTCATTCGAAAGTCAAAAAGGCCAAGCGAATTCATTAATTGCGAACCACTTGCCCAAAAGCCTCATCTATTTGACTGTATTATTTCGAGCGCAACAAATGCAGATGAAGTACCGAGTGCGTAAAATAAAGCTCAAAAGAAATGTTAGAAAAGAATCGAGCTGCAACGGCTGCATAATGGACGCTCAGAGTTTCTTTTGAGTTAAAGTCTGCAAGCAATTGGGTGCATGAGTTTTGGTGCTTTTAGACTTAAGAGTCAATTTGCCAAGGAGAGTCGATATACTTCATAAAAAAATTTTAATAAGCATCTGAATACTTAATAGGACTAAATTTCATAATTTGTTGAGCTTTTACGCTAAGCCAATATACTCCTTTCGCTCAGCGCACGGGCATAGAAACGGGCGCGAAAAAAGGTGTTCCAAATGCCAGGGACGACACAAAATAAATACAAAATAATTTAATGAAGTCAATGAGCGAAAGTGTTTCATAATTTTTATGCTCGACGCTGATAAGAGACGCAGAGAGCCAGCCAGCAACCCCACCGCACCGCACCGCCCCGCCGAACGCCTGCCTGCCGTGCCATACCCCGAAAAAGAAAAGCCATATAAAATATATTTCTATGCCATTGTTGTCGTTGTCTTGGTTAAATAATTTATGTTTTATGTGCGCAGGAAACGTTTTTCTTTTGCTAGAAACAGAGAGAGCCACAGACACACTGAGAGGGGGCCAGAGAGAGACAGAGTCGAGTCAATGAGGGTGTTTCGTATGGAGGAACAACTCAAGTGATTTAGGAAGTGTTTGTCTGCGTTACGCTTGGTTAGTTGATAAAAATCAGTCGGCGCTTGTTTTTTTTTTTCTTCTCTTTTTTTTCGTATTTTTGCTCTTGTGCTGGTGGGCGTGGCTCAAAGCACAACAGCCATAAAGAAAAAAAAAGAGCAGCGAAACATGTTGCCTCTACTCCCTAGTCCAGCTTGGAGAGCCACAACTACTACTGCTCCCTCTCCATCTCCCTATCCATCTCTCTCTCTCTATTTTTCGCTTAATTGCATTGACTAAATTGCATTTTAAGCGCTCTACACCTTTTTTTTTTGCGCTTTCTGTGTTTCGTTTTCATTTTCATTTTGATTTTGGTTTTGATTTATGCGACACGCCCCACACACTGAGTCATAAATGCAAAGATTCATGCGAATGCAGCCTCGTTGTGGCGGCCTATGAAATGGTTTTCTTTTCTGGAATTGGCATTGGCCACAGCAAACAAATTAAAGACAGTTCACAAATGATGATTAGTCAGCAAAGTATTTTTTTTTTTTTTTTTTTTTTCTTGGGCCTGATTCATCGAAAAGAGGCCTGAAGAGCTAAACGTATGCAAATCGGCAATTGTTAGGCTTAGTTTTGGTTGAAATGGAGACTGAATTGAATTGAATTAAATTGAATTCTTAAAGACATATAAAAAGCATTTCTTAGATCTAGAGTCTAGATGATTAAAGAAGTTTGAAAATTTAATTGGTCTGAGGCAAGTATATCACAGTGTTGAGAGTCATAGACAGCTGTGGCCTTACCCATAGCAACTGTGTCAAATATCTAGATTCTTGATGTAAAAAAAAAAAAAAACACAACAAATTTCCAGGGTATTGAAATGATTTGCAATTTCGGCTCTGGCTATAATTCTCAGCTATTTGCTGTCCGAAAAACGTAGCCGAGCAAATTGCATTGTTGCGTGCCAAATATTAATCAAAGGCAAAGACAAACCGAAAATAAAATCAAAATGAAAATGACAAAAACAAACAGAAACCTTAGATGGAGCTGGTAGCCGCTTCCTGTGCGAAGTCGAGTTTAAAGTGCCATTAACCCACAATTGAAAAAAAAAGCAGCGCGGAGAAAAGCGAGAGAAAACCCCATAAAGTACGTGTGTATCTCTCTATAATACTTTTTTTTTTTTATTGTATCCATAGTCGTGGCTGTGGCTGTATCTTTATCTGTATCTCTGTGTGCGTTTGGCATGTGCAGCACTCATCAGTGTCTGCGGCTGTGGCAGCTATCTTCTGGGCCAACTAATTGCAAGCTTTACTCATTCACTGCTGCTGCTGCTGCGTGTCAAAATATAATTTTGATTTGGCAGCCAGTCAAACAAATAGCAAAAACACTCATAGCCACACAGCAGAGCAGAGCAGAGCAGAGCAGATAGATAGATACATGGCTCTATGGTCGGTCATTAATCGTTATTGTTGCCCATTTTGGTTGTCATTTTGCGGTGCAAATCTGTGGCAAATGTGAGCTACCTGAGCGAGCTGAAAGTGAGATAGAGACGGGGAGATAGAGAGAGAGAGACATAGAGAGAGGGAGATAGCAAGTGAGAGCCAGTTTCTTCGCTGTCTATTCTCTATCTCTGCCAGGGTGGTTGTTTCCTGTCAGCCAGCTGCCTGCCTGCATCGAGCTGAGCTCGCCCGAAGGGTCCCTGAGCCCTGCCACAGGATATCCAGCCCAAAAAGGTGTATGCGCGCCGCTCTCTGTGCGATAAATTTGAAATAATTTGATGCGTCTTGTTTTATTTGACAGGCAAACAAATTCGTCGCCCAGAGGCTACAAATCGTTTGCCCAGCTCTACCTGGCACTGGCCCTGGCCCGCTCCCTTTGCCCTGTCGCAATGTAAACACAAGTCGTCAGCCTGTGCGGCAATTAAAAGAAATGTTCGGCTTTTATGTAGGGAGTTCAATTTATAGATTAAAGTTTATCCCTCCGCGCCCCTCCTCACTTTCTCTATTTGCTGTGTGTGTGTGTGTGTGTGCTGGCTCTACCTTTGCTTGCATTGCGGACACGTGTGTTTGTCGTTCCTGGCGCTCTTGTCATTTATCAATTGTGCCCAAGCCATTAAAACTTCAATTAAAAAGAGTCCATAAGAACACAATAAATAATATGTGGCACAGCTTAAGCACAATGTAAGACATGTAATTGTTACAAAATATCAACAAAATCTGCTTCACTTCAATTGAAGGTGTTGTGCGGATAGTCGAGCAGCTTTTGTGAAGGATGAATAGAATAGCTGCAATCTGACTAAATTTCCAGATAAGAGTGTGCTTGATGAATGTGTCTGACTAGCAGATGCCCGAGACAATGTGACAAGCAGCTCTAGTAAGTTTTGAGTACTGCAAAAGTAGAGTGGCAGATAGATAGATAGACAGAGCAAGGACAAAAGGGAGATATAGAGCGAGATATAGAGATGGAAATTGAGAATTAGAGAGTTCGAGAGACAGTGGAAAGCAGAGAGAGAAATAATTGTACTTTAAGACTAGTAAGAGAGAGAGAGAGAGTAAGAGAGAAACAGAGGGAAACACGCAGAGAAAAAAGGAAAAAAGAGAGAGCAACAAATATAAAGACAAATAGATATATAGAGAGAGCTTACAACAGAGAGCTTAATAAGATAAAGAGAAATTGAGCTAGAGAGGTTGAGAGAAAGGTGTACAGAAAGTGAGAAAGAGAGATGAAAGAGAGAGAGAGAGAGAGAGCGTATTATTGTTATCTATCAGAGATTTTCCTAATTAGAGAACTCTTATTAGAAAATTAATTCAAGCAAAGAATAAATCAAAGATCAATACAGTTAAAGTTTCATCGAATTCTGATCTATGTGGGAAGGATGACGACATTTCCAGATGGCCAGAGATTAGGGTTGATGTTGCTCAGCGCGAGTCACGCCCCATTCCGCAAATAAACAAAACTTATTTAACCTGAATGTCGTAAAACTTTACTTCTTTCTATCGAAAATTGATAATTGATTATGTAATACTCCCTAGCTATAGATGACAGTTTGGACTTGAAGCAGCTTTTTCCCATTGCAATTTATCTGCAGAGAAAACAGCTTGCATCTGGCGCATAGAATTGCATTTGTAGCGCGCAGCTAGTTAAGGCTTAAGTACAAAATATTGTTTGCTTTGTGTGGCAATTGAATGCGTTAGATTACGTTAGATTATGTGACAATGTTGGCTGGAGCTCTGCGTTGTCTGACAACTCAGCTCAATTCTATGGCCAATGATCGCAAATATTTTCGTTTTATTGGCCATTAAGTTCAGCTCAACGCCCTTTGGCAGCTTTTGTTGTTGTTGCGTTTGCTGCGCTGCTTTATGCAGCACTTGCAACTAATATGCAACTATTGCCAGCCCTGCCCGCCTACGTCTGCACTTAACTTTCTTACACTTTGGCAGCTTAACTTTTGCCGCGTCCCTTTAGCCATTTTAATATTTGCATTATAAGCACTTTAAACCATTTAAACTTGCCCCCAATGGCGGCCAGGATAATGCGCTTCCACAGCGAGCAAAATAACATAAAAAAGCGAAAAGAAAAGCCAAACTGAAAAAAAACTGGGCAAATGCAAACAACAAAAACAAAAACAGATAGCAAAAAGTTCAGAACAGGCAAAAAAAAAAAAAAACTAAAACTTGAATTGCTTGGGCAAAATAAAAAAATGCAATTTCCGTACAGACGCACACATTTTCCGGCCAACAAATGCATATAGAAAGGAAAATAATATTAAATATATATATATATATATATATATATATATATATCTAACGAGTGTAAAGAGTGAAGCCAGCAGCGCAGTTTGCAAACTAGAAAATAAAAAAAAAAATATATTAAATAAATAAAAGCTCGAGCAGCATACACTTTTAGGGCTTTCGATTGTTTCTGCAATTCAATTTGAGTTCAAATTTTAAATAAAATTACTTTAAAGACTTTTAAAATAATTGTTTAATTAAGTAATTTAATGGAAAATAATTACTCTAACATTTCTACCTTATTAATTACTTTTGTTTCACCAAATAATCCATTTAAAATTTGTTTAAATTTAAATTACATATTATGTTGAAAAATTGATTTTCGAAATATAAAATTACTTTTTATCATAATATATATATTTTTTGAAATTTTCTAGATTAATTTTTACAATAAAATATGCTACTAAATAATTAATTAAATAATTAAATAATTATATATTTTTCATTTCAAATTTCTAAATTTTCGTGTCCTAAAATGTTGTATAAATTAATATTAATGCTTAAACTTGCTAAACAATTTTCCTTATTTTTCATTTTCAACAATTTTTTCGTCATTTTTGCAAATATTTTTAATGAAATTTTACTGTTTTAATTTAATTTAAAAAATGTTTGCTCATGAAAATTTTCAATAATTAAATTGAAAATTGTTTATAAATATTTGTATAGTTTTTTCTGTATTATTACATTTAAAATTTTTATACATTTTTTCAATGATTTTTTTTTTCAAACGTCATCATTGAGTTTTTAACTTTTAATGTTCATCATATAGTACAGATATATGTAGAAGGAAATTGTGAAAATTCTATTTGGCAAATGCATTAAACTTTCATTTTTCTGTGAAGCCAATCATAATGCGCGAAAGGGAGAAAAATATGAGGATGTTTCCATGAAAAAACCAAATCTATATATATATATATATATTTAAATGTGTGTGATATTTGAAAATCAAAGCGAAAGTTGCGCTTGGCTTTTGTGTCCTGCTGCACATCCTTTGGCATCCTTGGCTCGGCAAAAACTTTTGTCATGAATTGAGGCTTGGGAAATGTGCGAGAAAAACACATCAAAGCAATCAAAAAGTGACGCCAGAGCAATTGAAAACTTTTCGCATGAACAAAACCAAAAAAGGCAAAAAAAAAAAAACATTATTATAGAAAATGCAAACGCATCAATGCATGCTGTGGGCGTGGCGACGCCCTCTTTTCTTACTTCAAGTCGAGGCAAAAATGGAAGAAAAAAACAAAAAAATATCAGCGCCAAATGCCAATTGCCAAATGACATCCTAGCTTAGCTCGAACTTTCTAACTCTTTCGCCTACACACACATACTATCCCTCTCTCTCTCTCTCTCTCTCTCACACACACACACATACACACTGTAGCTATCCCTGTCGCTGATGCATTGTCCTTGCTTATGTTAATGGCTTTGTTTGGCATTGATGGCCGTTGGCCAAGAAACTATGCAAAATGCTCATTCAAATAATGACTGCTATATGCCATATATATGCATATGTATATATATGTCTCTGTCTATGTATATATATGTATATCTCGTCTTAATGTTCCTATTTTGCCAAAAACTTGCGCACAAACTTAAATAATTTGCACATAAAATATAATTTAATGCTTGGCCCCGTTGCTACACACATTGTGGATGCTGCCTGGATTTGAGTGGCAGCGGCTGCGTTGGGGTGCGGGAGCATGGCGCGGCAAAATGGGGTCAACTGCATAGAATATGAAACGTTTTTGGCAATTCGGCAACGAGTTGGCAGTGGCCAACGAAATATAACCCAAATAAAAAGCCAAGCCAAGCCAAGCCAAGCCAAGTCAAGTCAAGTCAAGAAGAAAGCCACATTTCGCTCAAGGGTCAGCAAATAGTGTTGCAAAACAGTTCAAATGTGCGCGCTCAAGTGTTGGTAAATTCAATTAAATTCATAATTAATTTTGCCTCGTTACATAATGCTTCATACAAAATATTAATCTTGCACTAGTTTAGGTCTTTTTTACTGTCTAAGTATTTGTTGAAAATATGAAGTATTGTAAATAACACTATAAATATTACGAGTTCAGAAAAAACTAACTCAATGAATCTACTTTGTTTGATTGCTTGCTCGCTGTGTTGATTACTGCCAGTTGCATTGATTACCTGTTTCTCTCTCTCTCTCTCTCTCTCTCTCTCTCTCTCCCTCTCCCACTTCTTTCTTTCCTCAAGCTTCTCATATGTAGTATATATATATTGCCTGGCATCTGTTTGCTCATCTCTCCTTTAGCCTATCATGTGCTTTTGTTTGCCTTGTCAACACTGCCATTTGCAGCACTTGCAACACTGGCACAAGTGTCTGGCAATTCACAACACCTAAAGCCAGATCAGCAGCAAGGGCGCTCGCATTTCTCACTTCCTCGTTAGGCAGTGCAGGGGACTTGGAAAAGAAAGCAATAAAAAACTTTACGCTTGTTATTGTTGTGATTGTTGAGCACGTTGCACACTTATGTGGGTGCCCCCCCCCTCCCTCTCTCACTCTCACTCTCACTCTTTCCCTCTCTCTCTCTTTCTCTCTCGGTCTGTTTGCCTGCCTGCTTGTCTTTGTTTTTGGGCAATTGCAATTTGAACTTTTTTGGGTGCATTGGTTAAGCTTGACTGCATTTGTATCTGTATCTATATCTATATCTATTTCTGTATCTGTATCCGTATCTATAGCTGTAGCTTTTTGTATCTCTAGCTGTATCTGTGCATTGGACTGCCGCTGTCCCGTATTTAAATAGCGAATGATTAGCTTCAATTGGCTTCAATTGCGTAGCGCAGCTCGCTCATACCCCAAATTGATATAGTTTTTAAAGAAAATATGTGTAGCCCCGCCCCCCCCGCGGAGCCAGGTCAAGTCGACACAATCTGTTGCTGCGGGCCACGCACATCCATTTCGCATTCGATTTGACGTTATTTTCATATTACTTTATGAGCGCTGCTTAAGTGTTGGGCAAGTTAAATCATTTAGAAATTGTTGAACAGCAGCGGCCGAGGCAGCGGCAGCGGCAGCGGCAGCTCGAGCTCTTCCGCTTGGCCTCCTTATGCCAAATAGCCTTAAGTGTGTGCACATATGTAATCGCATGGATATGAAGTGCCATTCGGCTGATATTCAACTGAATGCAAATTTCTCAATCGAATCGCTCGCCAAGACAACGCTGCATGCCCATGTCTGGCCCAGTTTCTTGAGTGTGATCTTCCCTTCTCACCCACTCTCCTGCTGTTCTCTTGCTATTTGTGTTCTATGATAAACTTGAAGGCATAGATACGTTGAAGCTGCTCACAGACAGCACTCTTAATCTAACAAGCTTTGCGTCTATGATAAGCAGCAGCAGCACTTCAAGAGGCCATGGACCTATGCTGATTCCAAGAAGAGAAACAAAATCTAATAAATTTTAGGAAAAATAATAAAAATAAAAATAAATTACTCATGTCAAATATTAAAAGAGCTATAAAACAGTGGCCATAAGCCAAGCACTTAAGGCCGAGTCAATAAAACATGAAAATAATTGTAATTAATCTATTAATGGGAATTGACATGAAATGAAGATAAGTATGGAGGCAATCCATGCATAAACTATTTAATTAGAGGCTGCAAGACTTGAGCTTGTATCAAAATGAAGTACTCTTTTAAAATAATGAGAGAGGGATAGATAGAGCTGAGATCTGCTATGCGTACAGTTGAAAGTCTTCTCAAATATCTAATTTTATATCTAAGCGTAGCTCTTCGATTCGGTTTGCTTGTCTCTCTCACTCGTACTCTCCCTCTCTTACACAGAACGTACTTCTTAGGGAATTGTAAAACTTTTGTCATTTAGTGCGCTTAATTGAACGCAATTCTTTGCATTATTTTTGAGTGCTTGTTTTTTTTTTTTTTTTTTTTTTTTTTTGGGCCGTGGGCGCAACTACAACTTCTGGCAGACAAACTGGCGACGCGCCCAGAAAAACAGCTCCTGCTGCTTCCTGTTTCATAAGCCAATCAAATCTTATGCAACGGGTATGTTGCGCTCATGCGTCATAATGTAACCCACAGAAACCAATGAAAGTTATAGTAACTCAGTTTGATACGCTTAGCATATATATTTATAATAAAATAAGTCTGATAGAAAAATATATAAATTACTGCTTATATATATATAAAAATAAAATAAACAAAATAAAATAAAAATAAAAGAAATAATTGAAATAATTAAAAAAATATAAATAAATATATTAAAAATATATATAAGATTCAAAATATATTAATAAATTAAAATATTATAAAATCAAATAAAATAAAATATATTTAAAAAAAAATAAAACAAATTATATTAAAATAAAAAATATATAGATATATATTAAAAAAAAACAAATTAATTAATTAAAAATACAATAAAATAAGCAATACCTAAAATTAAACAAAAAATATAATAAAAATAAAAACAATAATATAGTGATATATTAATAAATTAAAATATCACAAATATTTAAAAGAAAAATAATAATAAGACAAGTAATAATATAATAATAACAAATATTAATAACAAAATGTAGAAATATATTTTGAAATACTTGATTTGAATTGAATTAATTTTCTGTCATCTATATTCAGATAATACATTTATATATATTATTATTCAAAATATCTTTTATATACATTTTCTAGGGTATTTAATTTTCGAACCAGGCCGCGGTTTTTTCAGTATTTTTTGTTGTTGTTGCTCTTCTTCTTAAAATATTTTGCACGTAACTGCGAAATGTTTCTTAATGATTTTAAGCATTAAATTTGTGCAACGTCGCATGTCCATGACCTTTGTGTGTGCGGTGTGCGGTGTATAGGGCACCCACAACACAGCATAAGACACGCAGACACACACACACACACTGAGCTGTACAGCTGCAAATTAAAAGTTAAACGTTGCGTGCTGCGCCTGTTTATCTTACGGATGCGCCCTGGGATGCATCACTCACTCAACTCGAGCGTAGCATTTAACTCATTCGTATAAAAGATACACATACACATACACTCGCACACACAGACACAGACACATACATGCACTCTGTGCAAACAAACAAAACTGACGGCGGCTTCTGCCATTCATGATGTTGCACTCGATTAAAAATGTGCTCGTATCTTTAGCTGCCGTTGCCTGCTCGCTCCCAGTCGCTGCCTCTGTCGCTGTCGCCGTCTCTGTCGCTGTCTCTGTCTCACTGGTTTGTTCTGTGGATGCTGCGGCGGCTGTTTCTGGTTGTTGTTGTCGCTTTTGTTGCAGGAAGTGCTCATCTTCATTTACTTTGTTGCCTCTCGACGTCGCCAGGGACTGCAGTGCACTGCCTTTCAGATTATTGCCAATTTACATAGCCGTCACCCTCCCTCCCAGTCTCTCCCCGTCTCACTCTCTCACGCTGTGTGTGTGTGTGTGTGTGTGTGTATTGCCTCTCTATCTGTCTATCACACTCTGTTTGCTAATTAAATATCTATGAATGGCGGCTTCCCAGTTGACAAATTCGTGCGTTTCTTCTCCTTGTTGATTTTGCGTATTGCTATCTCTGTCTCTCTATGTCTGTCCCTGTCGCTGTCATTTTATTTTCATTTAGTTGCTTCTTTTTAAAATTGGCACAGGAAATTGCTTTAATTTTCATTGAGTGTTCTTCAGCTACAAACCGAATTGGCAATTGCTTTGCTTCTACTTCTGCTCGTTGCCTGCTGATATTTATGCGCGCGTGCCGCATGCGGCATGCTTACTCACACACACGCACGCACACTTCATGTCTCTCTAGACAACAGGCAACAGCCGCTACACCCACTCCACACTGAGACACTTAAACGATTTTCATTAATATGCGTGGAACAACAACAGCAACAGCCAAGCAACAACCAACTGACAACAAACCGCAAAGACATTACAAGAAATTTGCGTTCAGTTTTTGGCATTGCGGCTTCTGCTTGGCAAAGCGTATCGACGGTGTGTGTGTGTGTGTGTGTGTGTGTGTGAGTGTGTGTGGCTGCTGCTGCTGGCATGCGATTTGTCACTTGCAGCAATTGATTTTCCAAATTTCATAATTTCATTTTCTCATTAAAATGCTTAAGCAATTAATATTTAATGGGAAAAGTAAAACACTTGAAATATTAATTTGCGCGTCTCAAATCTGAGTGAATCTGAAATAGATTCATATTGAGAGACTTAAATGTTGAAGCAGTAATGAGAAATATTTGATATTTTTGCATATATATTTTAGCAGACTTTTATATTTTTAGTATTTAATAAGATAAAATAATTTAATATATAAAAATATATTTTAAAAAAAATTATAAAAATCAAAGCAATCCCAAGTGGAAGCTTGGGTTTCTTGATTGAAGCCTTTACTTACTACATCCCTATTGATTGTAGATATAATTATGGTATATAGTATATACTTAAGCTACCTTGGAGCATATAGTCCAAATTTGAAGTATTTAATAGACAAAAGGACTGACGAACGGAGGAACAGATGGACGGATGGACGGACGAACTGACTGACAATAAACGGAATATCGCACCCAGGGCAGAAGGGCAAATGGATGAATTTATTGACAGTCGGTCGAATGAATGAAAATACATTCAAATCGCTGCAGCACAAATTAAATAAAATAATAACTTAAAGTAAATTACTTAATTAAATTAAAGGTATATTTCGTAAAGTTCGCTTCACTAAACGAGCATAAAAATAGCATTTTAATGGAGCATTCTATGCAATCAATTATCTCAATGGAGCTGTTCACTTATTTTCCTCAAGTCTAATGCCTGCAGCTAGGTAAAACTCTTCGATCAATCAGTGAGCAATCAATCAGCAGCCAATTAGGCATCACTCGGTACCAACAAAGCTGTTTATACTTGAAATGATAAACATCAATTAAGCATATATATATATATATATATATATATATATATATATATAGACATAAATGTCTGAAAATTGAGAATAGAGAAAGATTTAAATATTCGAATCATAGGACACAAAATGTAGTTAAATTTTTGTTAAACATTTTTATTAGCCCTGTCTGGGCTGGGGTCACGCAATGTAGGCGAGGGGTGTTAGTTGGCATTATGCATAGACCTCAAATGGAGCAACACTTGATGCTCCTCTAATGCCAACGAATGGGTAAAAACTGCGCCGCGAGCATTAAAATCCAATGAAAAATGTCAGACTAAAGAGTCGCTAGAGAGGGGGCAGGCAGAAGTATTGTAGTTCAGGCAGTCGTCACCTCTGCGCTCCCACTCGAGAATCAAAAGAAATGAGACAGACAGACACACACACGCACACACTCGCACACCCGCACACACTCGCACACCCGCACACACTCGCACCGTACTTGAGCGCATTTCTGAGGCGCTTTGCATTCGCAACGCTTTGATCTATGCGAATGAAAGAAGTAAAAAAAAAAATAAATAAAAAGCAAACAAACCTGGGGGAGGAGCGAGTGGGGTCGGGCTCGTATTTAGGGGAAGGCTATTGTGCTTAAGAGTCCGTTGCTGTTGCTGTTGGAGGCAATCGATTGATTGGCAACTGGTCAGCGGGGCATTCATTGGCCAAAATCGAAAAGCCGCAAAAGCCGCTAAACTCAAACCCAATGCCAAAAAAAAAAAAAAAAAAAAAAAAAAAAAAACAAAAAAAAGTGCGAAGCCAAAGAATCAGCCAAACGGAAAGCACGCAAATAGCCGAACGGCAGCAAAAACAATAGAAGCAATAGAACTGGGCTGTCGGGGGCGTGCCAGCAGGGCCTGTGGCGGCCATTTTAGCTATTTTTATTTAATTTTTTGGCCATTTTCTCAAGCAGCCAAAACGATGCACAGATACACAGACAGAGAGTGAGAGAGAGAGAGAGAGAGCGCTACAGATAGATTTTTATTGCGTCGCCTGCAAATTGGTCCCCAGGGCAATGCGCGTTCCAATGGATACACTTCGATTTGCTAGATTTGAGAGCGCGCCAAGTGTAGCAGCTACAGCTAAATATCTAAGTATCTATGTGGCAGCGGCTGTGGCTCTTTTGCTGAATTTGAATGTATCTTTGACTAATGACGAACGCTTGAAAGTGTGACCCAACTTTTGGCCCATTTGCAAGATACGATTCTTGGGCCTCAGCAATTTATTAGAAATCATATATCAAAGGTCCATCCATCCGTCCAAACAGCCTCCCCCTTCGCCCAGCCTCGAACGCATTCAAACTTTTCGTTTTTGTTGGCATATTTGTCAGTGTGGCATTACTAATTGGTGATTACGAGCGGAAGTCGACAAAATATTTCACTTCATTTGCTTTTATTTATATATATTTTGGTAAACAGAAGAAAGAAGAAAAACAAATAAAATAAAACCAAAACAACAACAACAACAACAACGAAATAAAAATCCAAAATGTAGAAAAGTTGCGGCGGAAATTCATGTAGCTAAATTTAAAACGCAAAGCGAATGAGTTGCGTCTCTGGATCTCTGTAGCTGTATCTTTAGCTGTATCTGTATCTGCATCTAGCTATAGCCGCATCTGTATCTGTATCTCTGTGGCTTGTATGGCTGCTTTTCATCAATGGAACTGAATAGCTGGCGCTATGCCAATTATTGTTGCAGTTGTCACGTTGGCAGCGTCGCACTGGCAGCCAGTTTGTCATTTTGGCCTGTCAGCTTGGAGTTCCTTCTGCCCAGCCTCAACCTCATCTAGCTGCGTCTCTATCTATCTATGCTCTCCATCTCTTTCGCGCCAGCCAATTTGCATGTGTGTACAAATTTTCATTCATTGCCAGGCAAAATGCAAATAAAATGCTTAAGCACAAGCTCAAATAGAAATTGCAATAGACGTATGTATCTCTCTCTCTCTCTCTCTCTCTCTCGCTCTCACTGTATATGCATCTCTCTTTCTTTCTGTGTGTGTGCGCCTCACATATTGACATAAGCATCTGCTGGCATTTGCTTCTGCACCATTCACAGCTTTGTTGACTGAGATTCAGACTCGGAAGTTCAATAACTTGACAAAATGTTTCATTTGCAGTTCAAATTACATGCAAAATACCAAGAGAAAAATACCAAAAAAAAAAAAAAAAAAAAAAAGTGTCAGCTCAAGTAGTTTTCTGCTGCCAAAGCCATTCAATGTGCATTTTGTGGTATATTTTTTATTTGCTTCGTTAGTCGTTTAATATCTGCAATATATTTAAAGTATGCAAAAAATACTAATAAAAATACTAGATGTATACGGAAATAGCAAAAAAAAACATATTATATATTTAAGCAGACATAACATAATTTAATTATAAAAATACTAGAAAAATACTTAAATACCAAAAAAATACCGAAATGTATGCACAAAGTAATATATAAATGAAATCTGCTTCTAATTGTAGTTATATTTCTTTTAGGTATTTTTTCAGTATTTTGTTTAGTATTTTTTTTTTTAGCAATTAGTACCAAAACATAAAAAATTGCAAATATTTTACAAACCAAGAACTCTGTTTATGCAGCAGTATTTCGTAGTAGCAAATTAATTTGAAAGTATTTTTTTTTTTTGGTATTTTTAATTGATTTTTGTGCAATATCTTAAAAGAAATTTTAAGTAGGTCCAAAGTTTTTGGCCTAGTTAGCTGAAGTCTTGTTGAGGTATAAGAAGCACTTGTAGCAAATGAATAATAATAATAAGAAGAAGAGAAAGCAGTAGCAGTGGGCAGAGAGTGAGCGAGAGGCAGAGTTGGTGCCACACTTATTAGAATGCATTTGCTAATGAAGAAGCAACGTTGTCTGTGGCTGCGGCTGCGGCTGCTGCTCTTTTGTCGACCCATCAAATTTTCAACAGCAATCCGAGAAATGGATATGAAGAGTCTCTAGAATATATGTGTGGAAAGAGATGGGGGGTGCGATAGAGTGGGGGCTGTGGACCCTAGACAAGTGCAATGGCCGCCTAATTGCGCTGGCAAGTGCCACACGAGAGTCAGCCGAACATGCCAATCAACACCCGTGCCAGCTGTTTGGAAGGGGTACAAAGGGGGGTGTGTGTGTGTGCATATATATTCCTATATATGTATTTATATATATATATATATATATATATATATATTTCTGAGTGTGTTTGCCAGAGGGTTGCGCGGCATTGCGCGGGCTGCCCTCGACATGAACCAAAGCACTTTGTTTGTAATAGTTTTTCCTCTTTTATTTATTTGTTTTTTTTTTTCTTTCTCTCTCTCTCTCTCTCTCTCTCTCTCTCTATCGCATTGGAAGAGTTGTTTTATTTGCCATGCAGCTCATTTTATGAGCAAGTTTTCGGGTCTGTGTTTTTTAATAATTCTTCACGTTTGCCGTTTTTCTCCGCAACCCCACCCAGTGCCCCTCGTAGTTTTTAATGTTTCTGTTTCTGTTTCTGTTTCTGTTGCTCTTGCTGTGGTACAAGTCATATGCGTCTGATAATTATTATGGCACTCTTGACGCCTTTATGATGTGTAAAACGTTTTGCAGCCAGCGTCCTGCTGATGGATGTGCCAATAAAGTCAGACTATATAGTAGAGCATAAATCGAGCAGCTGCTGAGATTGAATGAGAGATATGCTGCAGCTGAACTTGGGGTAGCTCCATGCAGAGATACCAATTAATAATCATGGAGCTCATAATATAGCAGATATATTGGGAATTCGTTAAGAGCATGAAAAGTTTTTTTCTCTCTCTCTCTCTCTCTCCCTCTCTGTAGACTCTCGAGAATCACTTTTTCACTTCTCCTTTGTCTAACTATTTCCCATACTTGAGTTAATCCACTTTGGAGGCTTGTGTAATGTTTCCTCTACTAATTTATCAATTAGGAATTTGTTGTTGAGTTTTCTTAGGCTCGTTGCAGATCCGCTCGTTTGGCATGCAAATGTGTGGCATCAAAGTTTATCGTTTTCGTCTTATCTTTTTGGCTTTGGGGCATGCCCCTTGCAGCTATCCGAGCTGATCTGCTGTGTGTGTGTTTACCTCATTTGAAATGCAAAACCTTGAACAATCTCTTCAGCTGATAAGCTGATCAAAGCAGCAGCAGCAGCAGCAGCAGCAGTTTTATTTCAACAATGTTTGGTTTTTTAACACCTCTCGAAACTCGGACAGAGCTGACGTTAACGAGCCACTCGGCTCGCAACAAGCTCAAATGCGACACACGATACCAAAAAGAAGAGAAAAGAGCGACCCGATCCCAGATTCCCAGATTCCCAGATACTTGCCAGCTTAAGCAGCGCCTAGGCGTTGTGTGTGGCTCGGCTCAGCTCGGCTCGTCTCGTTTTATTTCCCTACCAGGCGGTCTACCGTTGATCTTTGCCAGGGTGCAGGCAGGGGCTTAGCTTGTTACAGCGGCCGCTGAAGCGCAACGTACGTTACTTTCTTTGCCACTTTTCGGCTCCCCAATTTCCTTTGGCCTATTGCCTGCTTCGCTCGATTCGGTGACTGCTGAAGCGACAAATGTGTCTGCGATTTGTGTGGGGGCGAATTCTCTTGTCATTGTGATTGTTGAATTGAAAAAAGGTTTTCTTCTTTTTTTTTCTTTTTTCTTTTTTTTACATCTTTTGTGCATGACACGATCAAATTTGGTGTGGGCCGAGCAGATGCAGCCATGTTTCATGTTTCTTCCTCATTGTAGTCTGCTGCTTTGTCTGCCCCTCCGTTCCATGTTATACTTTAACAAGCTGTCGAGCCATTTGATGGCTGGGTCTCGCGGCACTCGAGTCGCAGCGAGGCAATCAAAGCAATCAACTCATCAAATGGCCTATCGATTTCATGACTTACTGCACAGCCAACTAAGCATCGACCATAAATAAACTATAAAACGACAATGAAATTAAGCAAAATTTAGGATGTGCCTCATGTGCAGCTAAAAACTACAATTTCTATGCAAATTCAATGGGAATGGGAATGTCACTTCGAAAAGCATTTATCGATACATGTGCCCATAAAAAAAGTAACAGAATAACGGTCAGAGCACATATATGTTTGCTGAAAAGCTAGTGGAGTGCTTAAAGCATCAATGGAATTCTCGAAACTGCATCTCATTCAGTGTGTCTTATAAAGACATTAATTGATAATTATCGAATCGGTCTAGAGAGTAAATCGAGAATCGATAATGTTATCGATAACTGCAATCCCACCTCAAGATCTTCTGCATATATATTTATAGAGTATCGATAACAGCTAAAGTACCTTGGAATGCACTAAATGAGAATACTCATGCAATATATTTTCTACATTCATCAAATAATCAATCTATATTGTTGTGATAATGATATCGATAACATTTAATTGTGTTGAGCAGCATTACATACTCAATACATTATTCTAACAACAAATAAACTGAAGCGTGAATCGAGTATCGATACGGATATCGATAACATCTGAAAGACCTACATCTAATTCGATATATTTTCTTCATGCATCAATCAATCAATCTTAACAACTTTTTACTCTTGATATACTTTACTTATGACCCATTGAAACACGAACCAGCTCCATATGTCGCTTCGAAACGGTGCCAAATAAACTTCATTGGATTATCCCAATCTATTTCCATTAAAACGGAGCTAAACTTTTTTTTATTTTTGTTGTTGTTGTCGCTGCTTTTTTGTAGCTTTTAAAAAGTTGTTCAAATGTGTTTCGTACTTCTTAAATTTGCCTTAAATTCCTCGATTAGGGCATTCAGCCACGCCCACAAGTCGCAAGCATTTGCGGTATCTGCTTTTCTCAGGATTACGGCGCGCCATAACGTGTCCTGTCCGCCCGCTCCACGAAAAAAAAAAAAAAAAAATGAATGCCAAAAATTGTTCGAATGTTTTGACAAAACAACTTTTTTCACTTAGCGCTGCTTAAACAACAATAAGAGAAATGTGGACAGCAAATGGGCATGGGCTGGATGGTGCGGCTGGGTGGTGTGGCTGGGTGGTGCGGCTGGGTGGTGCGGCTGGGTGGTGCGTCTGCTCTTGCTTTATTAGCTCAACTTTTTGTTCGCTTAATGTCAAAGATACAAATACATTTTGGGCGCTATGCTCATGCTTCCTTCGTTTTTACGAGCTGTGTGCATGTGTGTGTGTGTGTGTGTGTGTTGTTGATAGCAATCACAGGCAAAGGCAGGAAAATCCCAGGCAGTCGCTGCTTAGGCTTTGCCCTGGACCTTAAGTAATATGTGGCCTGCAATCTCTTCCTTTCTCTCTTCACTCTTCCCTCGCTCTCTCTTTACGCAGAAGTCAAAGCGGTTCGTCTTCTGAGTGTGTATGTGTGTGTGTGTTCCACACATTTGCCATTTGCATGCGCTGCGTTAATGTTTTTCATCTTGTGTGCGTGCCTGTGTGTGTGTGTGTGTGTTTTTTTTTCTTTTCTTTTGCAGTAGCTTCACTTGATGTATCTTTGTATCTGCAAGTTACTTCTTCGGCTCGCTGTGTGTATCTTTGCTTTTTTGCTGCAGCATTGTCGACTTATTTCATTTTCAGTTTCATTAAATAACAAATTGCTCTTTTGTCATATATGTGCTTGTATGAGTGTGTGCTTGTCTGTGTGTGTGTATGTGCGTAAGCTTAACTTTTTATTATGCTGTGCGTACTTTATTCACTTTCTTTATTTTTCGCTACGCTTGCGCTGGGTATTATAATTTTGTCACGCCAGTTGCGAGATTACAAGCATAAGAAATAGATTTATTTATATTTATATATATTCATGAACTTTAGCAAGACTTAACTGCAAACCAAACACAGTTCAGGGTATGAGAAAATTCTTTAATAAATTTGTGTATTGAAAAAGTGAAGATATATATATGTATGTGTTTATGGTACACAGATTGATCAATTTTATTTGATATTATTTTGTTATATATTATTTTTTTTTATATTATTTTTATATTTTATTATATTATTATATTATATATTATTTTTTATTTGATATTATTTTTTATTTTATATTATTTTAATATATTTTTTTATTATTATATTTTATATTATTTTACATTGTTATTTTCTTATATTTTATTTTTTTTTTTTATTTTATTTTATATTATTTTATTATATATTATTTTGTCCATGTCTATGTCAGAGTATTTAGTATTTGGCTTTACAATTTCGTGCTTCTCAGCTTCTTTTGTTAATCTCGTGCACTTCTTTTGTTGTAATAAAACAGAAGAAGAAGCAGACGCTTGTTGGCTATGCATACGCCTCGACCACTCACACGCCCCACCTCTCACTCAGTTCTTCTCTCCCCTCTCTCCCCTCTCTCCCCTCTCTCCCCTCTCTCCCCTCTCTCTCCTCTCTCTCCCTCTGTTTCTCTCTTAAGCAATTTGAAGTTTTGATGCTTTCAATAAATATTAACATTTTTAGCAACATCATCCCACCCTTATCCATCCAAGCCGCCGACAAACTTAAGCTGCCCCCTTTCGGGCTCTTATCAAGCAACTTCTGTTGTTGTTGTTGTTGTTGTTGTTTTTAGTTAGTAGTCACCATTTTTCATATTTATGAAATGCCTTCAAAGATTTTAATCTTAGAGCGACACAGCAAACACGAGTCGCTCAGGCAACCCCAAACTCATAACTGCGGGCGGCCCTTTGTAAGAACCGTTAAATTCTTTTTCGCATGCCGCTCAACATGTGTGTGTGTGTGACAGTGCGAGTGTGTGTGTGTGTGTGTGTAAGGGTGTGCCTAGCCTCTGATAAGTTATCGTTGCGCTTCAACCTGTTTAAGGCCATCCACAAATGTAAACTTTGACTTGACTCTTGACAAGCTGTTTCTCTTCCCTTGTTGAAGTAGATTTATTTTTGAGAGTCTGTATTTTATTTATTTATTTTTTTTATCTATTTTTATTTGATTTCCCAGGGAATTATACGTATGCCAATTAAGATGAACTCGTGGGACTTGTCGACTGAAATGTTTGTGGTTTTATTATTAATTGACTCTAAGCTGTTACGAAGAAAACACATTTCCGGTGAATTCCCAAAGTTCAGTTTCCCTAACTGAGTTAGGCGTAATGCGCCAGTGATGCGACCCAGTGACTAACATGGAAAATGTTGTTATTCTCAGAAGTCTGAATATTTTGCTCAAACTTTGAAAACAGTTGAAGTTTTCTCGCTGTAAACTGTGAAGAACCATAAAAATTGTATGGACTGCAAGCTAATATCCATTGATAGCCAAAGGTGTTAACTAATGCATCTAGAGAGTGCAACCTAACCGAGTCGTCGTTGCAACATTCAATCAACAGTTGAGGCCGCTCGGCCACATGTCTCTGGCTTCATAATTTCGGAGGTGTGAACACATTTTCTGTGACATGTGCGAAGCGAGGGGCAGCAGCTGCTGATCATCATCATCATCATCATCATCATCGTCATCATCATTATGTTAATCTACATTACGATTTGGTCTGCTCTGGTCGGGAACATGCGACAAGAACTCATAAATTTAAAAGCAATAAAACTTTCAAGACAAATAAATGCCACGCAGTAGATGAGGCATTCGCATTCGAGCAACGAGAGGAGTGAGAATTACTTACATACACACATAAACATAACATGTATATGTGTGTGTGTGTGTATAAAGATATAAGAAGAACAACGACAACAAGCGAAGATCGCATAAATCTCAAGGCACGCAAAATATTTAAACAAAAAGTGAATGCAACTTGGGATCCCGAACTCGAACCCTGCCACAGTCGGCCGCAACTCTGATTCCCATTCTCATTCCGATGCGAAACGCGTGCGTGCGGCAGCCTGCGGTTATACTTAAGACCTCTCTGCGCGCCTTCCTAGCGCTACCTTATGCAATGGGGGCCCGACCCGCCAACGGCAGCCCCCATCCCCATCCCCACCTTCCCTCCTCTTTCACGCAGCTAAGGTTGTTTGTCTTTCCGACTGTGGCAAGACCTTGAAATGCGCCTGCATATGACAGGGGCGTTAATTTATGTGCCTCTTCCAGGGACGAAGCGGCATCGAGCGGAGCAAGGAGATCATGTAATGAACGCATATATAAATGGCAGAGTCTCGCTTGCATTCCGTGCTCCCATCCATGCATTCAGCCAACTGATTGTTATCTCAAGCTATCAATTTAATCTCCGAATTTTTATTTCATTTCCGAAAACATTTGGCAAAGCTCAGGCCATACACAATTCATTATCTTTTATTTAGTTATAAATATTTTGTGCTTTAAATCTGTTTTGGGTCACTTAAGATTATGATTTGATATATAATATGCAGCTACAGATTTTTCCATAGATGATCCAATTCGCTTGGGTTGGACTTCTTTGAGATACAATCTGCAGCTTAATATGATCTGGCACGATTCTAAGAACACATTTCATAATGAACAGGTTTTTTTTTTGTTTTTTTTTTTTTTTGTGAACTTCTTCTTCACCTTCTTCTTCTTGATATTCAAATCACATTTTTCTCAGCTTCTTCTGGCCAATTAGCTGGCCTCAAATCAATGCAGCTGCTTGTTGTGTCTCTCTCTCTCTTTCTCTCTCTCTCTCTCACTCTGTCTCCCACTCTCTGTGTGTATTGCTGCCTCTGGCGCTGCCCCTGCCACATGCCACAGCATGAACTTCGACGACACTTTCGTTGGAACAGTTCACAGTTTGTTTTTGTTGCCCTGGGCCGGCAGCGACTGCTGCTGGTTTAATTGTTGTTGTTGTTTTATCTGGCATAACATAAAACAGAAAATGAAAAACCAAATAAACGCTAATTGGAAAAACATATTTTATATGAACTGAACGCGACGCTGGCAAGCCAGCAAGTAAGCAAGGGGAGACCCGACCCCAAGATCTAGCAGCTTCAGCCTCAGCCTCAGCCTCAGCGTCAGCGTCAGCTGCAGCGCGCAGAGCGCCGCGGCACGCACTTCCCACTCATAAAAACTGAAAACATTTTTTCCGAAAAATGTTTAGCCTCCAGTCGCCGCCCGCTCAGCGCTCTCTGAAAGCAATAACAAGCAGACGGCTCAAGAAATAAAATCCACACATAAAAATGTTTTGGGTAACCCTTTGGTTTGTCTTCTGGCAGAGCGGGTAGGGGCGATCGCCAGCAAGGCAGCTGAGAAGTGGGGCGTTTATGTTGAGCATAGTCTATGTAGGGATGGGGCAGGGGAGACTGAGTAGAGTAGGTTGGGGACCGCGTGTCTTGTCAAATGAAATGCCATGTTGCTCGTGATGATTATTTTTGACATTTGTGGCAAATGTGCGGCAAGAAAATGTGTTGCATGCACGACCCCTCCCCCAACTCCCCCAACTCCACCAACTCCCACTACTCGCCATAAACAACACACAACACCCCGTTCATTAAACAGCAATTTATTTATAAACAATCAGCATTTGAACGTCATTTAATTGTTTTATTTTCGTCAATGTGCATAAAAATTATAGGAATCGAATTTTAATTGCATTTGTCACGACGAGCGGGGGGCTGCGCGGGTGGGCGGCTGTGTGAGCTCAAGGAGTGGCGCTCGAGGAGATAGTTGAAGGGAGCTGCCAATGTAAACCTGTTTCGCGCTACAGCCCAAAACTGGCTTGACCAAAATATAAGAAGAAGAAGCAGCAGCGGTGATACCCTGTAGAGAGTCGCACGTGTAAGGAATGATGAATGAAATCGAGCAGTGAAACATAAGGAAAATAGCTGGGTTGATGCAGAAAATGTGCTTTGTGCGGAGATCATGAATATGAAATTATAATTAGAGAGAGATCATAAAAAAAAATTTAATGACCTGAACTTGATCAAGTACGAGCCTTCAAATCTAGACTCAATTTGGATTACAAACAATTATTTTTCTTGCTCTATTCAACACATCATGCCCCGCCCATTTGGCTATAGGGTATAGCACAAACATAAACCTGCTTCGAACTCGTTTGGTAGCATTTGGCAACATATTTTCCCTCTCTTCTTCGTCTTCGCCTTCTTCTTCTTCTTCTAGTTGTGGTTTGTTGTTCTTTTTTTTTTTTTTTTGGTTTTATTTTGGAGGCGGGAGGGGCGTGAACATGATTTGCACTACAAAACAAAATTTAAGGAGCAGCTCAGCTGCACAACAACGCTGCTGCTGAAGCTCAGCTTCTTTGCTCGTTCGGCTATCAGCCGGACTTGAAGCATGCCTTCTTTTCGCGCTGCATTTTTTGCGTAGGTTGCGGCGGCTGAGTGCAGCGAACTGGTAGCCAGCGCAGGCAGAGATTAATGACAGCTAGCTGAGCAGAGGCGGGCATCGGCATGAGCATGGGTATGGTGCATGCTCATGACTAGCTTAGAGTTAGCCAAGCTAAGACGCGCGGAGACAACGCTGGCGTTTCGTGCCTGTGGCCACTAAATCTTTAGATATGCCCGAGCCCAAACAAAAAGAAAAAAGAAAAGAAAATGCGACAGGACAGGAACTGCACGGGGGCAGCTCGAGATGCCAGTTTGAGTTCAACAGGAATGTTGGCCAAATGGGCCAAGACGCAGTCAAATGGCTAATGTAAAAACGACATGAAGAGCTTCTTGGAATTATATAGATTAAATCATAAAGGGAAAAGTGAGATATAAATGCTGACGAGCTCAGGGAAGAGAGAGAGAGAGAGAGAGAGAGAGAGAGAGAGAGAGATCTAAAAAAAAGTTATGTTAAGTGTTATCAAGTCGATTACCAAGTCAGCCGCATGAGATGTATATTTTCTGCAGATATCCGAAGTTAAGTAATTATAGCAACAGACGTTCGTGCTGTGCGACGAAAAACTGTTGAAAATGTCGAATTTGTTTTTGCAAATGTCAAAATTCCAATTAATGTAATTCCTTTTTGCACTTGTCGATGGACTCGTAACAATTTTGAGGCCAGCAAAGATGTTGCGCCTCGGCAAATTATGTGATTAGCATGACAGAAATGTCTGGCGTAGCTGTTGGCGCGTGTTGAAAATATTTTTTATTTATTTTTTTTTTGTTTTTTTTTTTTTTTTGAGGCGCACAAACGAAATCGATGAAAAAATTCCGCTACGCTGGCTTTAATGAACGTGAAATTGTTTTCATTTTGTGGGCAAAATGCTGATGATGATTAAGCGGCCTGCTGAGCGCGCTGAACGCAAAAGATACAAATGTATCTTGTAGCTGTTAGACTGTTAGATGGCGAGCAGCTTGAAAGCTGCGGCAAGTGGCTCGCTGCGAATATGCAAGCTCATGGCGTGCATAAGTGTGTGTGTGTGCGGGTGTATGTGTGTGTGTGTGGCGTGTGTGTGGTGTGTGTTAATTAACGTGGCACGCCCACATTGGGCAGCCAGCCGCCCTCTGTGTGCTTTTGATTAATGGAAAATTAGCTGCATAGCTGCGTTCGATATACATTTAGTGTGGTCTACAGTTGCGGCTGCGTGTGTATCTGGCGGATGTATTTGTATCTTGTAGCTTGTGTCCATAACTTGCGGTTCATTTGAGGTGTCGCGCGTGCAACAGCAGCCGGCGACGGCCGGCCAGCGCTGGCCTCACGCCACGTTTTGTAATTCAATTTTTCTGCCAACTCATAAATTTAATTTGAAATGAAAATGCTCTCCACGCCGTTTCGAATGTGCAAGACACACACACACACATACATACAGACACACACACACACACACACACTTAAGCTTTTTTCGACCACAATAACGGATTAGATTTGAAATTGTTTGGCAATGGCTTTCGTTACGTCTGGCCACAAAAACTGCCAGCTACAATCGCCTCATCCTTTCTCTCTCTCTCTCTCTCTCACACACACTCACTATATCTTTCTCTTTCTCTCTCCCTCTCTTTCTTATTTCTTTTTTTTTTCAATATTACACGATGACTTTGAATATTGGTGTTGCTGTTGTTGTACATCATGGGTGGGATTTGGTGATTAGAGAGATGCAAGCATCAGATACACAGACCAACAACAGCAGCTCGATGGCAGGCCGAATGCCAGCAGCGGCAAGTGTAACAAATATGTTGAGTAAACGGCTAGAAGCGAGCTGCTAACTTGGCATATAGATACAGGGAACACGGCCAGGGCCACAGCCATAGATACATTTACAGATGCTGATACAAATACGGCTCAATGGATGGCTACAGATACAAATACGGGTGCACACACTCATTGTGATTGTTTGTGCAGTAAAGGCGCAGGTGGGCGTGGCACATACACACACACACCCAAACACACACACAAATGTTATGCGGCCATTTGCTGCGGATTTACTTTATTCTTTTGGGTTCGAGTGGGGGCGTAAGGCAAACGATGATTTCGAGTCGAGCTGCGTTTGAGACCGAAAAATTAAAATCGATACTCGAAATTATTTCACATAGCTGCATTCCGCAAAATAGCCGGAAATAAGTGTTTGTGTGTGTGTGTGTGTGTGTGTGAGAGTGTGGCTCTCGGTCTCTAATCTAACTTCTCTCTGTCTCCATCTCTCTCTCTCTCTCTCTCTCTTTTTCTCAATCTGTTCGGCTCCCTCACTGTCTGTGTGTGTGTTTTGTGGCAGCACTTGGACAAGTGGCAGATAATCCCATTTTGGGAATCTTTACTGGCGCATAAGGTATTTTCCATTCTTTTGGCATTTGCAGTCGAGCAAGCTGCATTAATTGATGCATTTGCTAACGCAGCGCAGCTATCGAGATTTATCGATTTTCAAATTGCTCGAGCTGCAATTGAAGCGTTTGCTCTAAGCTGTGAACACTATGCTTCCGGCATAGCAGACTTAAATATATGTATCATAATTCCGTTTTGTTTAATATAAAAAGTAAACAAAATCCTGGCTTAGGTAAATTGAGCTTAGTTAAGCTTAAGTGAGGTTATGTCAGCTAAAATTAGGCTATTTCGGCTTTGCTTGACGTGTAAAAATGTAAATTAAGTTCATGTTTCTCATGCAATTCCTAAAATTAACAACAAAGCACCAGTGGACCAACTATTAGTTCCTTTGTGAACTAGTTTCAGTTAAAAATTATATTTTTGCTTCTTTGTAGATAAATAATGTTCATTGCATGAACTAACAAATATAAGTTCATTTGTGAACTAGTTCCAGCTTAAAATTGTATCTTCATCACGAGTAGACTGCGAAATGTCATCTAATTTGATGATATAAAATCTTTATTTCATATAAAATAAACGTCTAGTTCTTTTATGAACTAGATCCAGTTCTTTCTGCTTAAAGTAGACTAAAATACATTATGATCTATTTAGTTAATCTATAAGAAACATCTGCACAAAACAGTTACAGTTAGCAAATACAATTACACTAACGGAACTAGAACTAGTTCATTTTACTTAGCAATTTATTGCGAGACTTCATTGAGTGTAAGAACTTTAGTATATTGACTTTGTGTAAAGCCATCAATAAATTTGTCAAGAATGTGTTAAAGCGGGCGTGAAACGAAACGAAACGAAACGGAATTGAAACGTGAAGTGCAAATGGAGTTTGGTCGCAAAGTTGCCAACTGTTTGACAGCTCTATTTAATGTACCCAATCTATATATATATATGTATATATTTTCCTCTAATCCTTTTCCGCAGGCCAATATCGAAAGTAGCAGCGAGGTAAACACAGTGTGGCAGCACGCAGTTGCTGTTGTTCGCGGCTTTGTCAGTGTTGTTGTTGCAAGTGCCAAATAAAATATGTGAAGGCCATAAACAAAGCGTGAGCGAGCGTGTGTGTGCCAGCGTGTGTGTGCGTGTGCGAGTGAAAGAGACAGCGTGCATTGGTAGAGGTAAATGAATATTTGCATTCAATTAAAAGCCCCATCGGCGGCTGCGATGCCAGTGCTCCGCCACCGCCGCCCAAGGGCCAACAATTTGAACAACTCTCGCCCCCTGGCCAGCAGTGTAGCCGTGCAGCAATTTGGGGGCGCGCTCTAAGCGTAGAGCGAGAAAGTGAACTCTGTTAACGCATAACCGAAACAACAACAACAACTAGAAAATTATTTGCTAAATGAACTGCAAACGTGGCCAATAATAATTACGGTAATCATCAAATCGCACTTAAGTGAAATTGTCATAAATTACCTAAAGAGGCAAGAAAACAAAAAAATATAACGAAAACAAACCGAGAAAAGTGTAACGAACGAACCACGAATCAAGTACTCCACTTTAAACGTACTCGATACCAAAATGACTATGAAATCGATGAAGTACTCCGATTGTGATACAATTATGGATGGCTATAATCCAGTGCCGCCTCCATTGCCGCGACGCGTGCCACCGGTGCGTAATATTTATGCCGAGCCCTTTGCGCATGAGCCGAACCATTCCAGCAGGTAAATATCAAAAATGATCGATTAGTAAATCGATAAGTAATTGCTGTAAGAATCTTCAATAATTAAATTAAATTTGCATTCTAGCTGGTGAATATGTATATTAAGTTTATCGATAAATTTATCGATAACTTTAACATTATATTAAAAATTTGCTATGACTTTTTTATATGCATTAAGTTATTCTATGAATATGTCTCTTAAATGTGTGCATAAAATATATCGATATATGTATCGATAACGATAAAGGAGGGAACTGCGCTAAAGCTGAGAGCTCGTTACTAAATTTTTAAGTTAAATTTAAGTTATACTTGAAATATTCAGTTATTATGTATGCTCAAATTCTTATATTATACTATGATCAATATTCTTATATATCGCTAATTATCGAAAATTCGCTGTGTCCACTAACTAGTTAAAATATCTGACTTTTGTGACAAAGAAGCATTGAATTGTTCACAAATGTTTTAAGAATTATCAACCTGCCTTTGTAGATTCATAAACTATCGATAATAGAGTAGTTTAAGCCAGTCAACGTCATACAATATTGAGCAACAAGTTGGCTTTAAGAGCAAGCACAGCTAGTAGCCTAGTTAACAGCTAATATGAATACATGCACTTAACTTAATGCCCATTCTTAAGCATACAATATAAAAGGCTGACCTGGTGGAAGTGGCACACAAGATGACAGAGTCACTGCAGCGCGCAGCCACCCACTGCCCCAGCAAGCGTTCGTCGAGTTGCCTAGTTGCATATTAAGAGAGGCAGAGTGCGATAGAGGGAGAGGGAGAAGGGGAACATTTCATATAATGCGCGCGAGTATCTTGTCGAGTGTACAATATGCATTTTGATATGATAAGGATGAGCCAGCGGAGCGGGGTAGCGGGGTAGCGGCGTTGGGATTTGGTTGAGTGGGTTAACTGCATATCATATAAATGTGGGAGCGAGTGTGGGGATGGTGATGGGGGTGGGGTGGGGGTGGCTGGTGCGCGTGTGTCGCATATGGATATTGTGTATATTCCTTTTCATAAAACAAGCTTCAACAATGCCAAATAGCCCCAGTCCGCCGCAGCTATGAGCGGTGAGTGAGAGAGAGCGAGAGAGTGGGGGGTGGGGAGGGGGCTGCATGATAGGAACAGCGCTCAGGCTCATATCTCGCATATCAAAAACGAAATGTGCACAGCGAAATGGAAGGAGCGGGCGGAGGTAGGCAATGGCCAACTGGTAACCAACAGTCAGTCAGACAGGACATGTTTTGCGAGCAAGGGGTGGGGAGGGGTAGATGCTGCAAAGGGGGGCTGAAGTAGGGCACGGATGGTGGCAATTGGAGGCGACTGTTGTTGTATGGTAAAAATGCGGCGCAATATGTTTGGCTGTCAGTTTCATGCATTTCATATCGAAAACCATTCGTACTTTTACTTGAGTGAGTTTTATGAGCAGCAGCTGAGTAGAAAGAGAGAGAGACAGATAGAGAGAGAGAGAGAGAGAGCGAGATAGAGACAGAAAGATAATAAGAGAGAGCACGAGCTGGGAAGTTGGAAGTTGGGTGTTGGCAACAATATAACAACGACTGAGTGGATGCATCTATGATGATGCTCTAGTGAATACATTGTGCAGAGCACACTCAGCTACAGCTATAGTGAAAAGGATGAAGAGCGAAAGAGAGTGGGGAGTGGGGAGTGGAGAGTGGAGCGAGTGAGCGGTAGCGGCAGATACTTCCACGTTTTTTTTTTTTTTTTTTTTTTTTTGGGGCAGCTAAACTGGGTTAGAATTTTTTAGTGCTCTGCGTGTGCGTACGCTAGACTAGTTCCTATTTTTTTCGCATCGGAATGGCCTGGGCTTTATTAAATGCAAACTTCAATTAATTTTTATTGGTCAATTCCAATGTGAAAAGTGGCCAAGTCAGAGCAGCTCAGCTCAGTCAACTAAGCTCCAAGGAAAAAAAAAAAAAACAAAAACAGTTTTGCCAGCTCTAAGACAATATATTTTACTAAAAGAAGTGCAAGTGTATGTTGCTTCAGTAAAGCTATTCAAATGCCCTGTAAAGCAGCCGCCAGCGGAACATCCTTTAAACTATAAATAATAAATTTATAAACTGTTAACATATGCTACTCTGAATAGAGTTCGATATATTCTAAGTTTATTTTTAAGTTAGCTTAATTAAGTACACTTAATTATAGTTTTTTTTTTCTTCACTGTCTTAAGTATTCAAGCCGAGTAATTATCTTGCTTTAAAAACTAACTTAATTCACTTTTTTTTAACTAATTGCTAATTATATTTCTTTGTGTTTTTTTTTCCTCTTCACAGGTAAGTTTTCTTCGATTGAAGTTTGATAAATGATTGGTAAGATATGAGTACAATTGAGTCCAGTTGCTGTTCGACCGGCGTTCAGTTATCCTCCCAGTAAGCAACGACTAGAAGCTATCCTATAAATAACATAAAAAGCAAACGTACCTAGTTGCCTTCAGGATTTATGTAAAAAATATGCGTAAGAAAATAGTTTTCACTTTAAAAAGAGCGAGAGTGAAAATCCCAGGGCAGCTGAATTAAATAAACTTTGCAAATATCCATATCTTATTTTCAATTTACAGGGTATATAGCAAACTGAATTTAAGAGTCCGCTGAGAGTTTTTGATTCTTGGGTTTTTTTTTTTTTTTTTTTTGTATTTTGGCAAAGTTTTCAGCATTTGAACGTCGCTGCAACTGGCAGGACCTGGGAAATGTTCTCTATGAACAAACATTTAATAATTCAAGTAGCCCGGCGGGCGGACAGCTAGAACGCCCCTAATGACCTACTTCACAAGCAGCCCCGACCCCCTCCTTGCGCGCAACAACAATAATATACATAAGTAATTTCTGTGGGCGTTGTTGGTTTAGGACCGCCCTTCGCACCCCCTTTGGGGACAGGTGCTGCAGGCAAAAGTTGTTTGCCTCACTCGGCTACAGCGCTGGCGGTGGAGTTCTGGTTCGTTTTGAGTTTAGTTTAGTTTAGTTTACTTGCAAGAAGTTCCGCGCTCTGTTTGGGTTCGGCTACGGCTTCCGGCTTCCTGCAGCAACAACAACGACAAGACTTCAAGTGCATTTGCGCTGCCAGAAAAAAAAATAAAAATAAAAATGAAAAAAAAAAAATGTATGGCAAAATATGCGAAATATGGCAGCCTGTGCTTTTGCCGGTGAGACGGCAGGCCGGCCTAGCTGGGCCTGGTTGGTGCTGGCTGGGCCTGGCTGTTGCAACAAAGTTTTGTGCACTGAAATTTGCATGGCACATGAAGGAATGCCAAAACCCAACCAGCCTCGCGCCACCCGACGCCCACTCGAGTGCGCATTTTTACTGACAAATTTGCCAAGCGGCCCCTCCACTACATGTGGCCTGACCTCTTGACCTAGTCGCCCAAGCCTGAAGTAGCGAAGCAAAGGAGGCAAAAAAATAAAGGAAGAAAAAAATCGCAGCTACAAGGAGTTGAAGCAACGGGCCACGGGCTACCAATCAATATGCCCAGCACATGCCCCGCATGCCAACTGTCCCAGCGGCATCACAGCATCCGCACACAGTCCAGTTCAGCTCATCAGCAGCATTATGATTGAAAGGCTGAGCCTCATATGATTGCGTCCGAAAATAGAATCCTTATATATTTATACATAAGACAAAGGCCACTGTGTGGATGAGTGGATGCCCGTGCAGTCGGGCGCTGGCTGGGGCGAAACTGTGCGCAACATTTGTTTTGGACAGTTGGCAACTAATTTGTTTTGGAAATGGACGACAGCAGCAGTAGCAGCAGCAGCAGTTCGAGCCAAGCCAAACAAAGCTAAGCACAAAGGTTAACAAATTGAATAAAAATTACAAGAGAAATGCACAAAAGAGAGAGCGAGGTAAATAGACGAAGATAGAGATACAAATATGGAGAGATAGATAGAGAGGTATAGAGAGAAAGAAAGTTGGAGAGAGTGAAAGGAAAAGATTGAGAAAAATAGAGAGTTAGAGGTGAGAGAAAAAAAGATTGAGAGAAAAAATATAGAGAAGAAAGACCGACAGAGAAAGTGGAAAAAAAAAAGAAATAGAGACAGTGAGGGACTTTTTCTTAAGTCTCGAAAATTATAGAAGAAAAATAATGAGATACGAAGAAAAAAAGAGTGAAAAAACAGAAGCATCCACATAGGCAAATCTAGAGTATGCCTAAAATAAATATTAAATTGGCAAGCTGTTTGCCCAGTATCGATAACTATCGATATCATTCGACAGGGAATACCTATTTTAATTTCTACCTCATAAGCACTCTTACCCCATAGATAGACTTTGGTTGATGTTTTTTTTTATAGCTTCATCAATTTGGCCTTTTTGGCTATTGTCAATTATGAAATACTAAAAATTTGATCATGAACTTCATGTTCAGTTCGTTCAGGGTTATTTGTAGGTATGTCGTGTGTGTGGGGTGGGTTTAAGCTAAGCACATGCTTCGGCCTGGCCTTGTTAGCAGCGCTCAGTCAGCTGTGGTGCTGTTGCGATCGGCTCCAGACTCAATGCTTGATTGGATTACGGATGTGTTCGACATTTGTAGAAAGGTCTCCACATCTACTGAGGTAACAGGCGTGTGCCAAAGAGCAGACGATTCGATGGTCTGCAGCTGTCGCATCGCTGCATTCGAATCGACCTGCTCAAGCACCAGCTCGGCATTTTGTTGATGTGACAGCTTTGTGAGCCGCTTCATCGGCACGGCGTCCAGCGAGACATCAGTTACATTCTTCTCCATTGTGCTGGCGGCTAAGCCTTCGCTAACGCTCCGCATTGCGGTCTTACCTAGTGCCACTTGACCTGAGCCAATTGACAGTCGATTAACAGTACGTCAGGAAGTCTGTTTCGATTCGATTTACTCACGTGACTTCTTGACGCTCCTCTGAGTGAATCTCTTGCAACCGGCCGAGCTGCTCGGTGTGGCGTCAGCGCGGGCCGGCGGATCCTCAGATTGGCTGCGCAGCCAACGATTCTCCTGCTGCAGCATTTCGCGCAAATTCTTCATCTCTTCGGTCAGCTTAAGGCGGCGTTGCTCCAAGCCCTGCAGCTTCTGATGTTCCGCCTCAAGTGTGGCAAACAGTTGCTTGAACACGTTCGAATTTTCACTCGGCTCAGGCAGATTAACGTTGGTCTGGGCAACAGCTCTATTGGCGCTGCGAATGATATTGCTACCGGTGTTACTATGGCCACATAACAAAGTGAAAGAGTATATTGGTTTTGTGCAGTATATGTCTGTGTGAGTTTGGAATATTAATTTGTGGCTTATAACTGATAAAATCTTGAAATTGGGAACATATATTGAGAGAGAGAGAGGTATAACTTTTGGGTTGGAGTGCGAGATAAAGAGAGGTAAAGTTGTAAATTTAATAGATTTAAGTTAAGAGCAAAAGATCCACTATAAATCGATATAAGAGGATGAGATGTATATAAGCCCATTAGGGAGAGCATGGCAAATCGCAATGATTCAAATCGTCTTCAGTCTGAGTACTAAAACCTTGTAAGAAATTGTGGAGTTGCTGCTTCTTCTATACCTTCTCTACCGATGACTCTTTAAAATTTCCCATATCGTGAATGAGCATAGAGCAGTCGATCGCACCCGACGGCAAGATACTTACGTGCTGTTGCCGTCGTCATTTTCACTGGCCGCTGCCGAGCTCATTTCTTTTGGGTTCTCTTGGTTTTGAGCTGGCTTTTGCTTGTTGTTAAACATCTCAGTTATTGACTCGTATAATCGCTTGGATCAATTGGGGGGTTTCAACTAGTTTCCAACTTTGCCAAAAAGAATATTATTTTATTTCGAATTTCGTTCAGATTTTATGTCGTTTATTATGTATTCTCTGAGCTATTCAGATTTCTGTTGTGCCAAATGCTTGTGTCGACTAATGAATGAGTAATGAGTGAGAATTGTGTGCTCTCCGTGCGACATTGACTCGCCTCTGGGGGCAAAGCCAACTAGATCTACATTTTCCCCTCAGCTGTTTTGTTACTCTCGGCAGTCTATGTATTGTTCTCGCATTGGCTTCACCTGTGCGGCGTCCTTTGCTTGAAGTGAGCATCCTTTCAGTGTCTTTACGCCCTTGCGTTCTGTTTGAATTGCATTTCGCATGGTTTTCATTCAGTTTGGAAGCCCTTCGTTTATTGGCTAAACTACGCCCGGGCCATTATGTCTAGGGTTTCATGCTCGAATCTTGTTCTCGCCTTCCCATGCCTTGGCCCTGATCCTTCTTTTTTTTCCGGGTTAGGTTCCAAAATGTTCGCTTATATTTCGCCAGACAAACTTCAAACTATTGTTGTGGCAAGTCAATGAACTGGCAAAAGTGCCCAATATTTCCACACACACACACACACACGCACACCCACTCACTTTACACCCCAAGCACACACACACACAGATATACAAATATATATAATAGTAGTCCATGTATTGTGCACAGTGCTAGGCTCCGGGTATATTAAAAGTCTATTTCTTTGGCAAGACAATAAAGTTGGATAGCACCAGCAGCAAAAAGGGTTGCGGGTGTCGCCATCTCGCTCTCGCTTACTCTTGAAAAAAAGTAACTGCAGCAGATGAAGTATAGTGCGGCGTCCGCGCTTAGTTGTAACAAAAGAGCACACCAAGATGAAGCTCAAGCCGAAGAAGGATGAATGGACGAGCGAGCAGCCAGGCAGGCAGACAGGCAGACAGGCAAGCCGGTCCAGACCAGAGCAGGCCCAGCCCGGCTCGGCCCGGCCCGGCCCGGCTAGTCGGGCTATTGTTCTACATCGCGAAATAGCGCACATAAAATGCCAAAGAATGGGAATAAATGATAAAAAACAAAAGCGAGGCAAAAGGCAAGAACGCAAGGAGCGAGGCAAAAGAAAACGAGAAGCGAGCAAAACTGACAGCCAACTGGCAGCCGCAGGGCCTGGCCTGGCCTGGCCGTGGCGGGCGGGTGGAGAATGTGGAATGAAATGCCATGCCAAAGTATCTGGCTGCCCCACTCAAGTAACACCATGTCCCCCAGTCCCCCCCTTAGCCCCAGCCTTCCCCACCCAACTCCACTCCACTACGCCCTTATCTCCCGCTCCATTTGTGCTAGCATCAACCTCGCCCCAACAATGTGCGACTGTCAATTTCAGCGACATCCTCGACGTTGCCAACGAAAAGGGTTAAAATGTTTCATTGCGTTCGCCTCTTGGCGCGCTCCGAAGACAACATATGCCAATAATTTACGCAATTTAGTCAAAAACAAAACAACAAAAAAAAAATATATATATATATATATATATATATATATATATATAAATAAAAATAAAAATAAAATAAGACGAGATGAGATGAGAAAAGCAAACAAGAAAAGTGGAAAATGCTGCAGACACAGCGAAAGGTAGAGAACGAGCGAAACAGAGAGAGAGAGAGAGAGAGAGGAATAGAGTGAAAAAGAGCGAGCATTTTCTAAGATTCATTCAGTTATCCGACCAATAAAAGAACACAGCAACATGTGTAGGCGCAGCCGTAGGCAATGAGCGAAGATGGTCTAAGATCTATGCTATACCCTGTAAAATGAGCCATATAACAGAAATTTAAAATTGTTACATATGTTATAATTGCAAAGCAAATACAATATAACAGTATAACAAAAGAAATATAACAGTCATATAAAAAAATAAGGCTCATAAAATTTTATATAACAGCTGTATAATTGATATAACAGATTGGAGAGGATTAACTGCTGTTGGATGGTGTATAACAGAAGAAGAATAACTTGTAGAGATACTTAATAGCAGTATAATAGAATTATAGAGAATAAAGCTAAGACTGTTTAATAAGAGAAATATGGCAGTGTGAGAATGCTACAAATATACTGTATAACAGCTGTTTTTAAGTATAAATATAACAGTTTGAAATGTTTAGTAATTTAATAGTTGATGGTGAGATGTATAATTAAAATAAAAGGAAATATGAAACAGGTAGAGCTAATTTGATGTATACCAGATGAAAAGAAATGATTTTAGAAAATAATATGAACAGTATAACAAACGAAATATGCCAGTGATGAATGAATGCCAATGAATAATATGAGCAGTGTTAAAACTAACGAATAATATGAGAAGTATAACAAAATAAATATAACTGGATTAATCAATAGTCAGGAATAGCTTAGGAATCAAAGAGATGATAAGTGAGACAAAAGTTTATGGTATCTTGCCAGACATATATATATATTTATATAAATAATATATATATATATATATATTCGTTAGTTTTCCCAATAAAATCTTTGTTTCTCGAGAAGGCGCGCCTTACGCCCCGACAATTTCTTTTGAATCGTAATTTAATACAGAGTATCCCCAGGGCCAAAGCTACCATTGCTTGCATTTTTTTTTTTTTTTTTTGTATCTGGCTTAACAACCACTTCGTTGCCCATTTCTTGGGCCGAATTGATGCTCAATTTTATATTTTAAATGTTATTCAAATTGTGTCACATTTCTCAGTGTAATGGCCCGGAATTGTGTGTGGAGAGGAATGCGTTGTTTGGGTCTGTCTATGGATCTGCCATATAATATGTTTGTTCTTGTGGCATGTTTTGCAGACAGCAATTCCAGCAATCTAACCGTTCTATCCTTTCTATCCCCACTTTTTATTGTGTTTGTGTGTGTTTTATTTATTGTCTGCCATTTTGGCAAAGCCCACACCACACCACGGCACGGCACCGCACGAGCATGGGAGTGAGAGTGAGAGAGTGGAGCTGGAGCATCGGTTGGGTAACTGAAGGCGGGCAATTCGCATCGATGCCATAGAAATGTGCGAGTCGTGTAGTTCAATAAGCAAACAGTTTAACTGCGCTAAGCTAATTAGCCAGAAGAGGAAGTTGTGCCATATACGTATACATATACATATATATACGATATACTATATGCTGTGCATTGGGCAACATTCTCTGACCCCAAAGGTCGCACACGGTGGTCGCTGCACGGAAATTGCGTCATTAACAGGCGCTTAACGAGCCTCCAGTCGGCTCTCGTAGATGACTTGAGTGTGTGTGTGTGTGTGTGTGTTGTACGGGGTTAAGCTTTGCGGTTATTGGGCTTGAATGATGGCTAAAAGCTTTGCTGAAAAGCTCGTAAATATAGCGCAAAGGTCATAAGCATTGATTGAGCCACTAGGTGAGATTGATGACGGTTGTTGTCTGCTGAAGACGGTCTAGAAAGCCCAACAAATGCCGAGAATGAGGCGCTGATCGAATGGCCCAATATAATTTTAAGCCACTGTGGATTAGGCCAAGTCAATGATTGAGAGAATCGGCTTACGTATAGACTACAAAACGATAGAGAAACATTGAGCTGAGATTGAGTAAGAAACTTGATGATTGAAGGCAGTTCGACTGCGATTGACTGTGAGCTGGGGAATCGAAAATGAAAGTGAGATTCGATGATAGAATTCAACTCAACTTTGATTGACTGATTGTGTTAGATACAAAAAATGTGGCACGCTCACTGAATAGAGCAGAGACAAGCAGTCGGTCCACCATAATGAACTGCTTCGAGCGGAAATGTGTAGAAAATTAAGTTCGCTTTGAGATTTATGTTCTTTTCATCTAATTTAAGGCACTAAGTCTATGTAATTGAACCTAATGCCTTGGGGGCTGTGATTATGAGGTCAGCTTTTTTGAAGTAACCTAATGAGTCCACTTTCGTCTAACATATACTTGGTTGGCAGTTACTTGTTTTCTTGGCAGTCGAGTGCGCCGCGGGGCAGCAACGCAACTAACATGACATTTGAAGTACATGCCACACAGCAAACAGAAATGAGGCAGCATTGCGGTGCGCCTTGTTGGCTAATTGGGCAACATGTTGTGGCGGCAGCGAGTGAAAGTGAAACAGCCGAAACCCAATGCCGAAAAACCGAGAAACCGAGAAAGCGAGAAACTAAGCAACCGAAAGATCCCCAGAAATCCAAGAGCCAAAAACATAAAAGATGAGCGCAACATGAGAAACCAAACACACACACGCACACACACTCATGGCTAATCAGGCACACGCCACAGAGCTAATGCTCAGACCGAAAAGGACAAGGCAATGGCACCGGAGTCAGCTTTAGAGTGGAAATCACAGGCAGCAGCGACAGCGACAGCGACAGCGACAGCGACCCAAGTCAAAGGCCAAGTCTTAAGGCACACATCAATGCGGCTACAGCAATTTCTTTCGACTGCAGCTTCTGTTTCTGTTTCTGCCAGGCTCTTAACATATTTTGGGGCTCAGTTACCCCTCTTGCTGTTTGTGTCCATCCGCTGCTCCCCCCCACGCCGCACGCTTCATGCAACTCGGCATGTTTCATTCTCAGTGGCTGCCGCTCAAAACTTCGGGGTGCACTTTTTATTTTTCAAACATCTTTTTCGAACTTTTTATTTCTGTCCTCTACTCCACACATATGTGCGTGTGTCTGTGTGTGTGTGTGTGTGTGTGTGTGCCATGATGCTGCACAAAAAACTTCCGACAACAATTCTGCAAACGCAAGCAGGAAAACATAAATCTGGCTAAAGCTAAAACGCAAACTTTTAGTTAAAAAAAAAAAAATAAGAAAAATAGGAAGAATTGAAGAAGACGAGCAAAAGATGAAAAAAAAAAGAAAAAACAAAATGATTTTTGTGTGAATGCGTGCAAGTGATAGAGCAGGAATAACCCAATGCCAAGAGAGATTGGGACCAACTACAGGCAACTAGCTGGCCTGCAGGCAAAGCCAGCAGCTAACAACAATCAAGTGAGCTGACTTCAACACAAGTAGCGCTTCTGCTGCTCCCTCCAGCCGCAGCCCAGCTGAAGTCGAGTATGTCAAAAGCTGCCACAGACAGAGACACTGAGTGAGGCAGAGAGAGAGAGAGAGAGAGAGAGAGAGAGACAAAGAGACAGAGAGTGAGCCACGCACGTCATATTAGCATTTTATTAGCTATTATTAGAGTAGCTTTAGCTTTATCTATGATAATTATTTTAGTTTGATTATATATATTAGATCTTTTTTCTGGAACTTTAGAGTTCTTCCTCTTTTCTTCTGCATTGCCTTGACAAATCTTGGTAGACTTGATGATAAAGTGCGCAATGACTGCGCTGGAAAGGCTTAGCTGCTGTGCGTATCTCTCTATATCTCTCTTCTTCTCTCATTCTCAATCATTTCTTCTTTTTCCCTCTCTATATTTTGTTATTTATTTCTCTATTTCTCTCAACTCCTTACATATTTTCCTCTTCTCAATTAACTGAGGCTGCTTCAGGCAATAGCCTAAATTATCTTATGCTCTCATGCTATGCTCTCTCTGCCTCTCTCACTCTCTCGTCTCTATCTCTAGCTCTTCTCTCTCTTTCTCTATCTCTAGCTCTTCTCTCTCTTTCTCTGTCTCTATCTCTAGCTCCTCTCTCTCTCTCTCGTCTCTATCTCTAGCTCCTCTCTCTCTCTCTCGTCTCTATCTCTAGCTTCTCTCTCTCTCTCTCTCTCCCTGTCTCCATCTCTATCTGTCCCTTTATCTGCATCCTTATCTTCGTCTCTGCCTTTCTCTCTCTCTCTCTCTTTTTCCTATTCTCTCTCTCTCTCTCTCTCTCCCTTTAAAACTAACTCATTTTCCCCATTTTGCTATAATCTTTTCCAGTTCATAATACTATAAGAGACTAGATAGCTTTAAGTTATAAAACTTTCAGCACTTTGTTCTTGGAACTATCAAATAATAATTTTTCTTTCTCTTCTATGCTTTTTATAACTGCCTCTCTATCTCTCTGCCTCACACTCTCTATCACTCTCTCTCTCTCTCTCTCTCTCTCTCTCTGTCTTTCTCTCGCTCTTCAGCATTGTTTGTGGTCGCGCATTTTGCAAACCCTTTGCTTTTCTCATTGCTGATTTTGTTGTGCCTTGGCGCTGGAGCATTTCTGGTTTTGGGGCCAGCAACAATAACTGGGCAGCGCGACTGGTTTTGATGTGGCCCACATGCCGCGCGCTGCCCTTGCGCCGCCACTTGAAAGCCCCGTAGCGCCTTCTCCTGGTTTTTGTTTTGTTTTATATTTCCTTTTTCTTCTGTTTCTTCTTTTTCTTTTTAAGCAAATGTCCACATTTTGACCATTTGAAATCCAAACAGGCAACTTTTATGCCACTGACGTGCGTTGCCAGTGTCTGCACGTATGTTGTGCGGCGCATGTGTGTGCCTGTGTATGTGTGCCTGTGTGTGTGTGTGTGTGCGGTTGGCCATGGGCAACTGACTCTGACTGCCATTTGGAGCTTGAGCTTGAAATTTTTGCAACATGCCTTCGACATCTCATGGGTATTTTTACGACTATCACTGTTTGCCCCCAGCCCCAGCCTCAGCCCTGTCTCCCCGGATCTCTCCTCTAACCCTGCAGCTACATATATTCGCGTCCTTTCGTTACTGTCGCATACACATAACAGACCCCCCCCCCTCCTCCTCCTCCTCCTCACCTATCCTTTCGACCTACTGTCCATCTGTTTCTTTGCTGTTTGTCCACTGACCGCAGACGCTGCTAACTGGAACCCAAACTGCCAGCCAGCCTGCCTGCCTGCCGCTGCTGCTGCTGTTGTGTCTGCTTAAAATGGATTTGGCTAGCAATTGCAACTGAAACAGAAACAGAAACAGAAACAGCAGCAGCAACAGTAACCGGCAACAGAAAGATAAACGCAGCAGCTAAGTAACAAGATGATGGCCGCACGTGATGCGCTTTCTTGCGGCTCTCTCGTTGCTGCACTTGACGCAAGATATTTTATGGGTGTGGCGTGGCGTGGCGTGGCGAACTTTCCTCGATCTTGTTTCGTAGGCAGCTTTACCGGCTGATTGGCCGCCAATTAGCAGCTAAGTGGATTTGTTAGCCAAAAGCCATTTTTACCAGTTATCGTTGTTCTTTTCTTTTTTTTTCCACCCGAAACACTCATCGCTGCCATTGCCCATCCCTTGTTGCCAGCGTTTTACATTTGCATTTGGTACTTTTGGCTGTCTGGCAGCGCGTTACGTGACAAGTCAAAATGCTAGCCCCAAAAGTTGCCAATATTTATATCGATAAACAAAATAGCTCTAAGCTTCCCTTACCTAAATACGAGCGAACTGAAACAATGCATGGACAGCGAACAAGACTTGCTCGACTTGCAGATGCCCTGTTTGTATCACAGAAATTGGCGTTGTTTGTGGCCAGTTTCAATCTCACCCTAAAATTACTTTTAGTCTCAAATTTGAAGAGCTTTCGCTGTCACATGTAACACTCAGTTTGGGCACACCACAATTTTCTAGGGTATCTGGTGCAGGGAAACAAGTGGACTAGTGCTTTATCTGGCTGGCATCTAGTCGAGGCTTACGGGCCTAATCTACGTGGCATGCGTGTACGTGCTAGGTGGGCATCACATTCTAGCCCAGTGTGGGCGTGGCTGTAGGCTGGAGGCTGGAGACTGGAGGCCGGGGGGTCAGCTCTGTTCTACGTGGCCCCTGGGCGAACGAGACAAGTTAAATCGTTGCGTTATTGATGGCAAACGTACGTGATAGGCTCACAACGTGCTCTGCCAATGATGATAATGATGATGATGATGATGATGATGATGATGATGATGATCATCATCATCATCGTCAGCACCGGCATCGCTATCATCATCTGATGGAATGGCCAGCGACTCATCGCTCGTTCCATTTGCTGTTGATTTTGGGCGTAATGCTAATAACGCTGAACCTGCGACGACAACAGCTTTCAACAACAATCGAGCCCACCTGTGCGACTAAGAAAGAAATTTAAGCGCATTACAAAACTTTTCCCAGCAGCCTCCTGGCCCCTGCTTAAGTCTCCCTCACACACACTCGCTCTCTCTCGCTCTCGCTCTGTCTCTCTCTAGCTCACTTCCATTGTTTGTAAAAAGTTTAGCCTGGGCTTTGGCTAAAGCGAAATGCTTCCAAGTTGTCAAACAATTGCCAAGCGCTGGCTGAGCGCCTGTCAATGATCTCTCTCCCTCTCTCTCTGTCTCTCTCTCGCGCGCTCTGTATCTTTGCTTCTCTTTCTCGTTCTTCTTCTATATATAGATTTATATATATATATATAAATTCTTATATAGTTTAGCTGTGTACTAAGCTTAAAGCCAAAAGCAGCGCGTAAACAGTTTAAGACAGCAAATGTGTCTGAGAGAAGGAGAGAGAACGTGAGAGAGGGGAGCGAGAGAGATGTATATAGATTAAGTCGCTTAGAAAGAGAGCGTAGTTGTGACAGCTGCTTCTTTTTAACGAAAATGTGCTGACTTTTTATAAGGAGCGACCACGCTGACAGCTTGAAGCGCTAAAAATATGCTTGCCATGGACTACAACATAATTTAATGTGATATAAATAATTTCAATTTAATTGAAATTAATTTTTAGTGTAGCTAACTCATAGTTAGAAGAAAAAAATTAATTTAATCAATCAAAAATCTAAAGTATTTTCTACATGTCTCTAATTATATCCTTCAGAGTTTAGACTGAATAAAAAGTTGATTCAGTCTATCCCTTTCTCTCTCCTTCACTCTTCCATTCGGAGTTCAACAATTTGCTAAAAATTCGACTCTCACTATATGTGCCTCTTTTTCTCTCTCTCTCTCTCTCTCATTCACTCGCACTATATGTCTCTCTTTTCCTCTCTCTCTTCCGCTAGCTCTGCCCTTCCCCTTTTCCCTTTCTTTCTTGCTAACTCCAAATTTTTTTGCAGCTCCCTTTGCTTCAACTTCATCTTAGCAAAAACTTTATATATGTTTTATTCTCTAAGTATCTCTCTCTCTCTCTTTAATTTTCTCTTTCTCTTACTCTCTCGCTCTCTGCCCACACTGTGTAGCATCGCGACTCTCTCATGCTGCTGTTGAGCGGAATGGCCAATATTTAATTGGGTTTCACTCTGCTGCCCATATATGATTCGATACGCTCTGTCACAAGCATCGTGCATGTTCGTGCATGCATATGTTTCTGTGTGTGCATGTGTTGTTTACTATCAATGAATAAATGAAACTTTTAATGATTGGTATTACAGCTCAATGGATTCAGGGTATCTCTTAGTCGAGCAGTCTCGCCTAGAGTTTTGTTACTTGTTATCTATATAGTTTAGTTGAGTTAAGATTGGACTTTGAGGTTAGATTACAGCTCCTCTATTTCATTTGCTTATCATTTTATGTTTTGTTTGACAAAATTTGCTTAGGGTTAAGTGAACTATTCACCTTGAGATTGTCTTGTTTTTTGCTTTTCTTGAATTTTTCCATTTAAATAATCATAAAATGCCAAATAGCGTAAAAACAAAGTTCAACTTGGGCAATATTCGCGAGTGAAATAGCACTTGAGTTGAGGACGGGCAGCGGGGACGCAGAGCGCGCGATTCTGCCGCAATTTGCAGGCGCACAAAACAAAACGCGCCTGCAACTGACAATTAAACATTTAATTAAAAATCAATTAAAAAATCGTATTTTTGCACTTTGCTGTGAATCAAATACGGGAAAACGGCAGCATCTGTAGCCACACACACACACACATAATACATATATATATATATATATAACTATATATATATAGATAGATATATGTATCTGCATTGTCGACATATCCGCGGCTACAAAAAGGAAAATGAAATTTCTTTTTTTTTTTTTTATAATTATTTCCGCAACTCAGTGAATACCCTGCCTGCGGCTGACATGCGCCTTGCTACTAAACTCTGTGCCTACAGGGTATTTCGCAGTCGAGCATGACAATGGAGCTGGGGATTTTTAATATTTTATTGGATAAAGAATAATTTAATTAACGTTTCGTGCTTTTTAATACAACCATAAATGGCATAGATGGATAGCTTGAATAGATGGATGCGTTACGGAATGCCTGATTGAATGATTGGCCAAATGATTGAATGACATCGATTGGCAGCCTGCAAATGAACTGCAATCAAATATGCAGCGAATGCCAATGAGTTATGATGGGCAATACATATGCTTGTGCTTAAATATGATTATTATGTTGGGTTATTTAATTGCCTTTCTCCCTCCCTCTCTCTCTCTCTGTCTATCTGTCTGCGTTGAGTATGCGAATCAAATTGAATGAAAGTGACGAGGACATTTATTGATTTTCCGCACATGCAACTAAACCCAACTTTAGCTTAACCCTTTGCACTATGGGGCAGCCATATGTGGTTAGGTTGGGGTCTCGTAGTTCGCGAGTTCGCGCCATCGTTTATCATTAAAATGCAATTAAAATTGACATGACATTTGATTTACAATGCAAACGCATATGTGTGCCCAGTGCACGCTGCTCCTTGGGACAGTCGGAATTCCCGCTAGACGGCGGCCCACAGCAACAATTCAAATCGACCCCAGAGACTTGTGTTAACTTGCATTCTGTGACTTTCTGCCTGCCCGTTCTCGGGGGAAGACGGTGTTTAGACGGATTGCTGGCAATTGGTGTGGGTGAGGTCAATAAACTGTTTAGAACGCAGCTCGTGTGATAACCAAATAGCCGGTAGCCATCGTCTGTGCATAGCAACTGCACGTTAACAGTGTCAATTTCATCGTTCCACTAAAAGTAAATGAATTTACCGGTTACATGTATCCAGTTCGCATAAGCATACCCATCCAATCTCATTTAATTATTCTCTTCTAATGATTTTTGTAATCTAAACAATTGGCGATCTGTCTCAATTGCATCGTTTCCGCTTAGTAACTGAATATAATTTATCTTTAATTCTTTGTCTTTTCAAATGTATCTGAACATTTATTTGGCAATTCAATTCCATCATTCCTTGAAAATTATATTTAAGTCTGATATAAAATTTCTAAATTTTAATATTAATGTTCCAAATATTACTATTGACAAATAAATAGTCCCGCCCACTCCGGCAACTCACACATCAAACGACTTGCCCACACAGCAAATCCAATTGTATTATTCAGCCATTCCGATTCCCTTGTTCCACCATTGAATTGCTTACCAGTTATGCATTCCAACTGGCTGGCTAGCCAGCAAATGGGTTAATGACGCACCAGCTCACAGGTGTTTATCATGCACCGCAGGCAGCCGGCTGAGCCGCTGCAGCAGGTGCCACAATACAGTGTGCATGGGTATGTGGCCCGCCCATCAATTTAACTATTTTACGGTTATAAACAAAAAATTAAAGCGCCGTCAATTTACATAGATTTTAATATTCATTTTTCTTCGACGAATTAACATGAATTGGTTTCAGATGTGGGCATAAATAAAAAAGGCCGTCGCTGCAATATAACGAAGTCCATATACCCTATGATTTTCGAGATGATATAACTATGGGTACATTCCAATTCCATCATTCCACTTATAGCACTTCTGACCACTCGATGCAACTTTTTACCTTAGAACTACTTATACATTACTTATAAGTAGCTATAAATTATTTCAATTCCATCATTCCAGATGTAAACATTTGGAAAATTTTTAATGTAGAAGAATATAAGCTTATTTCTGCTTAGAAGTAGATAAGCTTATTTCAATGTGGATGATACAATTATAATAGTTGAAAACTTATTTTGATGCCATCGTTCCGATTGTTCCACTTATCTCACTTATTCCACTTATATGCATACTTACAATCAGTCCAGATTTTTTTTTTTTTTTTAATTTAGTTACAAATAACTTGAACTTCATCATTCCACGTGTTCCACTTACGAGAACTGTTAAGCTCGAAATGCATTTTACAAGGGTATTCGGTTAATAAAAGGTGTTCGGCGTATAAAAACCGTTTACGATGTGTCATATGCGGGCTGAACTTTTGTTTGTTGTTAAAGTTCTTCATGTTGTCGGCATTGTTGTCATTTGAATGAACTGTTAAAAAATGCATAAACCGCAACAAAGACGCGTCAATAAAGCGCTGCGTGCGGCTGCGTGGCCAGCGAGAGACCAGCCTGCCGCTGAGCTCTCTTATCAAATTGTTTCTTATTAATTCATATGCCAAGCGGAAAATGCACAAAAGGCCAAAGAATGGTCAGAGGAAGCGCGGCATTTAATAAGGATGTGAAAAATGTGCAGCATGCTAATTGAGCGAGCGTTTAAGTGCAGCAATATGGCCTCTGCCCCAGCCTCAGCCCTGACCCTTGCCCTTGCCCCTGCCCCTGCCACGTCCACACGCTTATCAGTTATTCCTTTGCCCATTTTATATTTTCTTTAATTACTTTTGCGAAGAGGCAATATTTAAGAGTTGATGAATTAAAAGGGCAGCAGCCTCAGACTCTCAGCTCGCTCGCCTGCATTTATTGCATACAAAAGCATCGCAAAAACGCATCAAATAAACGTGTGTGTGTGTGTGTGTGTGTGTGTATGAGTGCGTGTGTCTGGATTTTTGCATTGAGAAAAAAAAAAGAGTAGAAGCAGAAAGAAAACAAAACTGAATACAAGAAAACCATAAAACTCTTCGCTCATAGCTGCTGCAGCGCCTCTTGCCGCCCGCCTCCCCCTCCTTTTGCCGTTTGACTTGTGCAATTGGCATTGAAATTTAACACTGGCCTCTGCTTTCATTCGCTGTGCACGTTTCAGCTAAGCCCCCCTCGTCACACACACACACACACACACACACACACAAACACACAGACGTCAGCCCACCATTCGCCGCAGCTCCCTCTGTAGATGCACGCCGCTGTCGCTCCGTCTGCCCGTGTGCCTATCTGGTGCTCCTTTGGGCGCTGTGTGTGGCTCGACCGCCCAACCGTTCGACCGGACCGGACACTCACAGCACAAATTTATGGCCGCAATCAAGTGTGCACATTTCATTTGACTGGGGGCCTATTAAATGAGCTGATATTGCAGTCGACGATCGTGCCTGAATGAATGCCAAATCGAGAAATCTGAATGAGCCGACGCAATCGAATATACCATAGAATATTGCCGGCCTCAACGAACATCATATCATTGCGCATTTTCATTATCATATTAGCATACCTAATTGATGGAGCCTTTTGCAGTAGCTGTCAAAAAGTTGACACACATTCCGCATGACAATGGCTAAGAAATTATCTTAAGATTATATAAATTAAATAGAATTTCATGTAAAGCTGCTGAAGAACATTTTTTAACAGCGTCTAAATCGTGTTTTCCTTCGAGCCCATTTGATGAGAGGACAAAATGCCAAAAAGGCAACGCGGCTCAGTTCAATGTGCTCTAAATGTGTTAAGCTACAGCTACAGCTACAGCTACTGCTACCCCAACGTGCCCTGTGCGCTGTGCCCCTCGGCACCCTCGCTTCATGCCTAATAAATAACAACATTCAACTCTCGCGTCTCTTTAAACATTTTTTGTTTAAAGTTTTTCGTTTCTTCTTTTGTTTTTGGCATTTATTTTGGTTCGCTTTCTGGGGCGGGGGGTTGTCAAAAGTTTTTGGCAGCTGCAGCGGCAAAGTAGATTAAAATCTAAATACTCGCACACACACAGACACATACAGACACACACACACACAGACACACACATACATAAATTTTGCACAAATAAACCGAATTAAAAGTGCAAAACAAGGCGAGCAACAATAAAAAATACAAAGAGCCAAAAAAGGAAGAGGGAGAGAGAGAGAGCGAGAGCGAGAACAATTGAGAAGGACTATCTAAGGCAAACCGAACATTGAATGCTCTCTCTCCAGATACAGATACAGATACAGATACAGATACAGATACAGATACAGATACAGATACAGATACAGATACAGATACAGATACAGATACAGATACAGATACAGATACAGATACAGATACAGATACAGATACAGATACAGATACAGATACAGATACAGATACAGATACAGATACAGATACAGATACAGATACAGATACAGATACAGATACAGATACAGATACAGATACAGATACAGATACAGATACAGATACAGATACAGATACAGATACAGATACAGATACAGATACAGATACAGATACAGATACAGATACAGATACAGATACAGATACAGATACAGAAACAGATACAGATACAGATACAGATACAGATACAGATACAGATACAGATACAGATACAGATACAGATACAGATACAGATACAGATACAGATACAGATACAGATACAGATACAGATACAGATACAGATACAGATACAGATACAGATACAGATACAGATACAGATACAGATACAGATACAGATACAGATACAGATACAGATACAGATACAGATACAGATACAGATACAGATACAGATACAGATACAGATACAGATACAGATACAGATACAGATACAGATACAGATACAGATACAGATACAGATACAGATACAGATACAGATACAGATACAGATACAGATACAGATACAGATACAGATACAGATACAGATACAGATACAGATACAGATACAGATACAGATACAGATGGAGGCACATTTGATGATCAAATCAGGGCACCCTCTGCTAGGGTATCAAAACGAAGTCAGAGGGTAAACTTTTTTTTAAAACAGTTAAGTGTAAAGGCGCGTCATGTTAGACACACCGCAAGCCCCGCCGCATGCGCTCCGCAGAGCCTCCACTTGGTTGACTGGACTAACTTTTGACAAAATGTCGACAACAGAGCGCACGAGATAGGAGAGCGAGAGGAAGAGGGAGAACGAGAACGAGAAGTAGAAGTAGATGGAGAGGGAATTCAGAGTCAAATGGCGACTAGGCTGACTCTAAACTCAGGGCAGGGTAGGATCTGGGCTGAGCAACTTGGACTTGGCGCGGTTAGGGGATAGGGCAGGGCACACAGACACAGACACAGACACAGTCACAGCCGCCGCCACCGACGCCGCCACACACGGAAGCCATAAAAACTTATGGCGAAATATAAAAATTCACCCTTTTTATTGTGGCAAACAACGAAAACGAGAAAGAAAATAAAATGCAAAGCGTTTACCACACGAGAGGCCAAACGAGCAAAGGAACCAGCGAGCGCAGCAACCCTTTTTGGCCAACTAAACTTAAACGCTGAGTGTGGCAAAAGAACAAAAAAAGAAAAAACCAAGAAACAACAACAAAAACACAAATCGCCATGCAATTGTTGTAAAACAAAAGCAATGAATTCAAAACGGCAAATGGAACAACAACAGCTGCATAAAAGTAATAATATAAAAGTCCTATATATGAGCTACCTATATGTAAGCATATCGACGGCAACTAAAGAGCTATGAAGCGGGCGTGGGCAGGATGGAGGGCAGCGGCAATCACAGTCATAAGATTTGAGCATGGAACTCGCAGTTCTAATAAGCATAACTGACTCAGTCTATTTTATCTAAGTTAGTTCAGCTGCTGTAGCTTGCGAGCTGAGCTGCTGAGGCACTTCTGAATCGTTTAGAAAATATAAGAAATTATTATAAACTCAGGTAGCCTTGCCAGCAGGCACAATCTACTGGCTGCAGTTATCCTATTGCACTATATGCTTAAGCTGATCCAGGATTAACGAAGCGCACTTGGCAACAGGCTGTCAGCTGGCTGTGTACCAATGTCTCCAGGTGGTTCTGGCTCTGGTACTGGCTCTGTCACTGGCTCTGGCTCTGGCTCTGGCTCCCACACTGCTGTCACACATATCCTGACATCTTACAGAAATGTACTCACACCCAAAGCCCACTCGTGCCTCCACCTGGACAACGACGAGAAAATAAAGGAAAAACTCAAAATTGAAATAAAATTTTGTGCTGTTGCTGCCAAAAGTCGTTTGTCCAGGATACGACTGCTGCCGTCTGTCGTCAGCTGTTGTTATTGGCATATTGGTTCATTCGTATATTGGTTCTTATGGGGAATTACGTGTATCGTTTTCTTCTGCTTCTTTCTCCTTTCCTCTCCTCTTCATATTTTTTTTTTTTTGTTGATGTTGATGCTTGCCCCTGTTAACCGTATTTACCTGCCTTTACGATCCCAGGCCTGTGTTACCGTATTCCTGTTCCAGTTTCTGCTTCTGTTCTTTATCCTGGCTGTCTGGCTCGCAACAGGAGCCAAAATTCATGCACCGCTATGCGGCAAATAAATATAAGCAACGGAACAAACAAAAGCCAACTGTTCCCAATGCAGGGGAGCACGAGCCAAAAACTTGCCAGCTTACAAATGCCTGACTCCAAGATACTCTACAATTGGCTGGGCTTAATTGCTGGCTAGCTTAGGTGTGGCAATTAACTGTTATCGATAAATCAGAGGCACATATCGATTAGTCGATAAATGATACATTTATATGTGTAAAAATGCCTTATTTGTTGTTTATGTTATCGATGAAGTAGAGGCACATATTTGATATGTACTCGATTAGTCGATAGCTTAAGTATACATATTTTATCGATAACACATCTAGGACTTGCCTTATCTAATAACTTGCAAAACTCCAATGATTGTTCAAGGATTTTCGAGTAATCCTTTGAGAAACATAAGTCTAGGATATATTGTATATATATTTATCCATATACACACACACACACACACACACACACAGACACAGACACATGCCGACATTTGTGCCGATAACAGTGAAATGCAATTTTCTTCTTATGGCACAGCGTTGATTTTTGCACGCGCCATGACTCGACAAAATCCTATGCGATTCTGTGATGCTGTGACCCTGCCTATCGCTCGTATAGCCACCCCCTGGCTGCTCTACGCCCGCCGCACACTCCGCCTCCTTGCACTGTCTGCATGCAGCATAGACCCCGTAATATGCTTGCTGCTTCCATCTGCTGCAAGCCGAATTAAATATTCATTTTGTATTGCATTTTCTTGTGGAATAAACAGCATACAGCGAACATGCGGGTTGAAGGGTCTCTCGCTCGCTCGCTCGCTTTTTCTGTGTGCGTTGGCCAAGCGCTTGGCTGCAGGGATCGAGTCCGGGCTCGGGGTCGAGCTCGGGCTCGGAGCTTGTGCTTACGGCATAAGGGCGAGTGAGAATTTGGCTGCATTTAGCTCGAGAGATTTCGCACGTGTGCATTTAACTAAGTGGCACATTTTGATGCTGTTGTTGTTGCTGTTGCTGTCGTTGTTTTGTGTTGGTTTTTCGCTGTTGTCGTAATGCAGCTGGCTGAGCCAGAAGGCAAGGATAACGAGCCGGCGTCGCCTCAGCACAGGCAGCCAAATTGGAAAACAAATTAGCACAAGCCTGGCGCAATCCTTGAGCCAGGCTAACTTCCCATATCAGAGCGGGGTCTGTGACAGTGGTGCAAAAGCCATTTGCATGCGCCTGCCATTTGTGTCAATTTCTATCTGCAGAGCAAGCTGTTTGAAAAATGCCTTAATGTTCCATTCCATTCGTTCTTGATCTCTCAACGCAGACTCGCTCCATCTCAGAGATATCTCTCACTACTAATTGCATCCTTCTATATTTTTCCAACTACTCCTTGCTCTTTACCTCACCCAAATTATTAAAAAGATTTCCTCTCCCTGTGCGCTTTGACCTTCAATCGAGCATCGCAACCCCGCGCTTCGACACTTGGCTATGGCTCAAGCCCCGTTCGAAATTCACGCTCACTTTGACACCGAATCAAACGGGCCGCGCCGCACTCGGCGCTTAGGCGCGTTCCATTGTTCCCGTTAGTCTTAGCGTACCGTACCGAGCCACCCTGCTCGCCTCCCATAAGGGTGCAGCGCAGCTCCCACCGCCTACTGCGTATCGAGGCGCAGGCAATAAATTTATAAGTTCTGCTAATGTGCGTTAATGGCTTGTAGTTTCGCTTTTCAAAACTTCTTTTTGTGCGCCTTCTAAGCTGCGCTAACCCTCTCGTTTGCCGAACCGGAACCCGTATCGAGCTGGGTCTGCCTGGCATTTGAGTTTTTTTTTTTTTTTTTTTGTCCGTCGTCATTCTTGTTGTTATTTAATTTTTCGTTTGTATTATTAGAGGTTATTATGCTAATTTGTTGCCTTTGCCTTTCTCCCTCTCCCTCTCCCTCTCTCGCTCTCGTTCAATGGCTGTCCTTAAGCGTTGGCAGTGCTAGTGCCTGTAAATTTGAACATTATGCCGTAATTAGCAATACCGTTATGTGTCGGGAGCGCCGGGCTCGATGCTTAATTTATGCAGAAATAGACGTGAACAACAGTAGCCCCCAACCATGGCTCATTTGACGCCTCTGCACTCGGCACTCGGCAATCGGCCCTCTTCAGCTTTCTTTCCATTTCTTTTCATTTCTCTGGGTTTGGCTATTTACATTTGTTGTTATTGTTGTTGTTGCTTTGAGGTTATGTTCGCTCCGGATCTGGACAATGTGTTAAATGAGTTGAATATTTGCGCAGCGCCCAAGCCAAAGAGCAGAGACAAGGCGACTGACTCGTGACTCACTCACAAAGTTCCACTTAGGAAATTAGCAACGAACGACCCCAGCCCCTAATTCACTTCTTCTTCCTCTTTTTTTTGTCGACCAAAAACCGAGGCAACTAGGGGCTGGCGAGTAGCTTTACTAATGACACTTGTAATGGTAACGAGCGACCTGCTTTTCTCTCTCTCTCTATTTCGGTTTCCGGGGTTTTCCTAATGGAATTGACGAAATGTGCGTAAAACATGGTCAAAATTGCATTGTGTTAGGGCTAAATATTGATGAAATTGGTTCGGGTAGAGCAGATGCGCGTGGACACATACAAGAGCTAAGCTTCTATAATTTTAAAGATCATTGCTACACCGGCTTTAAGCTGGCTGCTGCTCAAATTCATGTGCCTTGGGCTAGATTTAAATTTGAAAACTATTTTCCATTGACTAATTTCGTAATTTAACACAAACAAACATTTCTCTCTGTCTCATTGCAGGTATGTAACGATTGCGAGCAACTCGAATGTGAAAACGTAATTCAACTTTGGCTGCTAACGACTGCAATGCGTGGTCAGCACTGTCCAATTTAAGTACAAACCACATATCTCATAGATACACACACGGGCACACAGAGAGAGAGAGATAGGGAGAGAGGGAGATGTGCATCATCACAAAAAAGTTTCATTGCCCAAAAGTCAACTTGAAATCAACGCGCGAGTTAACTGAAAAAGTATTATGCGGATAAAGGGAGAGCGGGAATGGTAGAGGGAGATGGCTAGAGAGAGAGAGAGAGAGAGGGAGTGCTGAAAAAAGAGCCGTACTCTGTTGTCCGCCCGGAGCCGTATCCGAACCGAGCTTAGCGCCAACTTTAAATACAGCCACATAATTTTTTGGTCATGACTTCAAACATGAACCACACACACACATATGCACACACATATGCACACACATGCACACACACGCCCTGTGCTATGCAAAAGTTTTTGGACTGGCTTCATAAATGTATGGCGCACAGGCACGCCCACCCGGCGCCTGCTTTGTGCCGGAGATATTTTTGTGCTGAGTTTACATTATCAATGAACGGCTTTTTTGCGCTTTTGTGCGGCGGTCGCCTAAGTAGCCGCCGCCGCCCCCCAATGCGGGGTGGTCGAGGCTGCTGCCTCTCTGTAGAGGTAGGGCACGCGAGTGCCTTGGGCCGGCGGCTTTTGGGGGGGGGCGGGTGGCGGTGCTGGCTGCGGTTGCGGCTGCGGCTGCGGGGCGTGACGGCAACTATGAAATAACGGCACTAACGACTAACGCTCGAGAAGTAAGTAATCTGCACACACACAGCTGCAGTTGAGATATATGCATAGATATGTGCTCATATGGCTGGCCTGCTCAGCTCCCCTCCCTCTCCCCCCCCTCTCTCTCTCTCTCTCTTTCTCTGCCTGTAGTTGTTTGTGGCCCGCCAACAGAAATTTGTTGGGCAATTTCCAAGCCAACAAATCTCTGCAAAGCTGCCGCACTGCAACACTGGGCCAACTGCCCCCTCCAACACCACCACCAGCAGCCAGACTTTGGGCCAACCCCTGCTTAAGCCAAGGCAAAAAAAAAAAGTTTATATAAAACTGTAAAGCCTAAAGTCTAGAGCCGGCTAACAGCAGACAAGCAGTGCGCTACTCTAGGCCCAAAGGGCTTTAAAGCTGAGTTGGCTTAGCTTGTCTCAAAAGCGGCACAAAATGCTGCTGCCAGATATATTAATAGTTGCATAAGGCGATTAAGAGATCAATAAATTATGGCCAAAGACCATTTAGAGTAAATGGAGATTATTTGATTGACTTGCAATCGGTCAAAAAAAAGAAGAAGAAGAATAAAATTATTCCTACTTGAAAACTCCTTCGATTGACGACTCTTGCAGCTAACTGGCTGGCAACACTAGCTGCTGTGCCGCAACGTGGCAACGCTGTGAGTGCTTTTAGCTTGCGTGGCAAGTTAGGCCTGCGTCCACACCAGGCGTGGGCGTGGGCGAGGCGGCTGCAGGTTGGATTACAGTTGAGCCTGGGCTGGGGACCGGGATGCTCAGCGTAACACACATGCAGCTTGTAACTTGCGCATGCAGCCAGCTGCTGCTCTAATGCCTAACAAGGTCCAACGAGCAAGGCAATGCAGGCTGGGGCGTGCGTGTCTATGCGTGGCAGTGGTGGGCGTGTGGAAGGGAGAGAGTGGAGCTGCCTGGCATACACAAACTGTCGCCAAAAACAATTTCGTTGAGATTTAAGTTCTGTTCAACAATTTCCGCTCTGGCGTGCTCCAGCAGCCGCAATGTGCTCCCCATTCCCCCCCTTTAGCCAGGCGCCACTGCCTATACGCCTCTCACTCACACTCTCTCACTATCTCTCTCTCTCTCTCTCGCTGTCTTTGTCTGTCTCGTTTTTTGTTGCGCCAACTGACGTTGCGAAAAATAAAAAATATAGCAACGGCGGCAGCGTTACGCCCACACACCCACACACCCACACACCCACACAGAGACAGACACACAAGAACAAAAACCACATTCATAGATAATGTGCAGCTTGGGCTTGCGGTTATTTTGTATGCTTGGCCGGTCTGGCAGCACCGCCAGTTGCCAGTTGCCAGTTGCCAGGACACCATAGCGCTATGTGGCATGTGCCTAGATTTTGTCCAACTCCCCCAATGCCCTCCCCCTTCTCCTCGCACTCCATCTCTCTCACACTCTCGCTCTGATTTGGATTCAGTTAGTGGCAGTTGCGGTTTATCCCAGCAGCCGTAGTGCTCATCCAATTTTCTGTTGTCGCTTGTCGTTGAGCATTTTTGTTGCGCTTTACAAAAATTGCATTGCTGCCGCCTGCACCACCAACCCACCAAAAAAAAAAAAAAAAAAACCGAAACCCCCTTCACCGCACCAGTTTGACAATATCGCGCAACGTCGTCGCTTTTCTATTGTTCGGCCAGCCCAAAAATGAACAGAGCAAAAACCAAAAAAAAAAAGAAAAAAAAAAAAAACAAAAACAAAAAGCAAAATCCAAAAACAAAAAGTAAAAACAAGTTGTTGAAACGACATGCTGCCAACCCCCAAAGCCGCTGCTTCTAATGCCCACTCGGCTCACACCGCACGATACTCATCAAGGCAGTCAGTCGTCATAGCACTGGGTCCGCGGCATCGGCCACAAAGTTTTGGGCACGATTTTTGGTTAACGAAACATTTTTTGCATGGGTTGCGCGAAAAGTTTTTCAGTCGGCCGCGCGCCTTCCCCCCCCAATACCTACTATCCTGCTGCAGTCAGTCCCGTACTAATTTCAAAATGTGCTGAGCCACCACCACCATTGCCCAGACTGCCGCCAACATTTCATTTTGCTGGCAATGCAAAGTTGACATAATCCAAGAAGTTGTACCCATTCGACTCGATTCCGCCGCTCATTATCAGACCTGGCCCAAAACGAACTGCCATGTGCCGGGCATAAGAAAAAAAAATAAAAAATACCAACTGCGCTGACAGCTAGCATAAAGCTCTCCCTTCTCTCCATTTTTTCCTGCTTATGATGAAATATCTTGATAGCATTTCACTTAAGACACGGAAGACTTAGCCAAGAGCCACAACAAAATCGAAAGCCAGCAAAAACATGGTTGAAAATGCTCCAAGCTGCTTGTTCTTCCTCCTCATGCAGCATTGAAATTTTAAAGTTGCTCTGATCAAAATTTCTATTATTTATGTGGCTTAGGAGAGAGCAGTTTCAGTATCCTCTCATCTCTTTTTTTCTCGAAATTTGTTCAATATTCTTGCTCAAAGAGTTCAAACGGTTTGAGGGCACAATATGTTTCCAAGTCACTCTCGCGTGTTTTATTCAATTTGGGCTCGAGATGTCGTGAATGTGGCAGCCGGCAAATGTGATTGCACATGATTGCAATGCAATTCATAGGCCAATTTGGGACACACTTTGGATGCACTCATCCTGTTGGGTGCATAGAGAATCGAAGTAAATTAGAAGAGCAGGCTGGGCTGAGGTACAAAAATAAAACAGTCGAGTTGAGGCTGAGTGGAAAACCCGAAACCAAAAGAAGAAAGAGAAGAGGCAGAAGAAGAGGGCAAAAAAAAAAAGAAAAAAAAAAAGAAAGAAAGAAAAAGGAAAACATGCTTCAAGTGCAATTCTCATTCGCATTGATTGCGCACTTGATTACGATAAATGAAACGTCAACAAGCGGACGACTTGACGAGCCAGAGGCGTGGAGCAGACGGCACGGGCACAGCGACGGAAGCTAAGGACGCACAGTGCTAGGCCCAAATGCCCTTTGGGTGCCTTGTCTCCTTGTTGGCATTGCAGTTGCCGTTGTTGTTGCTGTTTTTGCCTCTCGTGATTTCTTTTGTCTACTTTTCATCAAGCTGGCTTTGTGCCTAGCCCCACTACGCCTCTGCTGCTGCTACTGCTGCTGCTGCTGCTGCTGGTCAGTTACATTCAGCTCGTTCGCATTTTCTCTCTTGTGTCTTGTTGGCCGACAAATCACAGTGTGCCTCATGCCGGAAAATCAGTTGTCCTGTGTTCACGGCGCTGCCAAGTGTCCTGCGGCAGCTGCGTCTCAAGGCGCCGGCCATGGAACGTGTGTGCGAGGCGAAGCGAGGCGAGGCGAGGCGAGGCGCTGGCACGGTGGGCGTGGCAGCGCTACATGTTGACATGCTCGCCATGGCCAAGACCCAAGCGTTACATTGGCCCCAAAACTAGGCGCAGGCAAGGAGTTTTGTGTGTTACACAACACTCTCACACACACACACAGCACGCACACACACGCTTGAGCTCCATCTGTTTGCCATTTGGACGCTAAGGCACTTAAGGCAAAAGGCTGGCAAAGGACATTCTCATAGCAGCAGCAACCGGAACCCCGGCAAAGCCCAAACTCGTTTACTATCTCTTACACAGCCTCACGCTCGTTGTCAGCCTCTCGCTCACACTTCATCTCGCTCACACTTCATCTCGCTGTCTCGCCCTTTTGGTATGTCTGTTTTCAGCCTCTAGAGAATTCATTCATGTTGAATTGCGCAAATTTGTTATCAACGCTTTATGCCATTATGCTTATGTTGCCCAGCTCTGAGATTTCCCAGCATCCCATTACACATACTCGGCTTGAGCTCCGATTCCAATAGCCCCACGCCAGATTTCAGATTTCAGCATCCAACCGCACCGCACCGCATCGTATCGCATCGCATCGCATCGCATCGCTTTGCTTGTCTTGGCTTTCATCTTTGTCTCCTCGTGTCGTCTTCACAACATTTTGGCAACGCTTCATTCATTTGTTTTTACTTGAATTTATGGCTTTAATAATATGACAGGCAACCCCCGAAAATACAGCCAGTGCCAGCCATAGGCCCAGCCGCCACACCCCCTTTATTCAACGACCGCCTCCCAAATTTCAACCATAACCGGAAGGCAGACGCACATCCGTTGCGTCCATTGTCTGTCAGCCATTTTGTTGACCCAACTATAAAGCGAGCCATATATGTAGATGTGTATGTGTGTGTGTGTGCGTGTGTGTGTGTGTGCTTTGTTTGTTCTATAGCCGCCTCATTAGATTTCAATAAACTGGTTCAATGCCTGGCCAAGAGCGTGCCAACATTTTGAAACCTTGCAAAAAGCCAGAAAGAGAGAGAAAGAGAGAGAGAGACGCAGAGCGAGAAAGCTCAAGAATTTTGAGTGGCTTTTGACGCCCTTAGCTGGTGGCGCCACAGCTTGTGGCAGCCATTAGCTAGAACCATTTAGGGTATAGCAATAATTAAAATCCTGCATGCAAAGCAAATTAACTGAGCGATATTTATCGATTTTGTGTACGTTTCGAGCGGCTTTGCTCGCTCTGCGCTCAGTTTGGGCTTTAAAAAAAAAACATGCAGATTGACATATCTATGGCATTTAGGTTTTTTGCATATCGCTTCGCTGTCTCTCTCTCCCTCTCTCTCTTTCTCTCCCTCACTCTACCTATCAGCTTATCTAGCCCATCTAAATGAGTCCCTTTACCGTATTTCCTTGCCTTTAAGCATATAAATGTTTAAGTATTATTTTATGTAAATAATTTGCTATTACTATACACACACGCACACACACATAAGCAATTGCTATGCGTGCGGTAAAATATTTTAGTAACTGTATGAAATGGCAAAGTTTTGCCCCGAAACATTTTATTGAATATGCAAAGTTTTGGCCTGGCAAAAGCTGCGCCATGGCCGCAGTGTATTATAAATTAATAAGCGCACTAAACGCACACACACTCTCACACTCTCACACTCTCACACATACACACACATGGCAGAAATTTCTGCATAAATAATAAAGTTAAATACGCTTACAAGACGCATTTTGCGGTCTCAGTTTACATTTTAAACTCTCGCAACTCGACGAAACTAACCAAAAACTCGAGCCAACATTTTGCACGAGTTCCGCATTGTTGTGCTCGCGTATGTGTATGTGTGTGTGTGTGTGTGTGCGAGAGAGTGTACTGAGCGCCTTGGGTAACATTTTGGGTAATTTGCGCCCAAGTGAAGCATCTGCAAATGGCAACAGAAAAGCGCGAAAGTTCAAACGAAACTTTAACCCCGCAAAACTAGCAAAAAGAGAAAAGCGAAAAAAAAAGGTAAAAACAAATAGTTGCCCCAAAAATATATTTACATTTGAGCAAACGCAATGCATTCAAATATGCATAAGAATTAATACGAGCCAAGCAGAAGTTGAGCAGCTTATAAATATGTCACGCATAACTATTTAATGAGAGCAGAGGGAGCCAAGCAATACCAGAGCCAGAAATTGCAGCTAATTATATAATAATAATATGGATAGATAATGAAATGGTATGGAGACTTGGTAGAGTTAAGTAACTGTGAGAGATATTAGATATATTGTAATGAACAATAAGAGAATACATATTAGAGCTGAGTTATGTGAAGATGATAGAGTTAAATATTGGAAGAACAATATATAACCCTGCGAGATAAAAAAACAAGGTATTTACTGTATATAGATATAGAGATAGATATAAATATATGAGCCTATGAGAGAAATAGAATAGAGCAATGCAGTTTTAGTATATTAGAGCAAGATATTTTAATAGAGCTAATTATTAAGGGAGGATAGAGTTTTATAATTTAATATATTATTGAATAAAATAAATTAATAAGAGCAATTCTTAAGAATATTGTATTAAAGCAAGATTGAGTCTAATAATATTTTTTATTATATTTAATTTTAATTTTAAAAAATATATATGTATAATAAACAACAATACTGATACATTAGCTGATTTTAGGTAATTTGCAAAATTATATTTAAGTAGCAACAATGAGTCAGAAAAGTCAAAAGTCTATGCTTATATTATTATTTGAGTAACAAATGCATTTTTAGCAAGATCAAAGAAATTTCTTTCAAAAAGTTGCTAAGACCAAGCCAATTTGCATGCCTAAGTTTGTTTTCAATGTAAACTTTTGAGCAAGTGCCTCATTAAAGCAATTTATATTGAGAACATAAGACTATTTAATGACATGAACTACAAATAAATTTATATATATATATATATACATATCTATGTGTGTGATCAGTCAAGTTTTGTTTGGCGCTATGGAAACTTCGATTAAAAGTAAAGAGCGACTCTGCAATAATGTAAAGTTATATTAAACCTACACTTGCTATCCGCTTCTCTTTCGAGCTCTCTCCCATTTGCTATCTGTGATGTAACTTGCATCTGCTGCGTAGTTGCCCATGCCCATGCCCATGCCCATACCCATTCCCATTCCCAGTTTGGAATTGCTTGACAACTCCGCACTTGTAAGATACAATATCTTTGCGCACAAGCAGCAAAACACTCATCGCTCATTATTCAGGGCATATGTGTGTGTGAATGTGCGTGTGCCTGTGTGTGTGTGTGTGTGTCAGTTTCCGACTGGCTTAACTTGCGCTTAGTTGTCGCGCTGTCGTTCCGCAAGTCGTATCAAAATTCCAAGAATTGCCATTGTCAGGCGTCGTCGCATTCTTGGGAAATTTCGGGTGAGGGATTTTGATTTAGTGTCGCATGCGAATCAATATATCAGCCCGATTGCACGCGACCCGGCAATGACACAAAATGCGGCCCAAAAGCATTAACACCGCCACTTAACCTGGCCCCAGCTCCGCGTAGGTCGAGCGCCAATGCTGTATCTGTGTGAATTACATTTTGCGCAATTTGATTTATTTGAGCGGCTGGCAACAGCCGCGTTCCGCCAACTTCAATATGAATCATTTGAATCGCTCCCAACTGTGCAGCTTTTGTTTCGACTCCACTTTTGATTTATCACATACAAATTTCCGTTGCATTTGCCGTTGACCCCAACGAACACACGTAGCCCAAGCGACTTCATTAAAAATGACAAAAAACAAAACAACAAAAACAAATGAAAAAAAAAAAACAAACGATGCGACGAAATGCAGCTGAAAGCAAAGGCGACAAAAATTAGTAACAAAATTTATTGCATGTCTTATCAACAGTCGTTCGAGCTGTCTTTGTCCATGTCCGTGTGTGTGTGTGTGTGTGTGTGTCTGCATTCGAAATGAAATTCATTCACAGACACTCACTAAAAAGTTGTCAATGCAAAATCAATTTTCAAACGCATTTATTGGCCATCAACTGCTGCAAAGAATGTGAAATTAACAAAAAAAAAGAAATGAGCCAAGAAATGGATAGACGCATGTGTAATACTCTATGAAATGCAGTGTATAAAAATATAAGTAAATAATAATAATAATAAATAGTATATATATATATGCTCAGGAATTTAGTAGTTCACACCTCAGCCTAAGTATCTAAGCTTCCTGGGCACCTGTTTATTTCGCTCACACGTGGCTTACTGTTAACTTGTTTACTTGAAGCGCATAAACAACTGAAATGCTAGGCTTATATATTTATCAAAGTAAGGCCTATTAGGCGTTAACTAACTAAATATATTGACATTTTAAGATCTAAGCCTAAGGATATTTCTATGTTTTGTATTTGCGGAGCTAATGATTACGTATTAAAATCTAAGAAGATATATTTAAATCATGGAAATATTTTCTAATATATGTATAAAGAGAAGATTCTCTGCTCATGTATAAAAATATGTAAAAATTTAAATGTTTTCAATATTAATTTTTATATAAATACAAAATATATTAATATTTATTGCCGAATCATAGTCATTTACTACTTACACTCTCATAAGTCTTAATAATTTTATTAGAGTGTTGCGAGTCTACTTTTTTATTCCACTTCAGCAAATCACACAGATCAGTTAGCCTCAATAGAGCTACACGAAAATCGAATTTAATATTTTTTTTTTTTATCAAACAGAGCGAGTTCTCTTGATATGAAATTAAAACCAAGTCGTTTTTTCGCAAATGAAATATTTAATATATTTAATACATTTTATGAAACTCGTTTAATCGCGCTGTTCGTTTTTCTTGCTGTTACATAAATAATTTTTATCACATTTCAAATGCGTATTAAATATATTAAATGAAAGTTCATTTGGCTTTATGCAACTTTTTACTTTTCGCTAATTTAATTTAAAGTTACAATCAAATTTTTTAATTAAGCGATGTTTGTAATTGAATGGGTAATTTATATATTTATATATATGCATAGTATTTGTATATATATATATGTCACATTTAAGTTATTTAAATGCCAGTTTTATGCCAGTTGCCATGCCCAGGGCAAAGTAAAGGCAGTTGGTGACAGTTGCAATTTTACGACTTTTTTTTTTTTTTTTTGCTTTTTTGTTTTTGCGGTTACCAATTGGCTGTTAGATTTGATATGCTCTGCATGGCAGCGGCAGCGGTGGCGGCGCTGTAGTGTTTCGAGTGCCGCTTCATTGGCGACAGCTTTGACAATGACAAGCTGCACAAAATTTGCATACAGTAAACAGGCAGCAGCAACAACAATGACAGCGACGACAACGTCTCCTGGTCGTCGTCGCCAGGCACTGCGGAAAAAAATTGACTGTCAATGGGGAAAGTTAATGCAACTAATGACAAAAAGCGGCGTCATTCGGAACCTCATCCGTTGTCGTCACCTTTAGCAGCAGCATTTTAGCCCAAAGCCTTACCTCTGTCTTCTGTCTGCTGTCTGCTGTCGCCGTCTCGCTCTCTTGAGCTGTTCTTTGGGTCTCGTTTCAGTCGGCGACACTCACTCAATTTCTTGCTGATAAACAAATTGAATGTGGATTTGGCTACTGGCGAGAGAGAGGGGGGGACAGAGATAGCAGCAATTCCCTCGGGCACACACACACACACACACACGAAACAATGCGAAATGGAATAAAAGTTGAAAGCAAATAAATAAAGGAAAAAGCGCATTGATTTATTTCAGCCAGTTTGTTGTTAACATTTTAACGATTTTGTCCTTGCGTTTTAGTCGCTCTTCTACCACTACATCTTATTCTTCTTCTTCTTCTTCTTCGTATTCTGTACGTCTTCGTGCGCCCTACTCCCCCATTAAACATACCCCAAATCCCAATCCCAATCGCAAGCTTTGCTGCCGCTGCCGCTGCTGCTGCTTTCCCTCATCTGGCTTTTGTTGTTGTCTCCGGTGTCTGTCGCTTAGCCAAATTGCTGAACATTAGTCACCGATTGACAAGGCTGGCACAGCGGCAGCCATCGTAGCATTCGATATTCGAGCCCTGGACGCGAACCGTACCCGCTCCACTCCACTGCCTCCCTCCCACCAACCTACTTTAGCCGCCCTCGAGTCTTGCTGCCACTGTTCTTCTTCGTTTGGTTCTACCTGAATGCGCCCGTGACTTGGCCATATACAAATCAACTAATTTCAAACTTGTCGATACTTTAATGAAAGACAAACGAAATGCGCAGTGAAGAGCGCCAAGAGATACCCTGTAAACGAGTGTAGAGAAAACATCGTAGAGAGTAAAGCGAAAAGGAATTTAAGTCGCCTTAGCTATATTTGCTCAACCAAATAAATTTTTTGAATATATATTGCATGAGAATACCCTACCCTAAAAATCATGAGAGTGATATAGAATAATATGTAGAGGGCAAGAAATAAAACTCGTTATAATTTTTTTTCTTTTGCCTGCTCAGATGCAACTGCTGATCGCATCGACCTTCTCAATCACTTGTTTACAGGGTATGCGCAGAAGGCTTTCAAGCGACACATAGTACACAAGAATTATTCTTCAGCTACTGTGCATCTGTCTCCCTCTCCCTTTCCCACACAGTGTCTCTCAGTGTCTCTTTCTTAGGGGCATTTGTCATTGGGCCATTGGCTTGGCAGCGGCTACAGCACTCTGGCTAATGAAACGTCATCCACTCGTAGACCTAGGCCCCGGGGCCATAGGCCATAAAAAACATTAGGCCGTCGGCTACCTGAATGTCTTGACTGCCGCCGGTCTTTTATTTCATCTTGTCGCTGCTCACCTGCGCCTGGTGCTTGATTAGCGCGTCCCGATGATTCAGGCGTGGGCCGAGCGCATATCAACTAAATTTGCATTGAGCGGCTCTCTAGATAGTCTATGTTTCCATTACACAAAAATGTGTAGAGCGGAGGCAGGGCCGCCAGCTCAGGCATGACAAAGTCATTAAGGTATATGAAGCGAGAAAAGGGTTAACAAATTGAAAGTACTAGAAAAAGAGCATAAACAAATGGCAGCTCCAAATGGAGTCAGGGATTAACGAGATTTCACCATAAAATTGCTAACTGAAACTGTTGCGGCTCAATTAGACAGCTTTTTTTATTTACACTAGGTGGCAACGCTGCTAACAGTGGCAACATCTAATGAGCTCTAGTTAGCCTATACTACAAGCAGAGATAATGGCTGCAGCTTAATTGAAAATAGTTAGCATCTAAATAGCAGCGCACTTTACATTAGGTGGCAACTCTGGCAGAGCCTGCTAAAAAGTTGTTTAATTGCAACTGTGCGCAGCTGAGGTATTTGCTGGGTAAACGCTTTCAAATGGCATCGCAACACGCATCAACTGCACACATTGGAGGTGTGGCAGCGCCGCCTTTTTGCGAAGTGTGGCAGCACTGCTGACCATGCTGACAACTTTGTTGGAGCGTTGCTTTAGCGAATTAGTCAGCATATTGAAAACTTTGTTTGCCTTTTGGGTGCTGCTGCTGGACGCACACCCGCATACACACACACACACACACACACACAGAGAGAGACACTCTCACTCACTCACTCTGCTTTGCGCCTGAAATTGGCAATTGGGAATGGGTTTTTGTTGGCGCTTTGCGACACTTACTGCCTGGCAGCCTGTTTGCATTCCACAATGGCCAAAACAAGCAAAAGATATCTTTACACACACACGCGCGCGCACGCACCGGCTGTGTGCCGGCGCCCCTCTGGCAGCTCCCACACCTGTTTTCAATGGGGGGCTCAAGCGAAATGTCTGACGAAAAATTTCAAACACGTTTCAATAAAATTCAATTTGTAGCACATTTCAACGCTTTCCACTAGCGCCTGCGCCTCTTTGCAAAAAAAAAGAAAATATATGTATATAAAAAAAAATAAAAATGGGAAAGTAGAAGGCGCACAACCCCAACTGAAGCCTGCTTCCTGCCCGACGACCCGAGCCACTGGCAGCTCCGCCCAGCGCCAGCTCTACGCTCACATATGCATGAATTTCCTTTAGCACTTTCGAGCGCCTCTTTTGAGGCCCCATTCCCCAGACTCTCTGGGTATCCAGTTATGCTCTGGGGCTTCTTTCTTTGCCCAGCCCGCGCTCTTCATGTGTGTGTGTGTGTGTGTGTGTGTGCGTGTGTGGGTCTTAGCCGGGATATTGTGCGTGTCAGTGTGTGCCAAGCGCCCAACCGCCGCCCATGCCCCTTGTGCCATACCCCAAAACATTTTAGCAAAGCGCGCAATATTTTCGATTTCGCGTTGCTTTGGCTCAAGGATATTTTTCATATGTGTCGCACGCACGCACAAAGCAGCGACGCCCACTGCAGCAGCCCCACACAGGGGCGCCTGTCCCCATCCGCCTCAGTCCACAGCCACCGGTTTGTCGCGCTGCCTACAAAATGCAAATGCAAACAGCATACGAATTAGTAAAACGGAAACAGGCGTTTGTGTTTTGTAATATTTGCCCCAAAACAACTCCACGACACACACACACGCTCTTAGTTTATATGCAAAAAAAATAAAACAGGAAGTAAAATTTCGTGTTGTGTGACAACGACAGCCGCCGCCGCCGCTGCTGCTGCTGCTGCGGCACCCACATGTGTCTGTGTGTGTGTGACTGCAACTTGTTATTGCTGTTCTAGGCCCAGCCCCCACAGCCCTGCCGCCATCTCCTTGCTCAAGGTATCGTTTCTCTTAGCTTCGCTTTCTTTATTTTCTTGTTTTATTTTTATTTTTTTCTTCGCTTCTTCCTGCTCATTTTCATAGAATAAAATTTGAACCTAAATTACCTCAAAGGCACGTAACTGCGCGCTCAAAGGCGACCCGTCGCATTCTGTGGCCCATTTTCATTTTGCCACCCAAGCCCCCCCCCACCTCAATCCCCGCTCTCCACGCTTAGCATTATGCGACGCCTCTGTTTAATAAGCAGCGCGTGATTTTCATTACCAAAATGTATTTTGCGTCTGTTTAGATTTTGCAATATATGCGAAGTGCAAAATGCGAAATGAGTGTGCCACGCACACACGCTCACACACACACACACACACAGGCACACGCCATAACACCCTCTGGCACATGTGTAGCTGGTTTTTCAATTCATACGCAGCCATCCCCATAATAAATATAGTACAAGCCGCAAAATCAAGTGAAATCAATTTAATACACTTTTCATCTGCTCGGCGCGGAAAATGTGAAAATTGTATGGAAGACAACAGCCCCCAGCACCGCCAGCCCCACAGCTGCGCCATCTCTCATCTTCATCTTCTCGTGCTTCCGCTTCAGCTTCTTTTCTTTGCCCTAATTTATTACATTTTAATGACTTTTTCATGCAACAGCCTTGCCAGTGCCTCTGCCTTTGATGCTCTATTGGGCGGGGAGTCCGAGGCCGGGGCCGGGGCCGGGGCCGGGCCCGAACCCGAACCCGAAACCAAGCCCAGGCCATGTGCCGCATAAATCGCGTCTTGATTTCGTATTTATATGCACGCCTGTGTGGCTAGAGACATAATTAGGTGCCAGGACAAGCTCCTATCTTTGCGATAGGATCATGACAAATATGTGCGCCCAACAGATAATGTCACAGCTCTGAGCACAGTGAGGTTTCAGTTTATAAAAAAAAAAAAATAAATAAATAAAAAATAATAATAACAAAAATAACAGCAACAACTTGAGCTGATATCTTTTGATTGGAAAAGCGAAAAAACAAAACAAGATATGGGCTTCCTCTAAGGAAGCTCTTTTCAAAAGAAAACAGAAAATATAATTTGTTTATAATTGAACTTGGCTAAATTCAAAAGGTTTTTTTTATTATATAAAAACATATATATAAATATTATATTAAATATATATTTATATCACATTTTTTTTATGATTAAATACTGTTTTTATTGATTATATATCAACTTGGGCATAGATAAAACATAAGCAAACTTAAGCAATTTAATTAGTTAAGAGCTGAGTAATTTTTTTGCATGTGCTAATTTTGTTAGATTGTCGTATACCCTGATTGCATTGGTTTTCTTTCAATTTATACAACAAGCAGAAGTAGGCGTGGTTGTGGCCATAAAGTAATGTGATTCTTGGTGAGTTCGAGAAGCTGAGTCTATCTTGTCTGTCTTAGCGCCTGTCTGTACATCCGTCTATTTTCCCTATTCATTCATTTGTACGTTCATCTGTTCTTACATCAATTCATTCATCGCCTATTGATCCCTCCGTTCGCCCCTGTCTTTCGGCCGTTCGTATTTTTATGTGCGTGAAACTCATAAACTATAAGAGAGATATATGACCATTTAGTGAATGATATATTTTATTTATTTCATTTATTTGTATATAGAATATATATTTTATTTAATTTTATATACAAGAAAATTTATATTATGTTTATTTATTTAAATATATAAATATATTTAATTAATTTTATATATATATATAACTTATATTTTATTTATTTATTTTTTGTTTTTAATATAAAATACATATTTTATTTATTTTTATATTTATGAAAATTATATTCGATTTATTTTTCTATGCATAAAATATACATATATATTATTTATTTGTATATACATTAAATATATATTTAATTTATTTTTATATAAATATATAAAAATCTTATTTCGATTACATTAAATATATTGCACTCAGTAGAATATAAAGAGTTGATTTCGCTTAATAACAAGTGTAGTCGAGGCTTCGGTAGAGGGTATTTGTTAGTCAAACATTTCCGAGAAGACTTTTCTCATTTGGTTTCTCATCATTTGATGTTCATTAAGAAAAAACAAAGACGTAATAACGTTATGTGACTGAAAAATGCAGCCATTAGCTGTTAATATAGCGTCGACTATTACAATTTGGCAATTTTTGCGCAATTTGGCAACATGTGGCAACATGTTGTGTGGCAAGCAAAATGATGCTTTTCCTGCCAGGTGCCAAGCAGCAGCAAACAGTGAGTAAGTGAGAGAGAGAGAGAGAGAGACAGAGAGGGTTAGATACTAATTACAAATGCCAGTCACAGACGGAACTCAACAGTCGGAATCGTCTTTGTTGTTTTTCGGGCTTCACCTTTTTGTCATAAATATCACAGTTTTATCGCAAACATTGTGAATGTGACTGAGAATGATCGGAAAGGCAGTTAGGCATTTCCCGGCATGGGGCATGCACAAAACACACACGTAACCCATAATTAGAGAGCTGCCAACACGGTTTTTGGTTACAGATTCCAAATTTTTGATTTCTTGCTTTTTTTATTTTTTCTTTTTTTTTTTTTTGGGCTTCGAATTTCGTTTTTGTGTTTGGCCTGGGCTTAATTACAGGGCGAGTGTTGCAGCAGCAAGAATGGCGCTAACAGCAGCAGAAGCAGCAACAGCAGCAACAATGCCTCATATCAGTTGGCAGCTGTGCGTTTCAAGCCACGCCCCCATGGCATCGTGTTCTGTTGCCATAGACAAAAGACAAAGCACACAATCTAAGCCAAAATCTGATATGAATACACACGAGCTCAAACTGAAGACTAACAACTCGAGTTCCCTCTCCAGCTGCCTCCCTCTTGCTCTCACTCTCTACAGCTTTGCAGCTCTCTTTCGCGCTCTCTCCCACTCCCTCTCCCTCTCCATCTCACTCTCCCTCCACTCTCTCTCTCTCTCTCTCTCTCTAATCTTATTATGCGTCTTACGAGTACTTCAAACGGATGCCAGTTGAACAATCAAAGGAGTAGGAGTTGGCGGTAATTCGAGTGCGAGCGGGCTGTAGTGCGTCATTTGAACGGGGCTATCAGTAGACCTATCATTATCATCGCAGCACACTGATTGACTGACTGATTGACTGACAGCTGCGCCGGGGCCAAGGGGGGTTGCAAAGCGTGCGACTGTAAACCCTAAGCCAACTAGCCATTTGACCAGAACAAAGGCCAACTCGAAAGTCTATTGATCTGACGACTATTGAAACTACTCGACGTAGAGACAAGTCAAGCATGGCCTAGGCCAAACCAAAGGCTTAACCCCAGTTTGCACTCGTCCCATATGCATTGAGTTTGAGTTCGTGCAAAGACTCGACTCTGAGCTAAGGTGCTTAAATCTCATTTCAGTTTAAATCTCGTTTCTTAATATTATTTAAAATACTCATGCATCAAGCAGCCTTTACAGACACATAGAGTAACTTCCTGAATAGCAAAAAGGCATCTATAAAACTCTTTCATATATTGATGTACAGCTAAGCTTAGAGATCATAGCATATCTGCTAGCTGTATACTTTCTCCTTGCTTGCCAGCTCAAGTTTTAGCTAAAATATTCATAGTTTATGCTCGCTGAGTGCTTGGCGGGAGTATCTAGGGTAGCTGAGAGTCGTATACTGCGCATTGAACTAGTTTTGAGTTTCGTTTGCTTGGCAAATATCTGCGAAGCTCGAGCGCAATGCGCCTAATCCTTAACCCTTGACACGTCAGCCGTTATTCGCACCACACACCCTTAACCCCAATGTGGCCCAGTTTGCTTGCACGTCGTCGTTATCTATTGTCTGTCTTAATTGCTACAGTTAACGACTTTGTTGCATGCCGAAAAATTTGCATCGAGCAATTGTTCAAGAAAAACATATATATATATACATGATATTTGCATATATTCTTAAAGATATATATATATATATATATGTATGTATATAGACGTGTGTTTGCCTCTTTGTACAATAGTTCAATGGTTGCGCCCATTGCCAAAAAAAAAAAGAAAAAAAAGTGGTTCAACAAGGCGCCAGCATCATCCCAGCATCGTACAACTCATCGACTGCTGCAATGCTTCAAAATTCAAATTCCAAATTCAATGAGTGCCACGGCGACGTCTGCTGCTGCTACCCTCGGCTGCTGCCTGCCACTCAGCTTGCCAGGATAAACATGTTAATTTCGAAAAATGCAAAATTCTATAATCCGATTTAATGTTTTATTCATTTTGCACAAAAGGCGAGGAGCATGCGAGTGCTAGACCATTGAACAGGGGGCTGAGCGGCTAGGCTATGTGATGATGCTGCGCGCCGCGATGCTCTTACTACCTGCTTTTGCCCTGAGCATACGCCCACTAACACACACACATACACACACACGCACACACACACAGACACCGACACACTCTCTGGCTGGCAATTAGAATTTTAAATTTTCTTTTCGCTTTTTTTTTCCTGGTCGCCATTTGTTTTTGTCTCTCACACAGATTGAGAGACACGCACACACTTGCAGCCATCTTTATATGCAAACGCACACACACACACACAAGTAGATATATGGCTATATATCTATATGTATATCTGCATAAGTTATACTATATTTTTTTCCTCTTCTTTTTATCGACATTGTTGCCACGCACATTAACCTACTTACGCTGGGCGCCATTTTGTTGGCCCTTATCCTTGTTAGAAATTCAAATTTATCTTCTTTCTCAGAGAGAGAGAGAGAGAGAGAGAAAGAAAGAGAGACAGACAGGCAGAGAGGGAGAGAGAGCGGGAGCTGTTGCAAGTGCATTGATTAAGCGAAAATTATGTTGAAGCATCCACAACCATAAACAACTTTGACAAGTTGCGAGCGCTTGCGACACTTTTGTCGCCTGGGCGCAGCTTTTGTCATGTTGCTCATTAAAATTCACTACTAAATAAATATATATCTATATGTATATATAAATATATATATATATATATATATATATATATCTATATCTATATATATCCATGCCTTGTCCAGCAGTTACTTTTCACATCGCCATTTCCCTCTGGTTGCTGCGCATCTTTTGGCGCTGCTTTATTTACTTTTAATTTACTTTTAATTATAAATTCATGCTTCTCCACGTTGGGGGATTAAGCTTTAAATAACGGTAAACATAGCGCCAACCAGCCTCGCTTCCATTCTTATTCTTTTTCCTTTTTTTTTCATTATTTTGTTTGCTTTGGCAGCAGAAGTGCAAGATATTTTGCTTGGCAGCTCCAACGTCCATGTGATGCCAAACCAGGCCTAACTCCCCCACTTGTATGTGTGTGTGTGTGTGTGTGTGGGGCGAGGGACCTTTGCTCTAGGGAACAACTCGCCAACGGAATTAATTTCACTTTCGATTGCGTTGTTTTCTGCGGTTTTTACGCTGCTGCCTTTCGGTTATTGAAACGTGTTTTCTTTGCCTTTCCTTAATTATTTTTAATATAAATATATTTATTTATATTTTTCTTCTTTTTTTTTCTGTTGACCAAGTTATTTGGATGATTGTAATTTTGTAAGCCGCCCACCACGCACACAGAGACATGTTTAGCTAAGCGTCTACATATCTGTTCTACTCTCAGACTCTCGCTTGGCATTCATGTGGTATTTTTTTGGGGTATTCTTAAACGTATATAATTTATTATATATATATGGTATTTAATAATAAAATATTTACAAGCTAGTATTTTCTAGTGCCAGTATTTTTATTAAGCATATTTGACTTTCTTATTTATAGTTACTTATACTCTTAGTATCTAACTTAACAATATAAGTTAGACAGCAAGCTCTCTTTGTCACCTTCAAAATTTCTCGCATAGCAACAACTAGCAAATTTGGTTTTAAAATATTTTTGGTATTTATGTAAAGTATTTCATGTTATTATTATTTTTTTCTTTATATACTTTTTATTATTTTCTATGGCATATTTTCGTGTGAAGTGCTTGGAAACGCAAATATTTGCTTTAACTTACTTTTTATGTCAACTAACTACTGTATATTTGATGTGTGTGTTAGGCATATTTTGTCATTTAGTATGTTTTATCTTTTTATTTTTATATTTTTTAGTATATTAGTTGGTTTATTTATGTTTATTTGTCGCTGCTGTTGTTTTTAGTTGCCGTTGCTGCGTTCTATTTTTACATGCCACGTGTGTGCCGCATTCGCTCTATCAACAGCTCGTCCTTCATCCTGTTGTGCTTTCCTTTTTTTCGTATTTATTTATTTGTTTTTTTTTTTTTTTTGTTTTGCTTTGGCTGGCTCATCCTTAGGCTCTCATCGTCATCCCCATTTATACGCGCAAATATTTGCGCTTTACTGCGTATTTTTTTGTTGTTGCGTTGTTTTGTTTTGCCTACCGCCTGCATCGCTCTCGCGCGCTCCCTCTCTAACTCTCTCTCTCTCTCTCTCTTTCTCTCAGTCTGTCGCTTGCTGTTGCCTCGCCATAGAGTTTTCCCATTCAATGCGAATGCCGCGCAACGAGCCGAAATGAAAATGTTTAAATGAAAGATTGATTGGATTTTGATGAATTTCGACTACACACACACACACACACGCATACGCACACATATACACACCTACTCACACGCACACTCACACACGGAACAGTTTTTTTTACGACGGCCCTTTTACAGCACACCGCATTCGTTTCAGTTTGAAAATCGTCTCCTGGCCCCGTCCCGATTTTCGGAAAATGATTTTCAGCTTAAAGTCAAAGCAAATCAACTTTTGCACTCAACAAATTTTCATGCGAAAAATGATGCGAGTTTTTCCTTTTGTCCGCATTGACTTTTCCTTTCATAGCTGCCGCTGCGCCTACCCAATTCTCTTGCTCAACTTTGCCAACCTGTTCTGTCAACAATTGCTTTACGGGCGGCTGCATTGTTGCAAGAAAAGTATTGAGCCCCCCCCGCAACCGAATAAGCTTAACGAATATAAGTAGTCGTAAGCCAAAACGGCTCTCAAATTGAATGGACCCCAAGTGGGGTATAGCTGACTCCCGTCGGGCCGAGTGGCGAGTCCATCATAAATAATGCTCGTTGGAGTCCGCTTAGTGATTGCCACAGCTTAGCCTAACGATTGAAACTGCTCCCAGGACATCTTCGTCCTTTTTTCATTTTTATTTTTGGGGCCAATATGAATTATCTATTTGAAATTTATGATTAGCGAGGAATGAATATGTGAGTGTATAAATGAATAAGAGAATGAACAAAGAATGCATGACGAAAAGAGTGAAGCATGAAAGATGGAATTGTTGAAGCAAAGAAGAAGTCAAGAGATCAATAAATGAGCTAATTAAGAAATGAATACATAAACGAAGCAATCGAATGGAATGACTCAATGAGTGCACCAATAAAGGAAGGCATAAATGAATAAAGCAATGAAGAAAGTTATAAGGAAAGGAGATATGAATCAATGAAGGAATGAAGTGAGATATAAAATGAACGAATGAATGAATTAGTAAATGAATGAATGAATAAATCAACCAGCAATGGAATGAAGGAATGAACACATCTAGAATGAAATTAATAAATTAATGAATCTGTAAATGAAATAAATCAGTCATCACTTATGAATATTAGGTACGAATATAACAATAGATTAAATAATAAATAAAAACATAATGAAGAAATCAATGCGAAGAAATGAGTGAATGAATCAAAAACTAAACGACGAAATCGACTTATCTACTAAAAATGGCATTCGAATGAATCAATAAATGAATGCAAATGAAATGAAATGGGATAAATAAATAACGGAATAAATGAACCGAAAAAAATGTATTAAATCAGAAAAATATAAATGGATAAGCCGGAGAAGAAATGAATAAAGGAATATAATGTAGAAATAAATAAATGAATAAACGCATAAAAAGAAAAATTTAATAAAAGTATAAAGAAAAGAATATATGAATGATTAAATGAATGAATGCATTTGGACTTATATCTAGCATTCATTCTCGTCTACGTTTGCTGCTGACCGCAGCAAGGAGGTCTTAAAGGACAGCAGCAGAGGTGGCTATGAGGGTGCATGGGGGTTGGTTGGGGGCTTGGGTCAGCATCATTAGGATCATATGTCATCCGCTGACTATGGCCAGGGCCAATGCCATGGCCGTGGCAACGTCGCGGCATATACGGAACTAATGAATTTTTCATAAATGGCAACCAGCGCTGCTGGCTTGAGGGTTGCCTGCTGCTGCTGCTGCTGCTGCTGCTGGTGGTGCGTTGGCCGGTGGTGCGACGCGTCGCGACGGTTGCCTGCAGTTGACACAAAAACCAGATTAAAAGATTATGTTGCAAATTAACTCGGGGGCGGCAGCGGACAACGGCGCGACCTTTTTGCCTGTAGCCCAAAAAAGAGAAAAATGAAAATAATAATGTGAAGAGAGCAGAGCAGACCAAAGCAGTGCAGAGCAGAGCGGAGCAGGGTAGGGCAGGGCAAATGCCACGCCTCGCCCTTAGAGGCATGAAGCGTGCGCTATTATTAGACGAGATTTGTTGAGATGAGCCGAGTCCGAGTGTGCGCTTGGTGGTTGCACTTGCAGCTGCGCCGCCCGCCGCATCCTTTTTACTCTCCTGCTGCCATCTAATTCAATTTGGTGCCTCGGCGCAAATGGAAAATGCCATTTCATATTTTCTTTATAGAGCCAATTTTTTTTTTTTCTGTTCGTTTTTGGGACAAAAGTGAAAGCGGGCGAGGGGCGAGGTTGAAGCGGACACGTGGCCAAGGCTGATGACCCGCTGTGTGTGCTGCGTATTTGGCTCAACTATTTCTATTAACTGGCAATATTTTTCTTCTTCTTTGAGGGAAATTGCTTTGCGCCCATTTTTGCGTTTTTGATTTTTTTAGACACGCCCACCAGCCCACCGTCTGGCATCGCACTCTGCGCAATTTCCGTTATTAGCTCGATTGCTTTTATTGCAGAAGGCAAGACAAGGCGGGGCGGGGCGGAGCGGAGTGGTGCGGGCGCAGCGAGATCTCAAAATATGGGCATATTTCATTTATGGACAATCTCGGCTGGCTCTTCATATATATATATATATATATATATATATATATATGAGGGCCTTGCCACAGCAGGTGGCGGCAGCAGCATTGAATGTTGCCTCTCGCCTTTATACTTTGTCGAGCTGCGCCGCGCTGCGTTTGCCTAATCCTCAGGCAAACACCTCGACGTCTGGCACTTGCCACTTGCCACTTGCAACTTGGCGCTCGCCACTCGACAAACAATTAATAAGCGCTCGAAAAATGTTTGCAGCGCTTATCGCAACGGCTTCACGCTTTCCCAAAGCAAGCGCAGCCAGCTGCAAAGACGGCTTAGGCCAGGGCTAAGCTGCATCTAGCCACTGCTGTGTAGGCGACTAGCATATATCCTGTAAATAATTATCATTGTTAAAGCCAGGCAAAGCTGAAATATAGCCAAGGCAAACGAGATTTTTATTGTGCTGATATGATAATTGGGATTTTTATCTTAAAAATCGGATTTATATTTTTAAGAAAATGCAAATTTAAGCAATGAAACCTAATAAAACCTGAAAATATTGTTAATTTGTGTATTTCAAGCGCGTTTATTTACCCTATATTATATTGTGTAACATGTAGAAATTAAAATGTTCACTTTTAGAATATATATTTAGTAATATTTATATCGAATTTAGAATATATATTTTGTAATATTAACATTTTTAAATTAATATAATATTATTAAAATTAATATAATAATAATAATAATATTATTAAAATTAATATAATATTAATGTATAATTTATAATTTTTATTATATACGTTTATATATATATAAAAAAATATATGTATGACTTATCCAATCTTATTTGATTATATTCTTTTCCTATAATCTGCTTAACATCTAGACAATCAAGTATAAAAATCAATCAATACATAAATTGAGCTTATAAAGCTTAAAATATTTATAATATTTAATTATTATTTAGAGTGATTTATTATTGAAGGCTTTAGAAAAACTCACATCAAATCTGATCATCTTAAGTTCTGTTTTCTGAGCTAATTAATATAAAAAAAAATATTCATAACTTTTTAAAATATTTATAAATATTATTAACCTAATCTTGAAATACTTTAATATGTCAATGCAAGAAGTTTGCATTTGTATTTGTATATTGTGAATTATTCAAAAGATAACGGTTTACTTGATTTATATATCTCCCATTATCACCTACAAATATTATTAGCTTTATCTTTGGCTATTCGAATCTTAAGCGGTTCGAGCTTTATTTGCTCTAAACAATTCACGCTTAACGTCTAATTCCACTTGAGATATGAAAATCTGCCAGACTAAGCTGGCGCCAGCTATTGATAGGCATTATTTGCGTTACTGCTCAATGCGATACTCCAGATGCATAGTAAGTGCAGGGTATTTAGCGGTGCCGTACATATATTTGGGGAAATATTTATGTTAATCGCAGTCATGTTTGCTATTGCTGTCGGTGTTGTTGTGTAAATAATTAATTTGCAAGTGACAACAATTAAAGCCGCTGCTCAAAGTTCCAAGTTGAAGCCGTAAATATTTAATAAGAGCCGTAAACGTGAAAATGCAACCAAAAAGACGCTGTCAGAAAGGGTTTGAGAGCTTAAAGCGGCGGCGTGGGACGGCGCCGCGTCGCATGTCAAACAAAGACGCCTGCTCATAATCATGCGGCTGCTGTTGCTGTTGCTCTTGTTTGTTGTTGTTGTTGTTGTTGTTGTTGTTGTGTGCTGGTGGCGTCGCTAAATTATCAACTCAACAGACAGCGTAAAAAAAGTAAACGAACGAACAAAAAAGGGCTCAGGACGAGGCTGCAAATCGGCCCTTAATAATATTAATTCCGCCGTCATAACAAAATTTAGCATGGCAAACGCTGACGTGAGGGCGAGCCGGGGCGTTTCTCTCAGCGAAAGCACTGAAAAATGCTTTGATCATTGGCAGCCCGCCGCTGCACACACACACACACACTGAGATAAATATAGTGAGTGGGAGAGAGATGGCGAGAGAGAGAGAGAGAGAGATACGGCCCCTCAGCGGTTAGAAGGCAACGGCGACAGCCTCAGACATCGTCGCTAGTCCCTCGGGGTGTTATTAGTCACATGACGGCATCGGCATCGAGTGCAGGAAAAGCCAAAGAACGAGTCGAGGCTGCCTGGGGTTGCCATTGCGCTTCGCTTGCTACGCTTTCGTTTATTCTCATTTTTTTTTTTTTTTTGCAAAATCATCTGCCATGAGAGCGCGTAACTGATAGCGGCGACAACAAACCCCGACCCCGACCCCAGCCTGAACCCCAACCCTAGCCCCAACCTCAATCAGTAACTCGCGAGGCTGTTGCTTTTACCCGTTAGATCATTAGTGTTTGGACTTAACAATTTTATTTTATTTATTTTTTTAATGCATAAAATATTGAACTATATATATAACGTTTTTTTAATATTATTTTAAAGCGTTAGAGTTCCAAAGCTGCTTTAGTTTTGGACCCCTTGGAGTGCACAGAATATTTATCATAGTACATTGTATTAAAACCAAAATTATTATTGAGATAATCTTAAATTTCTTCTTATTTACTACATTTTCAATGTAGAACAATTTTTTTAAATATAAATATTTATATATATATTATATTTGCAATATATATATAGTTTTTAAGTACTTATAGTATTATTATATATTTTAAGGATATTTCTTTGTTTAAGATTTTGTGTATAATTTTTTATTGGATGCAGTTTCCTTCTGCTTTTCACATATTTTATAGAAAAATATATTTCTTTTTGTGCAATTTCTGCGCAATTTTTTTCATTTAATGTGTTTGTGTGTGTGTGTGTGTGTGTGTGTAGGTGTGTGTGTATGCGCTAAGCTACTTTTCTTTTCATTTCTTCACTCCGGCGTGCATTGAAGCATGAGCAAAGTGCAAATCGTGGCCCAAAAAGAGAAATGTGCAAAAAGTAGATATATATATAAATGTACATATATATAAATGTATATATATATATATATATATATAGACCATATCTACATGCATGCCACACGCATAAAAAATCAACGCACAGCAAAAAACGAGGAAGATGAAAAAAATGAAAATAAATCGAGTATAAAAAATTGTTTCAAGGGGTTGCAATTCGTTTGACAGCGCTTCGTAAATTCTTCTCAGCTTTAGAGGTTCTGTGCGCTTGTTGCTTTTACGCTCGATAAAAATTGCTCATGTGTGCGTGTGTGTGTGTTCCGCCTACTATCTGGCACACCCCTCCGTTTGATGCAGGCGTGATTACCTGCTGCCTGCCTGCCTGCCTGCCTGCCTGCCTGCTTGCCTGCCCTTTGCTTTAGCCTCTGGCCTCGGGCCTGGTTTACCAACTACACATCCCGCGCCCCATTCATAGTTACACTGCCCAGTCGCGTGAAACGCCGACGCCGCTCCCTCACCTAGCTGCATGTCCCTAACCTGCTAGAAAGAGAGAGAAAAAAATGCCAGAAAATTTAATAAAAGCGCAAATTAATTTTGCGTCCAACCCTCGTGGATGCTTTTTCTTGCCCTCCTCAGTTGCTGTTGCTTCTTCTTTGGCTTCTTCATCATCATCGTGCGCAGCTTCTTCTCTTTCAGTTGTCCTGTAGTTAGTTACAAGTTTGTTGCTGTTGTTGTTGTTGTTGTTTTGGCAAAGTTTCGGCTCTTCTTCTGTCTGCGTTTGAGTTTGGACGCTGTTTCGCTTAATTTATGGTCTCTGGGGCGCTGTCTACAGATTTATGCATAATTTGTAAATGAAAGTCAGAAACTAATTAAATTGATTTGCCTGCCTGCGTTTCGGCTCCTCGGCCGTCCGCTCGCACGTCGTTTTCCCTGCTTTTCTGCTTTTTTTTTTTTTGTTGTTCTTGTGTCTGTCGACTGTCTATGTCTCTCGCACTTTCTCTTTTGTAGGTGGGGAGCGGTGAAGGCTCCACTGTTTTTATGGAGTCAAGGTGTAGCAATAGTAAGGAAAAGGACTTTCTGGGCTGTGAGAATGAGATAGGAAAACAGCCATTAACAGAGAGAGAGAGAGAGAGAGAGAGCGAGGGAGAAAGAGAGAGAGAGAGAGCGAGGGAGAGAAAATTAAAGATGGATGGAAATAGATCTTTTCTATATATATATATATATATAAATAAATAAAACTAGGGAGAGAGACAGAAAGAGGCAAATAAAGAGTTAGAGGAACAGGAAGAGGGAGAGATGTATCCATATATATATATATAAATAAAAATATAGAGAGAGATAGAGAAAGAAGGAAAGAAAGAGAGAGAAAGAGATAGGAAGACGAAGCGAGAGAGAGAGAGAGATAAAAATATATAGACAGATAGATAAAGATATGATAAGCATAACAGAGATAGGATAGAAAGATTTGGAGGTAGATAGAGATAGAGTTAGAGTTAGAGAGAGAGAGAGAGAGAGATAGAGAGAGGAAGAAATCAATAACAATAGAATTCAGGGCATGCTGAGAGCGAAATTTGACTAAATAGGTAAAGCCTACAATAAATTTTATATAAGAGAATATTATTAACTGGCATTAAATGGTTTTAGATTAAACCTGAAACTGGGCTAAAGATAAAGAAAGAGAAAGACATATTAGTCTCTTGCAGGATCGACAATCTCTATTGAGTCTCTGCAGGCTGCTCTTACTGTACGCCCAGTGAAGCGCCACTCAATGGAGGAGCTCCTTGTTCAAGTCCATAGTTCAAGGCATGCACTTGATCTCACTTGTGCTGTAACTGCGACCACAATTATGCATATACATTTCCTGCAGCTGTGAAGCTTAATCGTTTTACAATCGCTGCTGCTGTTGAGCTCACACTGACGAATTCACAGTTGCATAATACGCACAACTTAATGGCAATCAACATGGAACATTGCACGCAACTTGGCTACTTTAGTCAAATTTCAATGCGGCAGCAGCGGCAGGAGCTGTGCTGATGAATTTCCATTGCCATATTAAGCATAGACGTGGGCGTGGGGCGGGAGGAGGAAGAGGAGAAGGGCTGGGCTCATGGCTTGGCCTGTTCGCAGTGCCTGTGGCCGTTGCTAAAGTTGTGAATGGGGCAGCAAGTGAAACACACACACACACACACACACTGACAACAAGTGGAACAAACTATAAGTTAGTTTTTGAAATTCTGCGTCCATTGTTCGAGCTGCTCATTCGGTTGGGTCAAGTCGTGCCCGCACAGCGCTAAACTAACAACGCCCAAAACGTGATTTTCGCAAAATTTTCACACAGAGAGAGAGACAGAGAGAGAGAGAGAGAGAGAGTGAGTGAGTGAGAGATTGGTAGTGTGAGAGAGAGGCTCCCACAGGTCGGTTTCGGTCTCGGTCTTGGTCTCGCGGTCCCGCGCACACCCTGACCCTTGCCGCTGCTGGAACAAGTTTTTTTTTCTCCTGGCGTTCGTCGGGGCTCGGGTTGCGCGGCGCAGATAAAGCCAAACAAAATTACACGCTGTGCGGAAACGTGCTAGAAAAATGAAGCGCAAAATCAATAATAATCCGCACTCACACACACACACAGACAGAGAGGGAAAGAGCGCAAAGGAGTTGGGTGGAAATTACAAGCGAAATTGGCGCACAAAAGACAACAAACTACAAAAACGCTACGTGGCCGTTGCGACTAATGCAACAACAGTGACGACGAGCACAACAACAATAACAAGAACAACAACAGCACAAATAACAACAACAACAAAGATTGCTGCATTTTGTCAAACAAATCAGCGCAACTAATTGATTGCACCCAGAGTCCTCTGTGCCCTGGCTTCGATGCGAAACCTGCCAACTGACGACTGCCAACTGCCAATTGGCAATTGCCAATTGCAAATGAAGCCAAATACAGCAATTGGACTTAACGGCAGCATTTAATGACAAAAACACACACACACACACACACAGGTAGAGAGAGCGAGAATGAGTGTGTTAGCCAGAATCTGTTTTTGAAAACTGATGAACTGACAACAGAGCTGAGTCACAGAAAGACACAAGCACAAAGTGGATTAGATATAAGAGAATATCAAATGAAGATGGAGCGGGGGGTGGATGTTTCCATAGATAGAGATGGACAAAGTCATGGAAAATACCAGATTTAGCATGAGGTCCAAATTATAAAAGTTATGAGGCATAAGAGAAGAAAACAAATGAAAAGTACACGATAAATATGAGGTGAGAAAGGTAGAAAGTAAGAAAATATAATTGATATATCTAATTGATATATATATGAGCAAAGTGTTTGATATCAGAATAAAGTTGGTAGAGATATTAAGTTGTAATCATTATATATTAGCATAAGATTAAATATTAGTATATATGTTTATGTATTAGTATAAAACAAAATATGATATATAGAAAATGAAAAAATTATATTATAGAAGCTGATGCCACACATGATAAGAAGAAAAAAACAGAGAGTGAGAGAAAGAAGGAGGAAAATTAAGAGAGAGATAAATTGAGATTAAACTATAGATAGATTGACAGAAATATAGAGAGAGAATTATATATGGAGATCGAAAGAGTTGCAGCGGCAGATAAAGAGCGGGAGATATATATAGAGAGATATAAAGCCACAGAGATAGGAAAAGAGAGAGATATGGAGAAGATAGGGAGAAAAAAATTGAAAGCGGGTTGAAGAGAGCGACAGAGACAGTGGCAGATGTAAACGGACAGAGACGGAGAACTAGATAATTTGATGATCTCAAAATAGATAAAAAAAAACAAATGAATATTTGAAGATAAATAATTCAATCAAATTAAGAAATATTTCATAAATTCATAAAATTCAGATAAGAAAACCAAAAATATATACAAAAATATATTTTATTACCTGAGCTTATACAAATTAAAGACATTTTAGATACTTTACGATAGAACAATAATAAGTAAATATATATTCATTAAGTCTTAATATATATATATATATTCATTAAGTCTTAATCAGAAGCGATATTTTTATAAATACTTCCTCAATAAATCTATCTGAGTCGCTGCTCGCGAGCAGCTTGACCTCAGTTGCAAGTTGCGAATGTGCAACGACAAGTGCAATTAGGAAAAATTGTTGCACTTAAAGTGGACAATTTTTAACATATATATATATATATATATATATATGTTTAATGTGTGTCACTGGCAGCAATAATTTCTAGTTGTTGCAACAACACTTCACTCAGCTGCAACGAGTGTTGCGAAATATAATTCAATTCTGTTTTTTTTTTTTTTTTTTTTTTTTTTATTTCATGCGTTGCATTTAAATAAAAATTAAATTAAATGCACACTTAAAACAACAATTGAAAGAACAATTTGCCATGGCAGCGGCAGGCAACCAACACGAAACAACAACAACAAAATACCATTTTGAAGTTGCAAAATGCGTTGCACTCCACTCAAAAGTATGCAACATATATTTTACTGTTTTTTTTTTTGCCCAGCCCCCCCCGTCGAGTGCGCAAGGCAGGGGCGCTCGATTTGGGGTCAAACTGTGTTGCTTGGGGCTGGTCAACAACAACAAGGGCAGCTAGTAATAATGGCACACACACACACACACACACACATAGTGGCAGCCACACTGCTGCCACATTTATGCACAGGAAGCATTTGTAAGCCGCCTCCTCGCAGCTGGCAAACGCTAGACTACACATGTAGGGTACAACATCCCCTCCACCCAGCCTAGCACCCTATGAGCCACCGCTGCGCCGCAGCGCTGCCCAGCCATTAACTACCTCCTGGCAACAAACATTTAGTATGCGGATCCATCGTCGCCTGCTGCTGGTCAAGTGTAGCGAAAATGCATTCGCCGAGCAACGCCGCACTTCAAATACTCTTCAATTAGCTGAATGTTTTGCAGCAAATTTAACTGAGAGCTTAGCTTGGCCAATATGCATGGCCTAAACTGTGATCTAAGCTTAGTTGAGGTGGACTAGAAGCTGTGAAGCACGAAGAAATATAGATAATGCCTAAGTCTTAGCTGAAAGATAATTCAAACAGGCATATGAAATATGAAATATATTTAAATTAATATAAAATAAATTTATAATTTTTACTTTAATATTATACATTTTTAAAATAATTTATATTTTTTTTTTATATATTTTATTTATATTTTTTCCTTTATTTTCCTTTTGCAATTTTTTTCCTTACCTCAAGCTAAATGCACAAATTCCCTGCGTCTTTATGCTTCACATATTTAATTCTAGTTTTTATTTAAAAAATAAGCAAAATACTAAAAACTGCACAAAAATAACTCAGCCTTGGGCTTAGTTCGTTGAGCTCAAATCCCCCTGTAAAGCGTGAAAAAAAAAACAACAAAGTTTATCTATTTTGCTCATACACTGCGAAACATAAAAGAAAAGTGTGTGTTTTATTTATGTTTTCTATAGGTTTTTTTTCTCTGTTATTTTTGCCGTTTCAGTGGCACGCCCCGTTGCGTGCGTTGGCACCACTGTGCGGTGGCTGCTTTGGCAGACTGTTTATGGTTTTCGGCTACAACTTAATTTAAATTGTTTAATTCTATTATTGTTGCTAATAAATCACAGGCACAGCTTGCGCTCAGCGCTGGCTGGCTTAGCGTTTGCTAAGCTGCCCTACACACATACACACACACACACACACACACACACAAAGGCACATTTATCTTCTACACACACACATACACATAGAGACCTAGAGCCCGCCTGCTGTTGTCGTTGATTTTGTTGTAAGCGGCTTTCCCACTCATTTGGAGCAAGCTACGTATCTCTTTCTCTCTCTCTCTCTCTCTCTTTATATACATACATACAATATATATACATATACATTCACATATATCTGTATATATAAATACCGCTGATCTGACTGACTTAGTCGCTGGCGAGTTTCTCGTAAATTTTGCAGCCAGATTTTTGGCTTGATTTGCAAATTTCGATTTGTTGTTGAAGCGCTCCCTGAGTGGGGGTCCCCGAGTGGGGCATTGTGTTATATTATGGTCGATTTTTGTTAGCCCCAAACACATTTTTGCAATGCTAAGCGCGCCAATCGACATTTTTGCCTGGCTTAACAATTGTAAAATAAAAAAAAAAAATGGAAATAGAAAAAGTTTTTTTTTTTTTCGTTTTCAATTGTTTTTTTTTTTTTGGCCCGCATGCAACCGCATGTCAAATGCAGGCCACGCTCAGGGCCATGAGCGTTGGCTCAAGGGGAGTTGCTCTTGACCAGCTGGCGACCGCTTGACATGGCCATAAATAACAAAGCCAAAATGGCGTCCAAAGCACACAAAAATTTGACAAGAGTCGAGCGAGCGAACGAGCGAGCGGGCCAAAATGTGATATGTCAAATGCACTCGCCATCCACAAGTCACAGCCAGCAAGCAGCGGTGGGGAGTGGGGAGAGTGAGAGAATGAGAGAGTGAAAGCAGGCACCATTAAAGTTGAAAATGAAATAAATATAAGGATTGCATCCATAAAACTGTCTGAGCTGGCGTCACAAATTCTATAAAAATTGCACTTTGCTGACTAATTTGCAGGGAAAGAAAAGGAGAGAGAGAGAGAGAGAGAGAGAGAGAGGGAGAATAAGAGAGGGAGCGTTGTTTGGGGAGTTCCGAAACGGAATTGGGAATGTCAGCTTATAAATATGGCTGCACAAAGGCAAAGTTAAATTATCTGTGTAAGCGAAACAACCATATAAATCCATTCAATGAACTGCCGATGCGAGCGCTACGCAAACATCGTGTCATCCTCAACAATAAATAGAGCCAAAGTTTCGACATAAAGTTACACAAAAAAAAAAAAAAAAAAAGAAAAACTTTGCTAAACTCATTTCGGTTTGAATGTTGTAATGAATTTGGTTTATAGTTGGTTTTATGTAAAATAGATTTACGACTTTTACAATTCCATCTAATTGCAGGCGAAATTTTAAATTGCGTATTAGCTGACATTAATCGAATTAATCGACTTATGCAATGCCAAAAATATCGATTGACATGCGTGTAGGCCCAATTTAAAATAGTTTATTTTGAATTTATCTTTAAGTTTTATTATAATAAATATAAATTTAAAATATATATATATTTTTTTTTTGCATTACGTTTTATTAAATTTTATTTCATTTTAATTTATTTAAATCCCTATTTTTTCGCTGTTTAATTTTATAAACATTTGTTTCTATCATATATTATTATTTCCATTTGAGCTTTGCTATAATTAGAAAATAAATTAAACTGATTTGGGATTTTGATTGCAGCTTGCAGCGACTAAAGGCAAATGCCAATTACGATTGAGCCTTGTTTGCTTTTTGGCTCGTTTGAGCTAACCAGCTCAACAAATATGTTAACATATGCGCTGCTGTATGGCCGAATGCCTGTGTGCGCTTGTTAAGGCTCTTGAAATCTCAACAATGTCGAACTGTAGAATAAAAAAACAGTCGAAGTTAATTGCATATTTTTGTGTGTGCGTGCTGTGTTCAAGTGTTTGCTCAATGTCTCTCCCTCTCTCTCTCTCTCTCTCTCTCACACACCCACAGCATCCTGTATCTCTCTCTCTCTCTCTCGCGCGCTCTTTCAGTCTTTGTCTCTCTGCAATGCAATGCAAACATGTAACCAACTATATAGACACTATATAGCATATAAGTACTCAATTTGAGTGTGTGTGTGTGTGTGCGTGTGTTTGTGTGTGTGTGTGCGGTAATTCGAATCCTTTGTCTTGTGAAACGCCACGCAGGCAGTTTACGCAACAAAAAATCGTTGCATACTTGCGGGCGGCAGTTGCAAAAATTCTGTTGCATATTTGAAGGTGAGGGGGTGGGCGCAGGGTGGCTGGCAAACGCAGTTGCAGTTGCAGTCGCCGTCAGCGTCGCTGCCCGTAGCTGCATTTCCGCTCAATGTTGAGCGATAATAAAATGCAAACAGCAACAACTACTGTAACAACAACAACATGCCAGCCAGCGCTGCGCTGCAACGATAATGAAACAAAAGACACGCTCACACACACACACACACACATGCACACGCACACATACACATTTGCATTGATTTATGTTTTTTAATTTAAAATTTCCGCATCACTTAACCGTTAAAAATAATAATAACAATAACAACAACAAGCCCGAAAAAACAATAGCCACGCCCACACACACACAAACTATATAATATATTTATATATATTTTTATTATACTCGTACGACATATACATATATATATATATATAGATATATATATATATATATATATATATACATATATATAGCTGAGATTTAAATATTGCATTGTGAAGCGAAAAACTTTGAACATGTTTTAATTTCCGCATTACAAGCAGCGCTGCCAACCTTAACTCAACCTCGCCACCTCTCTACCGCCCTCTCTTTCTCTCTCTCTCTCTCTCTCATTCTTTCTTTATTTTGATTGTCTGTCGTACTCACACGCTTCTGTTTCTACTTTACAGATTGGGCGGCCACCCACAACAGATGCCACAAAGTATGTCAACTGGCAGCAACACAATCGGCCATGGCGGCATCGATCGCGGCGGCGTTGGCGTTGGCGTCGGCATGCCAATGGGCGCCGGCACCATGCCGGTGGGCGTTGGCGGTCAGGTGGGCGGGCCGCAGGTATCGGTGGGACCGCCTGGCAGCGGAGTTGCCGGACCGCATTGCCAGATAAGCGGCTCACAGCCGCTGGTCATGCCTGGATTCCCGTTGCGTAATTCGCACTCAGCGCATGCCCCACACTATTCGCCATATTCACCATCCAGGTAAGCGCGCACATTTCACAGTGGGTCAAACGGTGGGTCACGATGCCATGATGCATTCACGCGCACACTTTACGCTCCATTGAGTATACAGCAGGCCAGCCAAACGGCTGTGGACTCAACGACAGCTGTTTCGCTTTTTATCCACTCCTTTCTCGCGCTCTCTCCGCCTCTCTCTATCTCATCTCCGCTTTCTTTCTCCTTTTATACAGTGAGTCTACGATATGATAAATTTGATTATCTACTTACGTCACTCACTTCATATATCAGCTTCTGCTTTCTTTTTGAGCTATTGAATATCGGATTTATTAGATCTTTGCAGAAGTCAGAGAATTTAGACCATTGGGAAAAATATATTTTCGGTTTTATTTTATTTTTATTAAATATAAATAAAACATTTAAATTACATTCAGCTCAAGTTGAGCTTAATCCGGTTAGGTAGCTTCTGACTCTGGCTCATTTGGGTCCGTACAACAGTGCTGAACAGTTGCCGTAGGACAAGTGAACGCATTAGGATTGTTAATTAAACATGAACAGCTTGAGCATGGCTTGTGAGCGAGGTCATCAGTTGGATACGGTCTTATGTCTTTTGCAGTCTATGCAAACAGAATCTTTGCTTACAACTTTTATGCAATTAACTAGAGGCAGCTGCTGTGGCACGAAGGCCAGTGTCGACTGCAAGTTGTATATCATTTTGCGTTGCTTTATTAAAAAAGTTGACAGTTGACAAACCCATTGGCGTGTGTGTGTATACGGCGAGTGTGTACAGTGTCTGTGCATGTGTGTTTCGTTGGTTTTTGCGGTCCGTGTAGCCTGTCAAACGAATAAACGAACTTTTTACTCAACATGCGTTTGTTCTGCAAACATATAAAGCTTCGTATACCTTAGAGATGCGCATTATCACATAAGCCGTAGTATATCAGAAGTTGGCTCAACTAGCGAATGCTCGAAAGCAACGAGTCTACTGAGCGTAGCCTTTGATTAAGGTTGCTAGAGTGCTAAAGTGACAATCGCATCAGAGTTGAGATTGACTCCAAGTAATGAGTGATTGAAATTGATTGTATAGAATTATTTTTGAGTATTTTTGAAACTCTTTCGCTTGAAAGTAGCGAGTGTCTGAATGTAACAAATTTATTAGAGTTGAGATGAAGATAAAAGTGAAGAGAGATTTGAAATTAGCTTTGCGAGATACTCAAAAAATCCTCTTGCTCGCTCTACTTCTCAAAATCAAGTTAACGAGCACTTTTAAGAATGAGATATTTGAAGAATAGTAGCAGAAGTAGTAGTAGCGGAAGTAGTAGTAGAAGAAGCAGTCAGAGTAGAGGTAGTTGTAGAAGTAGTAGTAGAAGTAGTAATGATTGACCAATAACAATAGTAGTAGCAGAGGTTATCATTTTAGTAGTAGATATAGTAATCGTAGCAGTGATTAGTAGTATAATAAATAGTAGTAGTACTGTGTAGTAAAAATTAAAGCAGTAGTCTAAATATTATTTGTAGTGAATATAATAGTATTATTAGGTATAGCAGTAGTAGTAGATTTAGTAGTAGTAGATATAGTTGTGGTAGATATAGTAGTAGTAGTAGTAGATATTGTAGTAGTCTTAGTAGATATAGTAGTATTAGTAGATATAGTAGTACTACTAGATATTGTAGTAGAGTAAGATATAGTAGTAGTTGTAGATATAGTAAAAGTAGTAGATATGGTAGTAGTGGTAGATATAGTAGTAGTAGTAGATATAGTTGTGGTAGATATAGTAGTAGTAGTAGTAGTAGATATTGTAGTAGTCTTAGTAGATATAGTAGTATTAGTAGATATAGTAGTACTACTAGATATTGTAGTAGAGTAAGATATAGTAGTAGTAGTAGATATAGTAAAAGTAGTAGATATGGTAGTAGTGGTAGATATAGTAGTAGTAGTAGATATAGTTGTGGTAGATATAGTAGTAGTAGTAGATATTGTAGTAGTCTTAGTAGATATAGTAGTACTACTAGATATTGTAGTAGAGTAAGATATAGTAGTAGTAGTAGATATAGTAAAGGTAGTACATATGGTAGTAGTGGTAGATATAGTAGTAGTAGTAGATATAGTAGTATAGAAGATGTAATAGTAGTAGTACAGTAGATATAGTAGGATTAGAAGTAGTCGCAGTTAGTTGTAGAAAGAGTAGTAAAATATATAATAATTTTGGTTAGTAGCATAAATGGTATGCGTAGCATTAGTAGCATTAGTAGTTAGTAGTAGAAGTGGTACTAGTAGTAGTTGATAGTAGTAAAAGTACATAGTCGTAGTAGAAATAGTAGTAGTGTTGGTTGTTAGAAATATTAGTAGTAAAAGTAGCAGTACAATTAGTAATATTGGTAATTTATAGAAATATTATTCGCAATAGTATTAGTAGTAGTAAATAGTAGTAAAATATCAGCAAATATAGTAGTAGTAAGAATAGTAGAATATTTGAGTATTTCAGTTCATCCACAGCAATAGAGAAATACTTAAACTAGATAGAGTGTGAAATTGATTAATTCCTTGTAGCTGTCGTAGGTGTAAAATAACTCGCGATTCACGCTGTAAAGAGTAACGAGTAGTAAGAGTAACGAGTAGTACTGAAAGTAACGAGTATTTTTTGCAAAACATAAATTTACAGGCATTTACAGCCTGATAGAATAAACTATTGTTGGAGCTAGTTTCATCACAGCGCAGAAATATTATTTGAGTTCTGTTTTGCAGTGCAGTGTATTCGGGCGAACAGTGAAAAATTGTAAGAATAACTTTATCAATTGTTGCAGGTGACGCGTGACAACTCGTCGTCGGTCGCTTAGTCAGATAAAAACTCTCGCGCAGTCCAATGAGCTCTGCGTCGTTTGCCTTCATTTGGTGTCTGTTTTCCCAGTTGTTAATTACAAATGCATTGCACAGTTTGTTTAATGTCTCTGCCCCTCTCTCTCTCTCTGTCTCTCTCCATCTCTCTATCTATTTCTCTTTTCACAGCACTCATTATATTTTGCTTTGTTTCGCTTACAGGTTTCACATAGATAAACGCTGTCAGCACCGATGTTCCTGGAAATGCTTGAGCATCGCCTTAATATTCATATCCGTCGTCCTAACCGCCATGTTGGCATACTTTGCAGGTAAGCTGAGGGCCGGGGTGTCTGTAAAAGTTACGGACAAGACAGGACATATCCGCCATGTTTGGGGATGATGGCCAGTGTTTATACGAATGTCTCTCCATGTCCATGTGGCTGTCCCTGTGCGAGTCCGTGTGTGTGTGTGTGTGTGTGTGTGTGTGGGTGTGGACAACGCGGCGTTGTCATAATGCCAAACAGTGTTGATGAAAAATACACATACAAATGCAAATAGACTGACGCGCACACACACACACACACATGCCTTAATTATATACATATTTTATGCACACACACACACACACACACACATGCATTGGCACAACATGGCAAATACATCAAAATGTTTGCTTTACATTAGCGTTAAATGGTGTTACTTTACACACACATAGCCAAGGCAAGCCAAGAAAGTTTGCGCCTGGCTCGTTGGCAAACACAATAATATACCACAGCGCCAGTTCTCTGTCTCTCTTTCTCTCTCTCTCTCTCTCACTCTGACTGCTGTCTTGCTATCTCTTTTTTGCTCACACTCGCCAACAGCCGCTGGCTTGTTGATTATGTGAAAAGTTGCATGTGGCAGCTGTTGGTCACCAGCTGCACAATTGACAAGCAATTAGAAACCACAACAACTGACACGCCTGCCACGCCCCCAAATTATAGGCATGTCCCACTTAAACATAGCCCACGAGCGGGCCAAACATTTCAATCGAAGCGCCAGAAATAACAAATAGAGAACTATTGAGAACAAAACTGTTCAGCTTAGATAGCTATCGAGATACATATGTGGTGTATGTGAATGAAAGTGTATTTATAGATACATATATAAAAAAAAAAAAAAATATATATATATATATATATATATATATATATATATAGATATATATATGATGTATACATATTGAAGAGATCCAATTGACTTAATATTAACCTCAAAAACTGTTAGGCAAGTTTTTGTTATGATAGAAGAATGAAATCAAGCAGGACAAATCGCTGACAACTGCGAATGGAAGTCAAGTGTTCTTCCAGTGCCTGACTGAAGGAACATGGCATGAGATTCGCCTCGATCTACATGTGCAGAAAATGCATGAGGCTGCATCATCACCTCGACATAGACCTGTAAAATCTACTCAGAACTCGACTTGAGCTCAAATATACGTAAAAGTCTAAGACTTGATGTTCTAGCTGACTTTACTGAAGTCAATAGCAATCCATTATAATTATATTATAACGAGTATTACTACAGTCATGTATACCCGTCTACTATTTAGCATAGCTTAAATAAGCTAAAAAAAAATACAATTTAAAAGCCTCCATGAATATTCAAAGCATTTGCTAGCTGAGCTCACTCGAGACGAAAAGGGCTTACCCTTGCCTAATAGCCAGACGACATAACTAGAATATATTTTATATCTATATACAGATATCTGATCTCTCTCTCTCTCTCTCTCTCTCACTCTCTTTCTCTCTCTCTTTACTAGTCCCATATTTTCTCTTTTTATCAATCTGCAGTCGTTTTTAACTCAACTGCTCTTTGGCTGCTGCTGTAGCTAATGATATTATTCCATTTCATTGAGGCATTTAACGTGCCGCTCGCTCTTCCACTTTGATAGCAAATAGATTTTGGGCCCAGACTTTGTTTATCTTTCGAGTTATTTTATCGCAATTGCCTAGGCCACGTCCCTCGCTCTCTCAGTCTGATGGGCACTAAAAGCGCTCGCTCATTAGCTGACAATGGCAAATTAACAAAATTTTGAAATGCCAACGCTTCGAGGCATGCAATACACGCACCTTCACACACACACACACACACACACACACACACATACGCACAGCTAACAAAATGGCGACGCAGCACAAAATGTTGCCTCTACCAAATTGAATGCGGCAGCTGCAAACGCGTTTTTGTTGTTGTTGCTAACAACTTGATAATTAAACACGTTTCGTGTTGTCATTGTTGTTGTTGTTGCTGCTGTTTTTGCTGCCACCTTTTAAATTATATTTACAGGTCAATTTGATTTTTTACTGCCAACCTTTTGGCAAGCGGAGCAACTTTTTGCCCGCCTTCCGCCCCTCTCTCGCCCTTCTGCTGCTGCTTGCTCCTAAGTCTGGCCAAATTGTTGTTGGCGCTGCCGGGCAACGCTCCACAAAACTTTGCACATTAAAATATGTAAATTTTAATTTGAAACAAAAGGGTTGACGTGTCGCTACCCTGCCTCAAGACCAGCTCCAAGTACACCCACCCACCGCCCGCCCGCCCTGCACGCGACGTCTTTGTGCCTTGCCGTTTTATCTAGTGTTGCAAACTTTTTGTTACTTTTCTTTTCATATTATTTATTTCTATCTTTGCTTCTTAAGCACATATATATATATATATATATATATATATGTATTTATATATATTTATTTTATTTTTACTTTTTTGCTGCTGCCAACTCACTTGATAAATTTTCGTGCCGCACACGCACTTAATTTATGCGCCTCGAAATATTTCTCGTCTGCTTAAAATGAGCCAGCCAGCTGGCAACTGGGCGTGGCATGCCACCACAAAAGGCATTTGCTTTAATGTCAAAGATTTGAATATCTATTCTAAATTCAGTTGAATGTCTAACGCAATCAACGCAAATATAAACAAGGCTCAAAATATATATTTATTTATATATTAATAAATATATAATGATTTATAATTGAAATAAAAAAAATATTTAAAATATATATATATTTTTTATAATTTTAATAGAAAAAAAAAAATAAATATATATATATATATACATTTATATACTTATCACAAAACTAAATATATTTTAATTAAATTTTATATATTTAACGATCGAAAAATTATAATTATATTATATATTCTATATGCTGAAGTGGTGTAGGGTAGAGGAAGGATTTTTTTAAGGGCAGTGCAGCTGGGCGATTGAATCACAGCGATGTGAAAGGTCCAACTGTTGATGTATGCCGGGAGAAGCAATATTTATGAAGCAGCCAAGGATATCAACGTGTCTGTCTAGTCGCCGCTCCATGGCCTGTAAACAGCTTGAGGAACCCAAGAGATTCCGAGCTGTTTGAGTGAAGTAGCTTTTCAGTTGCACTGGCAGGCAGTGCCCCCAGAGTGAAATCCCATAGGTCCACATGGGTTTCATTATGGTCTGCTAGCTTGCCGGTAGTCAGAGATGTTTTTTTTTTTTTTTTTTTTTTCAGACTTTCAGAGAGTTGTCTCAATTTGCTAATTAGATGAGCTCTCCAGGTAAGGCTGGGCTGTGTCGCCGCTTGGGATGCTGTGTCCGAGTTGAGTTAGATGTGGGGTCAGTGCCGTCTTGGTTTGAGCCCCGAATTACTGTGGGTCTATTTTGGGCAATTTCTGTCATCAAGTGCGAAGTGCCAAGCCTTAGAGTAAACTGTGACAAGTCAAATGCAATGGAATATTATTGCGGCTCCAGCTTTATGCCTGTCTATCACCTGTTCGTCTAATGGCATGGGCGTGGCAGCTGTATGACTTGAAGCGTGCTGCGTTTAATTTATTATCTACGCTTCGAGCAGCCGCAGCCGCAGCCGTAGCCGTAGCCGTAGCCGTAGCTGGGGCAAGCAGCAGAGGCAGCTGCTGGCTGAGAGAGTCGCTGGCTCTGATTTACAACAAAAGTTGCGGCTGCCTCAGACCCTCCCCGGCTGCCTGTTGTTGCTGCGGTGTCACAGCGTTGCAAGTGAACGAAAACAAATTTACAACAAACCACGAGAAAAATGTGTGATGCCACTTGGCTGCCTGGCTGACTGGGTGGCTGGCTGGCTGTAAAGCAACCCCAGTCATATGCCGCCCCAAGTCCCCTACCTGCCAGCCGAGTCTTATGGGCAGGCACTTTACTTTGGCGCACAAAATGAATTTAAGTTGAAAAGTTGTGAACATTTTGTGGGCAGACGCCGGCAGGCGGCATCATATGGCTGGGAGCTTAGCAATAGCTGGGGACCATGCCCAAAAGCTGCGTGTGGATTTCACTGATTTAATTGTTCGCCTGCAGTCTATAGGGTGCGAGGGCGAGGCGACTGAGTAGATCTGCTTGAAATTTATCTTTTAAAAATAATGTATTAATTTGTGTGGCTACCCTCGCACACAGTATGTGTATGTGTATGTGTATGTGTGTGCCTGTGTGTGCCTGTGTATGTTGCTGTTGATGTTGGAGTTAGGTGGGGACTATCCATAAACTCATTTGTGTAAAAAGCTTTTTGTGTTGTGTGTTGGCTGTCGGCTTCGCTGCGCTGCGGTAAATGAATTTACGCTTCGCCGAAATCTATGTGTGTGTGTGGGTGTGTGTGTGTGTGTGTTGCCACTGCTTGTGTGTGTGTGTGTGGGTCGTTTTATGGTTGAATAGTTTTAAAGCTGCGGGGTTAAGATGAAGGCAACAGCAGGTGATGAAAGCAGCTCGACTGCGCTTTAGCTTTTAATAGTGGCTAATATTTTTGCAGCTGCTGTTGCGCCCATACACACGCATACACACACAGTGTGCGTGTGTCTGTGTGTGTGTGTTACGTCTGTTTGCGCAATCATTTTCTATTAATTAAGCGCAAGAGGGTTTAATAAAATTAGCAAACACTTGCGGGCGGGCCAGCTGCGACGTTGCCTGCGTGTGTGTGAGACTGTATAGGTGTGAGTGTGTGTGTAGCAGACATTTAAAAATATACAAACAGATACGCACTAGCACACACACACACACACTCACACATCTACACACACGAGCACATCATTGTCAGTTAATTAACAAGTGCAAACATACGAGTTGAGACGAGGCTTCGCTTTGTTTGTTTGCATCACATGTGTGTGTGTGTGTGTGTGTGCCTTTAATTTGATTTGCATTTTGTTAACCAACCTTCCGTTCCCCATCCCGCATACACCAAACAACACGCGCTGATGTTTTGTTGAGAAATTTGATAAGCAGCGCACAGAAATGTTGCCTAATTTTGTTGGGGCACAAAAACGTTGCCTACTTTTTAGCGCTGCTTTCACAACAGCCCAGCTCGTTCCAAGTGCCAATGGCATGGGCACACTCACGCTCACGCAGTAATGGGCAGCGGCCAAAAAGTGTTGCCTACTTTACAGCGCTCACATTCTAAGCGCTGCAAATGTTGCAAAAAAAATAAATAAATAAAAAAAAATACTGTGTAAAGAAGCCAGAAGCGAGGTTGAAAGAGCAAAGTGAGTGACAGGCACACACAGAGCGCAGCAGATCCATTAGCAGCCAAAAATTTGATGTCAACATTTGGGCATTGGCTTTGTATGCAAAATTCTTAACGTTTCACAAGTTTTTCTGCTGCTTGTTGTGGGCAGTGTTTAAGCTCAGCAATTCGCAATTTTAAAGCCAATTCCAACTCTCTCTCTCGCTCTCTGATTTCGTGTGTGCAAATGACTGTCATAATTTGCTAGCCAATATATGCGATATATCTGTCATATCTATACGATAATCGACCGCAGCGTCAACAGGACAACAACGTGACATGTGGAGCCACCGCAGCAACAACAACTGCAGCAAACATGCAAGCTGTCGATGAAGTTGTTGTTGTTGTTGCTGTTGCTGTTGCTGTGTGTATAAAATGTTTGAGCAGGCCATGGCTCGCATTGCCACTGATGCGCCAGTTTCTATCATAACAGCAACAATAACAGCCGCAGCAGCAGCAGCAGCGATAAGTGCAATTGCAACAGCTGCCACGGCAACAGCAACAACAACAGCAACAACAAATGCTACTGGCTGACAGCAGGGCAGGAACAAGCGACAATCAGGACATTTAACAAGTTTGACTGGCAGTTAAAAGGGGTATCAGGATGCGGATGCGGATGCGGATGCGCATTGCAGTAGTTATCGGAAATAGGTTAATCGATTTTTAAGCGCATAAACTATCGGAAACTCATTCGATATGCACTGTTTCACACAAATTGTGTGCGCAAGCCTTGCCCCACATTGTTGCCCAGCCTTGACCAGCAGCTCCCTTTGCTTATCTGGCCATGTCATTTGCAGCCGAGCTCAGCCATTCATTCATTCATTCATTGAACATTTTTACGGATGCGGTTTGCCCCAGTGGTACAACATTCTAATTTGTTGGCAAATACTTGTGAGCATTTAGCTCAGGCATTCACAATGGGAGATGCGCCTTTGAGCTTTTCTGCGGCTAGCCAGGCAAGTTTCGTTGTGCACCGTCTGTCAATTTGGCTTGACATGAGCACGACGGCAATTGGCAATGCTCTAATGCAACTGAATTGCTGTTGCTGTTGCTCTGCTGTTAAGAGCTCTTAATTCAATTGCAGCTGCAGCCCAAGTTTCCCTTTGCCTTTTGCCACAAATATGGCATTCATTGTGATTTTCTAGAAATATTTTCTCTTGGGTTTCGCCTTAAGCTTTGTTTCGAAGGTCTTCACTATACTCAATTAGCCACTCGATTTACTTTGCTCTCTTTTTTCCATGTCTCTCTCTCTCTCAGTCAGTCTTGCCCCCTGCGTGGCACTCTGTGGCTTTTCTGGCATCTCTCCTCTCTTGGAAAAAGTCTTATGCATGCATGCAGTCAATTGACTGGCATTGCCTTTGCCCAACCGCAACAAAGAACATAAATTAGTCAAGCACAAACTTAAGCTGAGAGTTGCAAATGAAATCCATTTGTTAGCTATTTACAATAAATTAGAATTACTTGATGGAGATAGAGAGTAGAGAGTAGAGAGTAGAGAGTAGAGAGTAGAGAGTAGAGAGTAGAGAGTAGAGAGTAGAGAGTAGAGAGTAGAGAGTAGAGAGTAGAGAGTAGAGAGAGAGAAAGCTGAAAACAATTACATTCACAGTTTCTTGTCAAGTCGCAGTTTCTTAAATCGTTTCATTGTCTCCTGCTTGGCCAACGATACAGTTAACAGACTTCCAGTTAAGGAATAGCCGCACTTGAAGTGCATGTCGTTTTGTTGCCAAACCGTTTCGCCCATTAAAACTTCTGCCAATTGCCAAAAGAGAAAAAGAATTTTCCGAAGAAAATTTCAATTAAAATGACGCAACACGACATTTGCCACTGACAGCCAGCACCAGCAGTAGCTGTAACTATTACAGGGCGTGACCTCTAACCAACTGTAACCGTCTCTGACCCCCAGCTCGCAGCGGAGCATGTCCAGCTGGCGCCTCAACGTGTTACTGGTAGCGTAGGGGCGGGAAGGGGAGGCAAAGGTGTGCGCTTGTCGTTTAAATAAATTATTTTTCTTCAAGGAAGTGCAATTAAGAAAATGCTTCATAAATTTTTGTAACTTTGTCCAGGACATGGCCAACTTTTGCAACCCTTTGCCACCCGTTGGCCAGCCCCCCCCAACAGCCCCCAACAGCCCCCAACAGCCAGCAACAGCGCAGCAACTTGCAACTTAGAATTTCCAAGCGCTACCTCGCTCTCATTAGCTTGAAGAGCCACTTGCTGGCATTGGGGCACGTAGATTCAATTAGTTGATCTTAACGGCTCGCATTTCCGGTTCCGCTTATTGCGTGTGGCGAAAAAAAAGAAGTATATAAATAAATAAAAGAGACGGTGGAAAGAGTGGAAAAACTAAAATGAAAATTAACTAATCGAATACACACACACACACACACACACACACACCCTTTCGGTGTGGGCTTAGCTGATGGCTAAATATAAATAACTGCTTTAAAGGGAGTGTCCTGTGTCCAGTATCTGTTCTGGCCTGCCAAATTGAGACGTTGTGAATTTAACCAACCGGCTCACACACACACACACACACGCACACAGACACAGAGAGCCGCACACACACACACACACTTACATTTATCGACTTTCTCCACACCCAAGTTGCTCGCTAAGTAAATATCCTTGGGCGCGCAGCTTGATAGGGTTGCTTATTTCATTGTATGTGATGTGCTTCCTATGGCTTTGCCACAAATTGTAATCAAATTTAATTGGTGCTGTGTCGCAACAGTCGCCCCTGCCTCCTGCTCCCTACCTCCTGCCGTCTGCCGGCCCTTGACAACTTGTGTGGCTACCAAGAAAGGCGCGGAAAAACTGTGCCAAGCTGTTTTCCTTTCGCTCAGCGAGCCCCACACAACTTCCATCATTTGTTTGTCTCTTCTGTAGCGCGTGTCCTTTGGCAGGCTCCCGTTCCCGTTTTAGTTATCATTCCCGCGTCCGTACCCCCCTCCTGTTCCAGTTGGTTGACCAGTTGCGAGCCACTTAAATGAAATGCTTGTTAACTTAATAGAACTACATCCTGCCTCAAATTCGTAGCTCTCCTTACAACCCCTGCCTTTCCATTACGGGCTCTTTATTTATTAATGATGGGCTTCACTTTATACACAGTATATGTATATAGCTGTGTGGCTCTGTCTCTGGCTCTGTCTGTGTGTGTGTGTGTGTATGTGTTTTTTTTTTTTGTCTGTTTGTTCTCCCTGCTCATTATGTTATATTAGTGGGGTTGGCGCTTGAAATCAAATATGCAAGAACTTAACTCGGCCATCGAAATTAGTAGCTGCGAGCTAAGTATTTTTGTCTTCGCCAAGTTTCTTGGCTCTTTTTAATGAATAGTCCAAGAGCTCTCCCATGGAGGAAGAGACTTAATGTGTTTCGATCATTGGAAAAGTTTTTCCCTATATGTTCTTTCCATCAATATTTGACTCGAATACATAAAAAAAAAAAAAACAACTCAACAAGCTTCACTCGTTTTTAGAAATTAAGGGCTATCAAATTGTGTTCATGTCTGAGTATGGCACTCTTCATAATATTTCAAGGCCTTCTAGATTCACCTATGGCAAATCTTCAATTTTTGTTTGACCTTTACATCAGTCTCAGGCGCAGCCTCTCAGTCTATTGATTAACATCGAGTGCTGCACGGATTCAGATTGTGCGTTGAAAACGTCTTATATAATGAAACGCGCTGAGGCAGGCAGCTCAGACATTACTCAGCAATCATCAATCAATCAATCAATCAATCAACTTTGATAATTAAAATGTCTTTCAGTCATACAAAGAGATTTTTGGTATTTTTCTTCTTCTTCTTATTCTTCTTCTTTTTTGTACTGTGTAGGCTTCTTATAAATATTTATAGCACATGTACCTGTGTGCGTGTGTGTGAGTGTGTGTGTGTGTATGTGTGTACTTTGCTTAAATTAAAAGCTCAACAGCCAAATTGAAGCACGTTCGTTGACGTTAATTTGTCGTGCCTCACATGAGTAATTGCTTACGTATGTGTGTTCGTGTGTGTGAGTGTGTGTGTAGGTCCTTTGTGTGCAGCACATTGCCAAGACATCGGCCATAGACAACGACAGCGACAGCGACAACGACAGCGACTGCGACATCATTAGGTCGCATTAGTTTACATGTCGAGCAGTCGACATTACCATGCTCCATTTCCCATTTCCCATTTCTGTTCGTGATTCCATCTGCTTTTCTCTCGCTCTCGCTGCCTCTGCTTTGTTTAATTGCAGTGAAAGGAAAAAATGATTTTTTTCTTTGGTTGTTATATGTTTTTATGCTGATTGATTGGTTTATAATTGATTGGCTGATTGACATGGCGTTGCTAAGTAATTTTAAGTGCTTTTAATACTGGCTAACTGCAGTGTTAACAAATTGCAATAGGCTTAAGCTAATGGAAGACGAGCTAGAAATATATGCAAATTCTGCAATGATTGAGCCTGATTGATTGTGTGCTTGTTTGCATTTGATTTGCTTGAGCTTGTTTGATGTAAGAGCGCTTCAATCATGATGTAATGGCACTTGAAAACATTTATGGATTTCATTATGCCAGATGGCCCAGATATGTGCGTGCGGCAGCTGGCGCCGCAGCCAAGGAACATAAATTTCATGTGCTATCGATAAACGATAGCCGTCATCCATTGGCCATCGGCCATCGGGCATCGCCCATCGCCCATCGCCCATCGCCCGCCGATGGCTGGCAAAATGCAAACGTGTTAACAACGCGCATTTTCTGTTCGCACGAAAGAGTTAAATAGCTTGCATGTGTGCGTGTGCATGTGTGTGCGAGCGAGATGGCAACAGCATTGATTTATGGCCGAGTGCATATTAATATGGCGTTAAAATATGATGCCAAAAATTTATGTGTGTGAAAAAAGAAAGGCAAAGAGCAGCGCCTGCAGCATACAGCAGCTGCTGGAACCACTGAGCCACAAGGACAGCACCACACTAAACATTATTGCCAGCGGCTGCTGCTGCTGCTGCTGCTGCTCGCCCAAAGGAGCATCAGATTTATGGCGTTAAATTTAGCAGTCATGCGATTTATGGGGCCGGGTCGCACATTTGCGTTCCAGCTAGCAAATCGCAGCCAAAAACCACAAAAGGACTAACCAAAAAAATGTCTCACTCACTCACTCACCTCTCTCTCTCTCTCTCTCTCTCTCTCTCTCTCTCTCTCTGTCTTTCTCGGTCTCTTTCTCGATTATGCCATTGCCTGCGTCACGCAGCAGTCAGTTCGATGAAACCGAACATGGACAGCTCGAATTGTATCCTAGTCCAAGATGTCAAATCACAGCCGCATGATCTGCGCGGCGGCTCTGGCGGCAAAGGTGGCGACAACAAGGCGCAGGCGGGTGGCAGCGGTGCCACCGCCTATCCAACGGAAGAATCGATACAGACCAGCACCTCGGACCATGCAGGCAACGGCGGTGGAGCGGCGGCAGCAGCTGGCGGCGCCACTGGCATACAGCAGCAGCTGTTGCTCCAGCAGCAGCAGCCGCATGCCATCAATCAGCCGCTAACGCCATTGGACGCAACCAATACCCAGCTGCAGGACCAACTGACCTATGGCGGTGCTGCCGGCGGCGGCGGCGGTGGCGGCGGTGGCTTGGGCCAGCAGCAGCATAATCTGCTGCTGCAGCAGGCGGGCCATCATCATCCGGCGCTGCAGCAGCAGCAGGGCGTCGGCCTGAGCGGCGGCCAGTGGCCACAGGTGGTTGAGCTGAAGGACTTCAATGAGCTATACCATGCCAACATACCGGCCTATCAATTCTGGACACTCGAGTTTCGCAACAAGCATCCGGCATTCATTCGGTTCAACTTCACGCTGCCCTGGGGCGCTCACTTCGCTGTCTATTCGCGTCGCAATGTGGCGCCGTCGGTGACGCAGCACGATTTTGTGGAATTCATCAAGGGCGGACGACTCGATAGCCATTTGCGACATCGCCGTGGCGCCAGCAATATGACCCGCAATGCCAAGGATCTCGAGCTGATTGGTGTTTACGAAAGGGCGAAGGAAAAACAGCAGCAATTGCAGCTGCGACGTCGTCGACGCAGCAACAGCTCCGAGGAGGACATGGAACAGGAACTGGATCAGGATCGTGCCGATGACGAGTTGAACGATAGCAGCAGCGACGAATCACACGCTGCCTTCGACTCTGGTGAATCTTTCGAGGGCGACATTGCAGAGCAGGAAATGCATCGGACTCGGACAGGCAGCGTGGCACATGCGGTGCACAAGCGCTCGGCAGCCGATGGTGGTGCTGGTGGCTTGCCCGCTCTCGATATGGATGCCATGACTGTGAATGTATCGCTGCTGCAATATCTGGACACTGGCCTGTGGTTCATATCCGTTTACAATGACGAACTGGTCGCCCATTCCGTGTCGCTGCTCGCCGAGGAGGCCGAGGGCGTCAGCACCACCTGTCCCAATGACTGTTCGGGCCGCGGCAGCTGTTATCTGGGCAAATGCGATTGCATCGACGGCTATCAGGGCGTGGACTGTTCCAAAAGTAAGTACAACTGCCCGTCTAACTAATGCCAACATCTCACCATCTCACCATCCCACCCGACCCATGTCCATTCTGCAGCTGCAATTTAAATTAAAAACTTACGCCAAAGTTGAGCTGTCAGCATCACCTGCTTCTGTTTGTTTTGGCACCCCAGCCAGACCCGAAACCGCCCAAGCCCGAGACCCAAATCTACTTGCAATGCGACCCACAGCCAGTCACTATAGCTCACATAGCTGTCCGTGAGCTTAGCACGCACAGTGGTGCACAGGGTTAGGTCGATAGCTGAAAATAATATATCGAAAAGTGTTTCGATAACCACTTTCCGATAGAATTAAAGTAAAAGGTGCTCCGCAATGTAAGCTCTTGGTAAATTATCAGATATCAGTTAATATCGATCAATATTTAATATCGATAAATGTTTTAATATCGCTCATTTTTTGCGATTGCATAAAAAGGCTAGTAAAAATAATTTTTATATAAATTATAATCAAATAGAATTCAGCTTACAACTGTCGATTTACATGAAAATGTAATTTGGCATCAATTTATATTATCGATAACACCTGTCATGAATTTCCGCAGGCCAAAACAACTAGCTTCGCACTAATAGAAGACTATGAAACTAAACTAGCTAATATCTAATATAACAGAGCTTCACGATGTTCAAGCTTACAATCAAATGCGCTTTACGTGTTATCGATAAACAATAGTTCTCATTACAAACATATGCCAGGAAATGTTAAAATAACATGTGCAGCAGCCGATGTAGCGTGATTCGATAAATCGATAACCAGTGTTAAACGTGCTTCAATACTCGAATTCATTTTAATTTATCGCTGCTGTGTGTTTATGGCACAGCATCCTTTGCCTTTTTAATATCAAATTAAAATTTCAATTGAATTTTCTTGGCATTCTGCTTCCATTCCTTCATCTTTGCTTATTTTGTTTTTTTCTTCTTTTTTTTATTATATTGCTTTTGCACCACTGTGCCGTAAAGTATTTTTATTATTTATTTACAGTGCGCTCACTCCTTTTTTTTTTTTTTTTGTTTTTTGTTTTTGCCTTTGTCTGACACTTTTCAATACCAATTTTCGTTTTACTTCACATTGTCTCTCGCTCTGTCCTCCTCCTCTCTCTCGCCCTGTCTCGCTCTCTTTATCCGTATCTCTTTAATATTTGCTCAACTTGACTCTTTGCAGGCGTTTGTCCGGTACTCTGCTCGGCACATGGACACTATGGCGGCGGCGTCTGCCACTGCGAGGACGGCTGGAAGGGCGCCGAGTGCGACATACCCGTGGGCGAGTGCGAGGTGCCCAATTGCTCCAGCCATGGACGCTGCATCGAGGGCGAGTGCCACTGCGAGCGCGGCTGGAAGGGACCCTACTGCGATCAACGTAAGTGTCAAGGCAAAAGCAAAAATAAAATAACAAAAAGCCGACTCTCTGTCTGTGTGTTAGAATGTCTATGTGTGTGTGTGTGTGTGTGTGTGAGTGCGGCTGCTGCTGACTTGGCATAAAAATGCTAAAATTATTTATTTGCCTTGTTTGCAATTTTCGGGAACTGTTTTCGGTCCCAGGCCTTTTGCCCAATGTTGACTTTGTGCTCCGATAAGGCAACGGCTTCCACTACTTTCGGTCTAAAAACGTTGCTAGCGAACGCTGGGCGGGCCAGCAGCAGGGGGCGTGTCCTGGTGACGCCAAAATATTTCAGTTATTATGCCGCCCAAACGTTTAGTTCGTGTCTGTCTGTGTGTGTGTGCGAGAATGTATTTTATTTTTGGTGGTCTTTAAATTGCGACAAGGGCAACAGAAAAGCATTGCATACTTTTATGGGCTCGCCGTGTGTGTGTGTGTGTGTGTGTGCGTTTGTGTGTGAATCGAGCGCCGTTCGGTCAAAGGCCTCTGGCTGCGTCAATTAAAGCACTTGACTCTCACTTGGCTCTTTAACGTTGCTGCTGCTGCTGCTGCCCCAACAACTGACAAAGTAACAAAAACGAACAAAAATTGGAAGTGCATAAAATATGCATCACACACACACACATACAGGCACACAACAAACATGTTTGTATATAATACTGACTGCCTGAATGCTTATACATGTGATTGCTTGTTGTCCACTCCATGTTGTGTCTCTCTCTCTGTGTGTGTGTGTGAACTGGACCCTTGGCATACAAAACAAGCGAACAACAAACAGAACAAACAACGACAACAACAGCGACTACAAAGCAAACATAAAACGTATAGAATCAAATTTATATGTCGAAAGCATATTTCACATACAAAACGCTCAACAACAAGCCAAGACCTAGAAGTTAACCAAGAGCAAGAAGAAGAAGAAGAAGCAGAAGCAGAAGTAGCTGAAAAGAAGGCAACGGCAAAAAGTTAAGAAAAAGCAGCGACAGCAGCACCAGCAGCAGAAGCAGCGGCAACGGAACTAGCACACGAAGAAAAAGAAGAGAAGGTATTAGAAAAATTATAGAGTATCTCGCGCTGAGTTAGCTAACAACAAAGAAAGAGCTTGAAGAATGTAAATTAAAACTCAGAGCTTATATAGAAATGTTAAAGCTATAATCCAGAGAAACATATAATGTGATTATATAGAAACATAAAAAATATATAAAAAGAAAAAAAAATGAGAAATATTAATTTAAATAATATATGAAGAAATAAATATTAATTTAAATAATATAAGCTCTCTTATAAGCTCTCTTATATTATTTAAATTAATATTTATTATTTCGTCATATATTATTTAAATTAATATTTCTGATTTTTTTTATTTTTATATATTTTTTATGTTTCTATATCTCTGTATATATATCTCCTGTATATCGTATATCGTATAGAAGTTATGGATAGACGATATCTCAGTAATTGCAATCAATTATAAAAATAAAACGAAATTCCACAGCAAATGTGAGGAGCTTCGAGTTAGAGCATTTGAGCAGTAAAGTAAAGTGTAGAGGACGACAGCAGCGGCAGAAGCAGAGATAGAAAGAGTGATAGTGTGAGAGAGAGAGACAGTATAACAAAATTGCAACAACTGCGCAAAATTACCAAGTTGAACTAAACTGGAATTTCATTTTAATGACCACTTTCGTACGTGTCCAACATACTAATCATGTCATGTGTGCATGTGTGTGTGTGTGTGACCTGACCCCGAAATTGCTGTGTATTTGTGTGTGTGTGTGTGTGTGTGCGGGCGGCTAACGGGCTAGCGGCATGTATTGCCAGCGGTTCGTGACGGGCTTTTGTTTTGCCAAGACTGTTACGAGGTAAGCCCTCCCACGCCCACGCACACATCCGACTGCCCATTGGGTGGGTGTATCTGTGCACATATTGTATGCTACTTTTTTTATATATATATATATATATATATGTATGTGTATATGTAGATGTATTTGTATTTATATTTGCGACTAACAAAAACACATTTTGTATTCATCTCTCTTTCGCATCGACATCCACAACCCATAACAACCTGAAATTGTTGCCTCCGGCTGCTGCTCTAACATCGTGGCGTGCATTTTGGAATCGTGCAGATGATTGCCTTGATCCATTGTGCTCCGGCCATGGCACCTGCGTGGCCGGGCAATGCTATTGCAAGGCCGGCTGGCAGGGCGAGGACTGTGGCACCATTGATCAGCAGGTGTATCAATGCCTGCCCGGCTGCTCCGAGCACGGCACCTACGACCTGGAGACGGGACAATGCGTCTGCGAGCGCCACTGGACGGGACCAGATTGTTCGCAAGGTGAGTGCAACATATGAAGAGTAGACGAACAGGCAAACAGCTGAGCTGCAACCCGATGCCCGGCCATCCACACACACACACTCACACACACCTCATACAAATAACCGGAATAACAATTGCACTATGTGTTTCTCTCTGTGTATGCGTGTGCGTATGTGTGTGTTATTTGTATATTGTTTGCGAGTGTAACGTGTGTTGTTTTTCTTCTTCTTTTTATATATATATGTACATATATATATTTTTTTTATTTTTTATTTTTTTGTATTTTGTTTTGTTTTGGTTGTTGTGTTCCGGTGTCGTTCCGAACAACAAGCTGCTTACAAATGATTCTTCTGTTCGAGCACTGAATTCAAATGAGAACTGAAAAGTGTTTGAAGCTGAACGTGTGTGAGCGGTTGGCAGGGCAAGAGTTTTGTCAGCTATTTGCACAAACTTTGCCTAGATTTTACTTAAATTTCCGTGAAAAGAGAAAACGAATGAGAAATTGAGAAAACGCTTGATCCAGTTCCATATGAAAATAGAGTTCTCGACTTGAGTAGTGCTAATCTTGATGGAAATCTCAATTTTCTTCTAAATCTCATTTATAGTTATTCAATTCTCTTTCTGCAAGCTCTAAGTATTTGAGTGAAATGAGAATTCCCTCAGCTGTTGAGCTAAGCTTGAGCATGGCTTCTCAGCCGCTGCTAGCAAACGTGAGAAGCACTTGGGCATAAGCTGCTAAAGAATTAGATTTGCAAGGCAGTCATGCAGTTATGCAGTCAGCTTCAGCCGCTGAGTAACTTCAGCTGGGTATATGCCCTAACTAATACTCGTTCAAGGCTAAAGTCAAGCAGATGTACGTTAACTCAGGCAGCCTCTAGCTAACTCCTAGAAGCATTTGAGTATAAGCTTCTTGAGCAGCCTTGAGCAGGCAAGGCAGGTCACTGCCAGCTAGAAGCAGTTGGGTATATCCTGCTATGGATAATACTTGTTCTTAGTTTAGTAACTAACAAACAGTTGCATTGGCAAAGCTGCAACATACTCTGGGAATATATATATACAATCATATGTATTATATATATATTATCTGATATATATATATATATATATATATCCCATATTATTATGTTTATCACTCATTAGAATCTTCATCTATTTCATCTAGTAACAAAAGTCCATAAAAGGGCATACCTTTGGGCTGGCAGCTCAATGAAATGAAATGAGCTTCGGGTTTATGCTACATGGCTGTAAAACAAGTTGGCCAGGCGAACAATGGCCACGTGGGTGGCTCTGTGTGTGTGAGAGTCGTAAAAACAGATGGCAACTAATGCAGTTATTATATATATATATATGGAGCGAGGGCGGCATGATGAAGCATTGCGTATGCTTACACATAATGATGGTTTATCGCATGGACCGAATCCAAATTAGATGATGGCCATAAAGCCGAGCCTTCAATTAGGCCCCAGCCCTCCGTCCGAACGAAAGCCAGCAGGCCAAAAAGTCAGCCAACAGCAACAAATTTACCGATTACCACAAGAACAACATGCAGCAAGTGCCGAACGCCTCGGGTCCATAATCATTTCGAAGGATGGTGGCCCAATAAAACATGCAGCTTACGATGTAACCACTCGCAAACTGAAGTTGGACACGGCGACAAACAGCCGGAGAGGAGTCAGTGGAGCGAGCGGGGCCCAGTTGGAGGCGGTCTGCTGTCAATGGGGGAATGGGGGCATGGGGGCATGGGGCGTGGGGCAAAAGGGCGCACGGACTCGCGTCTGTGGGGCACGCACGCCTAATTTGCTTAACTTTTTAGCACCGACAGGCGGCAAGTGCAGCCACGCCCCAGCAGGTGGGCATGTGGGCATGTGGGCGGGCGGGAAATGGGGGGCGTAATGAAGCAGAGCTTCATAAAAATTCATTATTTATTTAATACGCAGGTTCGCCTGGGCAAATAAAATAAATTTACGCCTGCGACGCAGGCAAAGAACAAAAGTCAACGTCGCACAGCTTGGGGTTGGGGCTGGGAGGCCGTTGGGGCCGCGTTGCTGCCACGTAAATGTTACATTTATAATGTTGTTTTTATGGTTCACTCGCTGGGGCCACATTTTACAGCCATAAGCCACGGCCGGCGAGTGCCAAGTGCGAAATGTAACGAGTAGAAATATCTCGTCTCTGTGTGTGTGTGTGTGTGTGCGTGGGGGCTGTGGAGTCACGTTGTGCGGCACTTTAATGAATTTAAATGCACATATGTACAAATATAATAATCAGACTTGGAATTGCTCCCTTCGCCATTTGATTGCATTACATTAAGTTTCATTTCATTTCGTTTCTTTATTTATTGAATTTACTCAACAAACTCCCCTCGCTCTCTTTGCAGCTGTTTGCAGCTTGGACTGTGGCCGCAATGGCGTTTGCGAGTCGGGCAAGTGTCGCTGCAACACCGGCTGGACGGGCAACCTATGCGATCAGCTGCCCTGCGATGCCCGCTGCTCGGAGCATGGACAATGCAAGAACGGCACCTGCGTCTGCTCCCAGGGCTGGAACGGAAGACACTGCACGCTGCGTAAGTACCGAAAGTTCTCTGTTAATATATTATGCATGTGCGGCTTTCTATGACAGTTGCTCAGCAGCTCGGCTGCTCAGCAGCTTGGCTGTTGCATTTCTAATGCCGCTGGTCGTGTCGTCGTGTTGGGCTGCGGTCAGCTGTCAGACGGACGACAAGTTGCAGCAGCTGCTGCTGCTGCTGCTGCTGTTACTGTTGCTGGCTGACCAATTTACAACTGATGCTCAATCGATTAGCGATGCGACAATGCGAAGTAAAATGCTGTTGCAACCGCAGCTGACATTCCACATTTCACAGCAGCAACAAATTTTGTCGCGCTCTGTCGCAATAGCGTCAAGCCAACCAAAAACATTTCGCCGTCCCCTCTCTCTCTCTCTCTCTCTCTCTCTCACTCTCCTGTCTCTGTACTTGCCTGACTTGTGCTGCTGTTGCTCTTGCTGCTTTTATCAATATTTTTTGTGCACTTGCTGCAAAGTATTTTGTACATGTTTACGCCATTTGGCCGAGCGAACTGTAAAAGTGTCCTGGCGCAGGGGGCGTGACAGCTGCCTTAACGCAACGCTCTGAGCTTGACAGCTTTGCCATCCTGATTTAACCAAGCAGCCGAGCAAGTTTTGCGCCTTTTTTTCTTTCGTTTTCGGTTTTATTTTGGCAACTGTCAATTAAAGTGGCCAACAGTCCCGCGTTGGGTGGCTGCTTGGTTGGCTGCCTGGCCTGGCCGGGCCTGGCCTGGCCTAGCCTGCCCTGCCTGCTGCAGTGCAGCATGATAAGTAGCTATCGATTGACAGTGATTAAAACTTTAAAAACAAACAGTCATGTTACAAAAACATTTGCTGTGTGTAGAAACCCAGCTCATGTGTGTGTGGGTGTGTGGGTGCCCCTAGCGACGGCGACGGCGACGGTGACGACGCGGTTCAGGCATGCATGTAATGGCATTACACATAGTTCTGGCTCAAAGGGGGCCACGTCTACGTATGTTGCCTGTCTACAGTTATCTCACTCGCACTATAACGCCCCCTCTCTCTAACCTCCCTCCCTCCCTATCTCTCTCTCTGTCTCTTTCTCTCTGTGTGTGTGTGTATTACATTTCGTTGACGTGTGCAAAACCAATAAAACTTCCGACGTCATTTCACTCAGGCCCAAGCAAAAGACACTTATCCCAACCCACCGCCTGCCCCGTGACACCTCACACTGCTCCACTTGCAGACCGTACACCCCCCGCCTCCCCCTGACTGACTGCTTGGCAGCCGCCATGTCGAACGGCATTCCCAATGGGAACTTCCTCTGACAACATACGGCCAAAAACGTTTTGAATCGATTCAAGTGTTGCAGCAGCGCTGCGCCGGGCGGCTGCGGTGTCAAAGGGGGGACAGGCAGTGTTAGTGGAGTGGTTGCTTAGACGTGCGAGTCACGCTTGCACAAGCACAAAGTGCCACCCAATATCCTGGCACACACACACACACACACATACAGACACACACACACACACGTACGTTAACAAATACATGCATGTCTGCTTGTATTTTTAGAAAGTACTTAACGACTTTGCCGTGCGTCTCGCTCTGCCACACTGTATCTATACTGCTCTAGCCTAAGCGACATACGCGACACACACACACAATGCGGTAAAGTTTATTGAATTTGAACAGAGATTTGTAACAAATTACACGACTGCAATCCCGAAATCTAGATACATTTTTATGTCTCTCAATCTCGAGGCAGCGACCTCCTCGCCTGGGCCAGTAGGTGACATCTAATGTGGGCAAAGTTTCCAAATAGCCGTCCACATTTTATGCCGCACTTACGCTAAGTTATGTCGCATTCTCTTCCTATTTTCTCTCTCACTCTCTCTTTTTTTCTTTACTTTTTTTTTTTTATGAAAAGTCGGCGCCTAGATTTTACTATCAACCATGAAAAATTGTTAAAAATTTCATATACATTTTGCTAAAATCTGATTAGAACTATAAAACTCTGGTTATGTAGACAACTATAGTGGGACCAAGATTGAATTTAGTTAAGTGCTGCGCTGGTTTCTCCAGAGACTATGAGTTGAGCAACTCTTTTAGCCAAAAAGCAATAAGTATACCAAATTTCAGGCAAAACAATTGTCAAACACCCGAGTTACTTGAGTCTGTTTGATTGTGAAATTCCTAAAATTCAAACATAATCAGTTAGACATGCCGCATGCTGAACAGTTAACAGCGCAGTCGAGTTGCTTGGCGCAAGCTCTGCTTGTCTAGCTGAAAATCCCATAGATATCGTGCAGCAGTTAGTTGAGGCTAATATAAGTTTTCCTAATGGCATTGCAGTGGATTTTCGTGTTTCGTGCTGGCTGAGACTGTGCAACTTTTTGACAGATTTCTGCATGTGGTGAACTTAGCATAAGACCAACACACACACACGCACACACACACATACACAGTGGCTGCGAGAGTTCCCATGTAAATTGTTTGTGCAAAGGCAGCGTCAGCAGACATCGTTCAAATATTGGCAGCAACACTTGACGTTATTGCCAATATGTGTAGTGTACAAACACACACACACACACACACACAGTAGGTATGTGTGTGTGCGAGTCGTAAACAGGAAGGCAGTTACGACAAGGAAGTCATTTTATGCGCCGCAAACTTTTTAACATACCGGAAGTTGAGTTAGCGTCGAGGTTACCCATTTTGCAAATGACACATGTCAAGTGACATTAACTTTGCGTCAAATGCCTGCTCAAATGCCTGCTGCTCTGTCGTTGTTGTTGTTATTGTTGTTGTTGTTGTTGTTGTTGCTGCTGTCGTGGAACAAACAAATAAACCCCAAGCCCAGCCAAGCCCAGCCAACTCGAGCCAAACAGGCCCATCAACGGTGGCATCTATCGTTACGTTTCGTTTGCTTTTTATGTTTACTGTTTTGTAGATTTCTCCACATTTCGTTTATGATGTTGTGTATGTGCGTGCGAAGGGCACTTTTGCCCTCTCCCCAGTCCCCAGTCCCCAGTCCCTAGTCCCATGCTGTCCCTTATCCCCTGTCCCAGTTCAAGTCTCTGTCCCAAAATCAGAAGCTCCAACCCGAATGATATCCTTCAGGCGCTCGACGCACTTGAGCGCGCCTTGAAGAGTCAAACATTAACATTATTTTTATATTAATGCCCCTCACTCGCAGCACGTATGAAATAAAAAATAATCAACAACAAAATGTCAAGCACTCACTGGGCTACAACTACTCTCGTTGTAACTTTAAGCTCGCCATTAAAATTTAATCGCATCAATTCGCTCTCAACATTTCGATTGCTCAACTTGGCGCTCGTCAAACTGAGCAGTTGAGCGGAATTCTCTTGCTATATTAAATTAATTCACCATCAAGTTGTTTGCTCTTTCTCTGCTTTCTCTGGCATATTCGCTGTTGTTTTGCTTTCGGCCTCAGAGTCTCTGTGTGTCTCCTCTCTATATCCCTTTGTCTCTCTTCTTTTTTCCCTAAGTTTATCCATTCTGCTGACTTTCTTTTCTTTCTCTTTCCTTCTGTTCTCTCTACTTTCTCTGGAAACTCTTTGTCTCTCACTCTGTCTCTCTGTGTCATTTTTGTTTGCTTTTCTGTACTCTCTCTGGTTGACCTTTTTCTGTTTCTCTCTCTCTCCCTCTCTTAGCTCTCTCAGCTGTCTCAGCTCCTTCACCTCCCTCTCTCTCTGTTTCTTTCTCTCTTTTTCATCATTCTACATCATATTTGATCTTTTCTGTTCATATATAACCATACTCACTTGTCACTCTCTCTCTCTCTCTCTCTCTCTTTCTTTCTCTCTCTCTCACAGCTGGTTGCGAGAACGGCTGCTCACGTCACGGCCAGTGCACTCTGGAGAATGGCGAATATCGTTGCGATTGTATTGAAGGCTGGGCTGGCAGGGACTGCTCCATAGCCTTGGAAATGAACTGCAAGGACAACATTGATAACGATGGCGGTGAGTATAATCAATTGAAGTGCATCTCTTTTGGCAAACAGCCGCAACGAATGTGCACGACTTCATCTCTCTCTCTGTGTCCGTGTAGATGGCATGACGGATTGTTCAGATAGCGAATGCTGTTCGCATCCAGCCTGCTCAGAGCACATTATGTGCCTCTCGTCCAATGATCCAGTCGAAGTGCTGCTGCGGAAGCAGCCACCCTCAGTCACTGCATCATTCTATCAGCGCGTCAAGTTTCTGATTGAGGAGAATTCGGTTCAGTCCTATGCCCACATGGATGAGTACAGCGAGAAGTAAGTACAATGCCAAAATTTATATTAGCTTTTATGTCGGGGCCCTTTATATCCATATATGCTGTATTACTTCCTAGTGCGCAGTTTAGGTCAACAATAATATATCGAATGGATGAGGCTTATATATATATATTGAGCAATTGTTTAATAATTTTTACTTTACGTATTATCGACTTATCGAGTTTGTGATTTACGTTTTCCGTTACGATTCACGATCTTTCGTTTAGTTTCATTTCGTTGTTATCGATTAGCAATTGTTGTTCCGTGACATTGGAATAAGAATAATAAAATGGTGATAATGATGATGATAATGATGATGATGATGATGATAATGATGATGATGATGATGATGATGATGATAATAATGATTATGATAATGATAATGATGAAGCCGGATGTGTGTTAAGCGTATATAATACTATATACTCTATGCTCGTATACATAAATGTACCTGTAAATCATATTATATATATAAACATCAATATATATCAAGACCTGCATATATCTATATAATAACTGTACATTCATGTATGCACCACAGAGACGAGTTTCAGATCGTAAAATCTGTTGCCGATTTTCATTTAGCCATTATAAATCGCTGCCTAATCTTACGTTTTGTGGTACTGCATCAACGAAGAGAAAAAGCTCAAATTTTCTATAATATTTTATCATTGTTCTTCAGTTGTATTTTTCTTTTCCTTTCGAAAAAATCTTACATTTACATTGTGTATATACATATATGTATATGGACGTATCAGATGATATGTATTTATACATATATATCTATATATAATTCTATAACTAGATATATATTTGATTTTTACTTATGCTTTCACAAAAAGTTGTTTAATCCTCTACAAATGAAAATTGTTATTGAAACTTGTTTACATATGTTTTCAAACTTTCAACTGAACACATTCAAAAGTAGTCTCAACAAATCGAAAGAAAAATAAAATTGAAAAAAAAATAATACCAAAAAATGCAAAAAAAAATTCAAAATACCCGCAATCACATTCCCACAATCCCTTACGCCTCTCTCCCCTCAATGAGTCTATCATTTATGCGTTGGACGTGCTACAAACTAACCTTCAAAAAAACAAAAAAAAAAAAAAAAAAAAAAAAAACAACAAGAAGAAGAAAAGTAAAAATATATTTGAAAATTTGCAAAAGAGAAAACAGAAACAAAATGTTGAATTAACGTTTACGTTTTTTCATGTCATTCTACTTGTGCTTGAGTTCTATTATTTCCACCTTATCAGTTTCCTAAGTTTCTCTGACCTTAAAAACTAAAAAGAAAACAAACAATAAAATGCCGATTTGGAACAGAAAATACTAAATGTCGCCTGGTGCGCCAAATTTTCTCCTAGTTTGAGCTTTTTCTTTTCTTGCCTGCCTCAAAAGTAGAAGGTACTTAAAAAAAAAAACAAAAAACAAAGCGCAAAAAAAATAATTTCTGTAATTTTTTAAATTTAGTATTTCTTTAAACAGCTCATAAGTTACAATTATTACTTTCAAAGCTCTTCATTTTCCATCGTTTTAAACAAACTCTACGTTTTGTCTATTATAATATGAATGGTCCATACAAAAAAAAAAAAAAAAAAAAAAAAAACTGTTTTTCAAGAAATCCAAAGCGAAAATAATGATAGCACTTCATTGAGTATGTGTGTTGTCTAGTGTTTTACCTCCTTGTGTTCGTCTAACCCCAAAAAAAAAAAAATACCAAAAAAATACCAAATACTATATATGATGACAATGAAATATACTAAAAATACAAACGTTCGTTTTAAACAGTGCAAGATTCATGATAAAATACGATGATTATCTTGCGATACTTACATATTTATATATATATAAATATATTTGATTTCTTAGGATATATTTAGGTGTTAACCAATAAAGAGAGAGAGCTGAACTAAACTTGGTCGTAACATAATATTACACATATATATATATATATAGTATATATATTAATATTTATATACTATATATTTTTACCAGTTTACATTGAGTTCTTTCTTTTGATCTCATTTGCACTTGGTTCTCCGGAGAGCACATTGTGAGGTTTTGCCTCATAATGAACTAGTTCTTTTGTTTCGATCATTTCTTACGTAATTGACTCTGTATAGAGTTGAGCTAACTTCTGCTCGCAAAGATGTGAGTGAGAATTTATGTTTGATTTGCTTGGGTTCGGTTCGTAACGTGTTTATTTGCTCTTTGTTTCCACTGCGTTTCAATTGTTCTTTCTTATTTTTCATGGTTTTTGTTTGTGTTGTTTCTGGAACAATATTCGATAAATGTATGCGAAATGCGAGAACCAAACAATTTGCCACGGTCAAATAGTCGAAAGTGTACTTTTTTGTTGTTGTTTTTTCATTTTATGATATTCTGATTGTGATTCAAAAGAAAACTGAAAATGAAAAATACTAAAAAAAAAAAAAATACAATCAGATCTATCTAACAAGGACATAAGACTCAAATAAAATAATAATTATGTATATATATATATATTACTAATAAATATATATGTATACTTAATCCAATTTGACTGTGTGTGTATCGAATTTTTCGTTTTCATTTGGATTAAGCAGTATTTCTCATTTCTCGTAACTGTGTGTGTCTAAAGCGAATTGATTTTGTTGGTTTTCTTGAAAGTATTCATTATGATTTGTAAGTAATATTAACATACGATATCTTAAGTTCAACATTTAACCAACTAACCATGTACTAAAAAATTATATCAAAACGAATCGCTGAAATCAAACAATCAAACCCACCCCAAAACGAAGTCCAAAGATGCCCACAACGCTATCTCAAATCTAGAAAGAGAACAAAGAAAACCAGATGTTAAATACCAAATTAAGTGTGTTTCGTCAAATGTGTTTTATGCTTTCATTTTTAACGTGTAACGTTTAATGTATTTATTATTTCGATTAAACAATTGCTTTAGTTTCAAGCTAAGCTAAAGTCTTCTAGGTATGCCTCATACACATATATCGCCAAGCGATCAAAAAAGAAAAGAGTATATAAAACAAACAAAAAAAAAAAAATATCTCAACTATGATTCAATTCGTTAACGAAAAGCATTTTTGTCTTTTAATTTCTATTTTATTGTCCTGTCAATTAATTGTGTACTGTCCTACTCTGTTGCTGTGGCTCGATACCTTCATGTTGTGTGCTAAAACCAAAAACAAAAAATCCAAATCAAATTTCAACACAAAAACTTGTTGCATTTGCCTTGCAATCAACCTAACTGAAAAAAAAAAAAATTAAAAAAAAAAAACCAAAAATACTACGTTTCAACCTCGTGAACTTGTAGTCTCTTCTGGAGCTCGTTCACACCTTGGTAAGTCGAAAAAAAAACAACAAAACAAAAATTTTAAACTTGCAAGGAAACACAGGCGTAAGAAAATACGAAAAAAAAAAAAATACATATTGTAATTCTTTTGGCCTGAGCCTCGTAGATGCCAAAAATTTTGGTTTTTACCATTTTCTGTTTTACATTCAACGTCATCTAACTGCATCGAGTTTTTCAGTTCTCTTATTCCACATAAGCATCATGCATCTCAAAACTTTCCAATATACAAGAGTTTCGTTCATAAAATATTAATTTTTGTTTAACTTTTTTTCTTAACTCAAAAAGTCTCGCTCAACATTCATTATTTTAACTTCATTACCATATAGAAAATAAAACCAAGTTTTTACTTTCGTTAAAAGTTACAGCAGAAAGAATACTTAAAAAAAACAATTTTTAATGAGCACATATGTCAATAGAAACTCCTTTTCATTTTGTAAAATTAAAAAAAAAAAAAAACAAAATTATAAAATTTTCTGCTGTAGTTTATAACTCGAGACGCTCCGTTCCACATCCAAAATAAAAATAAAAAAAAAAAAACGCCCCTGGTCAGCCCAATGCATACACACACCTGAAATTTGTGGTTTTTCAACACTCATTTCTCACTTGATTAATTAACCATTTGACGCATTTCAAAGTATCCAAAAGTTTACAATTCATTGATGTAAATAAAACAAATCCCAAGCCAAATTAAATATGTCAACAAAATATAATTAATGCTAAAATGAAGGGAAAACATGTCAGAAATATTTTTCATTTTTATTATTTTTTATAGTTATTGCTCACACGCACATTTTCCTTTTCAAAGGGATTCCATTTAAAAGGCATATATATTTTTGTTTATTTTTATATATATACATATATATAGGGCCATATACAAAAAGTACAAAAAAGAAAGAATAACAAAATGGAACTGCAAGAGAGAAATTGTATTATGGATATAATCCAACTATATATTTGTATTTGTATTTGTATTTGTATTTGTATTCGTATTTGTATTTGTATGTGTTATGTGTACGTGTCTATGTGTATTTAGTTGGTTATTCACTTTTGTTACGCCCACCGCCCCAGCCTAGCCTTCGCGCCCACTTTCACACTCTCCCATTCTCTCTCACTCATTCGCTCTCTCCCTCACTCTCTCTTTCTGTCATTTTATGATTAACAACTATTAACACGCATACTAACAGCTCCCAAAACAACAATAACAACAACAACAGCAACAACAGCTACAACAGATTCCAAAGATACATCACAAGAAATATCATTCGATTATTATTTCGATTATTTTGTTATCGATATTCTATCAGTTTATATGGCATGAGCATACATTCGATCGCGTATATGATGAATTTTAGTTTTATGAATCAGTCACTCGCTCGCTACACCCAAATACTATCCGAATCTCTCTATATTTATTTCTCTCTCTCTCTCTCTCTCTCTCTCTGTCTCACTCTCGTGTCACTCGTTACCACAACAACAAAAAAGTTCACCATTAAACTAAGCGAATTTCTTTGTCATTCCACCAAATCCAATTGTTTTTAGCGTTTGGTTCCTCATTTGGTTTTCGACTCATCAAGTTTTACTTTTCGTTCTTGCGCCGCCCCACCCACTCTCCGCCCACTTCAACCTCCCTCTTTTGATCATCGTTTTCTCTCTGTTTTCGTTTTTCCTTCTCTCATTTATGTTTTTTTTTTTTTTTTATAATTTATGATTTTGATCAAAAGCTTTTTACTCGAATATTTTCAAGTATATAAAAACTCATCTAATATATAAATATAATATATTTTTCTATATATAGAGAGAGTAACGAAACATGTTTTGTTTGTCGCTTTTAACAACTATTTTTATTTTTATGTCAAATAATGAAAGTACAATAACCGAAATTAGTCAGCAAGTCGAGACTTGCAACAACAACAACAACAACTACAACAATAACAACAATAAATAGGTCTTCAGTATTATTGTAAAATGGCCAAAAGCAGCTACCTAAATATATATATATATATCTTTATCTCTACATGTAACTGAACTGAAGAACAAAACCAAAAATCAAATAATATAAAGCAAATCAAATGAAAAAAAAAATACTATATATATCCTTATATGTTCCCCAACAAAAAAAAGTACAGAAAATCAAATAAAATAAAATATCAAAAAGAAAAAAAAAAAAAAAACAAAAACAAAACCCAAAAATTCCTTCCCAACGTTATCCCAAGTGTCCTATTTGTCTGCGTCTAAGCCATTTGTTTATATGTTTTCCAAATACAACAAACAAAATATCACACACTCACACACATACACACACATTCACCTATCCATACACACATAAAGCTCTATTAAAGCGCATCCCAACAGGATGTTTAACGAAAAAAGAAAAAGAAAAAAGATTAAAAAAAAAAATACAATTATGAAAAAAATCTAGATCAAGAACACTTTTTTTTTACAACAATTCAGAATGCAAATTTTGTTCACGAATTTGTTTTCTTTTTTTCTCTTTTGTTACTCGAATTTTCTCTAATTAAATATTTTTATATATATACATTTTTTTTTACATTTGTTTTTATGCATTTCTGTTTAATTACGTATAAAAATGTGATATTTTCCACGGCTTCAAGGTAATTGATTATCAGAAATGGGTTCAAAAATAGGCCAAATGGCTTTTTTCTCGATTATAAATGCTTCGCTAATTGAGTTAAGTAATTAACTAATTGGCTAAAGGAAAAAAAGTTCAAAATTAATTAATAACGTTTGTCAAGGCTCGGCTCAGCCGAAGTCCAATTACCTTAGCAGCTGCATACGATGTTTGCTTATATTAAATCTAAAGCTAGAATTGAGTAGAGTAAACCAGGACCGACTGCAGAATAGTAGTGCGAAATTTAAGCATCAATCTACAAACTTTTTTTTATCACAATTTTAAACTTCCAAATACCAATTGAAATCTAAAAACATTTGAAGCAACTTCAGTTGAATTTATTTTATATACAGATGAAATATATTCGATATTGATTCTTTTTCTGCTTTGAATAGATCTGCCATCTTGTAGAAAGCTAAGTTAGTTAAATCTATAAAGATAATAATTATATATATATATATATATATATATATATATAATAAATTATATACTGAGAAAGGCAAGCAGAACTTTGAATAAATAAATACATAACAACCAGACTGAGATGTGAAAAAAACTGCGATACCAAAAGAAATTTTGTTTAATAAATTGCATTAATTATTAGAAGGGAGAAAAAAAGACGAAGCATGCCGCTGCTCGGGTTGCTGCTATTATCTATACATACTAAAAATATACTAATATGCATACTATATTAGCATAAGTTCTGATGCTATATTTATTTATTACAGCCCGAGCTAATGTGGCCCCTGTGTGGGGCTGCTCGAAATCCCTTTGTAGTGCTTATATCCATACATATATATATATATATATATATATATATATATATATATATATATATATATATATATATATATATATTTATATATTTATCTATCTTTAGCGCTTAAGTCGGGTTTTGGCTTGGGTGTGGGCGTCTGAGTGCTGCCTGACAGCATATAACCATAATCGCTGGCGACTCTTGCTAACTTCTGGCTGTCAACTGCTGCTACTGCTACGGCTCCTGCTCTAACTACAGCATCAGCTGGTGCGCCAGCTCGCTGCATAACTCGACCGAGCAGCAGACACCGCAACGCAATTATAAGGTAGTCCGAGGAGTATTTGGAGTGTCAGACGTGGTGAATGCCATGGAAACTGGGTGACATTGTTATTGCGATTGTTGTTCTTGTTGCCGTTGCGTTGCTGTTGCTGTTGCCTCTGCTGTTGCTGTTGCTGTTGCTCCGATGATAAAACGAAAGCCAAGCAAATGCGATACGGGCTTCTGTCTTGGCTAGAACTGTGACTGGGCCAAGAGGCAGCTGTAGAGGTTGGCGGCTAGATGCCCCACGAGTGTCGCCCTGTCAACGTCTTTGGGGCGCGGGCTTTGGCTTTTGTCTGCCTTTTTACCTCGTTGCCTTTATGCTGCTCAAGTGCCAGCGCTTTTGCTCAAAAAACGGGACGATGGGCGGCGGTGGGCGGCGGTCGAGGGCTGTCGGCAGGCGGTGGCCGGGCCTGTGTATCAGCGAACAATAGCCATTGCGGCACATTGAAAAGTTTTTGCTACTTGCAACGGGGCAAATGCAAAAATTGTTAACAATAGAAAATAATACAACGAAGCAGCAGGCAAAGCAGCAGACGCAAAAATACAGAGAAAAAAAATGAAGAAAAAACTGAGCACAAGCAGAGGCGGAGTGCCATATAACAAGGAGAAGAGCAACAACAACAACAACAATATAAAGCTGACTAAAAATTAAACAATAAACAATGGCGGGGCGACTATAGATTACTTCCTGTTTTGGCTTCCATTTTGGGTTGACTTCAACTTCTGCTTCTTCCTGACAACGAATGGGGCTGCCAGAGCTGTGCCGAGTAGTTAATGGTGCGGCGATGGGGACGGCAGAGGGTCGGGTGTTGTCATGAATGTGGCGTCTGCCTTGGCCCTTTGTTGGATTTGCTGTTGAAAGTTGCTAAAGAAAGCCATAAGGAAGCGCCGGCAGCAGCAGCAACTCTCTAGTCCTGGCAAACGGCGCCCCATTTCCTTAAGTCTACCTACTCCCACTACACACACACACACACACACACACACATACAGATAGAGATTCCCTGTGGCACCCGTTTTGCATTAGGTGTGGTTAGTTTACCCGCTAAGTGGTTTTTGCCAACCAGCTAATGTAAGTCTTTCTCTGATTCTCATATTTGTCTACTGTTGCACTCCCTCCCACCCTGTCTCGCTCTTGCAATCTCGCGGGTCGTGTCCTTGGCAGTCAGGATTTGCAGCGCTGAGCTCTCAGTTCGCGTCCTTTGTTTCAGACTTAAACTGATTAACCGGCGTCCGTCTCATCATCAGCAAGTGGCCCGACCCTGAGGCCAAAATGATGACAGTTGCTGCGCCCGACCAGACTAAACCAGACCAAAGAGAAAATGCAGTCAGCAGCAGACTTCTGACTACAGTTTTTCGTACTTTGAATAGCTCAAACTCTGCAGATAAACTCTTAAGAGCTCGAGCACTGCTTCAAATTCGCAAAGAACGTTGAATAACCAGATGAGAGCCATTGAATACTGTTTATATATACAGCTCTGTATGATAGTGCAGATAAGAATAAAATATTTGAGCAAATATAAAGAGTCAGAAAGATAGCAAAGGCAGATAGTTGGGGAGAGAGTGAGGAAGATTGTAGGAAAGTGAATGAATATTACAGAAATAAGACTTACAAGAGATAATGGAGAGAGAAAAAGCAAATGATCGTATGTTAAGTAAGAGAAAGAAAGTTGAGAGAAGTTAGAGCGACAGAGAATATGCATCGATCGATAAGAAAAAGTAGTCAGAGCAATGGGTGTAAATGGACAAGCTATGAGGATGGTATAAATTGAGTGAGAAAGCCAAGGCCTTCGAAAGTCCCTCTCTCATTTATCATTTTGTTTTCTTATTTACTATTTCAGAAGCGCTTAAGAACCTTGAAATTGTTTTTCTCCTTATCCGCCTCTAGCTATCGCTCCTTTGCTTTGCAGCGCTCTCTTGCTACCTCACTCACACTGTATATTGCTGCTTTCTCTCTCCCTCCCAGTCTCTCTCTCTCTCTCTCTGTCTCTCATGCTGTTTTTGTATTTGTCCATCCGATCTCATGATATCACTCTGTTATTTTATCTATCTATCTCTCTCTCTCGCTCTCTCTCTTGCTATCATGCATATTGTTGACTCTCCTTTTTCTCTTCGCATTTCCTTCTTTCTCTCTCTGCAGTTGTCTATCAATCTCATGCCATCTCTCTCTTTGCAATTGTCTCTTTCTGCCTCTATTTGTTCCTCTCTATATCTCTCCTTTGTCTATTTCTTCCTCAGTCTTTCCGTCCATCTATCCGTATCTTTCGCTTCTTCTCTTTACCTTCCTTGCTCTTTCTGACTATTCAATCATCTCGTACTCTTCGTGCAGATTCAACTCGATGTTTCATTGCCACAATGTTCCCGTTTACCTCTTTCAAATGTAATGTAGACCTTCAATACACCTTGCTCGCTCCACACACACATACATGTAGCCTATTTCATACATATATATACACACACACACATACACACATACATATACGTTATATTCTGCTGCACGTATTGTAAATAAATTAAAAACTTGCCATTCCGAATGTTTTCATAGTCGTTGTCGCGTTTCCATTGTTGTTATCAATGTGGCCACATTCCCTGCAAATTTCCTCTCGGCTACACCTTCTTTCTCTCTCTCTCTATCTCTCTCTATCTGCCTCTCTCTTACTCATCATGCTCTCTGTTGCTGTTAATGTCAGGAATCGCCGTTGCCAGTGTGAAGAAAAAAGCACAAAAATTACAGCGTACAAGTTGCACATAAACCAAAATTAATACCCGTATAACTTACACACACACACTCAAACACTGCGAGTGAGACAGAGACAGTCTGCAGACAGTTGCCTGTAAAAACTCAAAAGTTGAGGTTAGGGCGAGCGCGCGATTCCGGGCCTTAAATAGCCAGCCGCCGGTTAGGCCAGGGGCACAGCGGGACACATTGGCGCCCAGTAGAAATGGTAAAAATGAAAGGAGAGAGAGAGGGAGTGTAAGAGAGAAAGCATCAAAAATAGCGATAAACGGAATGAGAAACTAACGGCGCCAAGTCGTAATTTAGATACCCTTTGCTGATACTCTATACTTTTAATGATATATACGAAATATTATAAACGTGCGTTGAGGCATAAAATAAACTTGATTAATTAAATATAGAACCAATAACAAAAAGAAGTTATATAAACCATAATATATATACATATATATATATATATATATATATATATATATATATATATATATATATATATATATATATAACTTCAGATCCGAATTTTCTATTCGACGATCAGCTTGCTTCGCAGACAAAGTTGTTGACTTCATGATGAAATAAACTAAAATAGAACTGGACACTTTCTATAACAAATTTATATGGCTCAACTATGCGCCGCTCTAGGCAATTCTCAGCTTATGACATAATTCAAAGAGACTTTCGTACAGGGTATCATAAAGAAATGGAAGGCAAAGCCAAAGTGAAATTCGCGGAATTTTGTGCTGCAGTCGCAGCAGTAAAAAGGCGAAAAAAAAACACACACACACACACACACACCGAAAGGCAGTCAGCGAAAAAATGTCGACGGGCCAAAAAGGAAATACATTGGCCCAAAGGCAGGCAACGGGGCGTGGCGTGGTGCAGCGGGAGACTGCAGCAGGAAAAGGGTTACGGCTAAAGAAGCAAAGGCAGCCATGGAGCTGCTTGCAGGCGAGAACTGTTGCCAGTTGCTGTTTGGCCACAGTTATGGGCTGTGTGGTTGCACGACTCTGTGTGTGTGTGTGTGTGTGTGAATGTGTCGTGTGCCTGTGTGTGTGTGCACTCAATATAATTTAATATTTTTCGATAGCAACAGCAGCTGAAAGTAATTACTTTTATGTGAGCTTAGATATATTTATGTGTGCAAGGCTTATGGCCAAAATGTAAAACGCCATAGAAAATGCACACACACACACACAGCCTCACACACACACACACACACAGCAAGCCATGTCTAACAGGCGCTAATTCGACATCAGCAAAAATTTAAAATGCCATTTTTTTGTTTGGTTCAAGGTGGGCATAGCTGAGTTGACTACGGAATGGATCGCTTCATGTGGCCAGAACAATACGTTTTAGTTTGCATTCCGCCGCTGCTGCTGCCGTTTCTGCTGTTGTTGTTGTTTGTCTATTTTGTATTCCTTTGGCGGTTGCGCGTCGCATTTAAGTGAAGTGCAAACTGCGCAAAAACCCAACAAAATAATAGGCAAAAATAGAAAGAACGAAGGGTTACGGGTGAGGGAGGGCGGTGGGGTGCTCGCATAGCTAGGCCATTGTCAGGCCATTGTAGAGTAACTATGTGTGGCGGATTACCGGGCAGGGAGCGAAACGGAGTGTGTAAAGACTTCATGCTGCTATAAAATATATATAGACTGCGAGCCATTGTTTTGCCCTGCAGTCGCGCTGCGGTCACAGTCGATGGGAATCAGCTCAACTGGCGTAAAACTAAGCTGAGATTGTCGATGTCATAACATAATACATCAGCTGAGTGAGCCAATAAACGAGCTGTGCACCAGAAATGAAATAGTGCGGCTTCTGGCCGGAGCTACGACTTTCTGTGTGAGAGCTAATTAGAGTGTGTTCCTCTGTCTTCGGGATTAGCTTAAGCTTGAGTCAGAGTATTTTTAGCTGAAGCTAAGATCGATTCTCATGTCCTACTACAGAGAGTTTTTGTTTTCGATTTTTGAGCTTATCTCTTTGGGATCAGCGCATCAGAAGTGAAATGTGAGAGAGCTTTAAGCAGAAGCTACGTTCGGCTTTGATTGCCTTTATGAAAGTGAAGCTCCCTCTCTCTCTCTCTCTCTCTCTCTCTCTCAGATTCAGTTTGGTGGCAAGAGTTATAAATTAGTAATAAAATTTATATAGGGAAATATGTACTCACTTTGACTCTCTGGGATCTCTGCAGAGATTTCGACTGATAGCTCATCATAAGTGCTTTTTCAGGCTTTGGTCATCTTAAGGCTTAATTGATTAACTCTGGCAGTTCAGGCTCTACTGCTTAATTATATTATATATTGGCTGAGTTTGATTTCAATTTGGTCTTCTCAACTGGTCTGGATGGGAGACTTACAGCGTCTGCTTCCGCTCTCGAATCAACTCTTCTGAATTAGTCGGCTCTTTTGCATAGCTTGGCTGCTCTGCTAACTTTGGCTTTATTGTTACGCCTAAGCTTGCTTCCATTCCAGTGCTGCTTTGATTTCATCTGGCATTGATCATTGAAAATCCTGTCGCATTGCTTATCTGGCCTGGCATCGTCCAGCACTTGCAGTAAGCTGCAGCTTGTGAGCTTTGCATTTCGCACTTCTCGTTCTGCCTCTTCTGCTGCCAATCGAAACGCTTTATAACATGTGTAATCTTCTTATTGGCAAACAAAATGACATCTTTGTTGGCAATCGAAGCTGTCGCAGCTCTCCAGCTCCACTCCAACTCGCAGCCGAAATTTGTTTTGTGTGCATCAAATTGGACAGCCAAATTGTGGCTTGGCCAGGTAACAGCCAGCTGCCCGCCCGCCTCCTAATCTGTGCGCCAGCTCTAACTGGACGGGATTTTAAGCATAATATAACCACCCAAGCGCCCCATTCCCCTATCGCCCCATTGCCCCATTGCACCAACGCCCACTGCGTACTTAGTGCATGGCCAAAGTGACGACACATGGTGTGGCATTTGCATATCTCGTCTCGTATCTTGGACTTATGCCAGTCTCTTGCAATCTAAATGTTTTACGCTCAGCCCCCCCCCGTACCTCCCTTCTCCCCAAGTCCCATTCTTGCGCCGCCCCTATCGAACCCCGCCACCTACTCGCCTTCTGTCTGTGCAGCTTTTATGCAAATTTACAAAGTGCAAATTACACGCTACTAAAGCTTTTTCTCTGCTCTCCTATCGGACGATAGGTGTATGTGAATGTATTTGTGCCTGTGCGTGTTTGTGTGAGTGTTGGTAAATGGCAAACTTAAAAATTCTATTTAAACTTTTCTATAGGAAGTACATGAAGCATCAGCTACAGCTACAGCTACAGCTACAGCTACAGCTTCAGCTTCAGCTTTAGCTTTAGCTTTAGCCGACTCGCCCTTTACCTCTCAATCCCAGCTGCTATTTATTTATTATGTGTGGCATTTTTTTTTTTTTTTTTTTTTTTTCTTTTTTTTAATATACCCCATCGTACTTGCACAATGGGCCAAAAGAATCATAGTCGCTGGCCCGGGGGGAAATGACTTTATGCGCCGTCAATAGACGACACACTGACGTCGCCTTATCGCATGCGAAGTCCGATGAATGCAACGCAACCAGCGAAACATTTCCATGGTTCATTGTAGTTATCGATACATTAATATTTGAATATTTCACCGAACAATGCAGCTCCCCCTGCTCAACTCCCCTTTTTTTTTCAACTATGTGAACTGTGTGAACATCTGATGCCAAGTCTTTAAGTTCAAGCTGTGAAATTAAATATATCCCAATAGTGCATATAAATTCAATTCGACTAGATATGAACTAGTTCACGCAATATAATAAGTCTGGCTTACATTGTCAATTGGTTTATTGAACTAGTTCATTATGTGATCAATTCGATGAGCTCACCAAAAATGTTTAATATGGACTAGATCACAGGCGGCATATCATCTGAGCAGCTTATAGGCACGGGCTTACTAGATAAGCAGTTCATATGAACTAGTTCACTCGACTCTTTATCTGATCACATCAAATCAACAAAAATATATGTCGTATGGTTAATTAATACTCTCTATATTAACAGTTCATTTGATCTAGTTCACCCAAAAGATATGCTACTAACTGAATAGTTCAATAGTAACATGAATTAGTTGATGTGCACTGACTTTCTAGATGAACGGTTCATATGAGTTAGTTGAAATGAACTTGTTACTAAACGAACTGTTCATATGAACTAGCTCACTCCATTTACACTTAGTAATCGATTTAGTCATAAAAAAACATAGTATGTCCCACTGTACCTTGGCTGAGGAGTAATCTTTTTTTTTGGCTCCTTCTCTTTAATATTTTCATGCGCATTTCTCTTTCGTTTTTTTTTTAACATTTTCTCTTTTCATATCAGCGTTTTTTTATTTGGCTCGTTGCTTTTTATGAAAAAGACAAAAAAAAATAAAAAAAAAAGATGGAAAAAATGCAAAAATGGGCGAAAGTGCAGGAAGCATTTCATCAGGCGCAGGGCGTGGCGGGGCGTGGCAGGTCTCAAGCCCAAACGCCTGGCGATATGAAACGAGTAGCTGCCCTTTTACACCTATATGCACAACCCCCCAACAGCCACCCACATGCTGTCGGCCGTAAAGACTCGACGTGGAGCGTTGCATTCGCTACATAAAGCACATTTATCGTGGTTACAAAAGCGTAAAAGAAAAGTGTGGCGCACCGTTTTCTCCGTTGAAAAATGTTTCAAAAACTGTTTCAGGCTAAATGAACATAAAGCGTAAGTTCCCCGCGCAACCCTCCGCGCCCAACCGCCACATCGTTTGCAACGACGCTTATGGCCTGCAGCTTGGCTTTGTTTTCTAGTGTAGCAAAAGAAGTGAAGCAGCGGTTGGGGTCTGGGGGTTGGCTGCATCTTTCAGCTGCTCAACGCAGCGTTCTGAAAATAAAGCCAAATTAAAATTATATACCCCTACTTATATTTGCTTGCCGCTTCTTACTTGTTTGTTGTGGCTATGTGTGTGTGAGTCTGAGGTGCAGGCCATGCAAAAGTCAACTAAGTCGTGCTCAATTTTTATGATGAGACGTTGACGCCGCAGCTGCGGCTGCCACTTTGTATATCACAATTTCACACAAAGTCCCAGCTGCAGAATGCCCTATTCTCAGCTGACGCTGCGGCTAGAAATCTATGTGAAATCATTGAGATCAGAGCAGAGTCATGGAAATTCAAGCGTGCTCCACGTTAGTCAATTTTTTTCTCTTCACATTGCATTCAAATAAAAGCCAATATGCTCGCTTGCGCCTCAGTTGCAGCGCATGAACAAAAACAACGTTGCGAAGGCGCACAAGTAGCTGTTGGCTGTTGTGGCAGGCAGACGGCGAAGTCTCGATCCCCTGCTCCTTGGCTCCCCGTGCGCTTTATGAATGGCCGCGCCTGCCACAGCACCAAACCCAACCCAAGCCCCGAGCCCAGCTCCAGTTCCAGCTCCAGCTCCAGCTCATGCTCTGAGCGAAAGTTGGCAAAGAAAAGAAATTAAATGCACTTCCTTTTATGCGAGCTTCTCATATTTTGCGAGGCGCCGCCAGCCCTGCCTCCCCGCTCGGCCACACAATGCGCTAATAATGGAAGTGCACTTTTGACACAAAAGGTGGCTGTGGCGACAATGCCGCCGCCAACCGCGCCATTGCCCCGGCGCCCCGTGCGCCCCATCTCCTGACTGGTTTATTGCTCATTCGCTGCAACGGCGATTAGTCCGAGTGCGGGCGAAGTGTGGCGACTGCTCTGTCCTGACCTCGGAGGAGATTAGAAATTTTTGTGGCATTGCTTTCAGTTCATTGTTCAGCGGCGATTGCTGTTGCTGTTGCTATTGCTGCTGCCCCCTGCCACTAGGTGGCGCCACAAGGCCAATGGCAATCATTGGACGGCATTCGCTACGCGCTGATCCATCGAGATTACTTTTGAGCTTCAACTGGATTCTGCTGCTGCTTCTTCTTCTTCTTCTTCTTCTGCTTCTGCTCCTTCTGTTAGTTCTCCTTTTTCAACAGCTTGCACTAAATGCTTTTATGACGTCATAATTTCGAGTGCCGCTCAATAAGAGCTTCGCAAGCTGATTGAATTGCTGTCCATGACTGCCGACCGTTTCCCAAAGGTAAAAGTACAATGGAAGCTTAAAGCAAAAGCCGTGCGCAAAGTACAAAAGCTCATTTTGATTGTGAGTGTGTGTGTGTGTGTGTGTATGGGTCTGTCTCAGTCTCATATCTTCCAAGGCAGCGCTGCTCTGAGAGGTATTTAAAAAGGTCTCGGCCTGATGCCTTGGCCTTCATCAATGCATTCGCTAGCCAACAAAAAAGATTTATAGATATATGAGATATACTTAATATACAATAGAAATGCTAAAATATATATATATATATATATATATATATATATATTTATATATATACATAGTTTTTGTAACTGACAATACTACAAAAGATACTTAATTTTGATCTGCAGAAAAAGCTGCCAAGATTTTGCTTTGAAGCATAGCAGATGCTGGTCTTTTGTTAGCAATTGATAAGAATTATTCAAGCTAGTTATAAAGGAAATCACAAATAATATTTAATGTAACTAGTTTAACATACATAAAGAAAGATTTTGCAGTTTTCCACTCCATAGTTGAAAGTAAAGCTTTCTCCTTCTCTTCTTGGTTAATCAACTTTTGTATTCCCTTAGCAACCTCATTCTATCTCTGTCTAACTTCTTATCTCGCTCTTTCTGTCTCTTTTTCTATCTCTCTCTGTCTCTTTGTTGCTTTCCCATCCACTTACTTGTCATAAAATCAAAGACTTCAATCGTAGCATACGCAGCTGCGGCGTATGAGTAATTTACTAGTAAAGTCAGAGGCAAAGGCCAACATAATAAGGTTGCTTAAGCCACGCCCGGCGCTGCCCCTCCAGCGGGCGTTGCCGGGCTGAGCAGCTTTTGGCAGACGCGCGTCTGAGCCGCAGTAAAAATAAATCAAATAAATAATAAATGAAACGAAACGAATCAAATGCGAAATAAAAATCAATGGCACTCACCACTTCAATGAATTGGAATACACACACACACGCACACCCACACTCACATCCACACCCACACCCACACTCACACTCACACTCACACTCACACTCATACGCGCACACATGCAGTTTGCTTTACGGTTTGATTTCAAATAAAATTGTGCTTCATTGAATCGAATTGAAGCAGCAAAAATGAACGAGATGCGACAGAGATGGAGTGAGAGAGCGAGAGAGTGGGAAAGAGTGAGAGAGGTGGAGGGACAGACACACGCACAGCAACAATAAGAAGCAAATATGTTGAGCTCATCTTGCTGCAGTTGCCTGGGCATTTGGTCAATTGCAATTAGACGTCGCTGAAGTAGTGCCCGGCACCGCCAAGCCAAGTGCTGCTGCACCACTCAATAAAAATTCAACTTGGCAAGCATTGCAGCACAAACACACACGTCGAGAGAGAGAGAGAGAGAGAGAGAGATGGAGCGAACATATCTGACCCAAATATTGTACATAATGTGTTTATGTGCGCCGAGTGGGGAGTGCTGAGCGGTGCACCCTGCTGCGGTGCTGCTGTTGTGGTGCGTGGTGCTGCTGCCGGAGGTTGGCTAAGAAATTGCAACACTTGAAAACTTGAAAATGTTTTGCCAACTTTGCTCGGGCAAAAGTTTGCCAAGCGACGCAGCGACAGCTCACTGCAGCCACTCCTCATACCTTAGGTGCTGCAATATCAAACCCCAACCTCTCTCTCTCTCTCTCTCTCTCGCAGCTACTTTTCTAGTGGCATCTACCAGCCGACGACTGCTCCCAGTCCAGCAATAATTAGTGCAAACAATTGCGCCATTTGAAAAGTCTCCTTGGCCGCCACACTGCGGCATTTTGTTTCAAGGTTTCTTTGCCAAGTTGAGAACAGCCGTCCCCCTCGAACCCCTCGACCCCTGCCCGCCTGTCGCCCCCACAACTGCGAGAAAAAAAAAACGTTGCCAAAAACTTTGGGTCCAGGCAGTCAGCATATTTTTTCAAGCAAATTGGCTGAGCTGCAAGCCGGATATCGGCTCGAACCCGGTCTCGGTCTCGGGCTATGGTACGAGTTCGGGTTCGAACTTGCTGTTGTCCGGGTTGCCATAGCTGCACAATTGCCAGGTAACAGCTCATTAAGTGGAATTCCAGCTTTTATTATTGCTTCGCCTATATATTTCCATCTATTTTTATGTGCCACGTGCTTGGACTGGCGTTTCCATAGGTCACAATTGACTATGTATGCATAATCGATAGCAATTTTTGTTGACATGATTGAATGCCCCCATTATCAGAGAGCCCTTGTAGAAATTATGTACGCTAGCTCTATTCGAACTGGCGGACAAGTCTCTAGAGAGCTGTCATGTAAACCAGCGAAAGTCTCTGACCTTATCGGTAGCTATCGATATGTGCGCCTATCGATTATATTCAATAACTTTTGCCTTACAGCTGTGGAAAATATCACATATTCAATGGGTAACCAAATAATTATTTGTATATTTTCAGTTCAATTTCTTGCTCTTCAGTTCTTTTCTTTCTACATATATATTTAAATATACTATTTACTATATAGATTTTCGATAAAAATATTATCGATAGATTTGCCCATTGCGTTTGTTAAGCAAACAAACAAACAACAACAACAACAAATTCAATTTCTATGCATAATCGTATCATACTTAACTCTAAGTATTTTCGTATTTTTTACTCTTCTTAATTCATAGTTGTTCTAATTTGCATGCGTTTTGAATACATTCCCAGCATTACGTCGCTATCAATTGCCGAGCGTTGTGTTGGCCGAAACAACAGTCGTTGTGTTATCGATAGTTGGAAATGCTTCAATTGCTATCGATAGGAATGGTTGATTTTACTTCACATTTGAGTGAAGTTAGTTCTTATCGATAACATGTGCACATCTTGTATATCGATTGTTGCAATATTCCTTTCGTTTCTTCTTTAGTTTTTGTTCGTTTATTTGATAAATGCAAGCAATTGCTGCTGTTATCGATAGCTCAAGAATTGCCAACGCTCAGCTCGTCAATCGATAAACGATCCACGTCTTTTTACTCGTTTTACATAAACATAAATATGTACATGTATTTTATCTGTAGTTGCAATTGGTCGCAGCTTAGGGACTTGCCTCAGCGCTCGAGCTACATCATTCTATTGATTGACCACTAAATACATAGATTGATGAATATATATAATGCAATATATGTATATATCGAAAGTCCTTGAAGCTAATTCACAGCTTCAAGAATAAAATTGTTTGCAAGCCATTCCAAAGCTGCGTGCCAAATACGTTTTGCACCTGTATAAAAAAAAAAAAGAAAAGAAAAATAAAAGAAGAAAAATAAAAGTTAAATACTTCAATATTTACCTTCGATTTTGTAGTTACACATACGCATATACACACACCTACGCACACACAGATACACACCAGAGCAGCGGCTGTAAAAATAGATTGATTCTATGTACATTTATTTGCCAAGCTGTTTTCAATAATTGAATTATCCAAGCAAAAACACATTTTCAAACTCTCTCGGCGTGTTTGTGTGTGTGTGTGTGGGAGTGTGTGTACACAACAAATTAAATACTTCACAGCACACACACACACACACAAACACGCACACACAGAGACACATGGACACTGACAGACGTAGGGACACATTTTTCACATCTATCATCCATTTCGCTCACTCTTATATATACATACATATGCATATGATAATATTTATGAATATTTTCTCAATTTATTTCGTTTACTCTTAAATAGAGCAAAAAAAAAAAAGAAAAAGAATATAAGTTTTTTTTATCTATATTATATCGATATTAGTTAAAGTTCAATTACTTGATATTCTTCGTACATCTATATATATATATATATATATATATATATATATATATATATATATATATATATATGCATTTAATATACATACTAGTTACAACTCGATGTTTTTACACTTTGTTTTCTTATAATTTCAACGAAACAAGCTGAAAGCAAAACAAGAAACAAATCAACAGTAAAACGTAAACAAAACATATTCTGAAAGCACACAACTAACAAAATATATTTCTCTTTTCCAAACGAACCACACACTTAACTCCATTGCAACGCAACCTAATTGAATCTCGCCTCGCCTCTTGGATCAATTACTTAATGCAGTCGCGTCTCTGTGATGCGCGGCCAGGTGATAACGCCCCAAGGCTTGGGCATTGTGGGTATTCGCGTGTCCGTGGATCGTGACTCTCGCTTCGGCTTCACCCTGACACGCCAAGGCGGCTGGTAAGTAAAGTGCATTATTTAAGCTCATATTAAACTGAAATGATGAAAGACTTGAGATTGAAGTCGATTAGAGTGAGATGAAATATGATTGGTTAGCAGAAGCTATTGATGATTGTATATATAAATAGATGAATATAGATAAATAGTTATATAAATTTATATACATATAAAGACAGCTGAAATCACGGCTGACTTCCTATGCCATGACTAAAAATTTGTGTATCTGCTTAAATTTGTTTTTAATTGTTATTTAAATGTATTTTTTATTATTTAAGCGAAATCAAATTTCTATTTAATATGTTTATGTCTGGCGGCAAAATGAGTAATATTTATGTATAGTCAATTTTTTAGTCAACTTCAAGAAGACGTTATTTTAAAGAGTCTGAATTTTAGACAACATCAACTTATGCACTTTTATAATTTATTGCTAAGCATTTCCAAGAGGTTTTTAGAAAATTTCTATTTATTACTCTCATAATATGTCTCTGAAGTACTTCCGTATAGCATCCAGTTTCATTTTAACATCCAATTTAATGACTAAAATATGGCCAGGGACAACAATCGTCGTCGGGCTCCAAGTGTCGCGCTAAGCGTTTTCATTAATTTTTATTCCAGAGGCTCGTGCGCGCTGTCTCGCTTTAATCTTTTGGCCCTCGAAATGCAAATTACTTACGTATGGGTAATTTTTCATAATTTGTCAGCCAAATGGCGTCGCGTCTTGGCCAACTTTCTTGCGTCGCTTGTGCGCTCTCTTGGCCGGCTCTTGATTACATTTTGTTAATAGAATTTCGTTGGGCACAGGCCAAGTGTGCTGGCAGATAAAGCAAGTTATCACTTTTTAATTAAATCTCTTGCTTTGATGTGCCCCCACCTGCAACCGGGCTCCGTGCCCTGCCTCATGCCCATCGTTGATCCTGGCTAGAGTCTGGCATAGAAAGAGCAAAGGCATCTGTGGTTTTGTCCTTCGGCTTTCTCTAAGCACCAGCCAAAAACTTATTTAAGCGAGCTTTGTCAACTTGTGGGATACGTGACAACTGAACCTAAAACACAAACAAAAAAGTTCTTATTAACAGCTGACCAAATCGCATTTTCAAACGAATTTAAAATAGGTAAAAAATAAAATAAAATAAAATAAATAAATAAATAAAGGAATGCAATTTGTGCTGATTAATGGGCCGTAAATGCAGGCAAATTGTTTAGATCCTGCTGTGAAGCTTTAAGCACATTAAAAACACATCGGCAACAAAATCTATTCAAAAGCAGACTGTGAAGCGCAGAGCAGTTTAACGAAAAGAGATAGGAGATAGAAGATGGGAGATAGGAGATCAAATTTAGAAGATAGAATATAGAAGAAAGAAGATAGAAAATGGAGGACATAAATTAGAAGATAGAACATATAAATTAGAAGATGGAAAATTGAAGATTAAATATAGATGATAGAAGACAGAAGATAGAAGATGGAGGATATGAATTAGAAGATAAAAAATATAAATTAGAACATAGGAGTTAGGTGAAATATATATAATAAAAAAAATATATAAGAGATTAGATATCTGAGATAGAAGATATGCGAATATTAAGGAAAGACCACAGAATATCGATATAGATAGAAATCTACATTTTTCTATAACTTCCCCATTTATTTTATCCACCTCTGTTTATAGATATATGTATGTGTTATAGTCTCGAAAAGCTGCAAGTTCTGAGAAGAGTTAAGCTTAGTGAATGCTCTTTAACTCAATGCCGGCTTACGCTATAGAAGCAAACTGATGGCATATTAAGTCTAAACGATACCTGGACTTCACTGCAACTTCGAGATTATTGATATTGCCATAAATAAGAACTAATATGAGGCATTTAAAAATCATAGAGACATGGAAATATTTTTAGTTTTTGCTTGTGCCATTCCAATCAGCGAACCAGACACGAAGCCAGACAAAAATTTATCCGAAATGTATATATGTATATAGACGTATGTGTGTATGTATATGTATATTTTGTCAGCAGTATTTGAGCGTCATTCGCATTTGGCATTTGCTTGAATGAAATTTAAATCAAAGCGCACACAGTCAGACGCAGCAAAAAGGGAAAATGAAAATATATAAAATGAAAATAGAAATAGAAAATGGAAAAGCTTCGCGAGTGAGATGAGGCTTGGGGCTAGAGATATACAGTGCGAGATAGAGTTAAACTGGGAGAGAGCTGAAACGGGGGCAGAGGCAACTTTCGCCAATCCAATATATCTAATATAAATATTTTTGCAGTTGTTTTTGGTAAAAAGGATTTCCGCTCTTGCCAGCACAACAACAAAATCAACCCAAATGTTATTGTTGTTGTGTTGACATTTTCTTTTGCCTAACATGCATGTGTGGTTGTGTGTGTGTGTGTGTGTGTGTGTGTGTGTGTGTGTATTTGGGTGTCTTTGCTGGCCAATTTAAATAAACATTTCGCACCCGCTTTGCCTGACGTTGCGCTGCTGATTTTATTATGTCCAGCAACAACAAACTGTGAACACATGAATGTGTGAACGACGAGTAGATGCACTGTAGGCTGTGCTGAAATTAAGGTGAAGCCGACGAGTCACCGCAGAGTTAAGCTAAAACCATTTACATAGACTCTCATATAAAAACTTTGGAATATTTAGAGAATAACTTAGAAGATATGAATAATATAATAAATAAAAACTTAATTGACTATTCAAGACAATATATTATACAGTAGAGTATATATATTATGTATGATATATATTTTATAGCATACCCCATGCTAACAGTTCGCACGGCTACAGGGTATGCCACACAAATAAAATCTGTGCAGCAGCCAGATAGACAGAGAGCCAAACTAACTGTCTGATGATTATTTGTGTTTACTTACACACACACACACACACACACACACAGGCACACAAAGAGAAACAGAGCCGGTGACGGTGACGGAGATGGAGACGGAGACAGAGACATTGTTCGCTTGGAAAAAGTGTTGCATACTTATGTGAATGGCTGTATGCCAGCGTGCGATTACATTTTTACCTACTGTGCCATAATTTCTCATTAGCCCAGTGGCCGTTAAATGCCGCTGGCGCTGACCATTTTTCACATTTGCCTGGACACCCACCCACCCAGCCAGCTGCCGCCGCCGTCGTCGCCCATTTTGCAATCAGCAAAGGCAGCGGCAACAACAACGTAAACAATTATAAAGCAAGCGCCCAACTGTGAAGCCAGCAGAACAAAACGCCAAACAAAACAAAAAATAAAGCAAAAATATAAAAAGGGAGTGAGAGAGAGAGAGAGAGAGAGAGAGAAAAAGAGAGACAGAGACAGAGACAGAATACACACAGAAAATCAGAAACATGCTCTGATTTTTGTTGTCCTGTGTATGCCAGTAAGTCCCGAGTCCCGAGTCCCGAGTCCCGAGTCCTGAGTTCCGTGTCCCGTGTCCTGTGCTGTGTGCCTCGTTGTCAGCTTCTTAGAGCTCTGATTTGGTGGAGGACATAAATTCTTCAGTTTTTATTTATTTTTATTATGGCTACTTTGTTGTTGTTTATCTATCTTGTTCAGAGCTGTGTGCGCGTGTGTATGCTTTTGTCCCCTTCTTGTACTTGTTCGTGTTTGGGCTTCCTTTGAAGGATTTTAAAGTTCCTGCGCTCTTGCTTGGGCACTTACTTTTGGCCCCGTCTTCTTGTTGCTACATTCTTATTTTTAGCTGGCAATAATTCCTGTTTATGTTCACATTATTTTTAGCTCTATATAGTCCGCATATGATGGCCATGCACACACACACACACACACACCCATGCACACACATGCACACAAAGTACAGTGCTCTATAAAATTAAATGTGCCGGCCTTCAAAGCAGCAGCAGCACACAGTCAGCTATGAAAATATTGCACACTTGCATGCAATAAACTAAATGTTTCCCATTTGGATTCCCATTGAGTCGGAGTTTTAGTTACTCGTTGCAATCATCTCCAAGTAAGTCGCCCAAAAGCATGCACACAGGGTGTCCATGCACACAGGGTGACCATGTTAAATACAATTCAGCTAAAGTGCCAACTGTTGACCTCATTTGCCGCAAGACTCTGGCCAAGAAAGCAGCGAGAAGTTCGAGCAAATGAAAAAGTATTGAATGATATAGTGAAGGAAATGTATTACAAATAAGAGCAAATATAATAAATGCTGATAAACATATATATACAGACAAACTATGCTAATCTACGAATCGAAGTATATTTGCCATCTCCTGCTCCTGCTCCTGCTCCCACTCGTTACCACACACGTGTCGCCTTTTACACCTGAGTGTGTTGCGAGGTAGTTCGAAGGGAATTTAGTACTTTCTCAACTTCTCTGCCATGGAATATCTTTCAATTTGTCATGCAGCTTATTAGTATGAATTATGCGTATAGTTTTGTTGCTCACTGTGTGTGCGCTGTTCCGACTTCTGCTTCATTTCTTTCCTCTTTTTTTTTTTTGGCTTAGCAACTTAACGAGCAACACCCTCGCACACACACACACGTAACACAAGTGCGATAGCTACTTACATATGTAACACATACTTTTCGGCGCCACTGTTGCTTGTTGTTAATGCTCACTCGCTGCTTGTTGTTGTCGCTGTTACTCTTAATGTTCGCGCGAGTTTGCTTTTATGGCTTTGTATTTATAATGTTTATTTCAATTTTATGCTCTTATTAAGCTTGCCCCACACACACACACACACATACAGACCCCCTCATGCTGTGTTCCGTATTGATACCCTAAGACCATTGAATATGTTAAATGAGGGTATATGAGCTTTGTTTCCGTCTGCCTATCAGGCGTGGTATTGATACATAGTCTGGTCAACAAGCTGGGTGAATAATAATAGAAAGGAATCGCATTCTTTAAGGTATCTCATAGTTAGGCATTCCCGTTGCTTTTAAATCAATAACAAATTGCATTGCTTCTTATGCTCTATATCCAGTAAGGTTTCTTTAAAGGGTATTGTTTGAGTTGTGTCTTCATTTGTGCATAGACATCTTACGGGGTTTCCACTGCTTTTATTGTTTTTTTTTTTTTTTTTCATATTTTTATTTTGAATATATTTAATTTTTTATATTTTTGGCTGTTTTTTTGCATACTCGTTCGTGCTGTTAAATAAGAGTTTATTAGTTCTGTGCAGAGTTTCTCTTTCCGCTCTTTTGACTCTATTTATGACACCTTTCAAGCCATGCCCTCGCTCATTGGGGGCGTGGTAATCAGATAAATAAAACCAGAATCATGTTCAAATTGAGCTTCGCTAAAAATTCACCCACGCCTTATTGGGGCGTGCCTCGAGGGCAGCTCAGTGAGTCTTGCATATAAATTGTGCACAGTGAATCGTAGTTGAAGCTGTATTTGTAACGTGAGCGAGCATTATGCAGTCGTCGCTTATGCCCCGCACGCTAGAGTGAAACTTGCGATTTTATTTTTATTTTCTGTAGCTTTGCTTCATTTGCTGTCCTGTTGCTGGTTTGCCATTGTTGCTGTCGTCCTTTTGACGTGCATTGTTGATTGTTGTTGCTGCTGTTGTCGTTGTTGTCAGCCCGAGTAGTAATAAAGGTAATAAAAGTCATTATATTGTGCTGCAGGGGATTATCGTTGGCATTTTTAGCCACATATTATAAAAGTTGTAAATTGCGCTTGTGCGCGTGGCGTCTGAATGCCGCGGAAAAAAAGGCAGCAACAATTGTCATAACAATAACAGCAATTGTAACTCTTTTTAAGCGTGACAACAATTAAATTAAATTAGCAAAAATTGTAACAAATATTTAATGGTATACCCTGTAGACTGTATCAACTGTTCTGGGCGCGGCATATACATAAATGCATGCAAAATAAATACGATTCTTTAAGTATTTATATACACACATATATTTTTTCTGTATTTATTTATATATAACATTTATTAAATTAAAATAAATAAAAAATGTGTATGTGTATTAATTTAAATTAAAGTTAATTTATATGCATATATATTATTTATTTTATTTTATTTTAATTTATTAATATATTAAAAATATAAAATAAATGTTTTATATATTGAATATATAAAATAAATATTTTATATATATAATATATAAAGTTTAAGTAAATATTTATATTCTTAAATATTTATATATCTGCTTTATATGCTTGCTACATTTATTCAATTCTGCTTTAATTGCCTTGCAAAGCTGAGTGAGCAGATAAAAAACTCTTATAAAATTGTTTTCTAATTATTATTTGAGTATCATTATCACTGCAAAAGAATGTGAGCGTAAAGAGAGAGCGTTAGATTGAGCTGACTAAGTAGATTTCCTAATCGGTAGCTGCAAACAGTTCTGAGCAGTGGATGATGAGAAGGAATGAGTTAGAAAGTTCTGGTAGAGTTCATAGTGGATGGGATGATTGAGTCAAAAAGCAAAGAATGAGAATGAAGTTGATATGTTAGGCATATATATTATATATAATTTCTGTATATATATTCTGCTTGGCACCTGCGTTGCCCTTACAGGGTATTGTTGAGTCGTTTGGCGAAGGTTATCCAAGGCTTATTTCATTTGTTTTTATGCTTATTTATCGGCTTGTTTTCAAATGCGGTTTTCTTTTGTTTATTGTTAAAATAAATGTAATTATTTTGGTTTTTTTTTTTTTTTTGTTATATAATTTTTATTCTTTTTTCAGTTGGCATTCAACATATGCTATTGTTAAGGTGGGCGTGGCTGCAATGGATATATAGTCAAGAGTTTGCCACAAATCTGTTCGTGTCTATCGTGCTCTGTCTCCCTCTCTCTCTCTCTCACTGATTTGTTGTCTCTTTCGGCAGCTGCTGCTGCTTCATACAAATACAATTAAAAATCACATTAATTAAATATTTCCAAAGCAAAAGTTTTGCCATTTCTTAAGCTTTCTGCGCCACTGGCCACGCCTTGTTGTTGGCCTTTGTTTTCCAACACTGCTGCTGCTGCTGCTGCCGCTTGCGCTGCTTCCACTTCTAGCAGCCATTGCCTGGTCGAAGTTTTTGCAACTTTTCGTACGCCAATGCGAAAAATACTCGCAATAATGAGAAGGCGGCCCGAACGCAATCGCCATCATTATATTTAATGCGGCTAAAAGCGGGCGTCTATATGAGTGGGCTGTGCGTGGGCGTGGCTCAAGGGTTGGGCCACAGCTGACTGAGGTCTTAACTTATGCTCTAGCAATTGTTGTCGCTGCCATCTGTAGTTGTTGTTGCTGTTGTTGCTCAAGCAAAAATCCTAAAGTTTTTCAATTTCGACAAACAATTGAGGTATTATCTGCTCAGCGGGCGCTGCTCTGAGCTAGGCCACGGATTGTTTGTTTGACTGGCAGGGGCTGGCCATGGATATTGTGGCCTGTGGGCCGTCTGTTTGCTCGTGCGTCAAACGCATCCCAAAACTTTGTTAAAATATTAATTTGCATGTTTTGTGCCGTGAAATTTGATGTTGCATAAGTTTTTCAGTTTTTTTTATTTAATTTTTTTGTTCCTATTTCTCACTCTCACTCTCTCTCTCGCACTTTTCTCTTGCAGGTTTGACGTTCTGGTTAATGGCGGCGGCGCTGTCACCTTACAATTCCAACGCTCGCCATTCCGTCCACTCACGCGCACCGTTTTCGTGCCCTGGAATCGCATTGTGGTGCTGCCACCAGTCCAAATGCAGCTGAGCGACGATGACGAGACGACGAGTCGCAACATCAAGTAAGTGATCAGGCGATAGCTGCTGGTCTCCGGCTAAGTTTGCTGTCAATTGTGAATTTGTGTCTTTCGCAGAGTGGCTCCATTGAATCCGGCGCTAACATTCCTCAATTCCATACACTATCATACGGCGGACGAGGCGAACGATGCGAGCAAGGTTTGCATGGATCACGATCACGAGAAGCTGAAGCCGCAGCTGATTAGCACTTGGATGCCAAATGGCGTGGGCGCCATGCCCGGCAAGCGTGTCATCTTTGCCGAGACTCAGGTGAGTTGAGTTAAGCATTCCCTCCCCCGCCCCCCTCACCTTACCTATCCCTATCCCTACCTGCTTACCATTTGGCTTGGGACTCATCCTCTCTAATGCCACATCTAATTAGCGGGCCGTGCAGCGGGCAACAGCTGGACGCTGCGTAGTTTTAATTAATTTAAAGTTCGCCTTAATGACATTATAACTTTGCAACGTGCCAAGCGCAAGGGAAGGAGAGGGAAAGAGAGAGAGAGAGAGGGAGAGAGAGAGACGAAGTGAGAGAGATGAGCATTACATTTAATTGCTGCATTACGCCTTTTGCTCCAGCTGCGCTCCACGCAGCAACCCAGCGACCTGACCGCAAGGCTAATAACTAACTCACTTAGAAGCAGCGACAATTATAGTGCTCTCAAAGGCCCGGTCCGTGCCTTGATTGCCTCCATCTTTATTTCCCTTTGACTGCCTGCTTCTTTTCATTCCTCTTTTTACTCGGCGGGCAATAATTTTTGATTGCCTGCATTTTGCAGTCAATTCTGCGCGTTCGACTTTGCTCTTCCTATCTTTATATACCTACTCTATCTATCTCTTAATTGATCTGCTCTCTCTCCTTCTCTCCAGTGAGTCTGCTTTAACTACTTCCTCCAACCTGTTATACCCACTCAACTGTAGTCACTTTCCAACACTAAGCCTTCATGTTATTTCTTCTTCTTCACAGATTGTCCAAGAGTCCATACAAATACCCGGCTCGGATCTGCATCTCACATATCAATCGTCGCAAGCGTCTGGCTATTTGAGCATTGTGCGCATGCGCCTGACCTCGGAGATAATACCCAAGACGCTCACCCATGTGCATGTGGGCGTGGAGATTGAGGGCGCGCTGCACGTGAAGACATACGAGGCCGACCCGAACTTGATACACACATTCGCCTGGAACAAGCGCAACGTCTACCGGCAGAAGGTCTACGGCGTGACCATTGCGCGCATCTCCGTCGGCTATCAGCACAGCACCTGCCTGACGCCTGTTTGGATAACGCAGACGGCCAAGCTGCAGGGCTACGATGTGGACATCTCAGACATTGGCGGCTGGGGCCTGGACATACATCATCATTACAATTTCCATGAGGGCATTTTGCAGAAGGGCGACGGCTCAACGCTGCACATGAAGGAGTATCCGCGCACTGTCAAGGTCGTTATGGGCACGGGTCTGCAGCGTCCGCTCAATTGTCCGGACTATTGCAACGGCGTGGCCAAGGATGCCAAGCTGCTGACACCCATTGCTCTGGCCACGGGCCCCGATGGCAGTCTCTATGTCGGCGACTTCAATCTGGTGCGTCGCATTACGCCCGATGGCAAAGTCTTCACCATACTCCAGTTGAGCGCCACGCAAGTCTCGTATCAATACTATTTGGCCGTATCGCCGGCTGATGGACATTTGTATATCTCGGATCCGGAAAGACATCAAATACTGCGACTTCTGCGTCTCGAGAAGGTCAAGGATCCCAGCATTAATAGCGAACCCGTTGTGGGCAGCGGTCAGCGCTGCATTCCCGGTGACGAGGGCAACTGCGGCGATGGCGGTCCGGCCTTGCAGGCGCGTCTCTCGCATCCCAAGGGCCTGGCCATTGCCGCCGATCGGACCATGTACATTGCCGACGGCACCAACATACGCGCCGTGGACCCCAAGGGCGTCATTCACACGCTCATTGGCCACCACGGCCATCACAATCATTGGAGTCCGGCACCCTGCTCGGGCACACTGATGGCCAATCAGGCGCAGCTTCAGTGGCCCACCGGACTGGCCCTCAGTCCACTGGATGGTTCGCTGCACTTCATTGACGACCGGCTCGTGCTGCGGCTCACATCGGACATGAAGATACGCGTCGTAGCGGGCACTCCGCTGCACTGCAGCAACAATAACCAGGATAATCGCGTCAACAAGACGGCCACGGATAATGTGCTCGGCACAGTTCTGGCTGTGGCCTTTTCACCCTTTGGCGATCTCTACATTGCGGACAGCGATTCGCGGCGCATCAATTCGATACGCGTCGTCGACACCGCTGGCAATATGCGTTACTTTGCTGGCAAACAGGAGGGCACCGGGTGAGTAATCAATGCAGAGTGAACTGAGTGAATTGACCGCCTCGTTCCCCCCCTCCCTCTCCCCCTCCGCGCTCCCCGTTCCCTGTTCCCCACACGAGGCTGGCGACCATTGGGGACTGGCAACTTGTTTATGCACATATTTGACCCAATTATCTGACGGTTCGAACGCTTTTTGGCCATTTGCATTTTGCCAAAAAGCGATATCTCTAGAGGGGCATAAATAAAAACAGACAAGCTCCAAGCATAGCTGGCACGACTGACAGATACTCTGTACAAAATGAAAGCGAAATTGGAAAGCAGATATAAGGGGGATAATAAGTAAGTAGACTAAGGCTTAATATCAGTGCCAGCTGTGTATCGTTGATATAACGATAAAGTTTACAATAAAGACAGAAAGAGACAGAGAGAGAGAGAGAGGGAGAGAAAAAGAAAGAGAGAGTGAGAGAGACTCACACGGACTTATCAATTTTGTGATTGAGAAAAATCATATTCTGTAAAAAGTGACACATTCAAGCAGCTTCAGCTATTGGCAGCATAATATGCTTTAGCCTATTGCAAGCATATCCAATAGCCGTATACTCCCTCTAGCCATGCAGAGTGCAAACAGGGTATGCATATTTTTCAGCTGCACTTGCATAAAATTTGCTGCAAGTGCAACCAAAACTCGGGCAATAAATGTCAATGCAGCTAGGCTAGTGCCACAGTTTATATATACATATGTATATGTATATGTATTTATATGCTCATGTGTGTGTGTGTGTGTGTGTGTGTGTGCGTATGAGAGCATTTGAAGCCAATCGATAGATGTGCCGCACAGTTTACTTTATTTGACTTGATTAAATCTTCTTTAAAGCATCAAAAACAGTGACCAAAAAATTAATTGGAATTTTGACATTTGGGAATTGCAGTGTGTGTGTGTGTGTGTGTATCCGTGTGTGTGTGCGTGTAACTGTGTTAGTATGCCACATGGTCATCGAGCATATTTGCATTTTGTGCTGCGGCATGCAACCACACGCAGTGTTGGCAAACGCACTGAATTGAATTGAATTGAATTGGCAAGTGGAAGGCAGCATAAACGCCTCGCAAAATGAGATGATTTCTGATCAAACAGTGTTGCGAAGTGCTTGCGCATTGACGAGCAGCAAACAAAACCAATGCAATTGAAGCGGCAAGCGACTGCAAATGCAAAGAGTGTGTGCTGTAAAACGCAAACTGTTGACTAATCGGAGTCGGATCGTAGTAATCATCAATATGTGCTGAATTTGTGTAGTGTTGTGAAATGCATCAAACGTGCTTTAAGCGAGTATGATAACAAATTTTTAGGAAAATGCCAAACGTTTTAAATACAACAAAACTAGTCTGATTAAAGCAGAAATCAGTGTTGAGAAATGAATGAAAAACTGATTGGATTACATTGTAACAGTGTTGGATAACTCATGCTGGAGAATCAATTAAAGTGTTAAAAGAATAGCAACACGATATGTAATTGTATGTTCATAAGTATGAAAATAAGTGTCGGTTAACGTTCCAGAATAGAGTCGAGATGTGCCTAAGATAAACTTCAGCTTACTAAATAAAACCTCATTTGGATGAGGCCAGCTTTGAAGAATAAAAGTATATGCTTAAAGGTTATCATATGAGAAACTAAATAGTATCATATGAAGTTAAGTGGCAGTGTTGTAAAATGCTTTGGCACTCAATAAATAAATATATTTTTATATGAAGTGCGTCAAAAAAAATATAGTATGTGGTCTCCATAAAGAGTTTCTTCTCGTTCTGTATTTCACTCTTTGCCTCGCTCTCGCTCTCGCTCTCTCGCTCTCTCTCTCTCTCTCTCGGTGGAAGCCGCAGAAAATTGAACAAAGTAAACTAATTAATTTGTTTCGCTGATTAGTTTGCGGCTGCCCTGAGCCACGCGCTAGGTGCAGCATGGCAGGTAGGGTACATGCCATAAATGTGGCATATTTCACACACACACACACACACACACAAACACTCACTGGCACACTCGCACAACTATGTACAACTTTATGCAGCTGGCAGTTTATTTAATATAATAGAATTCTATTCCGACGCTTGTTTTGATGGACAGCCCGATCGAGGGGTTGTTGGGAGTGGAGTATAGAATTAAAGGGTTCAGTTATTGTAAAGCAGCAGGAGCAGCTGCTGCTGCCGCGGCTCGTGCTGCTGCTGGCCCCTGCCCCAGTGGCGCTGTCTTTTTAAATCGGGGGCGTGGCTGGCACAGACGTGGCAAAAGTAATTAGCAGACACCGCAAACGGCGGCCGGAGCCAACGACAGAAACTATAAATCAACCTTTTTATTTAGTAGCAACTGCACGAAGCAGCCAGCAGCCAGCAGCCAGCCACGCGGGGCGTTCATTCCAAGTGGGCGTGGCCGGAGCGCGATAAGCGTGGAGCACACAACTGCAAGCGGCGGGGGTGCCCCAAGGGGAGGGGCGAGGCATTGGGTCAGGCTTGCCTTGTCTGCACTTTACTTTAAAATGTTTATCGAACAAACAATGTCATCATAAATACGCGTCGGGTTACAAAGCGCCTCAGCTAGCGCCACTCTGAGAACCACTCGCTGTGTGGGTGTGGGGGTGTGTGTCCCAGTGTCTGTGTTCCGGCTGCGGGGCGTGGCAGCGACATGTAAACGATGCCAGCGCCACAGATAACAGCGAGCGGTTGGGTGAATGGACGGACGACTGTTTGTGTGGGTTGCTGGGTGGTTGGGCGGTTGGGTGGTTGGGTGGTTGGGCGGTTGGGTGGTTGGGTGGTTGGCTTAAGGGTCTAAGCATTTCCTGTTACATTACTAACGCGCTCTCGTGGCATCTCTTCCTCTTCGCTTTAATACAGCACTCAGACCTGCGACTGTGTAATTGGGAATGGCAGCAATGGCTCCGCGGCCACTGGACTGGGCGTGGCCAATGGAGGCGCCTACTCAACGACCGTGAATCCGACACGCAATAATGGCGGGACGACGCCAACGACACCAGCTGGCGGAAACGGAAATAATGGCAGCTCTGCCACTGGCGGCAGCGCCGGCAGCAGCGGCAGCGGCGCTGGCGTCTTGAACAGCAGCGGCGCTTGCGTCTGCCCCGGCGGCACCATCACCGCCAGCAACTCGGGCACACTTGCCGGCATTGTCGCCGGCGGCAGCCTAATGTCCACCGGCCCAACCACAACCACAACAGTGCTGCTGGGCGCCAAGACAACAGCTGGCGGCGCCGGCTCCAATCTGGGCTTGGGCGCCACCCTCAACGACGACGGCACCCTAAGCAATGCCGAAACGCTGCTGTCCTCCAACGCCCGCTTCCAGGCCATCTCGGCCATAGCTGTTGCCCAGGACGGTGTCATCAATGTGGCCGATCAAGGTGAGTGATAAATTAGCCCACACCTAATTAGACTCAACTGAAAAGAGAAACTAGAACTAGATTAAGTGAGACAAAGAATACATGCTTAAGAGGTGAGAAGCCTTGAGCAAGAAGTTGAATAAATACCAAAACAAGAAACCAGCTTTAAATAAATTTGGAGTAGAACTAAAGAGAGAGTAGCTAAATATAAACTAAGAAGAGAAGCGATAAGCATCATGAAGCTTAAGAGGCGAGCGGAAGCACCAGGAAAGCATGAGTAAGAAGCTGATGGGGAATTACAGCAAGAAGACACTCTAGTCAGCTTTTAGGTAAAGTTGGAATAAGAGCAAGGAGAGAAGTTGAGAGAGTAAGTTAAGTTGAGAAAAGAAGCGATAAGCATCATGAAGCTCAGCAGCAGAGCTGTGAACAGCGAGAACTTTGCTGATATAGACTTCTCCTGGAATAGTATTTGAAAAAGATTGTATAATATGATTTTACATAATGATCAATGTGCGCTATCAATTATGCTTCTCTGTAATAGAAAAAAAAAAAACTACAAAAAAAAAATGAATACAAAAAAAAAGAACAAATAAATAAATTAAAAAATAAATTCTCAGCGCGTGAATTTCAAACGCAATTGCGCAATTGACCGCAAACGAAATGTTGATGTAATCAGTTAGCATGTTGAATAATGGGAGCTAATAAACGCAAATGCGAATTCATTTGCTAAATGTCAATTCCAAATGAATACATTCAATAATTCGAATGAATATTCATGCAGCACTTAGCGCACGCACTTTAAGTGGGGCATGTGTGGAGCGGTGGCGCCTGCTCGATGCCAGCTGCCCAGCTGCCATGTTCTCTAAATAGAAATTTGTCAACTGCAAATAATAGACATATTCACACACACACACGCACACGCACAGGCACACACATACAGTGGGAAATGTTACATTTCCTTTTTGCCAAATTTAGCTCGTATTTTATTTTATTTTGCTTGTGATTTTTCGTGCTGAAAAGAAAAAGAAGCAGAGAAAGTGAGAGAGGGAGAGAGGGAGAGAGTGAGAGAGAGACAGGTAGCCTTTGTTAAAAGCGGAAGTGAAATTTGCGACATATTGCAAAACACAAAACGCAACAACAATAACACAGGCCAGACAACAATGACAATACTAATAATAATAATAATAATAACAACAACAACAACAACAACAACAACAACTGGAAGCAGTTGTCGCAGCTGTGGTTGTTGTCGCTGTAATTGGCCATTATGGCAGAAGCATTGAGCGGGAAATGAAATGTAGAAGTGTAGCTTCCATGGCAGAGAGGGAGACAGAGAGAGAGAGAGAGGGATAGGTAGAGGTGGGGCAATAGTCAAGCGAAGAAGAAATAAAAAGCGAAACCAATTTCCGTCACAATTCGAACGAGGACAAATTAGGACGCAATACACACACCCAGGCGCACACAGGTAGACGAAGAGGAAGCTTAAACAAAATGGCCGCCAATAAATAAGATGAAGCCAAAGAGCCGAAAAGCAAAAGCTCAAAAAACAACAAGAAAAGAGACAAGGAAAGAGGCAAAAGGGAGCCGGATCAAGTGGGTCGGCGGTCGGCAAGGTATAAATTTGAGTGCATTAACAAAACGTAATTTGATAAGACCAAAAATGTAATTAATAAATTTCGACAATGGGCCGAGAGGGGGCCGGGCGGGAGCCAAAGCGCCGCGACGCTAACGATGTGCACTGCACACGGCCAAGAAGCAACGAAAGAAAGAAAAGAAAACAAAAAAAAAAAAAGAAAACAAACAGAAGGAAAAGGGCTGGCCGACGAGGGGTTGCGGGCGCTTGACAACGCAAAACAAATTAATGAAGGGCAGGGCGCAGCATAGCCAGAAGCAGCAGCAAAAGTAAAAGTAGAAATAAATAGAAGAACAAAAATAGGAGAGAGAGGGTGAGAGAGAGTGAGTGAGGGAGGGGGAGAGTCGTGGAAAGCAAATCAATGACTATAATTAATCAAGTTTTAGTCGCGTCGGAAGTGGAAAGACAGAGTCTCCACGTGTGAGTGATTGCCTAGAGGGCAGGCCGAAGGAGGTGTGCGCTGGCTACGCAGCTGTGCTGGGAGGGGTGTGGTGCGCTACGGTTTTGGCCAAAAGCGAAAAAGTGAAAATCAATCTTATTACCTACGCGGCGAATTGGCGCTTGTAATGCGAAGCGAAAGCAAAACCTCCGAACAGAGCCAATGAGAGTCAGAGCCAGAGCCAGAGCTAGAGCTAGAGCTAGAGCTATGAGCTTGCATTAATCAAAAGCGCAATGTGTGTGTGTGTGGGGTGTGTCGGGTGTGTGTGGGTGTGTGTGGGTGTGTGTGGGGGTGTGTGTGTGTGTGTGTGTGTGTGTGTGTGTGTGTGTGTGTGTGGAAGACACTCGGCAGTAAAACATGTTACGGATGCAAGCGTTGGGGGCTTTGTTAGCCGGAGCAAAACGTAAATAAGCTTCATTAAAAGCTTATGGCTTAAGTGCCAATGCAAGAAGAACCTACACTGAGCGAAAAAGCCAATCAATATTGAAGATAATACAACTTCTATCTGTAATTAGCAAAAAAAAAGTGCTTGAAACTAAATTTCATTAGGCAATAATTAGATTTCAGCTCTTAGCAAAGTTACTCGACTATTTCGATAAGTGTATGCATGTGTGTGTGTGTGTTTGGATGTGTGTTTGTGTGTTTGAAAAATTGTTGCGTTAGCAGGGCAAAAGCACAACACTCGAGGTGCGGACAGCGCTGGGGCATGGGCTTAGACGCTGACAATTGGAGCAAATGACAGCGCACAAGCTGATCAATAAGCGAGACGGCAGGCATTGAGAAACTAGGGGTAACTGGGAATAATCAGAAAAGTTGTAACCTAAACTCATTAATCGCCCACACACACACACACACACACATGCAAGCAGAGCGCGAGTGCGGAAGAGAGGGAGAGGGAGTGGTAGGGTGGTGATGTCAATACTTGGCCTGTAATTAAAAAGAAAAACTCATTAAAATTGTGTTTCATAAGCTATGAAAAGTTTAAATGAGAAACTATGGGAAAGGTGGCAACACTGGCAACGCTCAGCTAAAAATATATGATGCTAGAAAGTCAACTATTTGCTAACTTTTGCCAGCTATCTCAGCCTCTCTCTCCCTCTCTCTCTCTCTCTCTCTCTCTCCATTCGTAAATGTTCAAAATGCTCAAAATAAAAGATTTTTTGTTCAACCTGAGCTCTTTCTATGCAAAACTCAGCTTCTTTTCATTTCCTTACTCTTTCGCTTTTATTGTGTGCTCCTTGTGCTGCATTCGTAAACGTTTTGCTTTTCCTGCGACATTCAAATTTCAATGGGACTAACTAACTGTAAACTAAGTAACTGAAGCTTACCCTTTGCAGAGCTCAGAGTTGCACAGTAAGCACAGAGAGAAGAAAAGGTATTAAGAGAGATAGCGAGAGAGAGAGAGTGAAAGAGAGAGAGAGAGACAGAGCGGATATATGAGAGAGCGAGAGTGGAGCAGAAAATGCATTTAAATTCCATTTGAATGAATATTGGCAACACTTGTGCGCTGTCACATATGCCAGCTACAAAAACAGCTTAAAATCAGTGAAGCTGAACGAGTGAGCGACTGAACGACAAACCGATAGACCAATAGACCCACAAAAACCGATACATGCTGAGCATGTGGGCGTGAGCACAAAAACCCCTTTTCATAGCCAGCGTGAGGGAGAGAGACGGAGAGAGTGAGGCGACTGACTGGCAGCCAGCCCTTTGGCACAGCGACGAGCACAAACAAGTTGTTCACTTTATGGGGTCATTACCATTACATTACATTACATTATACACACACACACACACACACACACACACACACACACACACGCACACATGTAATAAGGGTGCTGGGGGCTAGGGGCTCGGAGCACGCCCTCGCAACCTCCAGTGGAGCGAATTGCATTGCATTGAAATTCGCTCAATCGTTGACGCCACAGCATTTGGCGCACTGCCAATGTCCTGCGTCCTGAAAATCCAGCCAACCCCCGCACGCTTGGCTCCAAGGCGCAGCTCCTGTTTTTGCTTTGCCCGCAAACATGGAAAACTTGTCCCAAAATGTGACCCCAAAATGGATACTCAGCCAAAAGCGGGCTCAGCTCACCAAACTATTTGGCTCCTCTTCCAGCGCGCTGGGTAAATGAACTGTAACGCAATCAAATCAACACCGGCAACAACAACAACAACAACAACAACAATGAAAAAGAAGAACCAAACAACGTCTTAAATATTTTATTGTCATATGCGAGCGATTATCATTTTAATGGGAATGGGAATGGGAATGGAAATGGGAATGGGCATGGGAATGGGAATGGGAATGGGAATGGGAATGGATATGAATGACTCAAAGTGTTGCCAAAACAAAAGACGAAATTCAAATACAGCTAAAGATGTTGCTTAGAGCTTAAAAAATTTGAAGGTATATAGAAGGATATAGAGGATTGTAGAGGCATATTGAGGAACGTAAAGAAATATAGAGGAGTTTTGAGAAGTATAGAGAAATTTAGAGGAGATTTATACAGGAATAAAGAAAAATATAGAGGAATATAGAGGAATATGGAGAAATATAGAGGAATATAGAAGAATTTAGAGGAATATAGAGGAATATAGAGAAATATAAAATAAATGTAGAGGAATATAAAGGAAAACAGAGAAATATAGAGGAATATAAAGGAATTTAGAGGAATATGAGAAATATAAAATACATGTTGAGGAATCTAGAGGAAAACAGAGAACTATAGACGAATATAGAGGAATATATGGATATATGAATATATGAATATATATATACATAATATATATATATATATATATATATATATATATATATATATATATATATATATATAAATCAAGAACAACCAAAGAGGCTCTCAGGAGTTTCAAATGAATTGAACTTGGTCACTCGATAGCCACATCTGCAGTTGGCATTATCTAATATTATTAAAAGCCAGACAGAAGTGGAACTGGAAGACAGAACAGACAACATTTCTGGCAGAGATCTCATTACTTTTTCAACTAGTTTCTATTTAATGGAAATATGCTTACATATACATACATATACAGATGGGAGTTATGAGAATGGAGTACAGTTGCTGTCAGCGGTAGTTGAAAGTACTTATTTCAACGTCTAACATTTCGTCGACGTCTCTGTCTGTCAGTGTTGTCAACTGTTGTCGCCAGTGTTTGTCATGCAAAGCTGGCAAAAACAAGCAAATTTATGCAAATCCAAAGCGATTTACCAACACTAACTTAAAATGTAACACAGCACAGGCAACAGCAACAGCAACAACTGTGGAACAACAGCCAGCAAATTGCACAAAAATACTTAAGGCAGGCAGACACCTCTCTCTCGCTCGCTCGTTCTCCCTATCTCGCTCTCTCTCTCTCTCTCTCTCTCTCTCTCTCGCTTGTTCCCTCGCTCACATTTTTGGTGCACAGATTTTAAAACTTGCAGCGTTTTATGGGCAGACCTTGTGGGGGGCCTGCAGCTGGTCTGTAAAAGCAAACAGCTGCAAGAAGTTGGCGTTTAGCTTAAGCAAATGCAGTCAAAAGATAAAGAGTGAAAGAGACGGAGAGAGTGGGAGAGTGAGAGAGACAGCAAACAATAGCAATACTCATTTAATGACCATTTTCAAAGGTATTTTATATTGCGCAAATACCGAAGCACAAAAATATAGAAATGTCGCAAAGCTAAAGGATTCTATGCAGTATTTTAAATATTTTGTATATAATGAAACAACAAATACCAAAAAAATAACAGAAAATTATTGAAAATAAGAAAAATTTGCAAATAAAATCTTGTGAGAGCAAAAATAATGATGGGTGTTCAGTGAGCTGGGATAATTGTTAAGAGCTGTAATAGGTAGATAATATATTAATAATAAAATAGAATATAATAAAATAATAAAATATATAATATATAAATATATCTCAATATCAATATCAAAATTAAAATTAGAATTAATTTAATTTAATTTAATTTAAAATTTATTTCATCTTCTTGCAGGCTCTCTTCATGTACTCGCCTTGGAGCACTATTTGCCCTCACACGATGAGAATGGAGAGTTCCATATACCGTTCCCGCCGTCGAGTGAGATCTACGTATTCAATCGATATGGCCAGCATGTGGCCACCAAGGATCTGACGTCGGGCAAGACACGTTACAGTTTCCTCTACTCAAAGAACACGAGCTTTGGCCGCCTGTCGACCGTCACGGATGCCTCGGGCAACAAGATTCAGTTCCTGCGCGACTACAGCAATGTGGTCAGCTCCATTGAGAACACGCAGGATCACAAGTCGGAGATACAGATCAATGGCATCGGCATCATGACCAAGCTGACCGAGAAGGGACGCCAGGAGATTGAACTGGACTATGACAGCAACACGGGCCTGCTGAACTCACGTTCCTCCGGCGGCGAGACGTACATCTATCAGTACGACGAATTCGGTCGTGTCACCGGCATGATACTGCCCAGCGGCGAGATCGTGCGAATCACCTCGCAGCTGGCCGACAACAAGGGACTCACGATTTACGTGCACGCCTCCGTCGAGTCGCTGTTCTCCAGGGAGCGCGTTTCCGGCGCAACCGGCTCCAGCGACAGCAATGCCAACGAGCTGCTGGTGCTGGGCGGCGTACGCTCCACGTTCCTGAAGCGCGGACGCGCTCACGCCGACGCCGAGCTGAAGGCCAACAATACGCTGGTTATACACGGCGCCAATGGTGTGGTCGTTGAGGCGTCCGCCGTGGCGCGCCATCCGCTGCTGGAGGCTGCGCTGCCCGTCGAGGCTGAAATGCTGGCCATGTGGTCGCATCAGAGCGTCACCATGGGCGACGGCCTGACCAATTCCATGTATTCCGTTTACAATCTGGTCGGCGATGTGCGCAATCCGCAGCAAACGCTGAATCGCGAGATTTGGGTGAATCAGTCGCGCGTCATTGGCGTCGAGTTCGATCAGTTCACCAATCGGGAGACGTTCTACGATGCGAATCGCACGCCCATATTGATTGTCGCCTATGATCAGTCCGGACTGCCCAAGTCCTATTATCCCACGAACGGTTATCCTGTCAATATCACCTATGATCGCTTCAATCGTGTCGAGGGCTGGGCCTGGGGCCCGGCCGAGCTCAAGTACAGCTACGATCGTCATGGCCTGCTCTCGGAGATCACCTCGCAGCAGGATGGCATCATCAGTTTCGTGTACAACGACTGGAATCTTGTCTCCGAGATCGGCCTGGCCAGCCAGCGAAAGTTTGTGCTGCAGTACGACGATGCCGGCGGCCTGAGGCATGTCGTGCTGCCGTCGGGCACACGTCACAGCTTCAGCATGCAGACATCCATTGGCTTCATACGCTGCACCTACACGCCGCCGGGCAGCACGCGCGCCTATCTGCAGCACTACAGCCATGCGGGCGCCCTGCTGCAGACCATCTTGCCCGGCGATGGTGCGCGCATCGTTTATCGCTACAATGCGGACGGCCAGCTGACGGAGGTGGTGCACGGCGACGGACGCAGCGAGTTCCAATATAATGACGCCACCGGCATGCCCAGCACCGTGTCGCACGCAGAGCGCGAGCTCGAATACCGCTGGGACTTTGAGTATGCGGCGGGCCTGCTGACCGAGGAGCGCATCGACTATGTGGCCAAGACGGGCCTGAGCAATGCCAAGTTCAGCTATGAGTATGACAGCCAGCTGCGCGTGGTGGCGCTCCAGGGACGCATTGGCGGCCAGAGTTTGCCCAGCCAGGCATATGCCTACGATAGACGCACCGGTCAGCCGAGCCTGATTGGCCAGTTCAAGTTCACGCGTCCAGCGCTGAATCAGACGCAGCTGCACGATGGCACCGCTGGCTTTACGCGCACCGTCGACGGCCGCTTCCAGACGCAGTGCATGGCCCTCTCCATACACCGGCTGGAGGTGTTCCGCATGGAGTTCACCTATGGCGTGCACGGCCGCATCTCACAGACGCGCACCTACACGCGCAACATGGCGGTCAACAGCTATACGAACGTGAAGAACTACACCTGGGACTGCGATGGCCAGCTGGTGGGCGTCGAGGCCCAAGAGCCGTGGGGCTTCCGCTACGATGACAATGGTAATCTGCTATCGCTGACATATCGCGGCAACACCATACCCATGGAGTACAATGCCCAGGATCGCATTGTCAAGTTCGGCGAGGGACAGTACAAATACGATGCCAGAGGCCTCGTGGCGCAAAATGCGCGCGAGGAGCGCTTCCACTACAACACGCAGGGTCTGTTGGTGCGCGCCTCGAAGCGCGGCCGCTTCGATGTGCGCTACTATTACGATCATCTGAAGCGGTTGACCACGCGCAAGGATAACTTTGGCAATGTCACACAGTTCTTCTATACGAATCAGCAGCGGCCGTTTGAGGTGTCGCAGATCTATTCGCCGCGCGACGGCAAGCTCATGTCGCTGACCTACGACGATGTGGGCCACCTGATCTATGCCCAGGTGTACAGGCACAAGTACTATGTGGCCACGGACCAGAGCGGCACGCCGCTGATGCTATTCAATCAGTACGGCGAGGGCATTCGGGAGATAATGCGTTCGCCCTTCGGTCACATCGTCTACGATTCGAATCCGTATTTGTATTTGCCCATCGATTTCTGTGGCGGCATTTTGGATCAGGTGACAACGCTTGTGCACATGGGCGACGGTCGGGTCTATGATCCGTTGATTGGCCAATGGATGTCGCCCGATTGGCAGCGCGTTGCTGAGCGCATCATTACGCCCACTCGGCTCCACCTGTATCGCTTCAATGGCAACGATCCCATCAATGTGGACCAGGAGCGGCATTATCCCGCCGATTTTGCCAGCTGGCTGCGTACGCTTGGCTACAACGTTGGCAACCTGATGCCGCAGCTGGCCAAAAATCTGTGGCAGCCGCCGGCGCTGTGGGGCCGTCCGCCAACCAATCCAATTGCGCTCAACATGCGTCGGCCCTTCGACAATATACCCACCATGGCCGTCGAGAGCGGCTTCCTGGCGCATCTCAACGTGCGTCGCATGTCCGACTTTGAGCAGCTGTCGGCGCCACCGCGTTCCGCATTGAAGTGCGACGTTATGGATCCGTCGCCGCGTATCATTGGCTCCGATACGGAGCCGCCGTTTGGCAAGGGCATTGTGGTTTCGCGCACCGCTGACGGCCAGGCGATTGTGTCCAGTGTGCCGGCAGCCAATGCCATCTATCGGGATGTCTATACGAGCGTCTTCAATCGCTCCAAGCTGCTGCCGTTCACCTTTGTGGTGCACAATGCACAGCAGGACTCGTTCTTCTTTGTCAAGGAGGATGCGTGGCGCGCCAGCGAGGATCGCCAGCAGCTGAAGCGTCTGCAGGGCCAAGTCAATACCACCTTCCATGAGATCACACGCGAGACAACGCCAGCTGGCGCGGCTGGCGCACCGGCCGGCGGTGCCGGCAATGCCGGCAGCTCATCTGGTGGCAATTACTTGGACGTTAAGATCCATGGGGCGCATGCGATCATCAATTTGAGATACGGCACCACCGTTGCCAAAGAGCAGCAGCGTCTGATGCACCACGCCAAGTTGACGGCGGTGCGCAAGGCCTGGCACCGCGAGAAGGAGGCGCTGCGCAGCGGCCTAACCACAGCACTCGAGTGGACACAGCAGGAGAGCGACGAGATACTCAAGCAGAGCTATGCCAACAACTATGAGGGTGAGTATATACACGATGTCGCCCTCTATCCGGAGCTGGCCGAGGATCCCTACAACATCAAGTTCGTGAAGAAGAAGGGCGCCACAGGCGGTGCGGCCGGTGTCTCCAATGCCCAGCGGCGACGGCGCAGTCTCAGCTGGTCCGCGGACGAGCACGATGCGACGGCGGATGCGGATGCGGAGCCAGTCGCCTGTTAGCTCCTAGGAACAATCCCCCAAATACGAAATAACACAAGGAAAGCCCACTAAATATAATTAAATATTTATAATTATCATAAATACGAGTATTATAGCCACTGGGTTAGCAAAGGAACACAGCCACAGATGATGGCAAACAAAGAGATATAGAAGTCTAGAGGGAGGGCGCAACTGTACTAAATACTAAATAATAGGCCTACAGAATAAAAAAAAAAAAAAAATATATATATATATAAATAAATAAATATATATATATATATATATATATATATATATATATATATATATATATATATATATATATAATTAATTCATTTTTTTAAGTCCAAGCTAAAAATAATTTTTTTTTATTATTATTAATCGTTAGAGATTAGAAATGCGATGGAGCAAATGCATAAAAAATAAAGGATAAATATTATATATGACATGCCATTAGAGCTATAGCACATATATATATATATATATATATGTATGAATGTGTGTGTGTGTAGATGTATATGTGTGCATGTGTATGTGGCCAATATGCCACACTATACATATATATATATATATATATACATATGAACATAAGGCAGTTCTTACCTTTAGATATATATATATATATATATATATATATATATATATATATTAAATGAAAGCGCCCCCAAAAAAAATCGAGTATAAATGACTCTATATATATAGATAAACATATATATATATATATATATGAATTTGCATATACACCCACACACAAACAATAAGAAACTTGACGCAGCAGCAGTCGCAGCATAGTATGATATAGGCCATAGACCTATCAAATATTACGAGAAAAAAAAAGGGAAAAGATGGAAATTTTTTTTTTTTTTTTTTTTGTTATATAATCGTGGTACTCGAGCTTTTTGAGACTGGCATAGTTTTAAACGAAATCAACCAATACACAAACACAGAAACACACACACAGACACATATACAGAGCAAAAGTTGTGCGAAAGTCGAGGCAGAGAAATGCTACGTGTCCCATAACAAAATACTATAGGTGTACACATACATATATATCTAGACATATATATATATATATATATATATATATATATATATATATATATATATATATATATATATATGTCTAGATATATATGTATGTGTACATATATATATATATATATATATATATATATATTCCATAATAAGTGTATATAACTATATTTAAAATATAAATAAATGCAAGCATAGTTTTAGGCGTCGTCGCAGCTGTAGCTCGAATGAGCCAAGTTTAGACCAAACACAGACACAGAGATATAGACGGAGACAGCAATAGAACACAAGCTCATGCTATATACATATGTAGCCTACTTCGTATGTATACAAAAAAAAAAAAAAAAAAAAAAAAAAAAACAAAACTAAATAAGAACAGGAAATATAAAGAAAAAAATATTCAACTAAAAATTAAAAATATATATATATATATATACAACATATATATGCGCCATAACTATAACTGTAATTGTAACTGTAAAACGACGCCGCCAATAAAACAGACCAAGCAAAATTGTTAAAAAGAAAATCCAATTTTAAACTAAAATTTATAAACTCCAAATTTAGCTTTTACAAAAAAAGAAAACAAAAAATTTTCTTATAATTTTTTTTTACAATATTTCTTATGCTTATATTTAATTAATTTATTATTGCAAGAAGTTTTAAAATAGCTAAAAAAAAAAAAACAAATAAATTATACATACACATTGATTATAAATTTACATAAATCATTTTTTTTTTTTCGCATCCTAAACTAATCTTTAGCCTTAAATATTATGATATGTAAAATGTTTTGTTATTATTTTTAAGTTTTGCGAGTAAACACAAAAATACAAACAAACACGAGCAAAAATAATAAAGAAATGAGAAATAAATAAAACTTGAAACTTAAAAAAAAAATCCAAACAGTATTAAACAATTAGAACGAATATCTAAGTAGCGGGAATACCCATACTAATTTGCAGTTACAAATCAGAGAACAAAAGAACAAAATTCATTCCGAGACTTGATTTTCAATTTTGGTTTACAATGCAGCTGGTTCATTTTTTCCGTCCAACAACAAAGCTTGAGCAAAACTTTGAAAACAGACATCAACACGAATTTGAGTTTTCATTTGAGTTGAAACTGTCATTTAGCAAGAATTTTTCATTTTTTGATGAATTGGTGCTTATCGAATTTATTGCAAAAACTACTTAGAATAAAGTATTGTAAAAATATATACGAAATAATAATAAACAATTTTTTTTTTTTTTATCTTTTAGCGCTTAAGTCAGGCAGAGAGAAATGAAATAAGAGTTAAAGAAAAATGTATAGTTTTGGCATAGAGAAAACTGAAAAGATGAAGAAAAATTGCTGAATTAGTTGCAAAAAGCGAGAACCCAAAACAAACAAATTTTTTAAAAATTTTGCAAACGTGGCCAAAACCAAAAATAAAATAAAAAAGAGTTAAGAAAATAAATATGAATGAAAGTCATAAAGCGATAGAAGTGGGCGAAACACTAAACTAATACTAACGATAGACGATAGACGATAAACGATAGCCGATAGCTGTTAGTCAATAGACGTTAGTCGATAACGATAACACGTTTAGTTTGTATTCATTAATGGAACTTGGCAAACACCGCACCCGACCTAAGCAATTGCTAGCTAGATACATTAACATATGCACATACATATGTATATATATGTATGTGGAATACACGAACGCACGTGTATGTGTGTGTTAGGGGTCGTGTGTGTGTGCCACGCATACATACATACATAATTAGCATACATAGCGTTATATCAAAAGCTTCAGCTATATATAAATAGTTGTAGGTAAAGTCATGTCGCGACTGCCCTAATGCAACAGATAGGATTCGATCAGCAAACCAGAAGATACGTTTTTTTTCGTGTGTAAGTGTAAATACGATAAACATAAAAACTAATTAACTAGTAAGCTAATGTTGTGTAACGCATACGACTATATAGCACCATGCATTGATCCATTTTTTTTGTCAACTGTTTTTTCTGTGGCTTTTCTTGTCGCTCGCGCCTAAATTAAATTTATATATAAACTTAAATGTAAATGTAAAAATAAAACAAAAAAAAACAAAATGAAAACATATATATAAATATATATATGTAGAGCTAGATATATATGTATCAACTAAAATATGAATACCAATTGGTATTTTTGGTATTTAACTGGTATGTATTTTGTGTGTACTGTACTTTGAACATGTTTTATTCTGTTTTCTCGATTCGGGTTTCTTTTGTTAATTGGCAAACCAAAAACAATTTGACAAACAAAATAAAGAGCAGGAGTCAGTTACCTATTAGAATTTGGCAAGCATTAAACAACAAACAAAACAAAATATGGCAAAAAGCTAAACAAAAATAACATTAAAAATTGCTTCAAAAGCAACAAAATACTAAAAATACTAAAGCAAAAAAAAAAAAAAAAAACACATAAATAAGAAGCCAAAAAAGAACTAAGAGCTGAATTGCACACTAAAAAAAAGGAAAAAACTAAATTAAAAACCTTAGAGCAAAGCATAAAATGGCTTGAGTAAAATACAAAAAAAAAAAAAATATTTATATGTACATAAAATGATATTTTAGTATATTTATGTTAGAGCGCCGTCAAATAAAAATAAAGGCAATTTCAAGCAGAAAACACAAAAAAAGAAAAGATACATAAAAAATACTTAGCAAATAAAGAAACAGGGAAACAATTGAGATAAAAAAAAAAAATTAACATTTAAACGTTTTGCACACAACAACAAGAGATACAAAACACTCACTGCCACACACACACACACACACTTCCACACTCACACATACACAGCACTCAAGCGAACTGCAACTACAACAACAAACATGAAGAAAAAGGAAAACAAAATTTAGCAACAACAAGAATTTATGAGATATAATAAAAAAGATAAATAAACTAAATACAAAATAAACTAAAACAAAAACAGTTCATATTATTATTGAAAAAAAAAATTAAAATACCAAAAACAAAAAAAAAAACACAGAAAGGAACAAATTATATTTACTAGACAAAAAATGGAAAACCAAACAAAAACCACACTCACAAAAAAAAGAAAAGAAAACTTAAAGTTTGTAGTATATCAACTATGTATTTCACAACAAATAGAAAATAATAATAAACAAAAAAGAAAAAGAAAAGAAAAATATTGTAGGACAAATTCTACTTAAAGTAAAGTAAAAAAAAAATATATATATATATATATATATATATAATAAAATAACACAATTTTTTTTGTAAACCTAGTGAAAAAGTCCCGTAAGCCCCGAAAAGAACGCTGAAATGAGCTAAGCAAACGACTAAAATGCGAGCAGAAAGAAGCAAAGAAAATAAAGAAAAAGAAAAAAAAGTTAAAGCAGACGATTTATAACTAAGCATAAAAATATATATTGAAAGAACAATTATATATGGCATTATATTACAGCAAGCGAATATAATAATATGCATACAACATAATAATAATAATAATACTAATAATAATAATAATAATAATAATAATAATGATTATATGTATGTATATGTAATAATTAATTAACATATATATATATATATATATCTAAATATATATATAAATATATATATATATATATATATATATTTTAAGCGTATTAAGTTGAATTATAAAATAAACCACACACTTCTGAGGATATCAAGGGTCTAAGAATAAATAAAAACTAATGAATTAATTAAAAATAAATAAATAAATGAATATAAAGCTAAATGTCAACCAACATCATTGTTTGTACTTTTAATTAATCATATGGATTCGAGGCTGCACATAACAAATGAATTTTAATTACATTGACTGATGGCAGCTCTATGTCTACCTGCAGTGGGTGATTGATATGAGAATGAGTTGCCAGTGTGCGAGAAACGTCTAGTTGCCACGCCTGCAGGGAGCGTCAGTTCGTACTGATTATGGCAATGAGACGGAAATGCAGTCTGCTCCTTACTGCAATTTAGATTGAGTCTTACTAGATTGGGCTCAGATCGGCCAGCTGCAGTCTTGCTGAGTTCAAGACGATCAGAAGGTGATGGAATAAAATTCGTGTTTGCTGCAGCTAAAGCTAAGCCAGAGATCGGCGCATAGGCATAACTCGTCGTGAGCTTAGCCGAGCTGCTCGATAGGCTCTCGATGAGCGCCCACTTAGCACAATTTTCTTAGCTCGTTCTCTGCTCTCTCATATGTATGTATGGAAATGGATGTATGTGTGGATAAATATGTGTTATACATATGTGTTATACGCATACATAGCTGTTCCTACGTTTACCTATTTATTTGTCTGTATTTTAATGCCTTTGGCAAGTGTTGATTAAATCATGTTATTTTACTGAATATTTTAGCTACTGAATGTTATCGATAGCTGCTAGTTATCGATGACTGCGCTCACTCTTATGTGTTTACTTTTGAGGGCAACGAGCAGCCTACGCACATTAATTGTTTCATGTTCAGTATTGTAAAGTGTAATATGTTTTTTATTGCAGCGTTGCCCGTCTGCAGAGCAAGCCAGCCTACTCCCGTCCATCTATCACTCACCGTATATTTATCATTCTTTGTCTCTCTCACACATTTTGCATTGCAATAATGTTGCTTTTATTGTTAAAATATTCAAATTTATACAAAGCATCTTCAGGTGCAGCACAGTTGCTGCTGTTTGCCAACTACAAACTATGTGTCAACAAATGAGTGGTGCGGAGTGGTGTGGAGTGGTGCTGCAGCCAGGTGGCTAGCTTTCAGGCAAGCTCTGAGCCGACCGACAGCGACAGCTGAAGAAAACTGAAATAGCAAAAAGTAAACCCCATTGCAACGGCTGCATTATTTATCATGAAACGTTGAGCGCACTCGCCAAAAAGTGAAGGGTATGTGCCAGCCCAACCACCCAACCACCCATCAAGTGTACCCCCTCTATAAGTTGGTTGAAGATGCGCGACAGCGACTGCAGGTCGAGGCTGTTCGCTTGACTCTTTGCATTTGAATTAAAGAGCGCCGGCATCATTCTTAACATCCTCAACATTCATCTCATTCTCATTCTCATTCTCATGCGCAGTTTCATTCCCGCTTATTCTCATCATTATCAAAGTTCGCGAACATCATCATTATTATGGAAGCGTGGCGCAGTCTCTCGCTTTTTGTTTTAAGTGCTAGAAGCTGGCAACGTTTACATTTTTTGACAGCAACTGCAAAGGCGAAAGCCACCGGGCCGAGCCACCGCAACCGCCCGACCCAGCGCTAGCCGCAACATGCGTGAATATGTTGAAAATGCAACCTCCTTCATCGCCAGCCCCCTTCCAATTTGTATACCCTGTCCCAAGATAGAGTGACAGCCACGATCTTGGCTGAGGTAGATAGCGCTGCTGCGTAACGAGATGAAGACAGATTGATGTGGAGTTTCGATTAAAGGGTGGAGAGCACTATACAGCGTGATCGTGCCATCGATATATATCGATAACACAAGTTGCAAGCGAGCCGCTTACAGAGTATCTAGCAGTCAGAGACACCCACCTCTCACCTCTCATTCTATCTTGTTTTGCAATTGTTTCGTCTTGCTGCTGCTGCTGCTGCTGCACGTTATTCAAAGTATGCACATACACTTGACATTCCAAAGCTGTCATTTCGTTTGGGCGCCTGTGCAAATATTTATGAGCAGCACTGCTCAAGGGAAGGCGGGGAGGACAGGTGGCTGACAGGGAGTCAAAGGTAGCGGGCATACCTTGCGCTTCTTTCCGTACTCTGCCTAATGAGCACTGGGCCGCAACACGAATGCGCCCAGCAGCTCGACTCTTAAAGCTGCACTGCAGCAGCATGGGCATGCGATGCCGAAGCGCACCGGACGCTACACACACACAATCACACACACACAGAGAGAGAGAGAGAGAGAGAGAGAGAGAGAGAGCGAGTCCCGGCGCACGCACACACTGAGCGCTAATGGGCAGTGGACAGTGAGCAACACTCGCGCGTAATCAGCTTACGTAAATGTGCGTGGATGCGGTCAAATGTAGTTGAGGATTTACGCAAAAAGGATTTCCATGCTATAAGCCAGCAAGCAGGCAGTCCAGCTGGCATGCCATGGACCTGCCAGCTGACAAGACAGCGCCAAATGTTAAGTCCCTCTGCCGCTAAGTAACTTCAAGTCAAGTGACGAAACCTGCTCCTACAGCAGACGAAAAAAAAGTCTTGGGGAGGGTTGGAGGGGGCGTGGCAGCTGCTGCACTTTTGCAGACACCTCAAGGAAAAGAAGCTGAGAGAGAGAGAGAGAGGGAGAGTGAGAGAAAGAGAGGTAGCAGCAAGCGAATCAGCCTTCAAAAGCCAACCGAAGGTCTCTTCAGTCATTTTCTTTTCTATTAAAGGAGATTTTAAATGGCAGCGACGAGTCCAGCCATTGGCTTGTGGCTGCTGTAATCAAGGCGAAACTCACTGCGGCTTTGTTCACTTGAAAGCTGTGATTGAATCATAAGCAAGATCATTGATGAAGCGTGTCGGAGTCCTATTATCGGAATCAGAAAGAAAGACAAAGAAAGATGACCATTTTTCATCAGGAATTGAACTGAATAGCAGTCAATGCGAGATGCTATTGTGATTATCTTATGGATATTTCCAACCAACCTCTGCGAGGTAAGCCCCATTGCTAGACGAACTCAGCTGGCAGCAGCAGACGATGCTGCGGCAGGCAGGAGCTCAGATTGAGGTCTTATGGAAGTGCCGCTCGAGTAGGACGCTCGCTCGGCGCTCAAGGCTCGCGCCCGGCTGAACTATTTGCCAAATGTCTTTGATGCGGCAATGAAACATCAAAAAGATGCAAAAGTCAACATGACACAGACACACACTCAGCCACCCATCCAAGCACACACACGTATTGTGTGGGAGTGTGTCGGGCACATTATTAACTAGTCGACAATTTGCTGCTGAATGAACTCGGCTGAGGCGCATGGCGCATGGCGCATGGCGAGTGGGCGTGACGCAAGGCGCTCTGGGATTAGGCGCAAGAAGAAGCAGCGGCGGTTTGGGGAATTTTGTGATGTGGCGCTGCCGGTGCTGAGGGCGAACTTTTGCATATTTGTTAAATACTTTAATTAATAATTTAGAAAGATAGCTAAAGACCAGAAGCAGAACCGAACAGGAGGAGGGCGGGTAGCTCTCCCTCTCTCCCTCTCTCTCTCGTTCTTTCTCTCTGTCTCTGTCGCTGACAAACAAACAGCAACCAGAAGTTGAGCAAACAACTAACAAAAGATCAAGGATTATGCGTGCCAACACAGATAGAAGGAGCGTATGCGTGTGACTATGTGTATGTGTATGTGTGTGTGTGTGTGCAGGATGTGCGGCACGTTGATGTGGTCGCTGCTCCGCTCGAGGACAGGTCGCCGCTCTGCACTCGACTCGTTGCGCTCGGCTTTTGTGCTCAGCTGAAAAAAAAAAAATAGAAAGGAAAACAAAGAAGATTAGACTAAACCCAAGAAGCAGGCGAAGGGCGAACGGAGCGGTGGGCGGATGGCAGCAAGGGCTAGGCCGGCAGGTTGTGGGTCTGTGGACTGCGTGAAATGCTCATAAGGCAACTTGATGAGTTTAATTATTTGAATGCTTCAGCTCACACACACACACACACACACATGCGCACACACACACACGCATTCATTGGACGCCAAGGGCGCGCTAGTCAAACAAAAGGCAGCTGCTTTTGTCACATGCAGTACAGCAGGAGCTCCCGCCCCCGCAGCCTCGGCCTCGGCGCCTTCCCACACAAAGGCCAAAAGCATACACAGACCCCCTCGGCGGCGGGGAGGGCGAGTGCGGCGGGGCTAGGCGCTCACATGCCTATGTGCGTGCCAAGAAACAACGAGGCATAGGCATGTCCTTGCACTCGCCCCTACTCGCCCCTACTCGCGCCTACAGCCTGACAACATACACGCTGTCTACGTATGTGTGTGTGTGTGTGTATACATATATATATATATATATATGTATATGTATGTGTATGTGTAGTTAACAATTCACAATCTTTTTTGCCATCCGCAGCATTATCTTTGTGTCATACTATGCACGGAATGGTGCGGAATGTTTTTGAGCCAAGCTCACAATTTGCTTCAAATTTCAGAGGCGTTAAAGACCACTGGAGGCCGGTTCGTGTGTGGGGCCGGGTAGGGGCGTGGCATAGTCCTGGTCACCAGACTAAATGCTCAAGGCACAAATGCCATTTAAGATATGCGCGCAAGCTGGGCAAATGCATTCGAGGCTCTTAACGAACTCGGGCACAAAAATTCTTGAAGAACGGCATCCATCAAGCAGACCGAAAGGAATTTTATTTTTCCCCAAAGCACGCAGGTCCAGGAAGTGGCAGAAAATGACTAGATATTATTATATATCATGTGAATGATCAGAAAAATCTATGTTGGCATTATGGACTGATTGACGGCTTGACTGATGGACATTAACTGCCTGATTGACTCGGAGAAGGCATGTTTCACTTTGGAGGTGATTGATAGACGGACTTAAAAGCCAGACTGATGTGTGATTGAATGATTGACTTGCTGCTCAGAGAATGATTGACTTACTGATTGACGGACTGATTTTGTAAATGATTGATTGGCTGACTTTTAACTAATGATTGATTGATTGATTGACTGCCGATTGGCTCAGAGAATGATTGACTTACTGCTTGATAAACTTACCTCGATTGGCCGACCGAGTGCATGATTGACAGTCAAATTGATGTGTGAATGAAAGGTTAACTTACATGCTGATTGAATCATTGATTTCAATCGTTGTCTGCTTGACTGATAGTGATTGATAAACCTATTAATTGACAAACAATTGAGTTGATTGACTGATTGAATTTCTGTCTGATGGACTGACTAAGTTACTTACTGAACTAATTGAAGAACTGTGTAACTCTTCAATTGACCATTCGATGGAAAATCATTTGCCTCAAATAGAAATATGAAAAATGTGAAATGAATTTCAAGTGTTGTTAACAACACTACAACTTACTTTATACTCTCTGCTCTCTTTGTCTCGATTGGTATTGAAAAAGCTCTTGAGATTCTTCGCTTTTGTGTGCCTTCACAGGAGCCGAGTGAAATATGAAATAGCATGAAATCGATGTCAAGCGGCGACTGCAAAATGCTAAAGCATCTTGTCAAATTGGCCACAGAAATGACCTCTTCGTTGTCATTACCATACCACACACACACACAGACACACACAGCACACACACACATACATAGAAATAGCAATGTACAATGGAATGAGCTTGCGGTGCGACTGATGAAATGCGATGTCGGCTGCAAATGGAAATGAAGCCAGAGCTGGAGCTAAAGTCTATGTGGATAGCGCCAGCAGGTGGCCTTGCGGACGTCGTGTTAGGTGCGGCGTGGGAGGTGGGTGGGTCGCTGGCGAACTTCACTTAATGTCAACTTAATTGCATTGTTTCAGCCACAAATTACAAAACGAGTTTTGCACAAGGTAACAAAACGTCGTCAACCCCATGGCCTTGCCTCCTGCTGATGGGCGCTGCCCCACCTGGCTGCTGGCCCCCAGCTAAAGCTGCACTGAGAGAAATACTCAGCTCTCAGCTGATCGAGTTCACAAATACAGAGACTCACGAAGGGGCGAGTTACTCCAAACTCATAGCCGCCAAAGCAAATCCAATTGTCAGATTGTGATAAGTTTCTCTCAGTGTGCTGGTGCATGGCACAACAATAACAGCTTAATGCTTCACTGTGTGTGAGAGTGTGTGTGTGTGTGTGTGTGAAAGAGTGTGCCCGTAAAAAGAATCAATTGTGTGTGACCAAATTAAGTTCACTGACTCGCACACACAGCGAGAGATCTCTCCAGGGGTGAGTGTGTGCTTGCGCGTGTGTGCTTGCGCGTGTGTGTGTGTGTGTGTGTGTGTCGCCATTGTCAAGTGGTAGCCAAACAGGGATTCATTTGAATTGAGTGCTGCCAGCAATGGACCAGAGCACGAGCTCAGGCTGCGGCCGCCCGCCATCGGTGAGTGGGATGAACGGCGATGAGGTTATACCTTTGTCCAGTTCCCAGTCGCCAGCTAAATACGACTCTCCGCTCCCCTCTCTCTCACTCTCTCTCTCTTTCTCTCGCCCCATCTAGCTGGCTTGTAAATTGCAGGTGTTGGGTTCACCTGCTGCTTCGTTGTGCACAGCGAAATTGAAAACAGTGCAGAGCATCGCACACGCTCAATGCGTTCGTTCCCCGACAAATGCTGCACAGCAGCCAAATGAACGTTCACACATATATATATATATATATATATATATATATATATATATATATACAAACATATATATATGTATAACCAGTCACTCATAACTGAGTTAAGGGTTACCCCACAACATCTTCCAGCAAACGAATTTTGATCTAAGTAACACCAAAAACCAGTGTAGGCAATGCTCCCCAAGCAGAGCTATTACAGGACGCGAGGACTCACTCACTCCTTGACAATTAAGCAGATGTCTTCAAATGTTGGCTAGAGCATGAAAATGGTTTGCTCTTTGTCGTCTATCGTAGAAAATAAGATAATATCTAGGAAATTAATTCAAAGCAAAGCAAATCTTAATCACTATAATTTACTATAATGGCTGAGCATAAGTCAAATAAAATAAATCCTCATCTATTGCAGTTTATGTCGGCTTTCAGTATCATTGATAGGGAAATCGCTAAGATTATGTTAGTTATAAAATAAATTTGCTAATTGCTAAGAATCGAAGGGTAAGACATCACAAGCTAATATAAAAAATAAATAAAAAAAAAACAAAAGAAGAAGCTTCGCCCAGCGACGGAGACACGTAAATGTGACTTACACCTAGACACATCCAATATGTTTGCCATTCAAGCATATTCATCTGCTGGCTTGCACAGCGTGCTGCAATGTATTTCACGGAGTTTCGCATGTGCAACTGGAGCTAGGAAAGGAATACCTAGATTTGCTCATATGTGGAAAAATGCATATACCATCCGACTCCCAAGACCAAAGTTGACAGCTGAGTATCTTGAGCACAAATACGAGTTGCTTAATCTCACGTTGACATTATACAAGCGACACTAGCAGGCAGCTGGCAGGCTACGTAAGATGCGCAGAACAGCCATGAAATTAGTGAAGAATCTGATTAAAAGCCTTACGAAATGGGAGAGGTCAGCGAATTCAAGTAGGCTATCAAACGTAATGAATAAAGTTGATTGAATTCTACATCCATTTTCGTGTCTATATCTGTGTCTTTAAATACATCCATATTTATAGGGTATCTTAGGCTTGCGCGTCGTGCCCTTTATACCCGCCATTTGGCTTACGCTTTGCATTCGCCGAAATTGAATTGCATTTGATGCCATTCAATACAACTTTTAAGCAACTCAATTATTGGCCATCCAATGCAGCTGCAGCGCAGCCAAACACATTCTCTCACACACACTCTCGCACATTAATGGCATTTAAACGTTGGATAGTTTTTATCTTATATTTCGATACACACGCCAGAAAAAAAAAAAGAAGAAGAAGAAGAGCAGAGAAAAATGCTTCCGAAACAGCAGAGCTGAGCAGAGCAGGGTAAAACGCCCCAACTCAAGTGCAGAATTACGGAAATTAATTTTGAAGCATGTTCTCTTAACTTTAATGAGATTTACGTGTGCGTGGCCGTGCCAGTGTGTGTGTGCCTGTGTGTGCCTGTGTGTGTATGCCTGTGTGAGTGTGTGGCTTTAGTGGGTTAAGCGGCTTATGATGTTGCTAAGTGACAAAAGAGCAAACTACCAAATGCCAAAAAGCATAATTAGTTGCATGCAACAGCAGCCGCACAGCCACCCAACCATCCACCCGCACACACAGGCACTGCGCCACGCCCCCTTAAATAAGTAGTGTTGGTCACTTAGTTATACATATTATTTTTTATCATTCTCTGCCTCGTGCACTGCAGTCCGGGCAATAAACTAAAACTATTCGAGTACTAAATTGAAAACAAAGCAGGTCAGAAACCATAAAGTAAGCCCTCTGCATTCTTCTCCCTCACTCACTGTCTCTCTCTCTCTCTCTCTCTCTCTCTCTATTTCTCTCTGTCTCGCTCTCACCCCTGCCCAAGCCCAATTGTTTGAAAATAATTCTAAAGCGCTTAAAATAAAACATTAAAATACTGAAATTAATATATAAATGCATTTAAATAGTTTATAAATAAATTATTATGCTAAATTAAGCAATAAAAGAGCACAGAAATTCTGATATTAAAAGGGTAAATTCAGAATAAATTTGCTACAGTTGAGCGTTTGCCACTGGCCCCAGAGATAAGTGCGAATGGAGCATAGTATTTAATTCTATTTTGATGTGATAGAATGAGTAGATGCGACATGATATGACTTGATTACGTTTGTAGTTAGAGTAAATAGAGTAGTAAGTATATGGTATGTAAAGTATATTATATATTTTATTATTATATATATCTGTATATTATATATTATATATCTGTATCTGTATCTATTATCTGTATACTAAAATATTTAATTAAATGATTTACGCTTTGAGGGTGTCCAATTAAAGTAATCGTAATATCTAATTCTACTGCAGAAGTCTCTGCTTGCTGTACAATCATATGATATACAGGCATACGAAATTCAGCTTACGATAGACAGGTTACGATATAAAGCCATACGATGTGTAGGCATACGAATGTAGCCTACGATATACATCTTACGAAATGCAGCTATAAAGCCATACGATATGCAGACATACGAAATAAAACTTATGATATACAGCTTACGATTCAAAGCCATACGATATACAACCATACGAAATCTAGCTCACGATATAAAGTCATACGATAAAATACAGTTTACGATATACAGGCATACGAAATGCAGCTTACGATATAAGGTCACACCATATAAAGCCATACGATACAAAGCCATACGATATAAAGCCATACGATACAAAGCCATACGATATAAAGCCATACGATATACAACCATACGAAATGCAGCTTACGATATAAAGCCATACGATATACAGGCTTACGATATGCCATATCCTTAGCTGCACGTCAAAGATATGCGAAAGCCTTTGTCAGATAAACTTCACAATGCGAGAAAATTGAATTCGCAGAGCAGACAGAGAGAAAGAGATAGAGAGAGAGAGAGAGAGAGAGAGAGAGATAGCGATAGAAAGATGGAGAGTAGGAGACGAAGTGCGGAAGGGCGTGAAATGCAAAGAAAGAGAGCGAGGAACAAAAAGTGAATTAGTGGGCAAACAACTGAAACTAAAAACTAAAACTAAAAACTCAGCAAGATTAATAGGAACACGTAAAATGTAATTATTTTCCTGTACTTGTGCTATTTGTTACTCCGCTACAAAGGGGCGCTAGAAGGGATACGGACGAGGCGAGGACAGCTACGCACACACACAGAGCGAGAGAGAGAGAGTGAGAGAGATATAAACAGAGAGAGAGAGAGAGAGAGAGAGAGAGAGAGCGCGTGTGGAAAAGAGACGAGCGCAGTCAGACTCGCTCGACTTGACAACTTGGAGCATTTTTCCCAGACACGTTGCTGAGACAGCAGTCAGGACGAGCGCAAAAGAGAGGGAGAGAGAGAGAGAGAGGAAGACACAAGCACACACACACGCACACACATGCAGCACATGTCGCTGCTGGCGTTTAGTGGGCATGTGTGTGTGTGTGTTGGCGTGTGTGCGACTGTGTGTAAGTTGTTTCGCCCCAAGTAGTTTTCTTGTGTAATTATAATTGCATAATTTATTTATAATATGATTTTCATGCTGTTTTCCCTCGCACACACGCAGAGACAGAGACATAGACAGGCACAGACGCCGAACTGGCTCGCTAAGAGCAATAGTTGAAGCTCGTGTTGGGACTAGATATGGTTTATGTAGAGCTTCTGGCAGGCAGCACAGGCAGCGAGGCTCATGCGTTTTACATTGGTTTAGTTTATGTTTTAGCAAATGCATTGGCAATGCCAATTGCCAGCGAATGGCCACAGTGCCCAATCAGGGCACGGGCGCGGGCACAGGATGCACAAGAGCCCCAAGCAGCCCCTAGCCAGCCACTCAGGCCCGCGCCCCATGCAGAGGCAGCCAAAGTGCATTTGGGCGCAAGTGAATTGTTTGCCCAAAGAGCGAGACACACAAGTGAGACCAAGAGAGAGTAAAAGAGATAGAGAGAGAGAGAGAGTGTGTGAGTGAGGCTGTCTCACGTTGCAAGACAACGTGCAAATGCTTCAAGTTCATTAAATTTGGGCATATAAATTTCACTTGGGCCGCAAACCGAAATCGGAGTCAAATGGCTCTGGAGGCATTTGCCAACATCTACATCGACACACACACACACACACACAGACACACGCACACCTACACACACACACACATGCATAGTTAATAAAGGCTGGAATTTGTGCAACTGAAGCCGGGCACTGACTGCACTGCACTGTTTGGTTTTAATGAACGACACGTCGCTGGCATCAAAAGTTGCAACGATCTTTAGCCCCATGCCCCATGCCCCATGCCCCATCCCTGGCTGGTTGTGTTGTTGCTGCTGCTGCAACCGGAACTGCAAACTAATCAAATTTATATGAGCCTTTGTGAATAACTAAAGAATTAAATGTAAATTCCAACAAATCAACAAAAGCAACTAAATTGTTATGTGACATATGAATAAATAAAAATCGAGTTTTACCTTTCTCAGTTATTCACAATAATTCCAGGAATTCTTAATCAAAACTCAAAGCAATCAAGAGTTTTTTTTTTTTTTTTTTTGTTTTTTTTTTTCATCAATTTTTGCCATACGTGACAAAGGAATTGTTGTAACTAAATATTAAGTCTTGGCTGACGTCTCGATGGCTTACGACTCGGATTCCGCCTGAGAGCCTGCATTCCACACAGAGAACAAGTTAAAGCCATGTGCTAAACTGACAACATTTTGAGCTTCAATTTAATATTACACAGATGCCAATGCCTAGGGAATTGCACTTTATGCAAATTAATGCCGTAGCCTCGCTGACTCGTCTACGTTTTCCTCATTTCATGTGAGCTTTCCATCTGCCTAACTTATCGCAATAATGAATCACGCTGTTGAGGCGTGGAAATTGCATTAAATGGAATGATTCGCGAGAAGAGCCCCAGAAGAGCCGATTAATACCGATTAGTCAACAGCTAGCAGTTATCGATAGCCGCTCAAATATATCGGAAATGGGTTTACTTCCCAGCTTTGCCACTCCTTGGCATTGATAGAGCATAAGGGGAATTCTGGCTAATTACGCTGGGCTTGAGCAATGTGAAAAGAGCAAAGACGTTTCCTTGCTTCAGGCCACTTTTTGCCACTTTTCAATATCAGCTTTGGACTTGTTTATATTTATTTATAATTTATATTTATAATTTATTATTAAAACTATTCATTTATATATTTAAATTATATATATTATATTATTTTTATATTTACATGATTGATTTATTTATATTCATTTAATAATTATATTATTTATGTATTCATATTTATATTATTTATATATTCATTTTATTTATATATTTATACTATAAATATCTTTGTTATTTATATATTCATTTTATTTAAAAATATGTATAATATATATATTTAAGAGCAAATTTTACTGCTTTCTCGTGAAGATCTTATGCACAGAAGGGAAATGATGGGTTCGAGCAGCTTTAATTGCTGTTAATATGTGGTCAATCAGCTCTGGCTCTAGAGTAGGCAAAGCAGCGAGGCAGACTACTCCCTGTGTGTGCGTGTGGGTGTGGGGGTGGGTGTGGGTGTGCGTGTGGGTGGCTCTCACTTTGTCCTGCCGCTAGCATTATTTGTTTGCATATGCATTGACGTATTTGCCGAGGCCAGCGAAGCGTGTGATTAAATTTAAAATATTTAAGCATATTTTACGCGTTGACTAAAAAACTGGCCATTGACCAAGTGGCGGCGGACACGCCCCCTACACTCAGCCAACCAGCCTCCGACAAGCAGCCCCTGCTGCATACTGCCACTCAGCCCCGCGGCAGCAGTTGCCGCACAATGAAAATAATAACAATAAAAAATTAACTGCAAACGGGCAAAAAAATGGCGCGCAAATTAAAAAGAAAACCAAAACGAAAAATGCAAAAAAAAAAAATAACAAAAAAAAAAATGAAAATACACAAAAATGCAATGAAAATGCGCCATATAAAAATGTAAAAAATGCACGCAAAAAAAAAAGGAAAAAAGAAAAGGCCGAAAAAAAACAAGCTTAAAAAAAATTGGAAAATATAAGCAAAAACAAGTAACTAAACTCTAGTCGAGACTGCTCGACTAAGAGATACCCTGAATCCATTGGGCTGTAATACCAATCATTAAGAGCTTCATCTATTCAATAATAGTAACCAACACATGCACACACACACACACACACAAACATATGCATGCACGTAATATGCTCACTGCGCAGTTTTGCAGCTGCAGAAGAGGCTGTACTATGGAAACTTTATTGCTTAATAACTTTTTTTCTCGACCTATGTTTTTAATGAAATTTTCGGGGAATGATTATGACATCCTAATGTACCTATTTGCCAAATTTCAAGTCTCTAGTATTTGATATACGTGAGTTATCGATTTTGTTGAATTGTGGGCGAAAGGGGCGTGGCATCAAAAATCCAAAAATGACGAAATGTGCGGATTCAATATAGCAATCAAACACAACTTAGTGCACGATTCTATCTTTAACGGTGTGCACGCCAGACCTCAAAAACAAAGCGATATTTTCGATAGTTATCGATAAAAAAAGAATGGGATGAGTTATCGAAAAAAAAAAATAAACTCGTACAGCGTATGGTATTATCGAGCATTTTGCTTTTTATTTGAAGTCTCTAGCTTTTGTGGTTGCAGAAATCCAGGTGTTTACACGGACGGACGGACGGACGGACGGACGGACGGACGGACGGACGGACGGACGGACGGACGGACGGACGGACGGACGGACAGACGGACAGGGCTAGTTCAACTCAGCTCGTCGAGCTGATCAAGAATATATATACTTTATGGGGTGTGGCACGCCTCCTTCTGCCTGTTACATACATTTGCACAAAAACATTATACCCTGAAATTTCCATTTTCAATGGATTCAGGGTATAAAAAGGAAAAGCGTAAAAAATGTAAGCAAACGGCGCTGAAAATGCACAATTGTTTACGGCCACTGGATCGAAGGGGGCGGCATCGGCAGCGGGGCGTGGCTGAGCGGGGCGAGCGAGCGCAGCGGCTGAATGCAGGGTAGGCTGATAGGCTGAATGGCTATGTCCGCGGGCGTCTGTGTCTTCATGTGTGTGTGTGTGTGTGTGTGTGTGTGTGTGTGTGTGTGTGTGTGTGTGTGCGGCAAAGGCTTGCCTTGTTGTCTGCTAGGCATGTGGAAAATCAGCGCCAGCGAAGCGAGCGACGCGGCAAACAGACAGCGAGAAAGAGACGCAAAAAGACACAGGCGAGAAGAAAGAGAAGAAAGAGAGGTAAGATATATACACACACACACACACACACAGACACACACACGCAGACGCACACATAAACAGAGCAGCAGCGCACACAATATGTTTCCAATGTAGCACATTTAATATTAACTTTTCGAATTTATTTTTATTTCCGCTTGGCGCAAATACATTTGCTGCATGCCCATGTGTGTGTGTGTGCCTGTGTGCGTGTGTGTGTGTGTGCGTGTGTGTGTGTGCCACATTCATTTCGCTTCATTTCTTGCTTTCTTGCAGGAAATTACAGCATGTAATTTGCATTCAGTTGTAAAGTGAAATGGAATAATTTCACGTTGATGCTGATGGGCGCTCCACAATTTACCCACCAGCTCCACTCAGGCAGCATTCTCCTGCTCTACTTTTCGCTGTGTGTGGTCGATATGTGCATGTATGTCTATGTGTATCTGTATGTGTGTGTGTGTGTATTAATTTCTCAATCATTCAATCATACATTCTCGCAGGCTTCTCGCTCCTCGTTCAGTTTTGAGTGTGTGAAAAAATTTGACATGCTTTTAACCAGCGACAACACAAGTGAGAGAGCCAGTGTGTGGGTGTGTGTATGTGTGTATGTGTGTGTGCAGAAACGCGGAAGTTGACACTTTCATGTCTAATGGAGAGGCTCGGGCAAAGCGGAAACAGCAGCAGCGCCGTGCGACGCGAGACGAGAGAGTCCTCAACAGCCACCGCCACTGCCATCGCCGCCCCAGCTCACAACTCCACTCCCATACTCTCGCCCCGCTATTTGTCTCACACTCTTTTTGTAGCAGGCCCATTGCAGCTCCAGTTTCAAGTCAATAGCTTTTTGTGGGTCGCAAGGGAAAGGCAAATTTGAATAGCATTCACACTCTGCATGTTTTCTTCACATTCCTCTTAAGCGCCGCGACGAGAAGGAAATATTTAGCGAGATGCGTGGACACATATCGATTATATATTGCGATATGATGTAGATATATATATATATATATAAGTATAAATGATGTTCCCTTAATATGACGCTGATCGATAGCGGCAAAGGCTGCGATATTTTCACTCCTTTTTCGATTGGGAGTTGGAGTAACGAATGGTCAGGGGTAGTGAGGCTACAGCGACCAGTTCGATTCATCGCTCGAGTATATTGAATTGCCGTTTGAATATTCAGCGAGCGCCGCAAAAGAATTGAATGAAATGTTTCCCTCATGCGGCGCGGCACTTTGCATTTTTTAGTGCAATTACAAATTGATGTCGGCACGGATGCGCGAATCCCATTCAGCATCACCTGGCCAGCGGCAGTGTAGCTCAGCTGTCAGCGGCAAAAAGTTGGCCAATAATTTCCCAATGTACAAAGATCACAGCCGACGGGCTCGTCCCGCTGCAAATTAGATTTGGTTCACACACACACACACACACGATATTGCAGCATGCCGGCATACCCCATCGATGCGCCGAGCATGTGTGCAGGGTATAACAATAAAACGAGGCAATGACCCAGCAGCGAGCGTCCTGATGCCCGTGGGGTGGTGAGGCGCAACTGCAACACGAACTGGATAATGGGCGCAAGATCAAGAGCAATTGCCGGAGTGAGCTTTACGGCTCCTCTTTTTGTTGCTGCCGAGCTCAGCGTCGCATTTAATACGCCAACTCGTTGCACTTCATTCATTATTGATGGCAACAGCAGCAACTGCTAAATATTGACAAATTGACAGAGATTACAGATTCTCTCTGTCACTGCATCTATGAGGCAAATCAGAATGTCAAAAATACATTTTTCACTTGCTGAAATTATCAAGAAAGTACGCTTTGAGTGAGTGACAGACTACAAGCTCAGGCTCAGTGCCTAGATCTTGCCTATTCGATATCTGGATTTTCTCACGTCTCGTTGACAGACAAAAAGTAAAATAAAATATTTATCGATTCGGACAGAACCTAATTTTTTTTTTTTTTTTTGTGTCCTTCGCAAGTTCTGATCCCTGAAGTCTGTGGCAGCTATCGATTATTGGAAAGGTCCCCAGCACTGACCTTATCGATAAGCGCCCGAGCCAAAGCCTCATTTTCGTTTTGCTCGTCAGCTGGATAATACGTGCCACGTGCCAAGAATTATTAACAATTAACAAAGGAAATTTTCTGCAATATCTCAAAATGAGCTCTAGGCCAGAAAAAGTGGTAAGTCTATAGAAAATAAATGAAGAAATGCATGAAAATTAATTTAATCTATTTATTATAAGATCAAGAAAATTGTACTTCCTGAGTGTTATGTGTTCGCGTCGAGCTCGACTCTCGCAGAGATCTGTGCGCTTGGCGTCTCTGAATTGGCTGCGGTCAGCGGCGAAGTGGCTGTGAAACGTCGCAGCTCTACACCAAAGACTGATGCTGCAAAGCCTCTTAAGAAGAAGAAGAAGAAGCGCCAGGCACCATCGAAAAAGTAAAATGGAGGACTAGAAGCGAGAACTCAGAACCAGAGAAAATAAAACCTTTGCAATATTAAATATGCAATTTGACAACTGAAATCCAAAGATTTTTTAATGCCACAAATGGGAGCTAAAAGCTAATTAAGTGCTGCAGGGGCAGCTGCTGCATGACGTGGATAATGTGTACAGTCGCGCGCTGTTTGACAAGTCGCCGTAAGTTTTGGTGACGCACGTGTGTGTGTGTGCGCCGGTGTGTAAGTGTGTGTGTGTGTGTGTGTTTCAATTTGATGGAGATTCGTGTCGGTTTCACTGTGGTCATTGCCGCAAATGTTTTGCTTAACACCTTCACGTGATTCCGGCATTTATTAAATTGTTTTGTACTTTGTTGCCATTTCCGTTCGCGCTGCACGAGACCCCGAAACATGCGACGTGACAAATGATGAGAGGCTGCCGTTAAGAGGGCGAGGCTGGGTGGCAGCTAGTGCGTGCATGTGTGTGTGTGTGTGTGCACAATAATGAGGCATATTTACAAATGCATTGCGCTGCCAACGGCCCCCCTCTCCGGTTGCGACCTGAGCTCTATCTCTCTGAGCGGCGACTGCGCCGGCGGGTGGCAAATTTGTATTTTAAATTATGCGCATCTCTTAACGGGGCCAGGTCGACGGGCGCTGGCTGGTAGGCGGGGTCGGGGCGGAGCGGGGTCGGGTGTGCTGCTTGGCAGCTTGTTGTTGCCCACAGGGACCACGTCCTGGGAGACATCCAGCGGCGCGTTTTAAAATGCGACGCATGACTTTCATTTCACGTTTGTTTACTTCGCATGCGGCCGCGTGATTTTGCGAGAGGGACAGAGTTGCGGGCTGCCGACTGGCTATGTGTGTGTATGGAGTTGGCTGGCAAAGGCAGCAGAGGGGTGCGGCCGCTGGAGGAGCGGTCGTAGCGCTTGGGGTTACAGGTCGCGGCACGGCGCGGCACGTGTCAACAGTTGGAAATGGGTTTTTAAGGCGCCGCAACGTATGCTACAGTTTCTTGGCTTCAACTTTTGTTTCAATTACCGTTACCTGTTACCTGTTACCCAGTCACCAGCAACGGCCCCAACATTGGCGCCCGCTGCCCCAAGCCATATCTCATGCTCGCTCGTGACCCGCAGGCAGCGCGTTTTTATGACTCGAAAGCGTGTTCATAATGCGGGCTACTTAGTACGTGTCCAGTGTTGCACAGCGCACACATAGAGTGTGGCCATGCAGTCAGCTTGAGAAAATGTGGCCACACTGACTGGCTGTTTTCTCAGCTGTGACTTTAGATTATTTCGATTATTTCACATGCGAAAAGTTGATTAGATTCATGCACTTTAGCTCCACCTGCCGTCTGCCTGCCTACCCAAGTCCAGGCCTATTCAGGGCAAACTTACAGGTGCGATACGGAAGCCGAGACCTTTCGACACACTTAGGTTGACTTAGTTGCAATGCAAATAGCAGAGCCTCCGCCTAAGCGCTTGTAATGTAGTCTATAATTTAGCTATAACTTAATTTAGAGCGAGATCTCTTTCTCTCTTTCTCTCTCGCTCGCTCCACTAATGAAATGGGAACTGTGAAAACAAACAAGGTCTCGCCTACAAGCAGACAATTAATACAGTTTGTGTCTCTCTGTGCGTATCAATAATAATTGTAATAGTTAAATGTTGAATGCCGAATGAGTGAGTGGCATTGTGGTGGGGGCAGAGAGGGGCTGGGTGGAGGGGGGGGTGGTGGTGTTGCTATGTGTCGGTTCGGGTGCAATGAATAAATCAAAGTTGTTGCCACAACTAAGTGCACTCCGAGTGCCATTAATAATGCCCGCTGGCCATTGGCATTTTGGCAGCAGCAGCAGCAGCAGCAGGCAATCGGGGTCAGTGCATAACCCGGTTACACTCTTCATGAAAACCCTACTCCCCGTGTATGTGTCTGTAGTCGAGGAGCAACCGCCCAACCTATGGCTCAGAACACCCAGTTGTCTGCATATACATATTGCATGTGGCCTAATGCCGAGCGATTAAAGCCAAGTTAGCCAAAGCTCTCGTGTGCTCGTGTCATGCATTTTTCAAAGGCAACGCTTGTGTCCAGCACACGGACATTAATATTAAACAATAAATACCAACAAGTAGCTGAGCAAACAGTGGACAGACAGACAGACAGACAGGCAGACATACAGGCAGACAGGAGGCGGAGAGAGAGGGGAAGTTATGGGAGTTTAGGTTCCCAAAGTGCTCGCTGGCATAAATGCATCGTCAATTAATGTAAATTAAAGGGAAAACCAAATTCCATTTCCGTTTTAACAAGACACTTAATTACATAATGGAATGAATGGACACACACACACATACATACACAGACACAAACACACACACACAGACACACAGAGGGGGCCTTTCTGTTTGCTAGCAACTATGTTTAGAATTTACTTAACAAGATGACGACAAGAAGTGCCCGAGTTATAGACCATTACAGAGACAGTATGGACACATGCAGTTGGCATTCATGCATATTACTCATACGCCATGTGGCACACACGCACACACGCACACACGCACCCACGCACCCATGCACCAGGCGCTCAGACATTTTAGTTGCGGCCCTCGCTTCGGCTGCAGCTCTAGCTCTAGCTACAGCATCAGTTTGGGCTTCGGCTTTGTCAGGTATTTGCATTTGCATTTCGCATTTGCGAGTTTGTAATTAAATTTCAAGTGCAATTCGAGTTTATCGGCATCAGCCATTCCATATCTATGCCGCTCCTCTTCCTCTCTCCCTCCCCTACACACACTCACTGGTTATCTCAAGCGCTGCGTGTGTGTGTGTGTGCTTGTAATCCTGCCAATTTGACTACTCAACTTGTAATACTCGGCTGCTCATCCAATTTTAATACCCTGCAAACCTCCAACTGTCACAAATATCAGCTCTCTTCCTATAAGAAAAATATTAATCAATAAAGACTGATTCAAATTCTCACCCATTTAGCGCTGGGAAAATGTCTTAAATAAATAAAAGTAAATATTTATTTATATAAATCTATTACTAGGTATCTGCTAGTCGAGCAGGATTACCTTTTGCTACCTGGCCAAACAGCTGCCAAAGTTGAAACCTTCAAACACATTTTATTGTTGAATACTATTTTAATATTTGCCACAAAATAGTTGCTTCTTGTATCAGCTAATTGTTGTTGTTGTTGCCGGATTATCTGGGGCATACGAGTGGCTGCAAATGAAATGAAATTGATCACATCAGCGCTGCTAGCCAAGTGCCAATAGCCCAAATATGTAAATTAGCCGATAATTTTGCAACTACAAATCACCAAAATACCAAAGCTCGAGTGCGAAACTTCTAAACATATAAATCGAATCGGCGTGCTGGACGAGGGCATTCCGAGTTCCGAAACACACATATAATATGTGAATATATATAGTGTCTATAGAACTCATAAGCAAGGCCTCATGATAGTTGCAGCGCAGCTAAGAGAGGAAAAAATAAATCTTGGAGCCTTGTCGCCCTTGGAGCTACATAGCTCAAGCTTACTCTGTTTATTTGAATGTATAGAAAGAATCTTTGTTGGCTTATGACAGTTTCATATATATATATATATATATATATATATATATATATATATATATATATATATATATATATATTTTGTTCTTTAAGCAATGGAATATAGTCTTTAGTATTGGAATAAATTGAGTGAATTTCATTTTCATTCGTTAATTTGTGTGCATTTTGTTTTGCACACATAAAAATCAGATATGTTGCATTAATAATTATTAAACAACTATTGTGATTTATTGTTATTATTTATTCGGGGCGAGCTATGAGAATTTATGGATAACCATTAACAGTTATCGCATGCGAAGCGAGCGACGGCAACTGCACAGCTAACTCTTTCAGTTAAATTTGTGGGCGTCGCCCCACGCCCCAAGCCCCACGCCCCATGCAATTTGTAGCATGGTCGCAAACCTCGACAAGTGTGTTTATAGCAACCGTTTTATGGCTGGCCCAGCAAAGAGAGTTGCTCACAGTGGCAGAGAGGGAGAGAGATAGTTGGGAGAGTGACAGCGAGAGAGAGAGAAAGAGAGAGTGTGTGTAAAATGCATTCGGAATACTGCAGTTGCCGCTAATAAAAATATGTAAGTGTGAAGATTAATAGCAGCAGGAACAGTGAAAATGAAACAAATACAATCATAAATAAATGCATAATAATACCGAATGAAATGTTTGCATGAAGTAAAAAACTATTTTTTCAAGTCTACAAATAATCAACTGACTAAAGCGAAGCAAGCATTTTCAACTCATAGGAACGATATGGAAAACAAACATATTTTTAATATATATAATAAATAAATTGAGGCTAAACACACACAAAAATATAATAATTATACCTAGTCCATTTCCATTTGTTCCTTATAAAAATAACGACGTTTTCTTTAAGAAATGTATTTCCTCTCATAGATCACCATTAATATCGTAAGACAAGCTTAAAATATTTTTACTCTTCGACAAATGACTGTTTCAGTTTTCAGTGTTCCAGTTACTATTTAACATATGCAGCTCAATTTGCTAGAGTATAAGGCAATTGTCTCGATTTCAGTGTTGCAAACGTTTACCATAATATATATCTGACACAAATTCAGTTGATGCCTCAGTTTATTAAAACTGTATCAATTTCAGTGCTTGAAGCAAGTTCAGTTTGCCAGTTTGCAAGCAGAGCATCAACTCAAGTACCGTCGCTCCTTAAAGTGCTCAACAATAAAAATAAACACATTTTACTTCCTTTTTTTTATTGTTTGTTTCACTTCCAAAACGTTTCGCAAGTGAGCAAATATGCAAGCCAATTGCAAATGCCTAAAACTTGGCCACAAAATGCAAATGCCGCGAATTCGCTTAAACGATTTTGATTACTTAAAACGCAACTGCAACAGAAGCGGAAGCAACAGCAACAATAGCAGCAGCAGCAACAGCAGCAATAAAAGTAATAATAAACAAAAAGTGGAAAAGCGAAATGGGCAGAAAATACAAATAAATAAAGCATTTTTTATATTTCCGGCGCTGTTGCATGCAACAACTGCCGCCAGCTCGACATGCTCATCATCATGACGATGATGTTGATGTTGATGTTGATGATGGTGATGGTGATGATTATGATTATTATTATTATTTTGGCTCCGGTCTCTCTCGGTCTTTGTCTTTGGGTTTGTCTTTGGGTTTTCCGTCTGCTGCATTTGCAATGGAAATGCCCCGCGCTGCCGTCGCAAGCGAAATGCATTTTAAATGCGACTTTTTCCCCCGCATACGAAATGCGCGTTGCGAAAATGCAGCAACGCTTACCCCGTTACAGCACGAGCGCCTCCCCCTCCACTGCCCAGTAAGCCCCCCAATACTCCCAGTCGCTGCCCACTTAAAAGTCGTTGACAATTTGGCGTCGACGATGAAAATAAATAAATAGGCAAAAGCCCAAAACGCGGCTCCAAGCTGAGCCAGCCAGTCAGTCACCCAGGCAGCCAGCCAGCCAGCCAGCCAACCAGCCAGCCAGCGCAAGAGCCCACTCGCATTACTTGCCCCGCCTGCTGTCCCCAAGTTTGAGTTGCGCCACCCAACCCCATCCCTTCCGCTCGCATCCATCCCGAGCAACCCCGTGCAGCCGTTGCAGGCATGCAAATATTTAGATTAATGCAAGACTTTTGCAACAAAATACGCGACGCGCATATTGCCAAACAAAATTTTTATTTATGCCATGCAGTGGGCGTGGCCAATGGGCCAGAGCCGGGACAGTAAGGTGTGGCCGCAGTTGGCCACGATTGGTTCTGTCTGGCCAAGGCACTTGATGACAAAAATTCGTAATCCGCTTTTTATGCTTTCTGTCAGTTTTCAACTGGCGTAGCCAAAAGCTGAGCTTTAATCTATATGGCATATCTTAAAGTCTGACTGGGTCTCTGCTTAAATATGCGATCTTACCATCCATAGTGGCTTATCTATAATTCCTATTCACACATATTTCATGGAGCCTTTGATTTATGTTATTTGCATGCCTGAAATCGTTATATGAACAGGCCCAAATTGACATCTTGAAGTGCAGCCAGAAAAAAGTTACCTGATCGCCGCCATATATTGGCAGTGCGAGGGCTTTCAATTCGGAATCTATTAAATGGGGACAGTAACTGAATTCAATGAACAACAGGAAATTTTCAGACTAGAGGCAAACTGCCCATTGATTGCCTGCTAGTTGGGTGGTTTGCTGGTTTGGTCTCCGCCTGGTTGGCTGTTTGGGTGGTTGGGTGGTTGGGTGGTTGGGCGGTTGGGCAGGCGACATCATAGTTGCAAACGGTTGCCGTAGCTTTTTGGCCGCCGCGTCTATATGTCAAATTAATTGATGACCAATTTGCGTTTTCAATTAAAAGCAGCGCACACTTTTTGCGCAGATACGATTTCAGTTTTGTCTCGCATACCTTTTTCTTTTCTCTCTTTGCCCATTTTATGTATACCCTGTAAATGGCACACAGCCGAAAGTCGTGGCTGTCGGCTGCAGAGCTGTCTGTGGATGATCTAACGTCCGCTGAGCTGGATTGCCATGTTCATAAATAATAGAAAGTAGTAAAAGGCAGGAATCAGTTTGTGTTCAATATATAGTAGTCGAAAAGGTAGTAGAAAATTATAGCTAGATAGATTTTGCCTTCTCTCTATATTGAACTAGATAGAACTAAATATACTTTGCACTAGCTAGCTGGGGCGTAGTAAAAAGTAGTAGATATATAATAGTGACGTGCATTCAAAAGTAGTAGATATATATTAGTAGAAAGTAGTGAAAATTAGTTGAAGATCTATTTCAATTGGCTGTATTTTATTCTAAGTGTATTGCAGTAGACGCTACAAAGGGTAGTAATGAATGGTAAATAGTAGTAGACAGTAGTAAGCAGAAATACAAGATTTACGTGAATGAAATTTATTCATTCATTCTCGTTATATGTTCATAAAAAGTAGTAAAGGACTTGAGTCGAGCTACCATTTAGAGCTAGGTAGAAGACAGCTTGGTGAATTAGAGTGGTAAAAAGTAGTATTTAGTAGTCTTTGGTGGAATTAGACAACTTCAACAGGAGTAGAAAGTAGTACAAAAGTTTAACTCACTTTACCAATATAAAACTAGGCTAGAATACAAAAGGTAGTAGGGAATGGTAAAAGTAGTAAAGGACCATATTGAGCTGTTTTTATATTTTATATATATCTATATTTTGGCTCAATTTTAGCAACATTTTTATTGACTACTTCAGCTAACAATATTATCCTTTTTAGCCATGCCATCAACTTTGGTGCTTGCGCGGTAGGTGACGGTCGGGCATGGCCAAGGACTGCGTATTCTCGCTTGTTTTGTTACTCATTTTTGGTTGCTGTTCTTGCGAACGGTTTTCAGCACGGAAATTGCCCCTTTTGGCAAAAGCGATGAAGTGCAGCCGCAGACGTGGGCAGCGCATGGAGCGTTTATCCTTGTACGCGTCCTTCTCGTCACTGGAGTCATACCATTGAATTGTGTTATAATGCAAAAAGCTCTTTGCTTTGGCCTCCATCGACGCTAGTTGGCTCTGGCCATCTCTGTCGACCGGCGACTGAATGTGATTCCGTTTCGAATTCTGGCTCCGATTTCGTTTCCATTTAGGGCACCCCCCCAAAGCCCCTCTAACCGGCCCCATCGACTGCTACATATGTGACAGATGTGGACGTGGTCGCGCTCAATGGCAAAGCTTTACAGCGTTTCTTTAATTAAGTTCAACAATTTGTAGCCAGTTGTCGACATAATAGACTTTTGGCCATTTCACAGTCGAGCCTAGCCTCTCTCCTTCCTCCAAAATTCTTCGGAATGTCATTGAACCAGACTTTATATATTTGCATATATATATATATATATATATACTTTTTTTTTTTTGTTCAATGTAGTATTAAAATTGACAGCCAAAGCCAGACTTGAAACTTTCTTAAGCGACTTCGTGTCCAAGGATTATTAAAAAGTCAAGTCATAAATGCAAAATGGTTTCTCTTAACATCTGTCGTCACTTCACTTGCATTACATTTAGGTGAGAATAGCCCAGGCATACGGGCTGCCATTGGCTTAGACGGAAATGTTGTTGAAGCTTAGGGCAATGCCTAATTGTACTAAAAGCTAAGCCAATGGAGGAGCGTTTCACCTGCCAAATGAAACGTCAAATAGGATTAGAGCAATGCGATTGCAAATTTATCGACGGCAAGAAATGAGGAGCAGAAGAAAGCAGCCGTCGGCTTCATTAGAGGACGAGCTGGCGAGTCCTTTCCTGGGAGCTGGGAGATGGTAGATGGGCTGGCAGTGCTCTCAAAGTTCAAGTGGCGGCAGCTACACAAAATGCTCTTAGATCTATTATATATAGGTGTGTGTGTGTGTGTGTATGGGCATGTTAAGGACATCGCCAAATGAAGTGACAAGCAACTTAACGCATTTAAATTAATTAAAAATGTGCTTAAGATGTTTTCGACTTGGCGCAGTAGATGGCAACAAAAGGCGTTTTGCCTGCCTGCCTGCCTGCCGGCTTGCCGGCTTGCCAAGCAGCCAAGCCGGCTCTGCTCGCCTGCCTGTCGCTGACAACGGTAGACGCGTAACAACAGCGCCAACAACAACAACAACAGCAAGTGCCTTGCAACTGGCAGCTGTAATTAGACAATTCACTCGCCACTCGCCACTCGAGTCTCAGGACCTGTTTTGGGTTTTAGTAAAAAAAAAAAAAATGAGAACGAAAAACGAACGAAAATTTTCCTTCGTTTTCTTATATTTTTTTTGTTCTTGTTGTTGTTGACGGCACAGATTGAAGCCGCGCCGCATTGGCGGTAAAGTTTTGCAACAGCGTCACGGAACTTTGTGTGGGAGTTGCTTAGGTGTGGACCCCGTCGACCCCCACGCAAAGCCTCATTGTCACTTGCGAGCGAGCAAGCTGAAAAAGTGTTTTAGCCTTGCTTTTGCCTTCTTGGCGCATCGACTTTTAAGTAGTTGCCGCACACCCAAACACACACACACACACACAGACAGAGACACACACACAGACAGACAGACGAACACCGAAATGGAGGTGGCGAGGCAAAAGTCGTTCGCTTGTAGGCGTTAATGAAAATGCTTGTAATTAGTTTTGTTTGTTGGCAATGCAGCGGAAACGGAAGTGCGCCAAATAATGCCAGCTTGCGCTTTTGCATGCATTGAACTAATTGATTTGCCGGTGCTGCTTCCACTCACAGTCACAGCCACAGCCACTACCGCGCCGAGGCCAGCCAGCCAGCCAGCCAGCCAGCCAGCCAACTCAACTCAACTCAACTCAACTCTCCTTGACACTGAACAGTCTCTGCCAGCTGCGGACTCCCATCTTCGAGTGCTTCCGCCGTAATGAATTTACTTCAAATCCAGCCGAAAGCCTTGAAGTCTTTCAATTGCACCTGCTCCTGTTCCTGCACCTGTTCCTGCACCTGCACCTGCACCTGCCGGCAAACATACTTCAGCTCGTTTGCTGTCCACTGACTGCAGCAGGTCTTACGCACTTGTGCTTAATTTGGAACTATGTGGAACTTCCCACAGTCGAATCTGCATATAAGTTGCTCTTCAAGGATATCAGAGAGCTGTTGGGAAATCATTCAACATGTGAACATGAAAATTGGATAGTATTTGAGCTCTATGAGCGGTGAGAGCCTTTCTTCATTGGTTCCACTTGAATAAGCTGTTTCGTCTGCATAAAAAGTCGCAGTAGGCATTCTCTCACTCTCTCTCCCCCTCTCTTTCTCTATCGCTATGTCTCACTTTCTTTCTCTCCCTCTCTTCTTATTTTATTCTCGTTCTTTCTCCCTCTTTTCCTATCGTTGTGACTCTCTCTTTATATATGAATTTGCTTCGCTCTCTTTCTTAATCACTCATTCAATCACATCATTCATTATTCCTCAGTCTCTATCTTCATTTCTCTGTCTCATTTTTTCTCTCACCTTTTCTCTCTCTCTCTATGGTTACTTTCTCATCTCTCTTTCCGTCTTACTATCCCTCTCTCTCCGTTTCTCTGGCACTCTTTACTTCCATCTTACTTTATATTTGCCTGTCTCTCTTTGTTTCTCTTACTCTCTCTGTCTTATCACCTCTTTAATTGTTTCACTCTTTCTCGGCCTTTCTTTATGAAACTCTTCCTGATTCTCTCACCTTCTCTTCTCTTTTTTTTTCTCTCACTTTCTCTCTCTCTCTCTCTCTCTCCCTCTATCTCTAGTTCTTACTCTATCTCGCTTCCTCTCTATTCCTTGATTTATCTCTTATCTCGTCCTTCCATCAATTTCTCTCTATCTATCTTTCTTTTCCTCATCTCCACTACATTTCTTTTTTTTTCTCTATCGCTCTCTCTTTCTCTCTGTCTATCTCGCTTTCCCTCTCACGCTCATTCACTGTAGTTTGCTCATCAACTTTAACACTTTCGACTGCTGGCAACTGAGATTTCTTGTTTATAACAGACTGTATTGGCAGCTAGACGAAATGGCCATAAGTAATTGGTAAAGAAAGTTGCATGCTGGCTAGCGCCAGGTGGCGCCTTTTCACTTTCAGTCGCCTAATTGCCCCAAATTTAATTTCCGCTTTAAGTTTGCCAACACAGTAGGCATAAATATGCAACAGCCACAGCCTCAGCCACAGGCAGGGCAACGGCAGCACAAAAACAAAGCCGGTTGGCGGTTGGGGTCTTAACGGAAGTTTTCGGTGGGTCAGAGGCAATGGCAGTGGCAGGGGCTGGGGCAGCAGTAGCAAAAGCAGTAGCAGTTGCAGGAACAGGAACAATTCATCATCTATATGACAAGCAGTCGAAAGCAATCGTTTTGTCATCTTCTTCTCTGTTGCTAAATTGAATATGCCGCCCCACACACTCGGCCCACCCCGAGGTGGAGCCCGTGTGTGACAGAGATGCATACAGACATTTCGAATGAAATGAATGAATGAGCACACACAGAGACACACACACACACACAGACACACACACACATGCATGCATTGTAAGTATGTGTGTGTGTGTGTGTGGGCCCGCTCACATATGCATATCTGTCGCCGCATTCCAAAATATCAGAGAGACTGCAAGGACTGGAAGCCATATCCTAGAGGGTAGACGCACGCATAGTCGCACGTTCAATTCGGGCCGGCAGGAAGGAAGCTTTACAGACTGATAGATGCTAAAGATGGGCTGGTTAGCAGGAGGGCTAAGGCGCAGCCACACCCACACCCACACACATACACCTAGTAGCTGGCACGCATACAAAGTAGGCAACGAGTTGACTTTAAAAAGCCTTTTCAACTGGGCAACAGGCCTAGGCCTCTGCCCACTGCCACGCCCACGCCCACGCCCACTCCGCCATCCACTCCGACTGTGACAATAGATCATCAAATTCATTACATTACATTTCATATGTCTCATTTGTATGGCGGGTTCAGCTGTGCGTGACCATTGCATTCATCAAAATAAACTAAATTCAAGCAACACGCACACATCTCCTCCCTCTTTCCCTCTCTTTCTCTCACACTCTCTCTCTCTCTGTCCCTGTTGTGGCAATTGATGCTTTATCATCAAAAGCAACCACCCGAAATCAGGAGACTTTTGCTCTGGCAACGCTTGAACCCTCTTGACCCCCCCTGTCACACCCCTGTTACACGCTGAGCTAGTAGCCATATCAGCTCGAGTGCAGTTGCCACCACCTCCCCCGCCTGCTGCACCACCAAAAACTGATTCAACCAACCCACTTGACCATCGACAGCAGCTTTGCATTGACGCTTGGCCCGCGCTGTCTAGACTTTCGCACACAAGTGTTTGTGTGTGTGTGTGCGTGTGCGTGTGTGTGTGTGTGTGTATTGATGTGTGAAATATGTTTGCGCTTTGCTTCATATGAATGTATTTTTTTTTATATAAACTTAAATCAAATTTCTTAAATGAGAAAAAGATTTGGAAAGCTGAAACTTTTTATAGACTCAAAAAAAAAAAGAAAAAAACTCAAGACAACAAAGAGATCCATAAAAAATTTTCACGCACAAAAAAACTGATATATAAATAGCTCAGAGTGCCCAACCAACTCACTTGGCGCTCCATCAATAATAATTTGTGGGCTAAACAAACTCCTACAGCAGCTCAGCCTTAGATTAGGAAAAAATTAAAAGCGAAAAGCTTAAAATCCGTTGCGCCTGCAGGTGAAACGAATTAAGCCGAGAACCCTTGCCTTGCCTTGCCTTTTCTCCTCCCTTTTTTTTTTTTTGAAGTTCTGGGCGTGATGCTGCCAAGTGGCTTTCAAAATGATGAAAATTAAGGATGCGCCCACACCACGCACCCCACGCCCCACTACAGCATTTTAGCCCACTCCAACACACGCTTCGATTTGCGTGGCGTTCGGCTCGGCTTAGGGCCAGCCAATAGCAATTCAAGTTCAGCCACGCAGCCTCAGCCCTGACAATGGGGCAAATTATGCGCGAAAAGTGGCAGCCAGACGTGCACCGCCCAGCACCGCGCGCCGCAGCCCGCCCGGTCAGGTGGTGGCTTGCTCAACGTCCAGTTGGCCATAAAAAACTTTGCCAATACGCGACGCAGCAAACATGGATAAATTATGCCGACGCACTCGAGTGCTTATTGTGAACAGTCGCCTGCCCCGCTGCGGCAGACGGTTTCTTTTTATGCCACGCCCCACACTCTGCCGCCACCAGCCGCCCACTGCGTGCCTGCCTGCCCTGCGTTGCGTTGCGTTGCCATCAATACAAGTTGCCCGGCGCTTTGTTTGCCATATTCAAAGTCATAAATCATAAAACTGCTCGAGAATATTTTATCATAATCACATCAGGAAGCGAGGCCTGAGCGCTGCCTTCGAGTGGTTGGGCGCCTGATTGGGTGGTGCTCGGCGGACTCCGCTTCGAATCGAGTTCAATAGCAAAAGAAAAAGCAAAAAAAAAAATATATATATATATATATATATATATATATATGTGTGTATAAATAAAAATGACATTATCCATATTTTTGGCGTTAAGTGTTGTCGTTGTGTTGTTGTTGTTGTTGTTGTTGTTGTTGTATCTTTTAATTTGTGTTCCGCCTTCGCTTTGCTTTCTGCATTTGACAAGTGACTTTGTTATGGGGATGCCCTCCGCTTGAGGCCTGAGATCGGGTGTTGCATAATTTAAGCGACACACTCACACACACGCACCCGCACACCCACACACACCCGCACACTTACTTACTTTGCCTGCCAACTTGCATATGAAAGTCAATAAATAATTTTTGCCCAACTGTACAAATCACATTTGGGCTCATTAGGCATTCAGCCGAGGGCGGTTTTAATAAATGTATGTACCCAGCACAACGCCCACTGCTAGGCACGCCCCTTTTCAAGTTTATTGAGTGACTTTCAGTTGGCTCCAGCTAGGCTTTTCACGCCCAGCTCTAAGGAACATGAGCAAATCGTAGCATACTTTTGAGGGCGCTGGCCTACAGCTCACGCATGGGGGCTACGAACTGTGTTGTTTTATAATTCTCTAAGCCAAGTAAATATGTTTACTTATGAATACATGTATGTACTATTTTTTTATATTTTTAAATCTCTCTTTAACATTGTACTATTATATTTTATACTCTATTTTATTTAAGTCTCTCTTTTACATAACTAAACTGATTTGTGCTAGAAATGGATTTTCATGAATATTCTTAGTGCATCGCAATTTTCGCAGATTTAAATAAAAAAATTTTAAGACTTTTCTAAAAATATATTCCCATGTCCTTTGTTAATTTACAAACCATATTTTTGACTAAAGTTTTAAATTTAATTTTAAATTTCTAATGTTTTCTTAAACTTTCTTAACTTTTCTTTTTGATTGATTTTTTGCTAAGAATCAGAATTTTCTTCCTAAATTTCTGTGAATCAATCACAATCAAGCCGAATCTCTGCATGTCAAATCATTACGCTCAATCAAATAATTTTCACTAGGCTCTAGGCCCAACTTGAGCTTCACATCATGTTCTTCATTTTTCTGTTCTCTGAACTAAGCTAAGCTTAGTTTTGCTCTAAGTTTGCTGGTGTCAACATTTTTCAGATTAGCTAAAAAAACTGATGAATTTCTTGGTAATGTCAGGTCTTGAAATACGAGTAAACAAATCGTTCACAATGGCCATAAATCGCAAATTGGCAGGCAAAAAAGGAAAAGACTGGGAAAAGTGGAAAAAATACGTAATGCCAGTCAAAGGCAGGCGCAAGGCATCCGCTTTGCGGTGCAGTGGCATTACAACAATGGCTCAGGCACAAATTGACAAAAGCCTGATCAACAAAAAAAGCGAAGATGAAGAAGAAGAAGATGAGAAAAGAAGGATGAAGAAAAAAAAGGAGAAGCGAATAGATGAGGCGGGATGGGCGCAAAGGCTGGCAGCAATTGCTGCTAATGCTCTCGTTGCCAACATATGTTTTGGCCAAATGTTGTCATAAATTTTGAGTCGAGGCAACGACAGGGCCGAGCATGTGGACAACAAGCGCTGAGACTGAGACTCAGACAGCGACTGCGAATAAGGCTGAGCCTGAGCACTCCAGCCAAAGTGCAAAGAAACAATATGCAGTGCCAAAACGTTCAGCAGCACAACAATGGAAATGAGTGCGGTTGTCTGGCAGCAGGACTACGGATGCCAGCCAGCATCAGCATTAGGACGAGACTGGGCTGACTGGGTGAAAGTTGGCAAATGATCTGGCAGAAATCAGAGCCGCTTAAGAGCAGCACTAACCAAAGCCGACTTGCTGCATACTGACAAGCAGCCACCCCACACACACACATACTTATACTTGCCGTTGCCAACCCTCTGCGAGCTGTTGCCCTGCAAAGCGATTAGAGTCCGGAGGTCGACACAGAGCAGACGGGAGCAATCAGGCAAAGTGCCTGGCTGCTGTTGCAGTTCCAGTGTCCAGTGTGTTGGTCACGTTGCACCTGCCACACACACACACACAGAGAAAGAAGGAGCGAAAAAATGAAAGAGACAGACACACGCACACACACACACACACACACACACACACACACATATATAGCTAAAAATAATTGCATAATTTGCATATTATTTTCTGCTAAACATGCAAAAAGCCTCGCGCAACGTGTGCAACATGCATTCCAAATTTGTATGCGTGTGTGTGTCCGTGTGTGTGTGTGTGTGTGTGTGGGCCTGTCTGTGTGTGTACATTAAGTGCAAAGTGTAAATAACCAACTCAGCATAAATCGTGATTACAACATTTTGTGTGCGGATATTTGCGGGCTTGGTTTTGTGGTTTTAATTTAATTAATATTTTTTGTTTCAGACTCGGCCAGGCCGCTTCGTTGCGTTCGAGCTGCTCGCCATCGCCTAATGCACATACCCTGTATACACTGAATGGGCGAGGGGTATATAGGCACCTATATCTAGGATTAGTTGTAATCGCAAAAGAATTCTCAAGCACAAATATTTCTCATGTTTCTCTGCGGCTATCTTGGCCATAACTTGCGGCCTATGACAAGTTAAGTGTGAGTAGCTAAAAGCTTGACTCCCATTACAGGGCATCTCTTAGTCAGCCACAATCTGCAGCACTTGTGTATCTTTTTTTCTGCTCTCGTCTTCTGCTCTGCATGCCTCTGTCTGTGGTGTGTGTGCGTGTGTGTGTGTGTGTGTGTACTTTTTGCTCACTCACTCAGAACAACAAGGAGAACAACAAGGAAAGGCAAACAACACTCGAAAGCGCTTCAAGTGCTGCCTGTGGACTGAGGGTCTCGATTCTTGGGTTCGGGTTTCCCTTGGGCCGCTCAAGAGCCACTTTTGTCAATTAGTCAAACAGTTTGAATGCAGCAGCTAATGAGGTGATAATTGAACAATGCATATTTGCATATTTGCCATGAATATACATACACATATACAATATATATATATATATATATATATATATATATATATATATATGTGTGTATATGTACGAATTTATATGCACACAAATTATGTTGCTATTCAAGCTGTAATCCATTCAGTTTACAATCACAAATTTTGGAAATTAATTGATTGAAGTAACTTTTGAATGAAATCGCAGACGGCTGTCAGGCAGATTCAAACTGCAACTCGATAACTAATCGGATATGAATTTATTTCATTTGCCATTTAATGATTGTCAGCTGAAAAGCTTCTTAGCCTCAGTTTCAAGCAAATCAAATCAGTTTAATTAACGCATTTCATGTTTACGGAGTCTCCAATTACCTGCAACACTCTGTCAGTCTGACTGGCTAATATAATATATGTATGCACATACGTCCATTCGCTTATTCATTCAAATGAAACCTGAGCAATTCACTTCAAGTATTTGTTGTTGCAAATTACACAAAGGGAAATTTACTTAGGCTTGATTAAGCTCGCAGTTATTCCAACTATTGCTGCAACTAATCTTATATCGATACATATGGCATAATTCATACTCATTCGCATTGCATTTAGAGAACATATTAGTTGTGAGATGTGAGCTTGGATTATCTATTCGCTTCTTGCATATGCAACATTTTGATATGTTTGCCAAGATCTCATTTGCAGGCTTAGAGTCGAGAGAAGCTTCAACTATAGTTGGTGTTCAAAGAAAGGTGAAGAATAGAAATTGTGAACTCATTTCACTAAGTTTACTGGAATGTTGACCATCCTTTTTTTTCAATAACTCATCGTATTTCCTCGACTTTGATTTGTGAGCATAGATTGAAGATTATACAAGTTATAAAAATTGATTTGTGAATTTTAATAATTTTTATTTATTTTTTGATTTAAAAAAACGCATTTAAACAAGTCTTTAGCTCGGGCAAATACACACATATGAATAGCATTAACGTGCTCTAAAATTCTGATTTAAAATATACATCTAAAATAAATAAGTTCCCATAGTAAGGTCTCGGCTGCAGCCGCGATGCCGCTGCGTAAGATGCGCAGTAAGCAGAGCGTGTGTGTGTGTGTGTGTTGATTTCTATACATGCATGAAGCAAACTCATGATTATAGGTATATCAGCTTCTAGTCTCCACTTTTTATACCCTGAATCCATTGAAAATGGAAATTTCAGGGTATAATGTTTTTGTGCAAATGTATGTAACAGGCAGAAGGAGGCGTGCCACACCCCATAAAGTATATATATTCTTGATCAGCTCGATGAGCTGAGTTGAACTAGCCCTGTCCGTCTGTCCGTCCGTCCGTCCGTCCGTCCGTCCGTCCGTCCGTCCGTCCGTCCGTCCGTCCGTCCGTCCGTCCGTCCGTCCGTCCGTCCGTCCGTGTAAACACCTGGATTTCTGCAACCACAAAAGCTAGAGACTTCAAATAAAAAGCAAAATGCTCGATAATACCATACGCTGTACGAGTTTATTTTTTTTTTTCGATAAATTGTCCCATTTCTTTTTTATCGATAACTATCGAAAATATCGCTTTGTTTTTGAGGTCTGGCGTGCACACCGTTAAAGATAGAATCGTGCACTAAGTTGTGTTTGATTGCTATATTGAATCCGCACATTTTGTCATTTTTGGATTTTTGATGCCACGCCCCTTTCGCCCACAATTTAACAAAAACGATAACTCACGTATATCAAATACTAGAGACTTGAAATTTGGCACATAGGTACATTTAGATGTCATAATCATTCCCCGAAAATTTCATTAAGAACATAGGTCTAGAAAAAAAGTTATTAAACAATAAAGTTTCCATAGCGCAGCCTCTTTTGCGGCCGCAATACTGCGCAGTGAGCATATTACGTGCATGCATATGTTTGTGAGTGTGTGTGTGTGCATGTGTTGTTTACTATTAATGAATAAATGAAGCTCTTAATGATTGGTATTACAGCTCAATGGATTCAGGGTATCTCTTAGTCGAGCAGTCTCGACTAGAGTTTAGTTACTTGTTATACCCTGAATCCATTGAAAATGGAAATTTCAGGGTATAATGTTTTTGTGCAAATGTATGTAACAGGCAGAAGGAGGCGTGCCACACCCCATAAAGTATATATATTCTTGATCAGCTCGACGAGCTGAGTTGAACTAGCCCTGTCCGTCTGTCCGTCCGTCCGTCCGTCCGTCCGTCCGTGTAAACACCTGGATTTCTGCAACCACAAAAGCTAGAGACTTCAAATAAAAAGCAAAATGCTCGATAATACCATACGCTGTACGAGTTTATTTTTTTTTTTTCGATAACTCATCCCATTTCTTTTTTATCGATAACTGTCGAAAATATCGCTTTGTTTTTGAGGTCTGGCGTGCACACCGTTAAAGATAGAATCGTGCACTAAGTTGTGGTTGATAGCTATATTGAATCCGCACATTTTGTCATTTTTGGATTTTTGATGCCACGCCCCTTTCGCCCACAATTCAACAAAATCGATAACTCACGTATATCAAATACTAGAGGCTTGAAATTTGGCAAATAGGTACATTCGGATGTCATAATCATGCCCCGAAAATTTCATTAAGAACATAGATCGAGAAAAAAAGTTATTAAACAATAAAGTTTCCATAGCACAGCCTCTGCTGCAGCCGCAAAACTGTGCAGTGAGCATATTACGTGCATGCATATGTTTGTGTGTGTGTGTGTATGCATGTGTTCTTTACTATTAATGAATAAATGAAGCTCTTAATGATTGGTATTACAGCTCAATGGATTCAGGGTATCTCTTAGTCGAGCAGTCTCGACTAGAGTTTAGTTACTTGTTTTTATATATAATATATAATACATAATATTTAGGATAGTCGTATGATGCGTTAAAGACCACTTCAAGCCTCAGCTTTGTATATAAATTATATGTATGAGGTGGCTGGTGCAGGCTTCAACGTCTCGACGCGAACTTTAAAGCCATGGGCAGAGTTTATGTCCCATAAAAATGAGTTTCTCTATTGTTTGGTTAGCAATGATATAACATAAAATCCTATATATATTATACAGATATTTATAGATACTAAAATATAATCAATAATAACAATAATAATAAAAATCTGTGTGAATAAGATTTAACAACTGAACCTTTGAGTCACTGAAGAGCAAGAATTTGTTAAGATTGCTTTTAGTTTGGGGTCTAAACAAATTCATAACAGGAAATAATTCTAGTTTGTGTTCGATTGACTGCAGTCGCTACAACAATTGCTCAATGCATTGCTTAAAAAACAACTGTGGCCCAAGATCTCACATCGATGTGGAGCCGAGAGGAGGGCCATTGGGCCACAGTCGGTCGCGCTGCGGTAATTGCTTTTGTTTATTATTATTTGAGGCAAGCGCAAATTTGGCGGCGCTAACAAATGGCTAAATAAATGCAAATTATCGCATAATTTCGTGCAGTGCAGCTGAGCGAGCTCTGTTTATCTCTCAGTCACTCCATCCCTCTCTCTCTCTTTCTCTCTCCCTCTCTCTCGCTAACTTTCTTTTTATTGATAGTGGCAACAATGCGGTTATGTAATACAGTGCAAATATTGCGTAAAACTCGGATAAATAAATTTAGCTGTGCATGCGCGCGCCTACCTCTCCCTCTCCCCCGCTCAGCCCCTCTCACTCACTCTCTCTCTCTCTCTCTCTCTCTCTCGCTCTATCTCTGTGTGTGTATTAGAAAATGCAAACGTGCAAAATCGCATTAAATGAGCATTAGCGCATTGTTGGTTTTTGTGCAGCTGCCACGCCCACTGTGCAACGTGCCAAATTGATGCGCCACATGCAAAAAAAATAAAAAATAAAATAAAAAAAATAAAACTCTGTTACACTAAGGCTTGCGATTCACTGCCTCTCTCTCTCTCTCGCTCTCTCTGCCTGTCTTGCTCTTTGGCTAACGCTTTGATCTTCAAGCTGAGTGAGCACGCTCGCTCTGCGGGTCAAAGTTCAGCGTGCTGCACTTCAATAAATTAATTTAAAGTTTAATTAAAAAATTGGTCTTTATTTTCAATTAGCGCCTGGTGGCTGCCTTGACCCTACCTCCGGCAGGGGTTCCTACACCCCACGCCCCACGCCGCACGCTCCCACCTTCGTCCGTTTTGCACTTAGAGTGCGCCCACTCCACGCCGCCCGCTTCTTCTTAATTAATTAAGCAAATTAAATTTATGCATGGGCCAACGACAACAACAACAACAACAAGATGAATAAACGTAAGAAGCATGGCACAATAATTATCAATAAAGCTTCTACCTTTTTTCTCTTTGTTGTGTTTTTAGCTGCAGCAGCGGAGAGACAACGGCAATGGCTATTAACTTACATTACCCAACAAGTGCGAGCGAGCAGCAGCCGCCGCCGCCGCCGCCGTCGCCTCAGCCGCCCCCGCAGCAGCAGCAGACAATGAGCTAAGGGGCCAAGAGTTGCGCTGGCCTTAGGTGTAGTGTAGAGAACGGATGGGGGCAGGCAAAGGGGGTTACGTGGCGCCCACTCACGTAAAAGAAACATTAACGCGGCATCTCGGATCGGACGACCAGGGCCTGACCGCCAGCAAAGCGCCTCACGCTCGCTTGCTCCCAGAGCTTGTTAGCCTCTCAATGGCAGCAAGGAGCTGGCAGGCGGCACGTGACCTGGAATCGAGTTCCGTTTCGACTGGCAGCGGCGCCTACTGCTGCCAAACGTGTCGCCATTTTGACTTGCATGCAAAGTGCTACAGCCAACAACTGGAGGCGCTGCCCTCCGGCCGCTGGCACGGCAAAAGCCAAAAGGTGAAACAGGTGAAGACTCTGACGCTCCGAGCTGACTCGCTCGCCCGTCTCAGGGGCTCATTCTATGTCGCTCTGACTCCGGCACTTGCACAGCTTCCTTTGAGTTGGTTAGCACTGACATCGTTATGGCCATGCGGGTCACATGCGCCCAGCCAGCCAGCCAGCCCAGCCAGAGGCGTTGTGCAGCAATAGGGAACTATCTAGTTGCTCGCATGCAAAATATATTTATCCATAAGACTTAAGACCTTACCGTGTCTTAGAGCAATTAATATGCTTCTGCTTATGCAATTTTAACTCATCTTGCCTTCATCATTTCATATGGAGTATTGACTTTTCCCATTGCTCCCATAACTTCTTCCTGCTCTAATGATCGTCTTCTGCTCTACCCCTGCGCTGCCTCTGGCTGCACGGTATGCTGAGGTCGGGCAACTCTGGCTCTGGTAGCTGCATATAGCAGCATGTATCCAAGCTGAACTTTGGTCTTGCGTGTCCATTAAGTTGTCTCAGGTCTCAGCGGCAGCTGGCGAAGGATGCCAATGTCAGGGCTGCAGGCTGACGAGCGGGACAACTTAATTTCCGACTAGATTTCAATAGCAACAAAGCAGCTTCATTTTAAAATATTCATAATTGGAGGGCAAAAAGCATTTGTCGTTTGTGTGCGATAAGTGCGCAGTCCAGCTGAGGTCGGTGCGATTTTTGCAGCTATGATGCACTAATTGCTCCCACGCTCACCTACACCATATACACGGGAGAGAGAGAGAGATGGAGAGAGAGTGAAAATGTGGGTGAAATCGATGGCAAAGGCAGCCAGACCTAACCCAACTCAAACTTATCCCCTGCCGCCGCCGCTGCTGCATCGTGTCAGTTGTAATAAACGTTCAAGTCGCTGTACACTATATAACCTCCCGTACTTTTAACATAAAGCTACCCCCGCACGTGCTCCGTGCCACTGCCAGGCGAAACAACTGGCAGCAGCAATTAGAAAATGTTACCAACTTAGAAATGCGTGGCGTCTGACTAAATGGACGTTAATGGCCAGCTGGCAACCAACTAATAGCATCAGCAGCAGTAGCAACAACAATAGCAATAACAGCAACGAGGACAATAATAAAATTATCGCCGTGGAAAGCATCCGCAAAACATGGCAGCGTGCGCATCCTTTTTCCGAATTGCTCATACGCCCAGGTGGCCGCGAGCCCACAAACAGCAGTGGCGGCGGCAACGGCAGCGGCAGCGGCAGCGGCAGCGGCAGCAGCAGCGGCATTGCCAGTTGTAGGGTACGAGGCCATTGGGATTGCGGCGGAGGCTAGGGCTCGCCATCTAGGCACATTAAAATTAAATTGCAAATTAAACATCAAAGTAGTTCATGGGCAAAATAGTGAAATGAGTTCATAATCGGATTTGACGACTTGTGAAATGGTTTTAAATGACTGGCAGCGCGTGATGCGGGCAAACGTGCACGCCGGCGGCAGGGGCAGCACTTAACCAACTTCGATGGATGGGGCACAGCAGAGAGCAAAAGCTTGTAACCACCGGACATGCAGGCAAAGAAACGGCCTAGTCGAAAGCGAGCCCAAGGAAACGGAGCCACAACTCATAGAGAAACTGAAATGGAAGTTATATTAGAGTTCAGTCAGTTCGTCTTCAATTTGGCGCCCCATCCAATTGGTGTCCTCCAAGCCCCAGCTCAATGCTCGGAATTGAATTGAATTGAAGTTGATAAGTTGATCAGGTTTTTGGCGCAGTGTAGGCGGACTTTGCATTTGTATTTCGCACTTCAGTGCCTCCGATGAGTGGTTGGGCAATATAATTCAAAGTACGAGTACCACATGCCCAGGGGGGGCAACGCCAGGGGCGCCGGGAATAGAGTTGCCTACTCTTTTGACAGAGTGACACCTTCGCTTGGTTACACACTTTTCCCCAATGATGTAGTTGTTGTTTTCGCCGGCTGCGGCTGCGTTTGCAATTCTGTAGTTGTTATTGTGCCCAAGTATACCCTGTACACATTTTCACTGTATATCGGGTATGTCAAGAAATGCTACGATTTTGCATTAAATCGAGTTCTACGATTTGTTTTATTTTGAAAATTATCTATGGATAAGGGATCAATCAAAAGAGTGTCAGTCGTTCTGTCAGTCAATCAGTCGAAAGACTTTAAATCAATTAATAAAGCAAGCCATCAGTTAGTCAATCAATGATTCACTTAAGCGATTGTCGATTATTCAGTCAATCAGAAAATGATCAATCAATCAATCAAGCGAGCAAACAGTCAGTCAATCAAACATCAATCATTCATTCCATCAGTCAACATATGGCATAATCAAGCAATAGTCAATCAGCCAATCAATCAGCTAGATTATTAATCAATCAGTCAATCAATTGAAAGTTAAACAGTTAATGATCAATCAACCAAGACTAAACTCAATCTCAGACAGTTCGTCAATCAATCAAGACTAAACGAACGCTCAAACAGTTAGTCAATCAATCAGTCACTTACTCAATCAATCTACGAGTCCATCAATCAATTGAGCCAATCAATCGCCAGATCAATTCCACAGGGTATCTAACAGTCCGGCAGAATCGGCGCTGCTGGCGGCCTAGTGATTCGTGATGTTGTTGTTCTCGTCGCAGTGCCACCGCCAATAAACATTAAAAACAGAGGCATTTCGAGGCGGCCCATCATTGAGCGCTCTGCAACTAACAAATTCTTCAAAAATCAATACATACAACAGTTTTAGTGTGTGTGTGTGTGTGTGTGTGTGGGTGGGTGTGTATGCGTGTGTGTGTGTGTGTGTGTGTGTGTGTGTGGTGAGTTTCGGTGTTTGGCTTCGCTGATGTTGTCAGCTTTTCGGTGGCTACGGCGGTCACAGCGCACGTCGAGTCAGGCGAGATGCTCTGAAACTGTTGGCTGCGGCCTGTTCCAGCGGTTGACTGACGCGTATGCGTTATTAAATCTGCATGTGTGCGTGTGTATGCGTGTGTGTGCGTGTGTGTGTGCCCATGTCTATGTCTATGTCTATGCGTGTGCTGACAGCAATTTGCGTATCAATATGGGCACATAATGCTTCGAAAATGATTTCCAAAATTTGCATTTAAATTAAAAATTATATTTGCAACACAAACAGACGGTCAGAGCGTCAGGCAGCGACGTAGCAGCGTGGCGGGATGGGGAAGGGAACGGTGAGTGGTGAACAGTGAGCGGTGAGCGGTGAGCGGAGCGAAGGCTGGGAGCGGTAGATGGGCAGGCCTGGCATTGCATAAAAACAACGTCAAAAAATGCAAATTTTGCAAATTTTAGCTGAAATTTTATCCATTAGTTGTTGGCCCAAAACTGCGTTGCGCATACGCAACGTGTGCCCGCAAGAGCAGCCCAGGACAAACCTAGCCTAAAATGCCACACACACGCACATGCACACGCACTCGCAGTGGTATTCGCATGTGCATATGCCAGCTGCTGTAGCTGCGACCCCGCCTCGCGCCCTCTGCCTGTAGTCCAGCTGCCACCAACGCTTGTCACAGCTGCGGCTTCTGTTTTTGATTAGACGACCAGCAGCAACAGCAGCAGCAGCAGCGAATTTCTGGCGCTGGTCGCAGCAACCGTTGCTCCATGTTGCATGTTGCACATTGCATAGCTGCCAACAAAAACAACGATGTCCCCTAGAAATCATAAGCCGAACTCTAAGCCCTAAGGCGACTCTCTCACTTCTGTTCTCTCTCCACTCTTCGCCCCTTGCCTGTTCCTTATAGTTTCTCTGTGTGCTTCTTGTTCTCTTTCTATATTTCTTTCACCTCATCTGTGCCTCTCTTCTTTAGTTGGCCGCATTCTATCTTACTACCTTCTTTATCTCAAACTCTCTCTCTCCACGTTTCGCAGTCTTTTACTTATTTTCTCTATAAAGCTCATTCTTCCCACTCACTGATTTCCTCTTTCTTTTTAATTTTCTTTCTCTCTCAATTTCAGTTTTACTCATTTAATCAGGGTCGATCTATCGCACTCTCACTCTCTGTCACATTTTCTCTCTCACTCTCTGTTACTTTTTCTCTCTCTCTCTCTCTCTGTCTCTCTCTTTCTCTCCCTCTTTCTGGCTGTTGTCAAAATTCCTTTAGCTCTTCCAAATAATACAAAAAGGAACATTTCTTAGTGCATAATCATAGTTTGCCTCCCTACCGCCATCCCTCTGCCCCATATTTCTCTCTCTTCCTCTCCTCCTTTCTCTGCACCTTACTGTCTATCCCTTTATCGCTTATTCTTAATTGCTCGAATTTCATTATCGAAATTTTCTAGTCCAAATGACAGTAATTCGAACTCTGCGAACTGCGAACTGCGAACTGGGAACTGGGACTGCGGCTATTCGTTTGTCATTGTCTATTGCGGCAGCACCTGCCACACACACCCCGCAAGCTTCACACACACACGCACACCACATTGCTTCCGGTTCTCGTCCCCACTTGACTGTTTGTTCAGCGTTCGCCTGTCGTCTGCGGCTGTAAATGAAGTTGTGTTTTAATTAAAATTCCAGACTTTATTTCTGTAATTATATTAACTCGCTGTTCGAATTCGCTCGCTCGCTCGTTGACTGGCTAGCTTGGCCAGGGCGGAGGCTCAGGCTTGGACTTGGACTTGTACTTGGAGTCGGACTCTGACTCGGACTCGGACTCGATCGATCTATAGACAGTGGGCGTGGAGCGGGGACGGCACTGCGGCGTTTCAGCGGCAACAATAAGGAAAAGATAAAACCATTAACGGTAAAGTGAAGAAATGTGGAAAACGTGGCAAAGGCATGCGGCAGCCCGAACAGAACTCTCAACTTTAGCACCCGCTCCCCAGTTACCAACTCCATCTCTGTTGTCCAGCATCCTGCTGTGTCCTCATTGGCATTGGCATCTTCTTGTGTTGCCTGCTGTCGTGCTGCCGCCTGCAAATGGTGTTAAAATTAATTTAATTGAATGTGAAATGAAATTTGTTTTGACACACACACACACACACCCACACACACACTTATACACACAAACACACACTTGTACACACAGACAGTCAGTTGTACAAGGACGCCTCGGCTGGATTGCTGTGCATTCCTTGGCTGCCATCGGATGTGCCTTCTTATTGTTTCCCTATCGCCAGCATCGTCGAAACAATTCACACAGCCTCACTGCAAACTGTCCTTTTTTGCCCAACTCCCACTCCGTCTCTCTCTCTCTCTATATATAGTGTTTTTTTACATTTCTCGTATCGCTGCATTTTAGAGTGAGAACAGATTCCTGGCCATTGAGGCCTGCTTGGCGCATACCTCAAAAATAATCTTCATCTGCAGCTTGTAAATCGACTAATGAACTTCTTAAGCGTATAAATTGAACTTTTAGTATACTGTATTATTATTATTATACTGTAGTATACCCTTAATATACCTATGGCACACTATATTATACTCTACTATACTATAGCCATACTATAATCCTAATGTATCGCACCGTATCATACTATATGTATACTGTAAGCGTACTATGCCATACCTTGATACTATACCATATCATACCATACCATACTACACTATACATATACCATGTCATAACATACCAATACCGTATCATGCCATACAATATGTTACCATACCACGCCATATAATATTACATCATACAATTCATATAGCATACCATGCCATACCATAACATACTAACCATGTCAAATCACTCACCATTGTCCCATACCATATCATAGATTATTATACTATATCATATAATTTACTATACCATGCCAAATCATACCATACCATATCATTCTATATCATACCATACTATATATATACCATGTCATATCATAGCATTATATCATACTCATACCATATCATACCCATACCATACAATATGTTATCATACCATATATTATAAAATTTATATATTCATATACCATATCATGCCATATATTCATACCATATCATAGGTTATTATACCATATCATACAATCAATACATCTCTATCTATATCACTCTATACCATAACATACCATAAGATACCATAAGTTACCAGACTATGCCATACTAATATGCTCATACAATCCCCATACCCATGCCATAAAATGCCATACCAATTCATACTCCAATTTATACTTTTAGCATCATACTTCTACTTCCTAAAGACAATTGCGCGAATGCTTCTTCGCGTCTATTGGTTTTGCTGTGTAGTAAATGTAATTTGGTTTTTCTCTTTGCTGAAATCTGTCGCGCATCCTTTTTTTATTTACTCTTCCTCTTCATTTGCATTTGCATTTGCATTTGCATTTGCATTTGCCTACATATATATGTATATTGTAGTAAATATATTTTAATTTTTGTTGTCTTCTTGTGGCTTTTTTTTCGTTTCTTCAATGGGGCGTCCTTCCATAAGTAAATACAATTGTTTTCGTTGTTTCAATCGCATTTTAATTTTTGCGGCTTTATGTTAATTGAAAAGCAATTTGACGGCAAACAAAATGCGACGAATCACTGCGCACAGTTCCAATTGTCTATATCTATTGCTGACTCTTTCGCTTCCACGCACATAATGCCAATTGACCATCTCTTTCCAGCGGCCCCGTGGCATATTCAATAGGCCTGAATAAACAGAACTCTGTGCATTTGAAATTGATAGATAAGCTATATTGAAATTTATATATATATAGATATATATATTATATATATATAGATAATATATATATATATATATATATATATATATATATATATATATATATATCTTGTATATACATGAATAAATATATATACTTATGTATATATGTATAGAGCTTGTTTATGGGTTTATATTCATTTTTATATTTATTTTTTTGCTATTGACTTTGGAATTTTCAATTAAAACACGTAATTGATGAACACTGACAAAATTGAAATTTTTATTTACATTTTATTATTGCCAGGCGACAATTCTCACCTCCTCGACCCAAACTTTAATCAAACGTATTTCTCGCATTAAACACTTTGTATATGTTTTAATCAGAGTGCCGCGCCAAGAAAATGCATATTCCCCGTTAGGTCTCTCAGCGGGTAAAGGAAGGATGCAATGCTGAGTCGATGTTGTCTCAAGTCGATGCTGTCTCAATCGATAACTCTTCTTCAAACATATGATAATGATTGATAGCTTTGTCACAAACTCTCGTTCATTTTCTCATTCTCTCTCTCTCTCCCTCCTCTCCAGGCATACAGCAATTACAGGGTAACTGCTAATCGGGCACACCCGACCAGGGCAATCTTAATTGCTTTAAATTCATTTAAATTTGCACGAGTTGCGCTTCAGCATTCAAATTGGCCTTTAAATTGTTTAATTTGGTTGATTTGTAATATTTACTCTCGATAAGCTTCATTATTAATGGGCGCACGGTGCGTGGGTGTGAGTGTGTGTGTGTGCGTGTGTGTGTAATAATTTAAAAATTACATTCATAATTTATAAAAATATAAATAAATGAATAGCAAGCAAACAAGGCGTAAAAAAGAGGAGCTCATTGCGATACACCGAAACTTGAATGCCCTACGTAACGCGCTTGATAGTGAGGCGCCAACTGAGGACGATCAAGAATAAATATAGAAGAGCTGTCATCACTGGGTATTCAGCTTGACAGCTGACAGGGCGACAGACAGAGAGGCACAAAGAGTGAAAGATAGAGAGAGAGAGAGAGATATTAACATGCTCGCTGGTAGAGTATATATATATATATATGTATATAAAACAACAACTGTAATTGCTAGCAGCTGCAGAGTAATAGATGAAGGCGACAATGCCAAAGCACAGGATGTTCAATGCTGATGAGCATGAGGATGGGTACGAGGCCCGGCTGTGTGCAGTAATTCAACGTGTTGTTGTTTCGTGTGAGTGCAACAACATAATTGTTGTAGCTGTTGAACTTGTTGACCATTTGCCGCCCCATATTGAGAGCTAGGGGGCCGTGGCCCCCAACCACGCCAGCCAGGCACAGGCACAGTCCCCAGCTCGAGCTGCAGTCTCGTTCAGATTTGCATAATAAATGAGATACAAAAGCCAAGCGGCTACTGTCACATAGCCACTGGCCGTGTGCCATCTATAATGATGATAATAATGATGCAGATATATGTTCAAACAAACATAGCCAGATAAAACCGAGAATGGAAGCCGAACGAGTGGGGGCGTGGCACTGGAGCGACTGGAGCTGCGACGGCCGCACAGACAGGTGCAAAAGGGCTGTTTTCGAGGGGAAATGTCATGCCATATGAATGAGCCAAGGTGTGAGCCAGTGGGCACACAATAAATGGGGTGCATATGCTACACACACACACGCACACACACACACACACAGAGGCATACCTGGTCTGGGCGTAGACGTATGACAAAACAATATGCAAATTTTGTTGCATACTTTTTGGAGCCAGCGTGAAAATCATTTCAGCTAAGCAGACACCCAGCTATCGCTACTGCTGCAGTCAGTCAGCCCAATCAAACAAATAAACAAGTACAACAACAAAAACAACAAAAACAACAACAACAACAACAATAGCAGCAGACAGGGCGAACGACGGACAACGGCTACATAATGCCTTTCCGGTATCCAATAAACCGACTGCACTTGGACAGCCCGGATTTCCGCTTGAATCATTGATGAGCTATTAAAGTCATTTCTATTTTGCTGTTTGTTGTGCGGCTGCTACGGCTCGTCTAACAAGCAACAATCTCCGCCTCCCCATCGCCCGCCCGCCCTTGGCAATTGCACTTTTGCCTCGCTCACTCTATCTCTCTCTCTCTCTCTCTCTCTGTCTTTATCTCTGTCTCTATTTCTTGTTGCTGCTTTTGTGTCATCAACAACTTTTGTCACGTTCAAATTCCGTAGTTTATCACAACGCGTTGGGGAATTCGCTCTCCAAATTAAGCATGCAGCTGTCGTGGGTGTTGGACTGAAGGGGAAATTGCCAAAAAGCTGCTTAGCAGGTGGCAACGCCGTCATAAGAGACAGCCACACATTGTTAAAGATTCTCTTCAAGTATCGATAGTTATCGATTTAAAGCATTACACATATGAACAGAGAGCGAGCAGAGATATCCTTATACGTACTACAATCCGAAAATAGCCTCAGTTGAAATATCACTTATGGACTTCGAAATTACCCCGAGGTCATTGTCTATTCAAGTAATTAATACATCGATAAGTTATGAACATCGATTTGTACGCTTTTGCCTGACAATCAACTTGCTTCAATATGCATAATTTGATGACAACAATTAGCGCAAGAGGAAAAAATTGATTTAAGCCGCTTTTAAGTGCCGCACACAACGGCAGAATGGGTCCATTGTTTACGTATGTCCTTTCGCGGCATTCTTAATGAAACTCGACATGGGACTTGAGCAGTCCCTTCGGGCGGAAGGCGGGCGGTGGGCGGTGGGCGGTGGAGCTGGAGGTTTCGGTTCGGCATGTCCGATAGGCAAAAAGCTTAAGAGCCGGCAATTGAATCGTTGCCGGCCATTCGTTCGACTGCCCGCAGTTAATATATACCCCGTGGAGAGTAGTTCGAGAAAAGCTCACAAGCAGGGAGGGCATGGCATGGCAGTAGCAATAAAAAAAATAGAAATCGAGATATCGATAAATGTGCAGACATATTTCCAGAGCAATGAACTTTATGAATTGACAGAGAAAAAAGGGGCAATCGATAAGAATCGATGACATTTAATTGAGTAGGAAGTAGTGACTGCTGAGACTATTATTGCCCACTTACAGGGTATTGGCTGCCCAACATTCGGCTGGGCGAAAGACTTGAGTTTGTTGCTGCTGCGCCTGTATGCGGGAGGACGTGGCAATTGCCACGACGACAGCGACGACGTTGACGGAAATGAAAAGATAATTTACCCGCATGTTTCAACATCAGCCGTGCCATGCTATGCCATGCCACGCCCACACGCACAAGCAGCGAGTGATGGGCGGCTGGTGGTGGGAGTGGCGTAGACGTGGATGAGATGGATATCCATCTGTAGCCGACTCCATGAGGTAGGTGGGTCATCGTCGTGCCGCTAATGCTAATGCTGGTTATCTGTCTATCCATCAGCTGGCCATGTTATGATGTAAATGCCGAGCCACTCGACTGCTGCCACTGATGATAATGGCCACCACAATCCGCCGGCTGCGACTCCAACTCCGACTCCAGCTGCGACTCCAATGCCAGCTATGACTTTGACTCTGGTTGCATCCACAGCTCTGGCTGCGGCTCCTGTTCGAGGCAAATATGTCGCTGCCCGTCTTGTCATTGGGCTTTGCAGCCGGCAGACGAAGCTGCCAAACATTTAGTCTGTCTGCGGCACACACACATCCGTATACACACACCCGTACACACACACACACACACATGCTCAGTCACAAATTTATTGTTCTTAAACATCTGAGCATGAATGAATGACTGTGTGTGTGCCAGCTAACTGGAACTAGCGTCTGGGCATCGGTATTGTTATCCGAGAGTGGGTCTGCCGCAGCGGCTGTAGCTCGGCTCTGGTTATATTTGAATGCCAAGTTGCCAGTTGTCACAAAGTGAGTGAAATATAGCCAAAATGTCAAATGTCAGCGAAAGACATTATTACTGGCTAGTTGATCCGTCGTCGTCGTCGCCGTAAACTCCAACTGCTGCTCATGCTCATGCTTGTGCTTGTGCTTGTGCTTGTGCCTGTGCTTGTTGCCTTGCCTTCTTGTCATATGCCTCATCCTTGTACGGATTGTCTCCGTCTGCTGCGGCGCAGATAATCGATACGCACACGCATTGTATGCTCTCTCTCTCTCTCACACTCACTCACTCTGTCTCTCTCTCTTTCTTTCTGTCTCTCTGTGTCTGTGTGTGTGAGGCTAGAGACTGGAAACCAAGACCATGTCAGCCCATCAGCCAACATCATCAAGCGTGTGTTGCTGTTGCTGCTGTCTGTTCTGTCCGGGGCTTTAAAAACTTCAACTTCAACATCAACATCCTTGGCTTTTAATTTGCTCATCAGCCTCGAATGAAAAAATCAATTTAAGGTTATGAACAAAAATTCATTTAAAAAGCGTTTGATATCATAAAAAAAAAAAAATAAAGAAAAAAAATCCAATTAATTATTTATTGAAATGAAAACTTTGAAATTATTAAACAAATTTCTTATGAAAAGTAATCGAACTGTAAACTTTAAACAGCTTAACAGCTACCTTCTGTTACACGAAGTGTACTTAGATAGTTTCATGTGATTAAGTTGTCAGACAGCTGGCATCAGGCAATCTATGTGCACCTGAAGCTATTTTGATATACGTTTTATGTTTCAGCCGCTTAATTGGGATTAGGCTTAAGAAGTCTTCAGCAAATAGTAACCAACTCGTAGCTTGTATGAGCCCCGAAAGTTTCAACTAAAGCTGTTTAGCACAGCTCCTAGAATTCATGTTGCAGTTGAAGTTGCTTTGCAGCTTAAGTCATTTGTTAGCTGAAACTAGAAATTCAGCGCTCGTTTGGAAATTATTGTTAATTTCATTTTCTTAAATAATACACACACACTTTAAGAGGGAAGGGAAATTTTAGAAAGGAAGAGAAATTTTCGTTAAAGTATTCTGAGCGGTTTTCATAGGAAATGGAGAGTCTGCGCGAGAGCGAAGTACGCGAATCCTTCGTGGGCGACTACAAGTTGCAAGGCCAGTTCGACAAGGGCTCCTTCGGCGACATCTTTCTGGCCAAATCGCTGTACACCGGCGAGAGCTATGCCGTCAAGATGGAGAAGACGGGCACAGAGCATCCTCAGCTGGCCTACGAGTATCGCGTGTACAAGGCAATACGGCCGGCCTTGGGGCTGCCGCAAATACACTATTTCTGCGTGGAGGACGACTATTGTGCTCTGGTCATGGAGCTGCTGGGTCCCTCGCTCAACTATTTATTCGAGTTCTGCAGTCGAGTGTTTACCATGAAGACGGTGCTGCTGCTGGCGGATGAGATACTGCTGCGCCTGGAGCATGTGCACGGGCGCGGCTTTGTGCATCGCGACATCAAGCCGGATAACTTCTTGATTGGCCGCGACATATCGTGCAAGCGTGTGCATCTGATTGACTTCGGGCTGTCGAAGAAGTATTGGGATCCCATCACCCATGTGCACATACCCTATCGGGAGAACAGCAGCCTGACGGGCACGGCGCGCTTTGCCTCCATCGCGGCGCACGAGGGCTTGGAGCAGTCGCGTCGCGATGATCTCATCTCCGTAGGATATATGCTCATCTACTTCCTGCGAGGCAGACTGCCCTGGCAGGGTCTGATTGCCAACACAAAGCTCGATAAATACGAGGCCATCTACGAGATGAAGCGCTCCATCAGCAACGAGGAGCTCTGCAAGGAATTTCCCAGCGAGTTCGCCATGTACATGAACTACTGCCACAAGCTGGGCTTCGACGAAAAGCCGGACTACGGCATGCTGCGCAAGATGTTTCGCCAGCTGGGCATTAAGCTGTACTTCAAGAAGGAACAGATCTATGACTGGGAGCGACTCACGTTGGAGTTTCATCGCCATCAGAAGAATCCTGGCCTTCACGAACAAGCGCATCCCGTTAAATGTCGGCCGGATGACGGACTTAGTGGTTATCCGATTGTACGCAACGATAAGGCCAATCGTTAGATTTAACTAAGAAACAAAATTAGTGAACTAGTTCCCAAATTAGTGAACTAGTTCCAAAATGAGTGAACTAGTTCCAAAATGAGTGAACTAGTTCCAGAAACAATTAAAATAATAATAGCGGGCATTCAGCTGCATTTAATTGACTCCACAAAGAGTATAACAGATGAACTAAATTGTAAATATATTGTGAGCTTTTGAAGTGCGTTTTAGCTTTTAATAACAAGTAATTGAACTGGTTCTAAAAGTACATAAACCTAAGCAGAGTTATTAAATTCCAAGTAGTTAACTTCATATACATTATATATATATATAATATTAAAGTAAGTGAACTGGTGAACTACGTGAACTGGTTCGCAATAATAATTTGAAGTTTGGTAATTTTTCAAACTTTAATTGGATTAATTTTGGATGAAAACAGCATTTGCACTTTTTTTCTAGTAAAAAATTGCAATTTGCCAACAATATCTAAAATAAAGAAAAGTTGGCTTAAATATTTCGCAAAATCTCATGAGAAATTTGGTGCGGAAAATCAGTTTGGGGGAAAAAAAAAGCAGAAGTGCTTAGCAGCCAAGCGAGCTGCATTCACCTGATTTCAGTGTACCTGGAGCAACAAGCCGCAAAAATAGCCCGCCCATTCACACCCACTTGAGCTTTGGATGGGCGTATGGGAGAGATAGAAAGAAATCAAAAACACAATCAGATGTTGCCATAGTTGCAGCACACTCAACAAACAGATAAATATATATAGAGTGCGAAGAGATGGAGAAAGAGAGAGAAAAAGAGAGAGTGAGAGTGAGAGGGAGACAGTGAATGCCTGAGGGGCGTTGGTGGAATGGACAGCATCAACAGCCACGCTTCAGCGGCGACAGCTAATAAAAATTGTCCAGTTTTTCCAATTTGAGAGATGCCAACGCTAACACCTCCTCCCTAGAGAGTGAGAAAGACACAGAGAGAGAGAGAGAGAGAGAGATAGTGAGGGAGAGGAAAAACGGCAAATAGAGCAATTTAAATTGGAACGTGATTATGCAAACGTTTGCGCAGCTTAACTCAAGTGTCGCTCCGTGCCGCTTGGCCAGTTGCCGCTGCTCCACACACACAGGCAAACAGACACGAATATACACAAGCTGTGTAGAGGCTATGGGGTCATGCATTACAAGTCTTGAATCAATTGTTAAGGCCATGTGTGCAACAAATCCAAAGAAAGAGCTGCTACACACAGAGAGAGATATAGAGAGAGAGAGAGAGGGAGACGGAGACGGAGCTGGGGCATAGCATTTGAGTTGACCATTAACCAGGCTGAAAGCATTCAAAGCCCTTGAGTGCTGAGCAACATAGAAGCCATCAGCTAAGACCTGAGACTCTACGACTGCTACAGCTACTACTGCAGCCAGTCCAGCAGGCGCCGCAGCCTCCTGCAGCGCCCCGCCACGCATTCGAGCAGCAACAGCAGCCCAGCCATGGCCATCAGGGCCACGTAGCAGCGATAGAGGCCACGCAACATGTCGTTGGTGATGCGTGTGACCAGCTCCACGTTGCTGCCGCCGTCGCCAAAGTTGCTCGGCGCCAGATAGCGACGCTCGATGTGCGAGAGGACGCCCGAGCTGAGCAGCTGTTCGATCTTGCGATCAATGCTAAACTTAAGGATCGTGTTGTTCGGAAAGTAGATGACCAGCTGGTACAAGTAGATGGGCTCACGGATGTGTGTGAGTCCGCTGGCACGGCGATGGCTGTACTGCCAGTGGGCCAGATTGTTGTCCAGCGAGATGGTGACCAGGCGCGAGCCTCTGCGCGCTTGCTGCAGCCGTTGATAGCGCTGCGAGAAGTTGCCCTCCATCAGCTGGGTCATCTGACGCGGATAGAAGTCATGATAGCCGCTGCTAATCAGCGTGTAGTTGTGCCGCAGCAGGCCGGCCAGGCCATGAGGCAGCGGCTGGTGCTTGGGTATGCGCAGCACATCGAACAGCTTGGCCTGGTAGGCGCAGCGCAGCACAAGCGTCAGCATCAGCCAGTTGGCCAGCAGATGACGCAGAAAGCTGCTGTGCGGCACACGGTGCGTCGGTACCGGGTTGCCCGTCGTGGAGGCCAGCAAGTTCTCAATCGAATGCTGCAGACGTACGCGCCTCCCCAGGCAGCGCGCACAGATCAGCGCTGCGAGCAGCGTGGCCAGCAGACAGAGCCAAACACCGGACTCAAAGGGTCGTATCAGCTGGCCAAAGGGTCCCAAATAGCGCTCCGAGCGCACCACGAAGATGAAATAGCTCTGATGATACACGGCCGACGTAGAGAACTGATGGCGCCGCTTATCCGAGCCGCTGAAGCCGCCAACGGCCATATCTGCCTCACCCGCTGCCAGCTGAACAGAATTAATTCAAATGCTTTAATCACTGCCTGAATATGGCGAGGCAGCTCTGAAAATTACCTGTGCAAGGCAGCCGTTGAGGCTGTCGGTGCTGAAGATTTCAGTCTTCTCTATGGGTATCTTGAGATGAATGCGAAATCGCAGCGCTGTGGCCAGCAGACGCAGCAGCTCACCGCCGATGCCGCGCAAATCCTGCAGATCGATCAGAGCACCATCCTTTGGCAAGGCAGCGCCATCTGCCGGTCGGTACATGAAGTGCGGCGGCAATGGATGTCCAGTCACATTGAACGCACAATTGCTCAGATTGGTAAAGCGTATGGGAAACAGCTCCGGCTTCAGCAAATGCTTATTGGACCCAAAGAGATTGCTCCGATAAGTGTGAATGCCCGGCGTGCAGCGCTCCCGGAACAGCCTGTAGGAAAAGAGCCCAATCTTGCCATCGGCCTGCTGTGCCAACACCACCACATTGATAATGCGCTTTATGAGCGCCGCATAGCATATGTTCCCCACAGAGTGGTGCAGCTCCGTTTCCGACAGTCGAGCCATGAGCACTATCAGAAAGTAGAACTCACGTTCGTGCAGCAGCTTCGTGTAGTTCAGATGGAGCTGCCTTATGGGCCGAAGCACAGAGGGAGAGAGAAAAGGAGAGAGAAAGAGAGAGTGAGAAAGGGAAAAGAATTATATTTAAATTAACGTATGAACACACAAGAGAGGGAGAAAACAAAAAAGGGAGAGAGAGAGAGAGAAGAGAAAAAATTATATTTATATGAATTAATTAGGTTAAAGTATTAAAGGGAAAAATAAAGTCACATGTATGAAGAGACAAGAGAGAGTATAAAGAAATGAGAAAGAGAAAGAGAAAGACAGAGAGAGAGGGAGTGAAAGGGGGAACGAAATAATGAAAGACAGAGAGAGAAAACTATATTTAAATTAATTTATCATAGGCTAACATATGAAAGGGAAAAATAAAATCACATGATTGAGAAGACTAGAGAGAGAACAAACAAAAGAGAGCGAGAGAGAGACAGACAAATGATTCACTAATGAATTTTTGATTCTCTCACTGTACTCACTCAAAAGCGCTTGGCTCGTTGACCACGAAGAGCGTATAGTCCCAAGACTGCTGCACGTTGACGGACGCGCTATAGAAGAGGATGGACATGTGCGGGGACAGCTGCTGGAGCAGCTGATCGATTAGCTGCCGCTGCTGATGCTCCAAGGCCGCGGAACAGTGGAGGCAATGCTGACGCACCAGCAGCGTGTTGATCCTGGTGGCGATGTGACGCCTCGCCACATGCAGCGTGGCCTCGCCCAGTCGCCGCGTGTCCCGATCGCTGCCAGGCGGCAGGCCCAGCAGTTGGCCAGGTGCCAGGCCAGGGCAGCAGTGGAAGCAGAAGTAGCTGCAGAGCAGCACAAAGCCAACTGTTGGCCGCATGAGGACAACGTTTCGGGCTGAATGGCAGTCCAGGAGCTGCCGCAGGGCTCGGCAAACTGGCAGGCGCTAATGTAATTGCTGTTGATTGCGCTGATACGCTCTAATGGAATTGTGCTGATAATTTTGACTAATTAGAAGCAATTGCAGCCGATGCTCGCAGCTTGGATGCGATTAACTTTGGCTGCGCCGAATCAAATGGAATAATTAAAAATGCAGCTAGAAGTATGGCTACATACGCTGATATGTGCGATTAGGTGATAGTTGGCAATGCCCGACTAAGAAATACCCCAAACTCGAATTATCATATTTGATAAATATTTAAATAAGTCAAGGCTATCGATAATCAGCAAAGGAAATGGTTTAGCAAAAATACCAAAATATATATTTAAAATAGAAATTTCTACTCTCGAAAAGAGTTTATTAGTTTTTGCTAAATGCATGCAGCCCAGCTAAAATATAAGCAATTCTCACAAGTGACATTAAAATGATTCGATCAAAATGTGTCATGCGGGTTGGGGACGTGAGATAAGTTGAATTTGAAGTTTGAAAATGCAGCGAATGCAGCTTTAAATTGAGTCAAGGCGACTCGAGCCGCCACAGCGCTTCCTATCGGACACTGTCCCTCAATTTTTTTCTCGTCTTACTGAAAATGTGGCCATGTAGGCGAGGCGAAAGCAATAAGCGCCACAAAACGCGCACTCTTAGTAATTTAAGAAGCAGCACAGGGACAAGACTTGCAGTGGCCGGGCGTGTGGACTGCCCTGGTCTGGGCTGGCCTTTAGGTTCACTTGATGTTATATTACAAGGACACGCGCACAATTTATAATAACGCCGACTGCCGTCTCGTCCTGGCTCGTCCTAGCTCGAGCTGCTGAGCCCGTGGACCACCAAATGACGCCTCACTGTGTGCGCGCGCGCCACTGTAAAGTACAGTAAAGTAAAGTAAAGCCAAGGCGAGCGACTTGAGCTGTGCAAAAAGGAAGCCCACACACACACACACACACATCTCTATTTAGTGTGTGTGTGTGTGTTTGCAAACGAGAAAAATGAAGCGAAACAATTCCAAGTAAGCAAACAAAACTGATGGAAGATAATCTACTTGAAGCATACTTTAAGGCGTATCTAATGGTCCTTTTAATGTTTAAACACGCTTTCGTCTGTCTTGTCCTTGTTGAATGCCCAACCACCCAACCAGCCAAGCCATCCCCCTCCCCGCTTCTCCCCACCTTCCACTCTGTGTCCCAGCCAAACCGAAACCAATGTCCCATGTTTATTTTATCCACATCATCAGCCCCGAGAACCGACTCCTCACAATAGCCAGGCCAATGTCACGTTCTTTTTCTTATTATCCTCCCTCCATCTCACTCTATCCCTCTCGCAGTCTCTTTCTGTCTGTCTGTCTGTCTGTCTCTCTCTCTCTCTCTCTCTCTCTCTCTTGCTCTCTCTATGTGTCTTTCATGTTTGCTATCTCTTTTCCTTTGTATTATTCACGTAGTTTAGTGTTGCGCTGCGGCTGCTTTCCTGTGTTTATTTTATCACAATAATTCCACATTTTTGCTTTTATGCATTTTTAATTTGAACAGCGGACAATCCGGTGGGCGCTGCGGGCGTGACCGTAAGGGGCGTGGCGCCACAGCCAGCGCATGCTAAGGCTGCTGGGCAGGACTCAAGAGGCTGTGCCAGCGCAGGAAATATTAAATGATAAGCATACAAATTAGAATACAAATATCGATTACAGTTATCGGTTGGACTTTAGTCAACAAAATTATCGAAAATTGCATTGTGAAAACAATTACTTTTTAAATATTATGTGCCAATTAGTGTTGGTAAACAATTGCAAGTAAAAGTTACCAACTATGCATATGAGGTATTTTAGTGTCATCGATAACACTCGCTGCGATAAGTATTGATAAATATATCGATGGGATAAGCTCTTTTCACAGATACAATAATTATCTATAACATATCTACTTACAAAGTGTATCGGTAAGTCTACCAAAATTCATATATATTGTTAAGGTGGTGCTGATAAGCTCTAGCTACAAAAACCAATTATATCGATAGCTAATTGTAACTTATCGATAGCACTTAATTTAAACAGAGCTCACAGATCTTGTGAAATATAAATATGTATAGCTATATACAGAGATATGAATAACACAGGCACACACACACACACCATCGATAGGTTCAGTGGTGTGTCGAGTTGCCACCATGTTGCAATTTGCTGCAAATGGCTTGCGTCCGCCACAAACAGCAGGCATTGCGGCTCATCCCGCAGCTCATCCATGGACTACGTCCGTGGGGCTGTCGCTGGCTGCCGTCGTTTTACGAAAAACGATTACGCACTAAGCCTATAACTTATGTTGATGTTTTCTTTTCGTCTTAACATTTGCAAATTTGTCATTTTTTTTTTCCATTCTCCTGTGTGAGTGTGTGTGTGTCCGTCCATGGGGACTGACTGGGTAGGTGGGGCAGATGGCTGCTTGCTTTAGCTAACCAATATTTTGCTTGTCGGTGTTCTTATGCCGGCTCAACTTTTCTTTTCTTTTCTTTTCTTTTCTTATGAGGTCTTTTTTTATTTTTTGTTGCCTCAGCTTTCATTTTGGTCCTTCGTTGTGCTGCTAATAGTATTGTCCTTGTTTGTGAGTGTGTATGTGTGTGTGTGTGTGCGTGTCTAAGTAGTCAACATTTTGTTGCGGCTTGGCCATTTTTAAGTACTGTTTGCCTATTTCAGCTGTCTTATCCACTGTGCCTCTACTCTAGCATTGTGTGTGTGTGTGTGTGTGTGTGTGTGTGTGTGTGTGTGATTGTATCATATTAAACTAATCCTAAATGGTTTCTTCACGGCACATTTGCTGGCACTTGTTGGCGGCCGCAAAGACCTTAGCTACCCACCTGCCCGCCGTCATCTGAATGCCTGCCTCAGCATATTTTTAAAGTCGCAACGCATAGAGAAAATTAAAAATATATTTGTATCTGTATAAACATATTCTAAATATATATTTATATGAAAAGCCACATATATAAGCCACACACAGACTGCAAGGCCCCCCTCTCTCCCTTTCGCTCTCTGTCCCGCTGTCAGTCAGAGTCAGCAAAGCCAAATGCGATTACAGAAATCACTTGAAGAGTTACGAGATTTTCAAAGCATGGGCATTACCTGGTTTATAACAGACCGGTGCTGGCTCCAATGTATGGATAAATGTTATTCGAAAACTATCTGTGAATCATAAATAAAGTTTTATTGCATGCCTGTGGGCGCAGATGTGTGTGAATTTATGTATGTATGTTTGTGCGCGGCGAACCTGCCGCTTCATATGCATCGATAACAAAGTCCAAAAAAAAAAAAAAAAAAAAAAAAAAAAAAAAAAACTATCGACACGAAAATTGTTCGTTTTTCTTTTTTTGTGACACATAAAGTTGTTCACTTTGAATAACAGATCATAAATGAGGCATGAATTTATATACAGGTTAACAATATCTCTAGGAACTAGTTCATGTCATAGAACCAGTCAGTAGAGATCAATTCACTCAAAGACTTTGAATATCTACAATGCAGAAGTTCTAATTTAAAGCTTAAATCCGTGAACTAGTTCATAACATAGTAGACAGTTTAAGAACTAGTTCAGTCATAGAGCTAGTAAGTAGAAATCATAGACCAATCAGCAGCATTGGCTGCAATTCGAATCTATTGCTTACATCTGTGAGCTAGTTCATAACCTAATATCAAATTTTATAATCGGAACCAGCTCATTCATAGAACTAGCGTATAGAGATCACCTGAAGTAATGACTCAAATGAGTATCTGCAATGGAGCTCGAATTCATAGGCTAGTTCACAAATTACATCTATGAACTAGTTCATAAAATACTAATTAAGTTTATGTCTTTTGCTCCACCTGACTGGCTTTTCAATTTGATAACCCTTTTAATTTTGCATGCGCTTAGCTAATATAAAATGTGAACTAGTTCACTCTATGGCAGTACGAATGAGCACACAAATGCCCATTTACCTGCGGAATAGTTCAATCAAAACACACGCAGCGTGTAAAGCTGAATGAAATGAAATGAAATTGAAATCAAGTTTTTAATTACAGAAAACCGAAAAAACAAATACAAAAACAAAACCCATAAAGAAGCTGAAAGTCAGGCGCAAGGGCTGGAATGAATTCTCCTAATTTTTGATTGATTGCATTGAAATTGGTATTGAATGAGCGCCACTAATTGAACAACAAATTAAAATCAATCAATCGCTGCATCAGACGCTAATGAGTCACACGCCGCCCAGATTCTCGAATGCCGGCTCTTCCACCTGGCTGCAGGTGAGAGAACAAATTGACTTTGCTATGGAATTATGACAAAATTACATTTTGCAAATGCAATCGAAATGCAACCATTGACGATTGCACTGCCATTGTCTGTGTAACATGTGTCTACACATGGGTATGTGTGTGTGTGTGTGTGTGCAGAGCTCATTTATAAAGTTATTCGTTAATAAATAGTTAACAATCAACGATAAATTGGCAATAATCGTGCGGCTTGCTGAACTGAACAGCCGAACCTGTCACAGCGGCGTAGCTACTCAGAGGGATTGCGAGTGGAGCGACTCGTTGAATGGACCAGAGACGTATACCAATAGACCAGAGAGACTAAGTACATATGTCTGAGACGAGAGATGTTGAATAATACTATAAAAAAAAAATAATAATAAAATTGTTCTGATCTTCTCTTCCTCAAACATACATTCTTCTTAATGGGCTTTCTCGCCTGGTCCACTCAATTTGGTCAACGTTCGGTAGCAAATTTGGTCAACCGAGTCGACGCCACTGCGCGCCGCATAGGTCATATAGAAACTGATGCAAAACGATAATAATTACACGTATTATGTTTAATGCAGGCCATTGTGCAGCTGGCAATGAGAGCGACCAGGACAGCTATACGACGGCTTAACTGAGTGAAGCAGAGAAAAAGAGAAAGGTAGGTAAAGCGAGAGAGTGCGAGATTGGTACGCGCTGTGCATATTTTGCCGCTGATTTCCACTTTTAATTTAAAGCCATTGTTCTAAGGCATACACCACACACACACACACACACACATGCAATATAATGTTGCATCGACAGGCATGGCCAAATGGCCAGCAGTCGATATTTGGCAACTGTGCGACAAAGCGGGTGGGCGGAGGGCAGCGGCGCGGCCATGTGAATCCGTGATAGTCCATGTAAATGATGGCCCATTGGCCAAACAATAGCCGTTAGTTAGTTTGCCCGGCTGTTTTCTGTCTTCTTCTTTTTTTAACTCTTGCAAATCGCTTTCCATATTTTTTGTTCATTAAATATACCCTGTAAATGCCGATGGCAACAGGTCAAGCGAGTCTTTGAGAAAAGTTAGCGCATCAACTTTGCAAAGCTTTCAAATTGGCCACATTAGAACCATTGCCTTTAACAAAACTTTCTCTTCTCAATACAGGGTATCTGCTCGTCGTATACATTAAGCGCTTGAGCTGCTTGCTGCATTAATTAAAGTGCAATCGTCGAAAAATTATGCATGATGTTGATTTTAGGCAATGTTACAAAAAGCGCCGCAACACTGCGCGCCGTCCGATATACCCCGCCCGGCCCCTTTGCCACTAATGAGTAGCCAAGCCATTGAATATTCTCAGTCAGTTGGCCAATTGATTACCTGGACAATGGGCCGCCTCCAACACATTTTGACCACTGACAAGCGACTCATGTTGTGCAATTAGACATGGCTGACACAGGGGGCAACGTGGCGACCGGGTAGCGGAGCGGAGGCTGGGATCGAGTGGGCTCCGGCTTGCGGACAGCTGAGCAGCTTATACGAATAAGCGACGGCGGCTTCATAAATAACTAATAACCAAATAATTGGGCTGACAACGTAACCAACGCTCTATGAATAAAGATCCCAAAGTGGCCCAGAGACCAAACTGCAGTTGACAAGGGCTGCCTGGTCGTTGGGGCTAGGGAGAGAGCGACAAAAGTCATGAAATTCATTTATTTGTGGGTTTTTCCTTTTTTTTGTGTCGTTTATCGATTAAATGTTTAGCATTATAACAAATTGCACTGGGCCATCATAGATCAAGTAATGCCCTTGAAACAAGCCAAGACTGCCAAGTGGAGAGTGGCTGGTCTATGGCCAGAGAGAGCAAAGCTTGAAGATGATTTTTTTAGCCTGAGATATGACTATAAAAATGTAATATTAATATGAATATTTGTATTATATAAAAGATAAAAAATACATATATGTATAATAAAATATTTTTTAAGAAAAGAAATTTCAATAAATATTTAAATTTAATTTTAAAATTAAAATATTATGTCAAAATAGATAAAATACAATTTTTCTAATTGCATTTTATAACAGTTGCTTAACTTTATATATTTTTATGCATTACATTCAATTTAACAGCTTAAGCTGTATTAATAGTCAGTTTTATAAAACTAAGAGCAGAGCCATGTTAAATTAACATTTAGTACAGCTATCAAATGTTAAGTCTAAGCACATAACATCGAAGCTCATGTGCTGTTAAGCTCTAACAACGAAATTCTATTGAAAACTGTTGCAACTTCGAAGCTGCAGATGGCGCTAGCAAAGCTTTTGAGTTGATGTATTTGCTATGCACAATGCATGGAGAAAACATATAAAGGGAATTGAAGGGAGTTCAACTTGATAAGTTAAAATAAATCAATGTGTTTTATTTTCTATTTTATACAGCTCTAAATATGAAGAAAAGCGAGGAAATAATACGTAAAGCAAAGGAAATAATATGTAAAGTATAGGCAGCTCCAATTTCTCTGTGAGCTGTGAAACTCTGAGAGCTGAAGCTGAGTCCGGGAATATCTTGAAAATATAATGAAAATAGTTTTGGGCTTACTCCATGCCTGAATCGCAAATTATGCAGGGCCAAAAGCAGTTTTTAATGTTTGCTGCTCTTGCTGCCACGCCCCCCTTTTTCCTGTGAATTTCTGTGCTATCTGGTGAAATATTAATTACACTTATGGAAATCAAAACATAAGTAAGCGAAGTAAGCGCGAGTTAAGCAGAGGACGACACGTGTCTGACTGGATGTACACACAGTTTGACCATATATTTTTATGTGTATATGTGGCAGTGGATAAAGCTGGGTCGCTCTTTGGGCCGGCTGGGCGTATTGGTTGGTATTTTGGTGGCTTGGCTGCTTCTGCTGACCTGGCGCATTCGTTTAAGCGAGCCAAATTGTAAATTGTATTTAAATAATTACATTAAATGGCAGCTGATCGCCGCGTGAAACTCATTTATTTTTATTAGCGCATTGTAATTGCAACAGCACGTGCCACACCCCACCAGACGGAGGCTCATCAAGAGAGAGCGAGGGAGAGAGCGAGAGTGGGCGAGGCAGAGAGATATTGAGAGGCAGGCAGCAAAAGTGCAGCTGCAACAGTTGTCGAGTTCAATGGCCAGCAAATGCTTGGCAATTATTTAACCAAAAGGTATTAACCCAATTTTCATGGTTTCATAATTAATCCAATTTGTTAAGCGTATAAATTAAACACAGAGACACACACACAGAGAGAGAGAGAGAGAGAGACGTGTGTGGGGTGGGCTGCAACCGCAAACAGTCGACCGATCATAATTGGAAATTTATTATACACAATGGACTTGTCGTTGGCCTTGTTTACGCTTTTGTCTCCTCTATTTATCGATGCTGCGTTGATAGCCTCTGGCTTTTACAGCAGCCGGAGCCAGAGGCAGAATCCGCCCAGCCAAACAGCCCGTGCAATCGGCATTGCGACACGCTGGCGTATACGTAATCTGCTGGCATGCAGGCAATCAGGTTAAGGATTAACGGCTTGCCATTAACTGGGCCAGTAAAGTTCCCAGTAACAATTTTTGTAACTTCCCTTTGGCCTTAAAATTATAATTTCCACAAATTCCCTTTCGAAAAATAACCCCGATATTCCCGTCTTCAGTGCTTTTTTCGGCAGTGTCCCAAGGATAAAGTTTTTGACATCAGCGAAAATGGGAAGCAAGCTTTATATCAGTGTTACTTAACAGTGTCTGAATACTGCATTAAGTTGTAACAGTTACTGTTACTGTAAGTGCAACACAATTATGTTAAAACTAAAGCTTTTAACAGCGCTGCAAAGTGTACTAAATTCGGGTTCAATATTGACAAATTGCTTTCAACCAAATCATAACATAAATAAATTATTTCAACGAACTAAAATATTTTTACAAATGTAAATCTAAATTTTTTATATATTTATATTTTTGAGGTGTTTTGTAACAATTAATTATTTTATTATATAATATATAAACATGTATATATATATATATATATATATATAGACCTTTTGCTGATGGTACTGGATCATAGGTCTGCTCTCCAGTTCAATTAGTAACAAATCAATTGCTTGAACATATTTCTTTTTAATTTAATATACTGATACTGTTGAAATTGATAAAACAAGGTAGATTGGTTTTGTTTTGTATTCTTACTGATGTAAAATGTCTTATTTTAGTGAACTAAAATCACCAGCAAACGATAAAATTAATCATATATGATTAAATATATATATGATTCAGTATATGTTGAAGGACCACCAACCCACTAGGGTTGAAGGAAAAACGTAAAATTGGAAATCCAATCAAAGGGTAAACCCTCTTTAAATTTAATCACCGATTCATGTTTTGTGTCTTTCAATTAAACAGCCAAATGTTCACCTCACGATTTACTTCCAACTTCAACAAGTTCACATTTTTCATTGAGTGCTATCGATGACTTAGTCTGAGGTTCTGTGCTTAAGTTATCGGAAATGGTAATAGCACTAATGGACATGTTTTGGAATGGATTTATACAATATGTACATACTTGCTTATATTTTTGTACATATTTGTTATAAATGTTTAAAAAATATTTATCATTAAAAATATGTAAGTTAATTTAAAATAAATTCAAACTTTCTTTTTTATACCCTGATCCCATTGAAAATGGGAAAAAAGGGTATAATGTTTTTGTTAAAAGTATGTAACAGGCAGAAGGAGGCGTGCCACACCCCCAAAAGTATATATATTCTTGATCAGGACGACAAGAGAAGTTGATTGAGCCCTGTCCGTCTGTCTGTCCGTCCGTCCGTCCGTCCGTCCGTCCGTCCGTCCGTCCGTCCGTCCGTCCGTCCGTCCGTCCGTCCGTATGTATGAACGCGTCGATCTCAGAACCTATAAGAGCTAGAGACTTGAATTTTTTTTTGTTAGGCGCGTATATTGGGCGCGCATATCGAGTTTGTTTCAGAAAATCGATAACTATTCCTGAATATTTGTTATCGATTTAAAACCATATGAAAAAACAGTTATGATTTTTTATCTTTTTTATCTTAAGAGCTAGAGACTCCAAATTTCGCATGTCGCTTTATGTGTATTTTTACCAATTTCGGTTTTTGTTACATTTGGATACCGGCCCCAAATTTCCCCACAATTTTGAAAATTATTTTCAGTTGCAATATATATGGTGTTTGGTCTTTTTGAAAACTAAATCAATTATTTAAATCATATGGTGAAAGTTTCATCAAAATCCGTTGATAAACACAAAAGTTATTAAACAAAATGTTTGGCTAGATCAACAGCGATTGAACTGCAAGCGCACACAGACCAGGTGGCGCTTATACATGTTCAATTTGTATACATGTGCACACATACATGCAAATGCTCGCGAACAAATTTTCTAAGAACCGCAATTGCCTTTGAGTTTGGGTCGAATTGTGTTCGAATTGTTTTTGCTACCTACTTCCAATTGCCGCTCGCCGCTGTGTGTCGCAGTCGCAGGCGCTGTGTGTCGCTGTGCGAATATGTTTTCGATTCTTCTTCTTTAATAGTAACGGAACAATTCTTGTGAGCTTGCAAAAGTGTGCTGGCATAATCTGTGTGTCGAATTTGTTTGCATAATTCCTCTTTGATCGACATTCTTAGTACCCTTGGCACATACTTAAGTTGCGTGATATGGTTGTACATACGAGTTATGGACTATATTAGAAAACTAAGGGGGGGTGGGATTAGGGTATCCCCTAGTCGAGCGCGCCGACTAGAGTTTTCTTACTTGTTTTTTATATATAATTTTATTAATTTTTTTTTAATTCTTACATATTTTATAAATGTATTTATAATCTAGAACTAGAAACAAAATTCTAATATGTCAAATAAAGTCAAGTAATTCAAACACTCTTGAAATGGAATTTTGACTAAGGACTCCGAATTTGCGTTAGCATATGTCTAAGAATAAAAGAGTGGTTATAAGAGTTTACAATGTAAATTGTACGCGACTTTCTCTTATCGGCGCAAGAGCTCATTTTGTAAGACAGCAGAGCATGAACTAGCATCAAAGAGTTTCATGAATGAAACAAAATGCAAATAAGACTATGTGCCTCTGTCCAGCTAAGCAATCCATGAACCGTTAGTTTTAGCCAAGTTTCAACACCTGCTATAAATATAAGAGCCAGAGCCAGTGAAAGAGAAGAGAGAGAGAGAGAGACAGACATAACAGATATTGCGCGCGCACATTGAGAGCGTCTGTTAGTTAACATTTCGCACAGTTTTTTGCAGCTGTTAGCCATTAACATGTTAATGTCATATATAGAACAACAGTGGATAATGCTCTCTGATCAGTATGATTAAAGTTAATTGGCTTAGTTGGGATTTCCAGCTTATGTCCAGAAGCTTTGCTGCACTTAAATCACAATTGACCTGGGCAGAGCTGAAAGCAGTTGGCGGAGGGGGTTGCTGTACATACAGGGGCTGTGCTGTGTGGGGTGTGAGGCGTGAGGAGTGAGGAGTGAGTTGTACTCGATTACTGTCCAGTTTTTGTGTCACATGCTTGACCGTTTGCTTCTGTCGGGCGTAACGTCTTCATGGAATGCCAGCAACAAAATGAACGTTTCGTCCATTTGCAGTCAGCACGTCGCGTAGTGGCGCCCCCTGCTCCCTTATCTGCTTTCGCAGCCCCAACTCTGGCGCTCTGGCAGCTCCCCTCAGCACATTTTCGCCTTTTAATTTCGCACTTGGGTCATTTTGTTGTTTGGTGTGGATTATAAGACCACTTCATATTCATGCAACTAACAACCGGGCTCGAAACATACATACACACACACACACACACAAAGAAAGACGCCTCTACCCACAGGCCAACAGGCCAGACCCAGACCCAGACTTTTGCTACTTGCGGACTAGAGCGGCAACAACAATAACGTGGACAATAACAAGGAACAAGCACAAAAACCAGCCGCCTTTGTATTTAGCCACAAAAAGGAGCAACAAAAAGAAAGAAACAAAAATATACAAAAAAAAAAAAAAAAAATGGTATAAAAAAATAAAAAGAGGCAGAAGGAGGGTGGCACAGTAAAAAACATTTCTGACTACTGCTGACTGGGTGAGATGAGAGATGGCCGAGGAGCGACGCGAGTCGACGCCAAGTGCAAGTTGACCAAAATGAAAGGCAAAAGGTTTCGCATAGGCAAGGGCACACAGAGAGAAAGAAAAAAGCACTGGGACAGTCCACAGACCCGACCGCAGCTACTGCCACATCCACCGCCACGGCCCGAGTCAAGCCCAAGCCAATCCTTTCCAGCCCGCAGACACGACCCAACAGCTCGCTCCGCTCACTGGGACACCGGGCAGCAGCAATATGTACGTACGTACGTATGCTTAAGTATATACATATATAATATATGTCTGTGTAAGGAGCAAGAAGAAGCAACAGCAAACGAAGAACCCCTCGTAGCTAAAGTAACAACTTAATTTTTGCCGGCATGGCCTGACCTCTTGTCCATCCGTTGGCAACCTTTGCCAGGTCAAGTTTCTGACTTGGCAATTGAGTTCATTAATCAGTGGCATTGATAGTATTTGATTTGACTGCAGTCGTCATAAGAGCTCTATCGAGCGTACAGCAATCGAACTCCATTTGAATGCTATAGCAAATAACGATCTGGCAACGCCAAGTTAACTTTAGATTACATGCCCTCTGTGCCAATATGTAAATGAATACGTATAATTGATCAGTTTCCCTGTTCTTTTGTACTCTTTACTGAGGATATTGCATTAATATCAATGCAACTTTCAGCTATCTGGCAACTCCATAGTAATGAAGCTCTAAAGCAGCTTTCAAAAACAAAATATATTATACATTTTCTGACACTTCGGCCAATTTACATTGCATCAGAAATTGTATATATTAACATTCATTCCTATGATAATTATGTGCTTATTCCCATAATAATGATTTCGTAAGAGCCTATTTTAAATATCGAAAGCAAGCAGCTATGTTTAATCTGGCAACGCTTAAACATGTTTCAAGCATCTTTAACATACGCCCATTACACACTTACACCTTCATTAACAAACTACTTACCGTAAATGCAGCTCATCAGAATGCCATACGCAAGTGCTATTAATCAGGCAACGATCTGGCAACGCTTCGGCAGTTCTTTAAGTCTCACTTAATAGTATAATTAAGCCTGCGCTGGCACAAACGCGGCATTATATGATTACACATTCTCTCCAGTGCTTAACCCCATTATTTAGATGCCACACCAGAGCCGATAGCAGATGGTCAGCTCTGTTTTTAATATACTCTGCTGGGCCGCGTCAAGTGGGTATATTGGTTGTTCAATTTGTCTTATAATTTATAGACAAACAAAAGGTTGATACTTCATCTGAATATCGAAACGGAATCTGGAATTCATGCACCGAAAAGAGGAAGAAATTGCGCTATGAGCGAGCGTGAAGCAGTCGCTTGCACCCTGGCTGGTCTGTTCGCACCCTTTGGTGTTGGCTCGTTTTTCATTTTGGCCATTTTGTAGGCCAGCTCTTTGGGCACGCTTCCGTTTCGCCTCGTTATTGTTGCTGCTTTGTCCGTGTGTCCGTTTGTCTATTTGTTTGTTGTTTGTTGTTTCTGTTGGCTTTGACTCTTTAGCTAAACGTCTGACCTCCGCGCTGGGCGTTGAAATTCACAGCTGTTCATTCGTAGCGCCCCCAATTGTTTTTCTGTCTGCTCTTATTTTTTTCTCGCACTTGCTTCACGTTTTACTTTTGGCCAACATCCGCGTTTGTAATATATATTCTCTTTTTTCTTTTTCGTTTCTCCCTTCCATTGTGTTCGTCCTTTTGCTGCTTTTCCCTTTTACTACTGGCATTTTTTGATAATTTGTTGACCGTCACATTTTCCGCACATTTTGTTGGCCAGCCAAAGGAGCTGAAAATGTCTACATTTCTTGGCGGACTTTATGACCAGCACCGCGTCTTCATTCCGCACTGCACTTCATTTCATTTATAGCCATTTCATCTGTCTATCTGTCTGTGTGCGTGTGTGTGTGTGTGTCCCCTCTCTCGCCCCCCTTTCGCACGTGTATCTACATTATTTATTTATAGGCGCACTCGCTCTAGCTTGCGGTCCACCCATACCCTAACTTGGCTATCAGCTACTTGCAATGAGCCGGCTATTTGGGAACATAATTGATATAAATTTAGAGCTGTTTCGGGAGCTTCATTTAAATGGGTTAAGTGAATATGTAAATATCTAATATAATATATATATTTATATTTTTGAGTTTTACAATATACATATAGAAATGCAGAAAAATAAAACGATTCAATTTAAATATAATATTAAATTAAACAAAAAAATAAAATAAATATTTAAATATGTATTGCATATTTTAGATTTATTAATATGAATTTGAAACAATGAAAACAAAATATTTTTTTTTAAGAAATAAAGTAAAATATAAATGTAAAATATTTATATTTAATTACATTTTTGATTTTATTCTCTTTTGTATATATTTAATTATGATTTCAAATTTTATGAAATTTACATAGATAAAAATATAAATAAACTTATAATAATTATTTTATTAAAAAAATATTTTTTAATAAATAAAAAACAATATTTAAAATAGAAAATTTGCGTATAATATATTCTATTTAATTGAGAACTTAAAAAAGTTTACAGATTTCTTTTCTAGATCAGGATTAATGTCGAAACGAGCCAATTGTCGAGCATCGCTCGGCGTTGCCACCTGGCTCAACATTTAGCTCAATGCCATTGGAAAGCATATTCAAGTGTCGCTCTTCAGCTATTAGCTTAGCTCAGCCTTGTTTTGTTTTAATTAAAACTGTTGACCGCCCACATCCAGCCCAGCCGCCCATTTGAACCCATTCAGAGTCCACGAAATACGTATACGTGGACGCAGACGTAACGCTGGCCGAAACTTCAGCTGAAGCTTCTTTTTGGGCTTCTGGGCCCCTCCATCATCTGTGCCTTTTCGAATGTTGCGTTACTTTTGCGCTCGGAGTTTTTAGAGTTTCTGAACCTTTTTTTGCAGGCGCATGTCTGTGCATTAATGTGGCTTATAATAAGAAGAGAGCCCCCGCCAGCCCCGCCAGGCCCAGCAAAAAATGGAAGAAGAAGAAAAAGAAGAGAAAAGTTGCCCAGCTTGGGAATCCCAGTCGGCTGCTTTTGCTCTTGGGCAGCCACATCAAAGGCAAGGACACACAGTCCCAGCCAGATACCCATCCAAGCCACCCAAGCCACTCAAGCCACGCAGTCTACCCAAGCTGCCCAGCCCAGCTGCAGAAGAGACCATCGATTGTGGTCGCATTTTTGTTTATGTTGGTTCCATTTCATTTTACTGAATGCCAGCTCCATTGCTTTTATCAGACGCTTAGCTCGACGCTTGCCCTTTATTATTATCACAGCTAGCTGCTAGCTCGGTTGGCATTGATATTTGAGGTTGAGTTCCGCCATCAGCATCAGCTATCAACAGCTTGTGAGCTGTGTTTATTTTTGATTGTGGCTGCAGAATTTATTCAGCGCAACGTTTATTTATTGATTCGTTCCCATATCAAAAGTTCAAACGAACTAACTTCTATCAACAAGCGCCAGAGCTTGTTTGATTGCGGTGCCAGCTCAACTGATGCATAGCTAAATAATCTGCCGAGTCATTAAGCTAGTTTTCTCTCGCGTTAAGCTATTTACTCTTTCATAATTCCTTCTCATTATCTGAAACTGAAATCTCTGGTTCCTATGATGAATGATGATGAATCTTCAATGAACTTTAATATAATGCAAAGCTTTTGTATTTCAACTCTCAACTTTAGCCAAGCAGCTTAGAATGTTGACAAGAATCATGAGCTTTCAATGCTTTTGCTTGGAAACTATTTTACTTTGTGTCAGAGCTTTAAGACGCTTTTTAAGTTATCTCTTAAGGTACTCCGCACATATTAACTAATTTAGCTGACTACACAAGAAATACATCTTATATAATATGTCTAAGCCATGTTTGGTAATTAATCTCTTCAAGAGCTTTTATGGAATCAAACCTAGATTAATCCACACTGATTAACTTTGTTCAATCTAATTTTTGAGTTGAGACTTAAAGCTCTTCTGGCTTCTTAGTAAATCTTTAATGTAGCTTCTTGATTGCCAAATGTCTAGATTAAAAAAGTTTTCGGAAGCTTGTTTTAGATTCATGTGCGGCTGTATCGTATCACCAGGATTAATACTTTGATTAAACTCTATTCCGGCCCTTTGAGTGAAGCGAATGGTAGCGATAATTAACGATACGCGCTTTTAGCGTTTTCATTTGTTTTCTAATTTAAATTTATGTTTATGAGTTATGGCCGCTGCCCAAAGCACTCGAGCCTCGAACCTGAGCCTATGGCCGTCTCGTATATCCAGGCAACATCAGCCACCAGCCCCAACCCCAAGCCGAACCCCAACGCCAACAACAGCAAGCGTAGCCCAAAACCCAGCCAAGTGAGCCCAGTCCATAGCCATGCACTTGTACAAAGTATAATTATGAATTTTGGCTGCGCTCTTTGAGGTTAGCTATTAATTTTTAAGCGGATCGCGGCGTACAACACGCAAATGCCACAAATTCATTACGAAAGTCTGAGATTAGTTTTCTCGACTAGAATAATTGCCAACTGTTTGGATGCGTAGCGTCAATTAGTTTTTGAAATATGCGCCACGCCGAGATATTTGATAAGCCACGCCGTCATAAATTCTGGCCGAGCACCGAAATGGATTGGTTTCATAGAAACCGAAGATGTGCCCCATATAATAATAAATAAATGTAAGTGGGCTGAGCCCAGCAGCTTCTACTTAAGGCAATTACACACCCAAATATACTGACTCGAATTATTGGAGTAGGCATTAATATAAATGGTCGAATCTGCAAATCAGAAGACATCTTTAGTTATTATTATAATTACCCGAGTGGAAGATTAGAGAAGAAAAAAAAAAAACGGGTTAAGGAATCTTAAAACGTTTATTCAAATTACAGTAGTTAAATTTGTTTTTGGACGACCTGATGGAAGTAGAGATGGACAGAAGACAGATGGACAAACGGAGGCGCAGACGTACAGGTGACGGAAGGACAGACGGATGGAAGAACAGGCGTCGAAACGGAAGGACAGATGAACGGACGAAGGTGCAAACGGAACGGATACATGAGCTGATCAACAGACTGGCGGATGGACGGACGGAAGGACAGATGGATGGACAGAGGGGTCACCGGGAAGAAGGACGGAGGGTAGACAGGCGACAAAATGGAAATACAGACAACGGACAGACGGAAGAACAGATAAATGGCAAGACAGACAAACAAACTGACGGACAGACAAGCAGCTGGATGGATAGACAAACGGATGACTGACTATGTTTGACAATGGACGGCCAGACAGACAAACAGACTTGATTAAATCGTCGCCGCTCTATCTCCCTCTCTAAAACTAGTTTACAGAGGGCTACATTTAAGTGTTAACAATTTTCAAATTCTTAATATCAAGCCTATATTAATTTGTTCCTTACCCCTATTGCACTGCGAATTAGAAATTCAAGATGTCACCGAAACATGTAGTCAGGCATAAATAGGCAGTTCGCTTATCAAATGATGTATGTGCAAATGTTTTCAATATTTTGATAGCAAGCATTTGCAAAGATTTCAAGAAATTCAAGTTGAATCACATCAGAACTTTTATGTTCTTGGGCTTTCTGCTGATGCAGGAATTTTGCGGTTCCCCAAACCAAATGCCACTAAAACGAACGCCAAGAAGTGTCCTTTGTGGATGGTTCGGGGAAAGAAAAAAAAACTATGCGAGTGGCACACAGAGGCCGAAGTGCCAGGAGTAAGCCTCGGCCTTAAAAAAAAAAAAAGAGAAGAGGAAAACAAAAAATTCATTTATTATTAAAATCACTTTCGTTGCAATGAGGATTCCAAATGTGCCATCGTTTCGTTTCTTTTTATTGGTATGCGTGTGCGTCTCTCTCTCTCTCTCTCTCTCTCTCTCTCTCCCTAGTTCGTCTCTCACCCTCTCGATGCGCCTTTTGCTTAGCAAAATCCTGACAGGAATTGTCTTCAACTAGCGTAGACTGTATGTCCTTTACTCCATGGCAGGCAAGCATTGCTTCATGTTCTGCTCGTCATCGACTGCCTTAGTCTATTTGTTGTTGTTGTTGTTGTTGGATTAACAAGTGTCATATGTGGTCCACCTGCCCTGCTCCCATACAGAACTGTGGGCAATGTGCGGTAATGGCAACAGCTCTCGTCGCTTTGCGCTCCACTGGCTACAGCATCGCCGTCTGCGGCTCAGTCTAAGGCTCAGGCTTTATCCGCATCCGCAGCCAGTTTGCTGCTGCTCCTAATAGTCCTTGTCCTACCTTTTGCACACATATTCTACACATTTAAGTCAAGTGTGCTTTGGAGATTTTGTAGTCGCTTTAAACACCTCGCCCACCTCCAGCTCGAGAACTTGTGTTGCGTGTATTTTGGGGCTGCGCAAAATGTCAACGAAAGTGCAAATAAAATCTAATGTTGAAATCATTGCAAAAGTTGCCCTTCTACACACACGCAGAGTTGTAGGTGTGTGCGTATGTGTTTGCTCGTGTGCTTAATGTCCTTGTCATTTGGTTTGTCGCACCCGCGTGAATTTCTTTTTATATCAACATTGCATTTTATTGGTCGGTCGTCGGCAACTGCCGCAACGCATCTTTTTCCACGGCTCTCAATAGCAATTTACACACACCCAAGGTAAACAAATAGGCACATTTTTCTTGCCATGTTCCTGCCAAATTTAACAAGCACTTTGCCAACCTGTTCAATTTCTATTTGCTTTCATTTATTTTCAAGCACTAACTTCAAAATTATGCCCGTGTATCCGCATTCTAAATATTTGACAATCACTTTAGCTTGACATGCACTTTAACAATATTTCAAAAATTTAACTCGATGTCGAATCTTATGTAAAACTGAAAAAAATCCATTAGAAATTAATAATTATAGTAAATATATAACACAGAATACAGCAAACGTAGCTGAGCATAAATATATAATTTCTGATCAGTCGCTGTCTACCTGACTATCCACACACTTTGCTTCTCAGGCAAACACAAACGTCCTGACTGCGGAATACTCTGCTGCTTACTCTGTCATGGGGACAAACTCTCTATTGCCTTATGTTTGGCATTCAGAGAGTATTTGTTCGCTTAAAAGATAATAAAATATCTTTTCGCTTGCTCAGCGATTTCAGAAACTAAGCAACTCCTTTATGTTTTCATTTTTATACATTTTATTAAATTTTTGTATATAATTGAAAATGTTGTTATTGGGCAGAGCCGCTGCTGCCGCCGTTGCGGACATGCTGCATATGTAAGGCGTGGGCGTGGCTCGCTCCAATATCGAATAATGTCGATTGGCAATTTGCTGCACTTGCCGTGGTATAACTGAATATTGAATATGAAGCGATTGCTTGCGACGGCTTTCTGAGCACGTTTATAAATATTTGATGTGCCGCAAACACACGCACACGCACACAGGCATACAGACTGCAATGAAGTGTGTTTTGTGTAATTGTGCAACATATATACATACATATATATATATATAAATATATACATATCCCTTTACATATTCCTATACATATCCATATCCATATCAAGTTTGCCCCATAACAATCCAAACGGGACAGATTTAATAAAGCGCCAGCAACGGGAAAAGGTATCGCCTAAATTCAGAAATTCATTGCCGGCTGCCTAGATGATTATCCAAGCGGGCAGCCAGGGAACAGCAGCGAGCAGTGAGCAGCGAGCACTGAGCAGCTTCAAGAGCAATTGGATCTAGAGATGCAAGCGTGATGCGATAGTTGAAGAACAGAGAACGAATATTATTTATATTCATATATATAAATGTAAAAGCTGTATATATTTGAAGAGCTTTCCCTAATAAAATTATTTATATATAGAATATATAGAAGAAGAAAAAGGAAGCGTATGAAATATATGAAATATATAGAGGACAATTGATGGGAATGGAAAGGGAAATCAAATATGATTAATGAGAGTCAGATTTAGTGATGAAGCGTAACAGATGATATTAAAAGAGTGACGAGAAATTTTTTTAATTGTGCAATAGACTAATAAAATATCAACATATATATATATATATATATATATATATATATATATATATTATATTAGCTAATATATTAAATAAATATTTTTCAAATGAATTCATTTTAAATTCATAAATAATAATTAATAAGTTTATATCCACCTCAAAAGTCGATGTAATTACAAAATTATAGTAGACATAAAGATCTAAGTATATACATCCATATATATTCCATATGCCGAATCATTAATGTGAATATATATTTATTATATTCATATATTGACTCACGCAACAAATCGCTTTCATTCGGGCTGCCCGCTCATCTCTAGCTTATCCGTAACAAAAGGCATCCGAGTCTTCGTTTTATTTATTTTTTTGTTCTTTCTCTTTTCTTTGGCGCCCCTCTGCCCCGGCCGCGTTGGCTGCGCTGGTCCAAGGGGCTTCGCCCCCGTGCCGCTGCACCCATGTTTTATTCAGTGGAGCCGCTTCGGTTATTGTATATCGGTGGCGTTGCCGCAAATAGTTTCATTTTGTAGTCATTGTATTTTCTCCGACTCAGCACAAAGCCAACCAAAATTGGCATAAATATTTGAGCACCTATTCCGCTGGCTGCGCAGCCCCAGCCCCAGCTCCAGCTCTCCGCTCAATGAGCTCCAGCTACTCCCTGGTTGAATACAGTTATTGGTCTGATATTTCTTCTACTTTATCTTTGGCTGCAAACAGCAATCGATACAATTGTATTCCTCTTTGCACTGATTCATTTGGTTATATTCAATTAATACCTCTCCAGGTGCAAGCAAAAGGAAACTTCTGCATGCTCCTGGCTGATTTAGAGCTTTAATATAAAATCCCCCATCATATTTGAGGGAGAATCACCATGAAAATAATGTCAATCTTGACTAGACAAAGTCAATTGAAATGCAATGAAAATAAATTACATTGAGAGAGAGAGAGAGAGAGGGGCGATAAAGCGAGAGTAGACAGAGCGTCAAGAGTTGGGTGGATTTATTTGTTAAGTACTTAAACAACAATTGAGCCGCATTTCGGATGCAACTCATTTTCGATGTTAAGCCGAAATGTAAGCAAAAATCATGATGGCGTTTGTTGCAATTACAAACGCAAAGCCCTGGCAATGGCAATGGCAATGGCAATGGCAACGGCCATGGCCATGGCCGTGGCACACGGCGCACTCTCTGACTCTGACTCTGACTCTGCGCTGCCACGCCCCTTTTGGCCTGTGTGCATCAGTAAATGTATCTGCATCTGCATATGTAAATGCAATCAAATTTGCAACGGTCATTTGGCCAGCCAACCGTCCAGCCAATCTAACGGCTATCATGTGGCATGTGGCATGTGGTATATGGCATGTGGCATGGACGGCGCATTTATGTATTCATAAAGCTGCTGCTACTGCTGCTGCTGTTGCTGTTGCAACTGAATGATGTTTACCTCATAAATAAATAATTGTTAAGCACAAATATATGTACACATTCTGCTGAAGGCGGAGATGCCTCGCAACACTCGCATCACGCAGCAGACAACAAATTACCAACAGTCGAAAAGTAGCCAAAAATTTCATTGCCAACAGCCACCCACACAGAGTCGAGCCCATTCACAAAAAAGGACACAAATGTAAGGCTTAAAAACAAATACAACCTGCTCGGCCTATTCGACGAATATGAAATGCTCTCTCTAAAAAGAGAGAGAGAGAGAGAGATAAATAGAGAGAGAGAGTGAAAGGGAGTGAAAGAGAGTGACACAGAGATAGATATATATGTATATTATATATAGAGAAAGAGAGAGAAAGAGTTGGGAAATTAGACCGATAGACTAACGATATATCGTTATATCATATATCATCATAGAGATCGATAGATTGATAGATGGGCATACCAATAGATACTATCATAGATAAATACTATCATTCAGATAGAGCAATCGACTTACTGACATTTGGTTGCCTATAGATAGACCAACAGACGATAAATATACCGATAGAAGTGCCGATAGAAAGATCGACAAACCTTTAGTCACACTGACAAACATATCTATAGACTGAGAATCAGATGCATTAATAGCAATGTTTCTAAAAATGCCTATAGATATACCAATAGATATTCTAATAGAAAGATCAACAGACCTATGGGCAGACTGAGAGTATATCGATAGATAGACTAAAGAAGTACAGCTAGATAAGCATATAGAAGCACCGAGAGGAAGATCGATAGAAAAACCAAGAGATGTTTAGATTATATTTAGATATATTATCAAAACTAAAGGCAGACAGATAGTCAGATATGTCGATAGACTGGCTGATAGATATATTAGTCGACTTTCCGATAAGCCGATAAACATAATAATATCTAAATATTAGCTATCTATCCAAATAGCTATATATTTATATAAAGTGGTATCAAAGTTCTGTGTGAGCGCACAGAGTTGTATGCGATGCCAAAGCTTGTGTCGAAACCCAAATGCTTTGCATATTCGAAGCCCAAGTTCATGAATCAGGGCATAAATTAAAATTCAAATAAAAATTCAAAATGTTACCCAAATAAAAATCCACTTATTCACTGAACTCTCCCACTGCCACTCGCACTCTGTGCCGGCAAGTTATGAGAGCGGATTATGCAAAAGCCTATTAAGAGCCAGCGTCATTGGTTCGAGTTGGGCCGCTGCACACTTTGAAGCTGCAGCAGCTCGCTAATTGACAACAGTTGCATTATGCGAATAAGAGACCTTCTGCTGGATGAATCTCTAGCGCTCTGTGAAGCAGTCACATATAAGTATACATTTCGTCTCATCGAGCTAGACAGCAGCCGCAAGGGGCAAGAGATGCAGGAGCAGCCGGGGGCACAAAACGTACAGCTGCGGGCCAACTAAACCAAATAAGTTCCATTCGAAAGCCACAAAGTGTGAAGCGTCTCGCAGACGTCGGATGAAATGTCAGGTAGTATATCATTTTTTAGTGTTGGACAACCGCAGTCCGACCGCAAAACGAAAGGAAGCAGCCGCACAGCGCAAGGATCATGGCCGAAACCATGGACAACTCAAATGTGTGAAGTGAATGCAGCAGCATCAGATATCCTATAAAAGTATAGACTATAGTTATGAAATCGTTTTTACTTTAATTTAGTTATGTTGCTCTATTGAGTCTAGGTAAAATCTGAAATTTCGTCCGATTTTCTAATATTTTAATAACTATTGAGTCTTTCATCAAGTATAGTTGCTTCTACAATAGCTGAATCTCTTCTAAATACTTCTTCGACATGGAACAACTATGAATTGACTAATATTAGCTGAAATAGCCAACTTGAAATGACGTCTTATTTTTACAGGGTATTAAAACCCAAAAACCTTGAGCTCGAGCCCCAAACACCGCATTCAGCTTTTTGTATACAAGACTAGAATTAAAGATCTTATGGTACATATTTTGTGTGCTTGTTGTGACAAGACGTTACATATGCAGCTAGACACGCACACACACACACACAAAAGTACACACAAGCAAACACACACACAGAGAGAAAAGCACACACATGTGCAGAGACGCATGTGCTAAACCAATTTGTCTGGTTGCTTGTGGTACTGCTACAACTACTCTCTCTCTCTCTGTCTCTAGCTCTCTCCCTCTCTCTCTCTCTCTCTCTCTCTCTCTTTCTCCCTCTCTGTTTCGCTGTGTATTTGATTGTAAATATTGTTGCTGCTGCTGCGGCTGCTGCTTTTAACAGCCAGGTGCAATCGAATAGTTGCCACACAACTTATCAATATTTTCTTATCAAATCAACATCAAACATCAGGGATAATTTTTTGAATTTCCACACACACATTTCTGCTCGAGCGCTTGTTGTGCACAGCATTTTGTGGGCGGAGCACTTGGACAACTGTTCGAGCTGCCCGCTCGGGGCTAAAGGTGAGGCCACATTACGTCTGAGCAGCTGCTGCTACTGCTGCTGCTTATTTGCCGTACGCGTTGAGGCAACACAAAATGTGTAACGAGTTGGCAACGAGTCCGGGTTCATAATATGCCAATATAATTCTACATATGATTCTAGTCGAAAGCTATCCCAAACCGACAAATCAGGCGCAAATTTTGCGCATTTACCGGACGGACGACAAGGCAACAGTTTGTTTTTGAATGGCTTCGAAAAAGAACCGGATCGAACCGGATCCAATCGATTCCGGAATCTCATCTTAAGGCTACTTCTCTATTTCGAACTCTCTCTCTCTCTATCTCAGTCTATCTATTTTTGTATCTATTTCTATATTTTACTGTATCGCTATCTATGTCTCCATCCAAATCTTTATATATTTCCATCTCTTTCTCTATCACTATCTCTATCTAAATCTTTCTTTTTTCTGATTTCGTTCACTTCCATTTTCTTTTTCTAAATCTTTTTTTTTTTTATCTCGTTTATCGTTGTTCCTTGTTTATTATCCACCTCTTTCTTTCATGGACCATCAATTCTTTTGCCTTTCTCATTCATTAATTTGCATTCCCTTGTTCTCTTCTTTTTTCTCTTACACGACCTTTTCTTCGTCTCCTTCTCTTGTGTGACCCTGCCTTTTAATAAATCTTTCTCATTATCCATCCTTCTACTACATCTTCTACTCTCTCTCGCTCTTTCTTCGTCTATCTTTCCCACTCTTTTCTCTCTCTCTCTCTCTCTCTCTTCGCCCATCTTCCTCCTCGTCTTATATTATACTTTAAAAGTGTTTCCTGAAAGGTTCTTCATTGCATATTGGTCTCACGCCTCGTTCGCTGGGTGCCTTCGTTAGGGCATTTGCCCTTCGGTGTTAATTGAATTGTGTTTTTCGCCTCCTGTTGATGTTAAAGGCGCCGTCGACGTCGCGTCGTCGGCACTTTCTTCGTTTTGCAGGCTCATAAGAAATTCATAAGTATTTCCGCTTCTGTGATTTTTGATTCGGTAATTAAAATGCAACTGAGATTGCGCTGTGTATGTGTGTGTGTGTGTGTGTGTGTGTGTGTGTAACACATTTTCGCAGAGTGGAAGCATTTTTCATTTGCCATGCTTATATTTGTTATTGTTGTTGCTTGTGTTTTGGGTTTTGTTGATTTACTACACACACACACACACACACACACATACAGAGGCGTGTTACAAAAGGCGTCGGAACTGTTAGGAACTGTTATGCCAGGTGTTCAACGACTTCAAATGCTTTGGGTATATAGAGCTCGGGGAATATAGCGATAGCTCCGTGTGTGTGTGTGTGTATATGTATACTTGAGCTTGTGTGTGTGTTTGTGTGTTTGAGCAATATTTTCATGTGCTTGAGATGGGCGGGCTTCGAGAGCTGATTTCTTAAGCGCATTGTAGCCGAGCTTTGATTACTCGAATGGTTTCTAAGCACCTGGCGAACTGAAATGCAACAGTCGCAAAACGCATTATCTGCTTCACCTGTCAAGTGGACAAGACGAAAAGTACCAAAAAAAAAAATAAAAATAAAAATAAAATAATAATAGAAAAAGATTAAAAAAAAGCGGGAGTAAGGCAGGAAGATACCAAATCAAGATTGTGAGAAAAGCAGCGTGCGGTAAAAAGAAATGAAAATCTAGAAAAATATAACATTTTGCAATTTCATTTACAAAAGTTTAGCTACAAGTGCGCGATTGCCGAGACCTGGGAGAGAGTCAGAGACAGAGACAGAGAGAGAGAGAGCGTGTGAGCGAGAGAGGAGAAACTATGGATGGTTAAAGGATGGTTACGGAAGCAGAGCCAACAAGAAAGCGGCTCAGGCCAAAGTGGAGCTCGTACCAGCGGATGGGGCAATGAAAGCAAAAAACTAATGGCATCAAAGAAGAAAATCAAATATTGCTCGAGTGCCACTGGCAGCAGCAACAACCAAACAACACCAGCAGCAGCAGCAGCAGCAACGACAGCAGCAACAACATTCGGCGGTCTGCCGTGTAAGAAAACATGCAGATGGTCCGTCCGTCAAGAGTTTTTGGCTCTTACTCGCGAATGATAAACCGCATCGAAGTGGAGCCAAGGGGCGTGCGGGCACTGGAGCGTCTTTCGAGGCGAACGAGTTTATATGATTTTGATGAATTTCCGAGGCAACGACGCCAAAATGAAAATGAAAATGCTCAGCGGGTGGGACGACGGAGGGGTCGCAGCAAGGCAGAGGTCGCGACTCGATAAGTAGCAGTTAGGATTTTGCTGCTCAACATCCGCGGTTTAAGTGTAAGTGCGAGTGAGCGAGATGGAGAGAGAGAGATAGATACAGAGAGAGTGGGAGAGAGAGAGTGGGCGGCCGGCAGAGCCATCTCGAAAGGGGACGCAATACCTGCCTTGAGTTTAATATTAGAAATTGCAGTGAAAACGATAAAACTCATTGAAGGAACACACAGTCGTCCACAAGGAATCCACAAGGGGAACGAAGAGGAGCAGGGAACAGGGTGTGGTTGGGCGGTTGCTGGGCTTGACTCACAACATGGACAAGTGAAGCCACTCGCACTGGCACTGGCGCTGGCAAAGTAATTTCCTGCAATTTGAACTTAAGAAAAATAAGGAAGCGTCTTTGATTTCCGTGTGAAATGATGTGCAACAAGAGAGCTGAAGAAGCTTCAATGGAAACAGCCACCTGGGAGAGAGCAGAGAAACAGAGCAGCAAACGCAGCTAAATTTAATGAAGAGTTTAGTTGATTTGATTTATTATTTGCTCTAGGCCTCGGCCCTTATTGCATTATTATTGCGTTCTCTGATTGGCAAACAGAATTCACAGTTCAAATGCATTTACAGTTATTGCACACGCAGAGTACATTTCGAACTCGAAACGAGTTGAGTTTCTTATTAGCTTTTGCTACAGTCGGCAAACGCTTCACGGTTGGACTTCTTAAAGCGTACGGTAAATTATGACTGAAATATAGTTTTCCAATTGGAACTTATTATTGACTTTGACTACTGAGTTGCAATACTTGAACTTTTGCATGAAAGATATCGGGAAATAACAAATATATATTTGCAACATAGCCAATTGGATACAACTCTTTTCTACACTCTGTCTTAGTTTGCGTATAAAATTTGAGTAGTCGTAATGAATGAACAATATATTATATCCAGTTGGTGGAGTTTCTTTATAGCTTATGCTACACTTGGCCTTAGGAGTTTAGTACAATATAAAGATAAACACATACCCAACTGGCACTTCTTATTGACTTTAAATAGACTTCGACCTCAACCAACCAACCCAAAGCTGATGAATTAAATCTTAAATATAACCAGAATATATTTTGTTTATATATATTAACAATTTACTCAACCAAAATCGATCTTTATAAGATTTTTCTATTTGTAGAAAAGTAAAAACTATAAAAAATATAATAATACTATATAATACATATAATAATAATAATAATATATTTCCAATTGGAATCAAGTTTAGTTTCTTATTAACTTTTGACACGCTTTGCCTATAACATAGAAATTTTAGATTCTCATGGACTTCTTTGTCCAAGCAGGTGCTGAACACATAATCTATACTCTGTTCGGAACTGCTTAGTTTATTTTTCTGTCCATACCGATCGCTCCCTCTCTCTCTCTCTCGTTATTTTATACAACTAACTTGTACCTCTGCCATTAAGTATCTGAGCTGCGCTACACTTTTGAATGGCGTTCGTGACGGCAGTTGCTTTTAACGGTAAAGCATTGCCCGTGAGCATCAAGTTCCACTCGCCACTCGCCACTATTCACTCTCTACCCTTCACTCTCCACTCTGCCTCGTACGTAGTTTGTTAAATGCTTGTTATCTCGCGCGTTTTAGGAATATGTACGGCCCTTCACGACGGTCGCGCTGCCATTTAGTAGTGCATGACGCCAGTTTTTGAGCTGTTTTCTCTGTCATTTTTTTCGACTCCCATTTTTTTTTTCCAGAGACATTCATTCCAATCAGACACTGGCTACCGATATACCGTGTTTGGTAGGCCCGTTGCCAAAAAAAAAAAAAGAAAATAAAAAAAAAACTGAAAAAATGTCATGTATCGCATCTTTTTCTGTCCAGCACTTTTTTATTTACTTTTTCGGTTTATTTTTTTTTTTTTTTTTTTGTCACATTTCGGAAATGTTTGCGCCCAGAGCGAAGCAACAGCAGCGGCAGCGGGAGCGGCAGCAGCTCGAGCTCCTTCTCCAGCTGGACGACCAAAATGAAATGCCTGAGGGCAGTAAATTTAAGCGGCTGGCAGAAGCGGGAACAGGAGACGGCAATGGCCACGTGGCGTGTAGAGTATTTACCGCCATGTGCATAGTTTGCAAGTCTGCGCGCGGCCCTCGCGACACCTGCAGGAATGGCCGGAGCAGCAGCAGGAGCAATAGTCGTGGCTGTAACTGGAACTGTGGCTCCACGCCGACATGGCCACTAACAACATCAAAAAGTGCCAAGTGCCAAGTGTTTGCCTTGGTCAGCGCAGACCAAGCCCAAGCGTCGACATTTAATTTCTTCTTTTTTTCTCCCAGGGAAGCTTTTGCAGGGCAGTTATATGATTTTGTGACGAAACATGTAACGCCTAGAGAGAGAGAGCAAATGTTAATTAATAAGAAATAATCATATCATAGATAACATGCGAATTACTTTAATTTGAAAATATCTTTGCAGAATATTTAAGGGGCATCAGATTGAATCATCACTAAATTATAAAACCCATAGAACATAGAACTTCAAAGTTATCTGGAAGAAGTTGATATGAATGACAGAGATAATCATACTTTCCTTGCGTAAAAAAAACTCTTCAAAAATAAAACTTAGGGATATAGCTATATCGATCTATATTTCATCTTTAGAATAAGACTCTATTTCTATCTATTTCTTCATATTCCTTATAATCAAATATAATCGACTTTTAATTCCAATTCGATTTTCTCTTCTTAGTCAACCTCAAACTAGGGCTACAACTCCACTCTGAGCATCTGCTCTTCGGCGTGCCGTAGCTGCCTGTTCTTAGTTCATTCCTCGTATATATATATATATACATTTTTTTTGTCACCATTTTTGGCGCTGTGACATTTTCTGGACCCAGCCCATGCCAAGAGCCAACAGATCCAGACCGTGGCCTAATATGCTGGCCGTATAGTTGGAAGTATTTCTCATACTTCTTTTTTCTGGTTCGCTTTTCTTTTTTCTTTTTTTTTTTACACTTGTTGGCTACTCTTTTATGCACATCGATTTTCGCTCAGTGCTTTTTATTTGCCAGACAAAATGGACAGCGGACCGTGGACATGCGGCACGAGTGTTTGTTTGTATCCACGGTTTGTTTATGTGCCTTAACTGGACACGAGCAAGTTTTTAAAGCGACATTTAACAAAGCGCCCAAAACTTGACAAAAACTGCCCACCCAAGCAGCGAGCTCCAGCTAGTGTCGCTAGGCTGCACTTCACTCCAATCGCCGAGATCGTCGACTCCTGATTAAGTCACAAATGGCTCTCTGTTCATATCGAAATGCTAGTTGGCCTGAATGCGGCAATTTAGTCGTCTTCGATCGACAAGTGTTGATGAGCGCTAGGCAGCCCTGCAATAAGTTTCTGCATTGATCAACACTATCACTTATCAATACTGGGCTGCATTGCATTCAGGTTACCAGCCCATGTTTAGCAACACTTTTTAAATAATTTCCGCAATGATCAACACTAGTTTAGTGCTAAAAAGCATGTACATTTTTGTTATAATTTAATATCAGTAGACCTCGTAGTTATGGTTGAATGTGAGCTCTTCCACACATATGCATGCATTACTCAACACTGCTTGGCTTTGGCTGCCTCGCCAGTGCTCAATTAATAAAACTATTTTACTTGACTAACTCAGTTTGTGTCAAGTTCTGTACATGGCAGATGTCCGTCTCGCCCCTCCCACTCTCCCACGCCGACCCATTTAGTTGGCTTAGTTTGATTGTCGGCAGCTACTGCATTTGCGTTCATGCCACCAAATCGTGCAACAAAGTGAAATGCACTTAGGCTGCCCAAGTGCGTGTGTGTGTGTGTGTGTGTGCGTCGCATTCTGCAATATTGCATATTGTAGAGGCACACTTAAATTCAATTAAACTACAAAGGCAGTTGGGCAAAAGCCAAGGACCGCACGAGTTGGACCAACCCAACCCAAAGCGAAGACGATGACGATGACGATGACGATGACGATGACGATGACGATGACGATGACGCTGACGATGACGATGACGATGACGATGACGATGACGATGACGATGACGATGACGATGACGATGACGATGACGATGACGATGACGATGACGATGACGATGACGATGAAGATGACGATGACGATGACGATGACGATGACGATGACGATGACGATGACGATGACGATGACGATGACGATGACGATGACGATGACGATAATGATATCTATACCGATACCAATACCGATACCGATACCAATAGCAATGCCGATACCGATAACGATAACGACCGAGTGCTCGTTATGCTGCCGTGCCCAGTCCATGCCCCAACTCACACTCACACACTTATTCAAGCATGCACCAATTCGCTCACATTACTTCGACTGTTGTTGTGTGTGGCACTCGGCCATATGGAAGAGGTCCGCAATGAAGCCTTACTTAATTAGATACTTGATAGATGGACCTGTGAAAGTGCCTGCCATAATTGCACTTAATTGGTTTGCCGTGTGTCCATTATCAAACTCGACCGAAACAAAGCCACTGCAATCAGGAATACAATTATTAGCACTATCAATTTTGGGTCGCTGTCATTTTGCTGTTACAGTTGCCATTCGTGTCGATAGCTTACAGAAAGGGTATTCGACTGTCGGTGCTGTCGGTGTGTAAAAGCTTTGCGAATTGGTTTTTGTTTTCTTTATGTATGTCGCCTGCGTGTTGAGTGTACAAACTAAAGGGATATGCGAGCCATGTGGGTCCGTCTGGTGCTGTGCTAGGGGAGGGGAGGTGGATCCGGTTGCAGATGGCTGGATAGATGGTCGTGTGGGCGTATGGGCGTGTCGCCCATGTAGCTGCTTTCTAATTTCATTTACACGCTTTTCAACACTGCTCAACATCAATCGAGCTGCATTCAAATGTTTTTCTAGCTGCACGCCCAATCGACTGACTGACCCGAAAGGGTCATGCGGGCAGGTAAATATAGAATGCCACATGCACATGCATCTGTAGCTGTATTTTGATAGGTGTTTTACCCTTTAGCAGTATTGCAGCTGCTGTAGCATAAAGCACAAATGCGTTCGCCGGATCTTTGTGTGTGTGTATGGAGCTCAACGCTTGGCTGGCTGCTGTTCCGTATGCATCTGGAGATGATGTTGATGATGACGCCCGATAGAACTATTGCTGGTCTTGCTCTTGCTCTAGCTGTTGCTGCTGCTGCTGCTGCTGTTACTATGTACAACTAATTCCATTAAAGCAAGCTCTAAGTTGATTTTCAATTGACTCCTCATTTGTGTGGGCGAGGAGAGCGCGACGGCACAGGCGGAGTCTGCGCTGTCAGCAATCAACATGTTCAATTGAGCATATCCTGCCTGGGCAGGACACAGCGACAGAGCGACGCAATGTGATTACCCAACGCTATTTTGTACTCACACACACACACACACACACACACTCATACGACCAGGGAGTCGCACCGCCAGGACACAAGGACACATCCTTGCTGTCTTACGTCTGTCCAGCAGCGGGCGAAACACTGGTTGCCTTTTACATTTCATTGGATTTTATGCGTTTTACTTTATGCTGATGTTTTTATTATTAAATTTCCTTGAATTTTCATTTAAATTTTTTTTTTCGTTTTCCTTCTTTTTTTTTTGTGTTTGTGTGTTTCGCTTCACTTCTGCTTAAGCTTGCAACAGTGACCCGCCCAAACCGCCGCCCACTCTTTTATCCTGCCGCTGCTGCTGCTGCTGATGATGACTCCTCTTCATTTTCACACTTTTCATTCAATTTATCGCATTTCGCAAATTGAGTGTCACTTTCCTTAGATGTTCTGTATCCAGTCCGCCCCATCACGCCCTGGCTCATCCGTGTCTAGGCAGCGCCTTAATACCCAATTGTGCTATTATCCGTGATGCCGCGACCCGCCTCGCCTCGAATCCCACTTAATAATTAGCTATTTTCAGATCTGCGATTTCAATTCTCTTATTACTTAATGCAATAATTCAATGCGAACCATTTCCACATAGACCTAAACTGAGTCTGCAATTGCTACAGCTCTTTGTCAGCACTCGATAGGCTTCAAGCGAGCACTTTTTTCTTTGTAATACCTATTTCAAGAGTTATATGTCGTTTGTCCTAATTAAGTATACCAAAGTCACTCACGCTGCCTCTTTAAGAGTTGCCAACGCTGCAGTTCACTAAGTGTGTCTAAGTGTGTGTTTATATAAATATATATAAATACATATACATATACATATACATATATATATATATATATATATATATATGTATATATGCGTGTGTGTTGTGTAGCTCGCCTTCAACACCTTCGGTTAACTGACTCCAACCGCCAACTGTTGCCCCCTCGCTCTAACCGCCGTTCAACCCATTCGCGTTCCAATTCATTTTTCACACATCCCCTCGCTGCTCTGCGGCTCCTGGCTCGAGTCGTTGGTAGCGCCTTGTGCACGCCTCATTTTTTGGCAGCTCATGAATATTCATGGACATGAACGCGCAAAGGCTCGACTAGCTATCTACTGGCGTCAGCAGCTGGACTGGACTGGGCGGAGTGCGTGGCGCTAAAAGCTGAGAAAAACTAGTGAGTGCGATAAAGAGCGACAAAAAGTGGGAGCGAGAGAGAGAGAGAGAGGGTGAGTGAGTGAGTGACTGAGTGAGTGAGTGAGAGTTGTGGCATATTATGCAAGTCATATTTTTTGTCCGCTCGCCGCATTTACACAAATTGCTCACGCCCAACACTTGACCTCACTCCCAGGTCCCGCTCCACACGCTGGCGCCATGTTTGTAGTCTGTTTATTATGGGTAAGTCTGTCTAAAGTTGACTACGGCTATGGTTAACATTAACGGTAACGGTGCTTGTACCGCTGCTGTGCATTGTCTCCTGTTGCTGTTCCTGTGCCTGATTTTGGCTCGGGCCCTCGGGCACCGGTTCTGTCTGTGCCTGCTTCTGATCCTGCTCCTGCTCCTGCTCCTGCTCCTGGCCGCTGGATAGCATTGCATCCTGCTCGAGCTTGGAGCAGGGCTTAGTCTTGGGCGTCGCAAAACGTTTCGTCCAGTAGCGTGCAATCTTGTCGTGCTCCCTGCGATTGCATTTGTACTGATCGGCAATGCCCATTACGAGGGGATCATTCGGATTGCACTCGCCTATCAGCACCCAAATGGATAGCAGCACCTTGGCTATGTTCATCACCGGTGACCAGCGCTCGTTGAGCACATCCAGGCAGATGACGCCGCGACTGTCCACGTTGCAGTGATAGATGCGCGTTATGAAACGGATCTGGGGCGGCCGGAATGGATAGGCGCCGGGAAACCGTATGTCCAGCTTGAAGATGCCGCCCTCGTAGGCGGTGCCGCTAGGCCCCATGATTATTGCCTTCCAGTGGAACAGATCCTCCTTGTACATCTCGGCGCTGCAATTGGGCGGCGGATTCTGCACGATCTCGTTCAGCTCCCGCTTAATGCGCAACACCGGGCCGTTCAGCTGTGTCATGGGTGTTGCCGAGGCAATTCGATTGGTGTTGCTGTTGCTGCTGCTGCTGTTACTGTTGCCGTTGCTGTTGCTGTTGTCGTTGCTGTTGGCGCTGCTGTAGCTGCAGCTGGCCGCTCCTGCCTGCCGCTGGTGGTGACTCCTGTGATGCTGCCGTCCCTGGCTGGTGCTGGGCGCATTCTCGTCCCTGGCCGCCTCCTCGCCAGAGGACAGCGACTTCGTTGTCATCATGGTCGACGAGTCCTGCGAGCTCTTCTCTTCGGCTGTGCTGCCCTTGGCTTTCGGAGTCAAGACATTCGATATGTTCGACATGCTGTTGGGCACACGCGATCACAGGCTCACAGGCTCACAGGCTGCGCGGCTTTTTCTCGACTTTTTAACAAATTAAACGGTTGGGCAATTTGGAATATTTGTTATTTGAAAAATTGTTATTGGAAATTTGCTGTTGTATTCTTGCTGTGCTCTCGTAATTTTTGAAATTCCATTTTGGAGTTTCGTTGAGAAACTAAATCGGAACTTCCATTTCCCTCTGTTCCAACAGCTATACAGCAACGAACTGTTCCATAGCTGTCAAAGTTTGAGTGGATATGAATTTAATTACATATAGAAAATCTACACTAGGCAGAATAAATATGAGTACAAGCTCAATTCAAAAGTTTGACTTTTAAAACAAATATCTTCTAGGTATGGCATTGACATCTTAATCTTAATTTTTAATGATTAACCCTATTTTTATAAGTAATCTTCAACAATTTTTTTTTAATATATGATATATGGGTTATTTTCTATATTCATTGTTAAAACTTAAATTTATAATTATTAACACATTTATCATAAATAATATTCAATAATTATATTTTTAAATAGTAATGTAGATATGTATACAAAATCTTAATTTTTTGTTGCTTAGACATTTATTATAAGTAATATAGATTACTTATTTTTTAAATATGATATATGGCTATTTATCTATATTTATTGTAGGTATGCTCTTGTTAAAATTCAATTTTTTAATTATAAACACATTTAATATGAATAATATTCAATAATTATTTTTTAAGTATTAATGTAGATATGCCAAAGACAAAATCTTAATTTTTTCTTGTTTATACATTTATTATAATTAATATCTATTACTTATATTTTAAATACGATATATGGTTATATCTCTATATTTATTGTCGGCATGCTATTGCTAAAATTTAAACTCTTAATTATTAACACATTTATTATAAATAATATTCAATTATTATTTTTTAAATATGATAAATGGTTATATTTCTATTTTTAAAAAACTATTTAAATTGCAGCTTACGATATAACTTACTATCGATAAGCCTTAATTATTATCATTTTTTTCGGCATGCTTATTGATATGCTTGTTTGATGGTCTGCAAATGATGCGATGCATTGCATACAAATTTCGCATGCAGCACAAAGTATCGCATTTTAATCGCAGTCAAATGACAAAAGCTGCTGCTGCTGCGATATGTCGTATGATTGTAATTCTTTACTATAAATCAATTTGCTTCAACCGCATTGATTCAGGTTTCATTCCTTTGACTGCGCCTAGAGATGAAAAAGTGTTGACTAATGTTATTCGTGCTCGTGGTATCTGTGGGCTTTTCTCTAGCTTTCATCTCAGAGCTGACAAGCGACAAAGTTGCGATATGCCCATATGGATATTGCTGCCATTTTATGATTGTTTTGTTTTTTTTTTTTTTTTCTTTGTCAAAGTGTCTCATTTTAAGGAGCTCTGGTAGCAAAAGCAATATTCAGTTGACAAGGCCATCAAACTGAGTGGGAGTCGTGGGCCGAGTGTGGGAAACTCCGTCCGCCCATTCGCTGTAGCGCAATTTTCGCTTGCTTGAACAAGTCAAACGTTAATGAACTTAAAGAAATTAATTAAAGTGCCATCCAGACAGCCAAGTCAGAGCCACATGTGTCTCATCTGGCCCCAACGTGGCGCTGGGGATGAGGGTTGGTGTTTGGCTTAACGCCTGCGACGCCTTTATTGAAAACGACATCCGGTTGGGCCATCAAGCGGCTTCATTGGCCGCTGGACGCAAAGTAAATGCAATAAAAGCAACACCGAAAGGGATTGGGAGGCCAAGGTGTATACATGTGGGCGTGGCACTGCCAGCAGCCAGCAGGCAGCCATCGAGACGCAGACAATATTGCAAAAGTGTTAATAAAAGCCAACAGCTAGCAGATGCTCTCACTCCCACTCGCTTACTATCTCTCTGTCTCCCTCTTCGCAACTGTGTTTTTTTTTTCTTTTTTTTTTTTTTTTTCTTCGCCCCTTTAATTAACAACAATTGTGGACTTGGCGAAAATATTCAAGAAGTGAGATAAAATGAACTAATATTTTAAAAAAAGGAACGATGCTGAAGACGCTGAGCTCTCAGATTGGCGCCCACGGATGACCATCTTGGCAGCTGCCGTAGCTGACATATCTTTTTCCAGAGAATGTAAACCGCAAGCAACAGCTCGAGCACAATGAAGGTCGTCCAGAGATTATAGCTGATGGCCAGCCAGACACGCTGATCATCAAAGAGATACCAGTTGACGCATATCAGGGGCATCCAGGCAGCCACTGTGAACACGATCAACCACTTGCAACGCGGTCCTCGCGGGCTAAGATTTAGAACGTAGCCCATATAGATGCGTAACGACTCAATAATCAACGTCAGTGCGTAGATTAGCGCCATAGAAATTGTCAGTTGATTCCATCTCTGCCAGGGCAAGCAATGAATCAATGAATCCCCAAGAATTTGGATACTCACGTAGACTACCATGTGTACAAAATAGCAGAAGAACCAAGTGCAGGCCACGTAAATGTTGCCATCCAAAAGCATTTGCATGTATAGATTTGAACGTTGCGGCATCACGATGTTCGGCATTTTGGGTTGAAAATTTAACAATTTAAAAAAAAAAAAAAAAACAACTTTTAAAAAATTGCAATAAAAACACAAATAGTTATTGTGAGTCTTACACAGAGCGACTGACTGATTTTGTCATCCCAAGCTGCGCTCGTCACCTCAAAAATCAATGACGTGCCCGAGCCTACTATATCAGTCAGCCAAACTGAGCTGATATTTGAAGGAGGTATTGTTCACCCGAGAGAGCTGCGAATGCCATGACATAGTCGACGGGCCACAGTTCTTTATATCGGTATATGTATGTCTTGCAGGGCATAAATTACGGCACATGTTGAATGTTGTGCGCTCATGTTGATGGCAATGCGCTTGCCGCGTGGCCAGCCGAGCTATGGAACGGCAGCTGAACGGTAACATTCACCGATGCTGCGACAAAATTAACAAATGAGCCTGACAAACGCCCGACGACTCCTCGATGCGAGTCCGCGAAAAAAGCCGTCGCTCGTTTGCATGCCAAACAGTTTGTGCACTCTCAGCTTTTATTGAATTCCATTACCGTATCATGTCAGTCAGGCGAGCAGCGCGCAGCTAGCCTTCGTAACGTCATCATAAAAGAACGACTCCAACACCACCACCATCACCACCACCACCAGCAACATCATCATCACCATCATCGAACGACTCCATCGTAGCTGGTGAAAATAATGAAAAAACATTGCAGCTGCCGAGTGCCTGAAATTGACGTTGTTGTCATTAATGGAAAATTGTTTTAGATGTCCCCACCATTAAGATGTCCATCCGGCTGGTCAAGTCAATTGCTGTACTCGTCCCATGTAGTCTCATGAGTATCGATGTCTGTATGTATCACTTTGTATTCCTCTTTAAAAGGTATACGCTAACGACAAAAATGGTTTGGCCTAGTCTAATATTTGATGCTCGCATATTCCACATCCACTAGAAGGACTCAAAGTAGTTTATAGATATTGATTATATCTCTGATTAAACTTTAAAGTAATATAAATGTCGATACATATACTAAATGTAATAGATAAATATTTATATAAAATTTCATATGAATATTTTTGTATTGACAACATCATCTCTCATTAGAATCTATTAATATCGAGCACAAATTATCGATATATACATATATAAATATATACGTTTATGCCTTATATATATATATATATATATTTCCTATATACAAAATATATCGAATTAATTAATTTTTTTAGTAAATCCTATCAATTGTGTAATGTCCATATTTACCGATTGTCGAAGACTCGTACTTAACTAGCGCTGCACCTACCAGCTTAAAGAAAGCTTCTAGTCTGATTGCTATGCAATTATTTTTGAAAAGTACAAATTAAAAATCAGAAATCTTTCTGACTCGCCCAGAGTTTTGGTGCGTTCATTGTAAGGGCTCAGACAGGGAGTTTGGGCACTTGTAGGAATGCGAGCTTTTCTTTGTTCACAGTGGAACTAGCCCTGTGCGCCGAATGGGATTCGCATCTGTTGATGACAGCGACAACTCGGCTAACAAATTTTGCTGCTTTGAATGTTTATAGCCCACAATGCGGGCGCTGCAGATTTTTGCAAGCGATTATGTCAGACTGTAGAGCAAAGCCCAAAAGCCGATTCCAGGCCGATACGAATAGAACTGTGTTTCTGGACAGGCATCCGTCAGACAAGCCCAGACACAGATGCTTATCTAAAATGCTTTGCAGTGCTGTTGGTACCTGATTGAATCTATGGAACTTAAAAGCAATCCATACGAAGCCCAACAAATGACTTTCTGCACTGTATACAAAATTCATTTGTTCCTTTTATTAGACGTTTCAGACAACTTGAAAACTACTATTTAATATATAGCTATTGAAAAGGCATAAAACATATTCGAAAGATTTTAAAGAATGTAAGTATAATATTTATTGATAGCAATGTAATCGAAAACTCATTGAAAGATGGCACACTTTTCCTTTTTTTTTTCAAGCAAATGTAACCAGAAAAAAAAAACTGTTCTAAATGTTATCGAGAGTATTACGATTGCGGTTGAAAAGCGATGGAAGCAGAGCGTAAAAGTCCACTCGTCTTTTTGCTTACTGAGTGCGATCATAAATCAATAAGACTTTTTTAAAAGGCTCACACTGCGGAGCGGCAAAGGTCCATGAGTATAACAATAATGCAATGCAATTAGGAAAGCAGCTAATAATTGAAATCTAACCGAAGACATAGAAAAGCAAATGCGTATTTAAACTTATTGCCAAGTTACACGAAGGAGAGAGTGAGAAAAGAGAGCGAGTAAAGGGAAGCGCGAGAGTGGGAGAGAGTGTGTGTAGAAAACTTTAAGGCTTCGACATTCAATCTGTGATGTGACAGAAACGACGGCAACTGGTTGCTGCCAGAGTTCACTCTCTCTAAGTCTCTCTCTCTCTCTCTCTCTCTCTCTCGCTAATAATGGCTGTAGTGGGGGGCTCAGCCAGGCCAGACTCAATTAATTTAAGGGATTTTGGCAAAAACTAAAAGCAACATTGCTGCGGTGCAATCCGCACTGGCAACTGGCTTTGGCATTTGGCATTTGGCGGTCTTCTTGCTCAAATTTTCGGCCCTGGCAAAATTTAATTAAACTGCAAAATTTGAAGAGTGGAGAGAAAAAGGGCAAGTGCGGCCCAGAGAGGGCTTAGCTACCAACTGCAGCCAGAAGTTGCCATCTAAATATTATTTTACACGACGCTTTAACTGCAACTTTTGCATGCCTCATAATAATCATAATAATGCCGCGAGCAACAACTGTTTCATTAAAAGAAAAATAAAGCAAGTTAAATAGCGCAAAAGCGGGAGAGAGGCAAAGAGAGAGACAGAGAGAGAGGGAGAGTGGTAGAGAGTAGGAGAGAGCGTGGGTGCTCTGCATTCAGATCATATGATGTCCTGTCTACGGGGAAGGGGGCAAAGGGTGAAAAGGGGCTCGGTCTCGGCGTATGTTGTTTTATGCGTATGATATTTTGCCAAGCAAAAAGTTGTAAGGCAAAGCCAGCAAGAAGAAGAAGAAGACGACGAATATGAAAATGAAAAAGAAGAAGATGACGACAAATATGCAGCAAGTCGAATTCTGCCATACCCTAGAAAATAAAAAAAAACCTTTCCGTTTAACAACGAAAAGTTTCTAGATGAAGAAAAGTATGGGAATATTACTTGCCATATATGCATACGTGTGTGTGTGTGTGTGTGACATGGCAGATTTGTATATAATAGTTCGATAAGCTCGCTAAAGACTTTAATTATGGGAGTAAAAAATAATAGGATCCACTCTAAAGATATATACGCTAAATCCGGTATATATATAGGCTGATCAGCACATCAGATCACATACACATATACTTATTTATGTCTGAGGGGATTCTAGATATCTCAGCTTTTTGCTAATATGAAAACACCCACATCTAGGGCATCAAGAAGGATAATTTCTTTCGTAGTCCCCCTTTAATCTTTATGCTCTTGTTGTTGTTGTTGCTGGCAGCGCTTTTGGCGTGGGAAGCAAGGACTTGCTCTTTTAGTTAAATGTTTGAAAAGAAAAATTAAAAACTTTTTACAACAGCATGCGCGAGCTGCTGCTGCTGCTGCTGCTGCTGCTGCTGCTACTGCCGCCTCTGCTGCTGCTTCATCTTCATAATATGCTGCCTGATGTGGGATTGAGCATGGGGAGGGGCCAGGCAGGAAGCGTGGTGTGTTGTTAGTGCAAGTGAAAGAAGTTAAACGGCCAAAGCAGCCCAAAGACAACACACACACCCAGCGAGATAGAGAGAGGAAGAGAGAGAGAGAAAGAGAGAGAGAGAGAGAGAGAGTGAGTGAAAGAGAGAGACGTTCCACATGCGTCTTAATCTCAACAACATCAAAAAAAAAGTAGACGAAGAATGAAATGAAAAGAAAGGAACATTCGCTCCTGGACTTTGCTGCATGTGGCACATGCCACAGCCGCAACAACACAAAAGAGCTGCATGTTTATGCTTCAGGTGCGGCAAGATAAGTTGACAACTTCTTCTACAGATGAACATTTCAAACTGAAGATTAACAATCTTCGTACCACAAACAGCCCTGCCCCCACAGCTTCTACCACCCGTTCAATAGCATCCCTGGCCTTGACTTCAATTATCAATTATCAATTTTGGCTGCCTGGACATCCGTATGATGATGGTATAATTGATGCTAAGCAATTGACTCGATTATCTTATTCGACGATCGATATGAATAACTTCTGAGTTACAGAGTTCTTTGAAGCTCTGCAGGCTAATGTGTGACTTTTATTTATTTGACCATGCGAACTGAGAGAAATTATTTATTTCATTCCATCAAATCTCCATTAGTTATTATATACTATCAAAAATATAATGCCCTCGATGTTGTCTTTATCTAATCAATTATAGCATAACGCCCAGCAGTGAGAGCTGCGCTAACTGCGATGACACCATTAACGTCTTATGCTTGGCCAACAATTTGATAGAAATTCTCTTTTTCGAAGCAGTAAAAATAAGTCCAAACTTCGCAGTTAAGTAAGAGCAATGACTACCAAAATTAGGCCGATTCATATATATGCATAGCCCACGCAAATCTAACATCAATTATATTATAATTAATATAATTATAGTAGTAGTATATAGTTCATCTATCTATCAATCTTTTTATATCTATCTGAATATATATATATAATTATATAAATATATATCTATTATCGATATACCTATCAATCAATCCATTAATTTATCTGTCTATTAGCTTATCTTATATATATATTTTATATCTCTTTGTTTATATCTATCTGACCTCCTATTTCTATCTGTAGATCCATCTAAATGTTATTTAAATTCCTATCCATCTATATTTATTTTTAGCAATATATCTACAATAATAAATAATATATAGTTCTATCTCTCTATCGAAATGTTCATCTATCTGTCTTTTTAGATATCTCTCTATCTATATTCATAGTTATCTATCTCTCTATGTATTTATCCATCTATATATATATATCTAGCAATATCTATCTATTCATCGACTTATATATATAATGACACATCTTTATAGTATATATCTATTTATCATTCTATATATATTCTCTTGCATTCTCGCATTATAATAAATGCCTACAAAAGAGCTTTTATTTTTTCCTCTTGACTCCTTAAGGTATGCTATAGAAACTTTCATATTCATAAATGATCTAAATATTTGTTGACCCCAAAGAAATCAAAGTTTCTTTAACTTTTATATTATTTAATGCTGATTTTTGGTGCTGACCAAATCCAAAGTAAAACAAGAATTCATTTATCGAAAAGTTGCCTGAATCATAAGTCCACTTATGAGTTGGGCAGTAAGCGCAAGCCCCACTGAATATTTTCATCAAGATTGTGCTAATTTGTTAAGGTTTTCCCGCATTGCACAAGCTCGAGCCGTGGCCAAGTGGACTTAATTGAATTTGTCTTACAAACAACATTTGTCAGTTGGCCTCGGCTATCTGATTCGCTTCAAGTTGTTGACAAGTTTCGATCGCAATTGTTGATTCATTCCCATGATTTATTTATGCCAACATTTATACCACGGACGCTTGCCACATGCGACATTGATTTTAATTTTTTTTTTTGTGTGTTTAGAGCCGCTTTAAGGCTAACACGCCCCATTTTTGAGGTAAACAGCGCGGGAAGCGCTTTTTGGTAAATGGAAAAAAAACAAGAAAAATTAGTAGAAAAAGAAAAGAAACAAAAAAACAATATGAAAAGAAAAGAAAGTAAACTTGTTGGAACTTTTTTTTTTTTTGACATTTTTGCAGAGTTGACTGCCATGTCTTGTCCTTGTCTCGGCATCTGTACACACGCCAAGTAGATGCCGTTCTGCACCTCGCCCAGCTGCAGCACGCTCTGGCTCGTTCTCGTAACTTTAGCTAGTGCGGCGACATCTGCCAATGTTTTGAACATTGCAATACACACAGAGAGTGAGAGAGAGAGAGAGAGAGGGAGAGCAAGAGAGAAAGAGTGATGGTCCTGAGATATGGGAACATGCGAGCCAAGTGTCTTTGCCGAGTGTGTCGCACACGCAAAAGGACAAACTCCTTGGCAAAATAATGAAAAAGTAACTGAAAGTCGTATTTGTATTTTGCTTCAGCATCAGCGTCAGCCCTCTCTCTCTCTCTCTCTCTCTCTCTTACACACGCACACTCTCTCTCTATCTCTCTGTCTATTCAGTTGGCACAGCTCAAAGTCGAACTCTTCCATCATGCAAGCCAAGGCGAGGCAAAAGTCGAAGGCAGCCTGTGGAAATTGGTGCGAGTAATTGGTTTGTTAGAACAAAACTTATAGCAACGCAAATGGCAAATGCCCTCCGAACTTCTCTCACTCTCTCTCTCTCTCACTCTCAGCCCGGCTGGACATGGGCAAAGTTTTTTTAGGGGCTTCGCCGAGCTGAGGGTGGCTGCTCACCTGAAATAGCAACAGCAGTGGGGGCAACAACCTAATAATAATCTGCATGTGCATGCCAGCCGAAAACTTAAAAGCATGTCACAGAGTTTTCAGCTTACAGATTTCGATGCTGCACAACTTTGCTTGGCATCCAACCGCACGCACACACACACACACAGAGACAGAGAGAAAGAGAGAGAGAGAGAGAGAGAGAGCTTCTGGACGAGGCGGCGCCCAGGCCAAAAAGATACACGTGTAGCATGTCAGTGACATGTAGAAGCTGCTACGGCTCTGGCTACGGCTACAGCTACGGCTACGGCTACGGCTACGGCTACGACTCCGGCTTTAGATGCAACTTCCATAGCCAAGGCACAAAGGTTAAAAAGCAATTTTTCGAAATGTCAGCGCACAAAATTTCATTACAAATTTTTATTTGCCTTTTGCGTTTTTGTGCATATTTTTTTTTTTTTTTTGGACTTGATGTGTGTTTGTGTGTGTATTTGGGTGTGTGTGTGTGTGTGTAACAGGCCATTGTTGTTATTTCTTTGTTTGTGCACAACAACAGCAAAGTTTAGCATGAGGCAGCAACAGCTGCTGTTGTTTTTGTTGCTGCTGCTCAATTTCTATTTCCGTTTCAAGTTGAGCTCAAGTTGTGTGCGCCCAGTGCTGATAAACGTCAGTTAGCAAAACAGTGCTGTGCATGATCTGAGTCCTATGAGCAGTAATAATAAATGAAAAATAAATTCCATTTGGTTTTTTTTCTTACAATTTTACTCTTTAACTATTTACGCTTAATTTTTATTTTTTTATTTTTTTATGTTTCAATCAATTTCAATCATCGCCCACATTGTTGACTCAATAATTATTTAACGCAGTTAATGCAATTTAAAGCTTTTAGTTCGGGTTTGCATTAAATTAACAGCGACACTCGCTGGCAAATGGGGGGAGAAAAATGGTAAACAGAAATTTAATTTGATAATGATTACGAGTGCATCGCACACGGCAGCTGCATTTGTTGCGAATTGTGTTAATAATATTATTGTCAGTGTCAACAGTCCTTTGTAAAAGATCAAAGTCGAATATGCAATTTTCGAAATCCATTTAAATTGGGATTGCAGGCAGAAGGTTGCATGACGAGGCTCAGTTCGCCTGGCTGCCAGCTTGTCCAATCTCTGACTAGAGCAATCAGCCGAGGCTAGTTCAGTTTCAGCTGACCATGCAAAGAGCAACTCCAAAGATATAAAAGCAAACTCAAAAGTCGTAGGAATGTCCTATAATCGTACGAAGCTTATACACCTATAGGTAGATCGATAGGTTGGTGAAGTCTTTAATTTAGTCTTTCAATATTTAGTGTCTTTAACTAACTTTTTTATATGTGTGTATAGAATCTTAACTCAACTTTGCACTTATCGAAATTCTTATCGAAAAGTCCATTCTGCAAATATCGAAATTTCTATTGAAAAAATAATGCACGTATTAGTCCCTTTAAGACATGCCGCATTTTAGGCAACTTTAGTTATATGTGCTTTAAGGTTAGCTCACTCATTTTTATCGATAATTTATCGAATATACAAGACATACATCATATATGAAGATAGAGCAGAATTGAATATTTTTCGAATATATATCTAAACTTGGTTTCATATTTATCTTTCCCGCTCTCCATCTCCCTCTTTCTCTATCTCTCTCTCTTTTTTTATCGATAATTTGACATTCGAGCAAAACCAAGAATCTCTCCAGTCACAGCAGCCATTACATTTAAATGTTAAGCTGCAGCTGCCGCAAGTCCAATCGTGTCATATTTATGTGTTAGCAGACGCCGGGAAAACATTATTTGGCTTAAGCTCTCGAATCAATTGTTGAATAATCATATTTGAAGTTGACTTGAGGAGCATTTCGTGGTAAATGAAACGCAAAATGTGCTGCTCATGCTCATTCAGAGCATCTAATTTATTATTATTAATAACAATAATACGCATATGCATATGCAAAGCACTCGACAGAGGGCAGAGGACCACGACTGAGGCGACTTGGCCGACTTGGACGAGTTGGCCGAGGACCAGCGCTGACTGCAGTTGAAATCAACGTTTAAAAAGGATTTGCCATGCTAAATATTTTGAAAAGCCTTAAGCTATTCAAAAATTACATCACTCGAGTAAATATGAAAGACTTGGAGAGTCGAGCGGACGACGGACAACGGACGATGGACGACGCTGCATAGCCATGGACACATCAGGGCAGCTCTACAAGGAGGCCCTCGTGAAGATGCCCATTGCTAACCGCTGTCGGCCAACTGGGCAGCCGCAGCCGCAGCCCCACGATTAATGGCAACCGAGAATGTAATGTAGCGAATATGCGAGTTGCCGTACTGATTTCAAATGTACCAACGATGCTCTCTCTCTCTCTCTCTCTCTTTCTCTCTGTGTGTGTGTGGGGAGTGTGTGGGCGGCAAGCAAAACAAAAGCCCCAAGTTGTTATCCGCCAGCAGAAGCAAAAACAACAAAAAGCGGAGAGCGGTTCAATGGTCGAGCGCTGGCAAGCGCTTGCTTGATTTAACCATGCATTGGGCCACGCCAAGACCAAGAGCCCGCAGCTGTATATGGAGGCAGGAAGTGGAAACTGAAGGAATTGGGGTAAAACTGCGGTCGCCTGGACGCCAGCGCTTCTCCGCCCTTTCTCGCTCACTACGGTCCTCGACATCATCGAGAAATGAAAACAACTCAAGCGAAAATACAATCATATTTTTATTGCCGGCTGGTTGGCTGCATGTCGACGAGAAGCAGCAGGAGGACGAGCAAGAGCACAAGCAGAAGTCTAGAGAATGGTAGTGGGAGAGGGTGCAAGGCCGGGGAAGGGTCGTCAACCAATTCTCGTTTGCTCGCTCGTTTAGTCGATTATTCTTGGAGGCGTTTTTCTTAATAGCAACAAGAACAAACGACAGCAACAATGGCAGCAATAACCGTCTCTGGCGCCGCCAACTGAAATGAATTAAAACTGAATCAAAACATCTGGACGCACGACCATGAGACAACATAAACAGCGACCGGACCAAAGGGCCAAGGACCCCCACAACTCCACAACTCCACAACTCCACAGCTCCACAATGAGAAACTGAAAATGATACTTCAAATGAGCCTTGGCTCCTCAACCACTGTGCACAGTGTGACATGACAATTGCATTTAACTCGAATTCGACTGTTGATTCAATGATTAATGAATAGATATAAGAGCACTCACATAGCCGACCTCCCCCATCCCACCTGCTCTCCTATGATGATTATTCAGAAACCAGCTAGACTGTAAATATTAGTAAGCAGCAACTAATTAGTCCACTGCAGACAATTGCAGTTTATCCTCATGAGGAGCCCGATAATTGGGCTGCGCAGTTATTGATCCAATAATTAAGCCAAAACAATTGACAGTTACTTGCCAGAATTGATCATCATTGAGCATGATTATTAGGGTGGAGTCTGTTGAACTGCATCTGTCGGAGGTCGATGTGGATGACAGCGAGTCTTGCCGAGTCTTGGCCTGACTTTAGTCAGCCAATGCAGATGCGACGTGACATATAGATGTGTCCGATGTGACTAAATCCATTAGGATACACACTGTATGATATATGATTAACTATTTATCCGTTTTTTATCCGTTTGTCCTAGTCAAAACTTCCTTTAAAGGAAGCGTCTTAGAATGCTTTTAGCTAGGCAATCCTCTCTCACTTATATCTATCTACTCATATGAGTTCTCTGTTATTAGTTCTCTTACTTATGACTAGCAGAGGTCTTGGACATAATTCTTGACTTACATGTAGTTAGAGAGAGCTCTACAATTGGCTTATGTTGTTTCTATTCCAAAATCGATTGGGATTCTGTATTGTAAGTTCACTATGTTAGAGATATGCCTTCAAATATGATAGTCTAAGCAATAGGCATTCCCTTTTAAGAGCCTAGATAAAACAGAACTTTAAATTTATACCGTCCCCAAGTTCGATTTTTATTAGTTTTATATTTAGAGAATTAAATTTAGATCTAAGAACTTATTAAACATGATTTATTTTGCCAGGAAGCCAATAGACTGTTTGAGTCAAACACTTAAGACAACTGTTTAAATACATAAACATTTAGCTATATATGCATACATATATAAATATGTATGTATGTATGTGTATTTATATGCATTCAAACAATAAAACTATCAACGCGGCTGGACGCACTTCAGTAACAACAGCATCTGTTGCCTCTGCGCCCAAACCAGACTGCAACAGGGAAATGCAAAATAAAAACTAAAAATTAGGAAATTTAATCTGTAGAATCAAGTCGAATATGAAATGCTCTAAAGGCTTATTATTATTCTTAAAACAAATGTTTTTCTAAATATTTATTTATTTAAATTTAATATCTTATATGACCGCTCTATCTATGATATATGTCATAAATAGATGGTAGATACATGTGACATGCATGTGCTCACGACATGAGCAGAGTTAGATCTACGAGATCGTATTGAACTCTCATGATTATTGCCTCACAGACGCGGGACAGTTTTGAGTCGTCTGTGATACTCTTCGATTAGGGTATGACAAGAAGAAAATATAGGAAAAACAAAAGACATAAAGGATATGCAAGCCAAGCAATTTGCATTTGCACACCGCAAACGGTGAGGCAAAACTTGAAACACGACAGACGACAACAACAACAACAACAACGACAACAACAACAGCAGCAGCAGCAGCCACAACAAATGCTTTAGAAATATGCTAAATTACCAAAAGACAAAAAAATAAAAATAATATAAACACACACACACACACACATTGGTGCATGGCACAGAGTTGGGGGCTAACGTACTTTCAAGAAGTTGCCGAAAGTCGAGAACAAGCAAAGACAAAAACCAGTGCTGGGTAATGGCAAAAGAGCGAACAAAGCAGAGCGAGGAATGGGGGAGTGCCGCACCTGTGCAGAAGGTTGGCAACTCTGGTTGGTCATAACCCTTAACGCCCAGCCTGCGCACGTCTTGGGGTCATGTCACGGCAGCCCAAAAGAGATGGAAGAGGCGAGCGAAGGATATCCCTCAACTTGAAGCATGCCCGTTGTTGTTATGTGCTGTTATTGAAAATAGTTATACAATTTATAGAGTGCCCACTGTGGCCCTGCACAAAAGTCCGAATCAGATTCAAATTCAAGAAGAGGTAGGCAGATGGAGAGAGAGAGAGAGAAAGAGGGAGAGAGGGAAGAGAACGAAGGCGAACTCTTTGCATAACAAAGGCAAGCGTGTCCAGTCCTTCAAATTGTCAGTTGAAATGTCTGCTCAAGATGCTCCATCCGCAAGCAACAACAGCAATAAGGTAAGCAGCTTTGTCGGCTTAGAAGCATTTGCTTACATTTCCACAGCCACAAACAAATCACAGATAAAATTTAGTCAAAGGTGAATTTTGTCTAACGTTCGTTCGTTGTCTTCCAGCATTCTGTGTGCAATCAAATGAATAAGCAGATAATATGCCGTTATGCTAATTCATAATTATATTTGAAATAACAAATACACATATATGAGCATTTATATATATATATATATATATATATATATATATATATAACTTGGTTCACTGCATGCCTAGAAGTTTAACCAAGCAGAGTTAATTTCATGTGAATTCAGCTGCGGCTCAGTGGATTTGCCTGTAAAACAGTGTTGGTTAATGCACAAAATAAGTCAATATTTTTTTTTATATGCGAAATGAAATATATTTAATAAAATATATATTTAAAAAATATATATATAAGCTGAGCTTAAGGTATAAATCTAGTTAGAAGCACATATCCAAGACTATGCCTGAGTACAAGTGCGTGTACTGCACTAAGCTCAACTGTTAGACTCAGTCTTCAAAGTCAAGTCCAAGTATTTAACTGGCTAAAAACTTAAATATAATTTAAGTCTAGGCCTAAGTCTTTCGTTAAGTCTAAGTCTATGACTAAGTCTCTGTTGAAGACGAAATCCATTTATTAATCTAAGACTAAGTTCATAAAATTTAAATCTCAATTCCAAATATCAAAACTAAGGCCTATCTCAAGGCTCAATTCTCAACTCTTGAGCTCAATTTCAATCTCAGGTTCCATTCCAGGCACAATTTCAATTTTGAATCCATAACCAAGCCCAGCTCTAAGTCTCTTAAGACTTAGCTCAGATCTCAAGTTAAAGTCCTACTCAAGTATGGAACTCAACTTATAAACTCAAATTGTCAAAATAACAAGAAAATAAGCAAACATTGTTCATACTTCAGCTACAGCCGCGGCACAGTCGAAAATCGAATGAAAAAAGGTAAAAAATAGTAAACCACATGAATTCATAATGAAAACTACTGTCAGTTCGCATTACACAACTTTCCATCAATTCCAGCACACACACACACACACGGGAAGATAAAAGGAAAGTATTCGCGTCGAAGGAAGAAGGATACAGGGACTTAAGGACTCGGCTTGAGTTGGGTGCACGCTGGCGTCTAGCAAATCCAATGGGGATACTTTCGCATGCATTCCACCCACATAAACCACACATAAATATAGATATTTTATATAAAGCTATGTACGTCCGTCCGCTCGCATAGGTGTATTCTATTTTGCGATTGAGCTGTCCAAATGCGCCTTTTAATGTAATCTCTTACGGATTTGTTTTGACAAGCGACACACTACCACCGACCGACCGCCCGCTCAGACTGCGCCTCTTGTTGTTGCTGCTGTATGGGTTTGCTTGGACCTCACATCTACTCATATTTGGTTGCCGCTCGTGTCTCATCATAAATATTCGATTACTCAGGCGTATCTAATTTGCTATATTATATTTGTGGAAAAAGTTCTTTTTTATTATTATTATTAGACGTGGCTTAGCATGAGGAGGGTTAAATGAGCTTGTCAAGCTCTTCTTCTCTAAAGCATAATACTAAAATTTGCTTTATTTAGAAAAGATTTAACTGGAAATTCATATTGCAGCTTCATTCGTTTCGGGAGCTGAAAATTATACACAACATTTATTTATTTATTTTTTTAATAAGCAAATTTAGCTAAATATGGACCAATCGATCTCAAATCAAGTGAATTACATTAATTCAAAATTTGAAAAAATATATTCTCGAATCTTTTCTTTTTAATTAAATTATATTAATTTAATTATTTCCTTTCTCTTTTCTTTTTAATTAAATTATATTAATTTAATTAAAAACGAAATAAATACTAGAATATTTTTTTTTTAATTTTGGATGCATTAATTTAATATTATGCGCTCTATCACAACTATTTAAGTTTTTTGGTGCCTGATTTCGAAAGTGTAGCAAAAAGTAACTAGAAATTTTACAAGCACATAAAGTATTCAAAATATTATGTTAAAATAAATTTGATTGACATTTAAAATTTTTTTTACTTAAAATATTTGAATGGATTGAAAGATTTATTAATAAGAATTTATTTTGAAGCTTTGCCATGTAGAATTTTGTAAAAAATTATATTATATTTATGTATATGAAATACATAGATTATCATATAAGTTATGTCAACAAACTCCAACCAAAGTAACAGCAACACGACCCCACCCGATATCCGATATCCGTACAACAATATATGCTTATAAGGCACTATGACGCAAGATCGCCACGATCACTCATGGCAACGGCTCTGCCGCTCACAATGGAAGTCGCTGCCGACGTCGACAACACCAGATCCCCACTTCATAGGGATAGAAATAAGCTTTGTAAAATTAGTATATATATATATATATATATATATATATATATATATATATATATATATATATATATATATATATATATATATATATATTTATATATATATAAATATGTATATACACATACATGTATCGTAGAAGTAGATAGGCTTCAGTGTTTAACGCAACACGTCGCATGTGCTTGGCACGTAATTCCACTCTCTTTTCTCACGCTCCTTTTGTGCTCTCTCACTCCGGCTGTCTCTTCCCCGCCGTCTCTCACACGCTTTCCGTGTGTGTTTCTCACACCAATTCATTTGTGGAGCCAACTATGATATGTAAATATTGGGGTAACGTCAAGTGGATTTTTCCCATAGGAAAATAACTGAACGTTTCGCCATACGGAGGCGCTGATGCGAATGTGAATGTGCACGTGGATGGAGATGGGAATGGGGATGGGGATGGAAAGTGGAGCGCTATTGAGGTGGACCTGCGGTTGCAGTTGCAACTGGGAAGCCTGCTGACTCTGAGCAAATTCCACTTTGGCACTGGCAATGCGATTTACATATTACTAGGAGAGTCTGCTTTGAATAAACTCGCTTGCACGGCCCCAGCACTCGGCTTTATCTCTCTCTCCCTGCCCAGTCCTGTCTCTGTCACACTCTTTCTAACTATGCGCACTTGCCGTCTCTTTCGCTCTCTATGCGTGCGTGCGTCTGTGTGTGTGTGTGTGTGTGTGAGCAGTTTTTAAATTTGCAAACATGAGCATGTAAATTTGCAATGAATAAATTAACCAGAATCTGTAGCGCTCATCCTTATGTGTTCAGCTGAAATCCAAGAGCAACTGTCATGTGAGGCAGGCTCGTTGCTTTGCGCCGCTGCTCAACACTTTCGCTATTTATTTAAAACAAATTGGCAGCACTGCACTGAGTGAGGTTAGGGCAGACGGCTTTAAGTCAAATTGCGCTCAGTTTTAATCACTTTTTATTACGCCTGTCCTTGGGACGTTCAAAGTAGAAGAAATCACTCAGCCTCAGGCGGTCCGCAGTCTGACAGCCTATCTGCCTCTCTCGCTCGTCTGTATATCTATCTCGCTCTTGTTGTGGCGAAAAACAATCACGTGGCAGCAGATAGACAGGCCTCGCAGGCTGAAAACAACTCTTTTTTTATTGCAACATCAACAATAAAAAAAAAAAAAGAGAAAAAAAAGAGAGAAAGAAAGAAAAGAATATACAGCTGCAGACAGATCCAGATGGGGAAAAAAGCGTCAGCGGCAGCCACGGCGACAGCTTCACTGCCACGACGACTTAACATAGAGACAGACACAGAGAAAGCGAGAGAGAGACAGAGAGAGAGAGAGAGGAGATACTGGATAAAGTTCCCAGCCAGCCGCAACGACAGCCAGCGCCAGAGATGTCGACGAGCGGTGAACAGGACGACGACAACAGGACAAAAACAAGTGCAAAACAAAAAATGAAGTAGGGAAAAAGAAACGAACACAACGAGCCGAGAAAACTCAATTAAACTTTTGTAATTACAGCTAAAACGGAAGAAGATATTTATCCAGTATAATTGCATTGAAGGCAAATGAAATAAAAGTATAAAAAAAAAAAAAAAATGGCGAACAAAAATGGGAGGAGAAAACAAGAAATGGCTGGGAAACCAAAACCCGGGCAAGAAAATAAATAAATAAAGGATGCCGGGAGACAAAAACACGACAACTCTGGTCGGGCCAGGTGAGACGCCGGCATCGCAGCATTCCCGGCAGCCAGACGTAAGCCGGTGCACGCCTGCTCTCCGGTCAAGCGATGCCGCAAGTGCCACTTGACACATCTGCAACGGGATAAGAATAGTGCAAAATATCATCATCCTCATCTTTGTTATGTCCTCGTCCTCGGCCTCGTTCGTCTTGGTCACATCCTGGCGTCCGGCATTGTGCAGATTCCAGGCACTCACTCCCTCTCTCTCTCTCTTTCTCTCTCGCTGTAATGCAAGAACAATACATCAAATCTGATGCAACAGATCGTTGCAACAGATGAGAATTTCTCGAGAGAGAGAGAGAGAGAGAGAGAGAGGCATATACGAAGTGAGTGGGAAAGTTTAGCGCGAAGCAACAAATCTTTCAGCTAACATGGAGCTTATCGCGTTTCGCATTTGTTTCGGATAATTCCTGGCCACAGGAGAGTAAGAAAAAAGTGTGTTTCATTCCATTGTAGCTCATTGACTGATTTATTGATACATTTATTGTTGTACATTTGTGCCTGAATGAAGACTTGTGTTATTCAGATGCCTAATATATAAATTTGGCAATTGTGTGTTTCATTTCACTGTTCCATTTTCTATCATGTTCTAAGTCTTATTTTTCATTCATTTTTAACTGGAATAACCTAATTCCATTCTGCGCAGAGTTGAGTAAAATTTTAAATGTTTCTTTCCAAACGTTCCACCACAAGTTATTGATGATTTATCTATACATAATTTGTAAGCTTTTCCGTATCTAAAAAAATATTTCATTCCAATTGCTCTACGATTAATTATTGATTGATCTATGTTTTTCCCAGTTTTCCCATATATATAAATTGTCAAATGAAACGGGCCAACGTTAGGCAAGGCATAACTTAACGTATCAATGAGAAATTATTTCATGGCAATCGCTCCAATGAAACGAGCTGCAAACGAAGCTCAGCTGATCTTTTAAAGGTATGCCTGAATATCGTCCTGATCAAGAAAGCTTATCCCATTCGAGTTGACAAGTGCAATCTCAAACTGATCGGCAGTCAGGGTCGATTGGCACTTCAACATAAGTGCACGAACGGCCAGTGCTACTCCGTTTCCAATCGACATTTTCGGCTCGTAGCACTCTTCCAGGAACTCATTGCGCTCGTCTGCATGTCTACCAATGGCACAGGCCTTAAAAGCTTTTTGCGAACCAGAGGAATTTAGGCGAAAAAGAGTGCCAAGACCCTCTTCATAATCATCATAATCATCACTATAGCCGCCAACAAGCAGTGCCAAGCCATATGGGCGAGCACCATTCGTCTGGGTGAACACCTGCATTGCCTGGGATATGTACATTGCCAAAGTACTCACGGGTATCAAAGAATTAAACTGTGCGTCATATACGGCAGACAGCTTAAAGGACATCTTGGAGAGGATGCGAAAGTCGGCAGCCAGACCGGCATAGGTCATGGCAATATTTAAGCCAATTTCATCCACCTTCTTAACCGAACTGCTGATTGCAAATTTCAATGGCAACTTCTTCACGGTGGCCAGCACGATGCAGCTGGGTGTCACAACACCCACAGCGGGCTCACTCCTCAGGCTACAGTTTTTTGCATATTGCACTTGCTTCACCTCACCGCTAGCACTAAATGTGCATCGCGTGTTGGCAAGTTGGCTCTCTTTCGACTTAGCCTCTGAATACATTATACAAAATATATAAATATCTTGATTTACGAGAGTAGCTGTAGCGTAGCGTAGACTTCAATGAATCTCAACTGGATACATGTATATTAGGGGCGTGAGACAAGCCTACTTGGTTGATGCTCGATTCGATTAGGTGAATATATAGACCAAAGTCTATTTCATTTTTAAATATACAAATTTGAGATAAGCAAACTTTTGTTGTTAACTTTAGTATCAATCTTCCGTAATACATACTGGGGCTCTAAGGGCTATACAATATTCTCAGTCGCAAAAAAAGTAAGAAAGTTCTGCAAGCCTCAAGCTCTTATGGGTTCTGGCAGGCAGTTGGACGGATAGATCAAAGAACGGACGAACTAATAGATGGGCGTGCATATGGATGGACAGACAGACGGACAGACGGAGGAACAGACGGACAAACAGCTGGGCGGACAGACGAAGAAACAGACGGACGGACAGACGGTCGAACGAACAGACGAACTAATAGATGGACAAACAGACGAACGGACAGGCAGACGGACAGATGAATGGACAGACGATCGGGCAGACGGACGCACAGATGGACGAACAGACAGATGGACGGATGGAGGATAAATCAACTCATCCTGACTAAGAATATATACTTTAAGCAGCCTTTCACATACATTTTAACATTACCATAATACCTAGAGATATCATTTTCAATGGGCTCAAGGTATACAACTTCAGACATTTCAGCTTCCCATTGAGCTTTGAGCTCAGCATTCCCGTTTTCAGCTCAAATTTAGCAACGCATTTTGTAAATTAGGATAAAAATGAAGAAATTCCCGTTTCCAAATTGTTGCATCAGCTCTTTGATTTAAGCATCTGAAAACTGTTCTCAGTATCATAGCAAAGACTCAACTTGATTAGGTAACTTTGTGAGCTTACAAATACTACAAAATGGAACTAAACTGCTGTTGCGCTCCCTCTCACGCTCAACTGTTGAAATGTTTTTGTGACCTTTGTCGAAAATGTTGCGCTCACTTCTGTATACAAATTGTCGCCTCTGTTTGCCCGTTGATGAAGACATTAATTTGATGCAAATCGCGTCAGCCCGACACACAATCGAAGTGCTAATTGCGCTTCTTTCAATACACAGAACAAGTACCAGTCTACTTCACTTCAGTTCCACTTCCACTTCCACTTCCATTTCTATTTCCATTTCCAGTTCCACTTGCACGTCTTCCGAACCTCTAAGCCCCAATCGCCAGCTGCAGCCCCAAAAATGGCAGCAACAGTAGCTTCATTATCTGCAGCAGCAGCAGCAACATCGTCATCATCGGCATTGGCATCGTCATTAGGCAGGTGAGGCGGAACAGGAACTGCTGCAGGTGAAAGCAACAGGCATGGTAGCAGCAGTCGTGCCAGAGCGGACTGGAGCAGCGGCAGCGGCAACGGCAGGGACAGTCACATTGCTACAGTTCTGGTCCACTTCATTATGTATGCGCGACACAGACAATGGGCCACTGATGGACGTGTTGCAATTGCTGCAGCAGCAGCAATGGCAGCAGTGGCAGCAGTGGCATCAACAGTCGTCCCTGGCCACCGCAAACATAGAAGCCAGCCTTGCCGAATCTGAGCTGCAACGTGCGACCCTCGCCCTCAATGTATAAAATGTTTTGTAAATCTGAAACGCTTGTCTCTGGCATGCGGCTGTGTGTGTGTGTGTGTGTGTGTGTGTGTGTGTGCGTGGAATGTGTGTGCCTTAGCCAACACCTGGCACATAAGCTGATGTGCAATGGAGTCAAATTGCGGAGCATGTGACGCCAGTTTATCTATTTGGCCGCCTGACCAGCTTGTTAAGTTTTTGCACACACACACACACACACACACACATATCTGACACACACCTGACACACCTGCTGGAACTTGGCTTTCAAGAGCTTGTGCAACCACAAATCGAAACCCGGACTGTGCAAATGAATGCCTGCAGCACCAGCACCAGCACCAGCACCAGCACCAGCATCATCAGCAGCTGCTACTGGAGATACACAGCCAGCCTCAAGTGCTCCAAAAGATGCTGCCCAAATTACAGCTGCTCGCCTTTCACTAGGTCCAAGCCATGCCCTTCCATTCTCCGTTCTCCATTGACAAAGCTGGCCGTGCAGCCTGTAATCCAATGTGGTCCTCTGACCATAACCGCCCATCTCGCCACTCATTTATCGGCGCTAGCAACCGGCAACTGGCAACCGGCAACTGGCAACTGGCAACTGGCAGATTGGATTTGTAAACGCAATTTTGCGTTAACATAGCATTAATTTAATGCAATTTTCGTATCTTGCTTTTAGGCTGGACCTTAATCGCTCTAATAGCTGAACGCTCTTCACTTGTATTAATCAATTCAGTTCATCAACTAAAAGCTTCAATTACAACAGAATTATGAAATCTGAGATATTGAATATTGAGCACAAAATGCACAGATCAGTTGAGCTTTTATGACTAGGAAATACTCTAAGCTAAAGATGCAGCTATACAGTCTTTTAAGGACTTGCAGAAGTATAGAATTTAGGGAGAACTTCGACTTTTCATATAAGTTTAATAAACTCTATTAAAAGTAAAAGCTCTTACTATTCGCTTCTTTGAAGCTTTCAACAACTTTCACAAGTTTTTTAATTTGAATGAGCTTTTTATATAATACGCACTCCACGATAAAAGCCCAAAAGATGTCAGGCATATGTTCTGCTCAAAAAGTTTACATGGATTCTACGAATTTAGCTTAAAAGCTTACCCAAATATATAATTTATACAGAAATCAGAAGATATGATTAACTCACCAGACAATATAATTTATTCTAAACTGATGTGATTAGCTGAAACTGTACACATTAAGCTTAGCCTAAACACAAAACAGAGGCCTTAAATTTAGCGCATCCCATGGAATACTTGAAAGTTATAGCATTAATTGTGAGCTTTGCATTGAAAGTTTAAAATCTCATCTGAGCTTTTAGCTCGCCTTCATAACTTCATCTAATATTCAGCTCAAGCAACAAATCTGAGCTCTATGACTTAGTCTACGCACATTGATCGCTTCTAGCTTGAAATTTTCTACTGATCTGCGGCGTCTGCTCATGGTGCGGCAACAGTCGTGGCACACGAGTATTTTGAAAAACAGGTCCAGCCTAAAACATGCTACGGCTCTTATAATTTATACTATGCAATATTTTATGCATTCTTATATTATAGATTTAAGTGCACACGCATTAAGGCCGTTAGGAGGGCATTATGAAAGTGCGGCTCTATTAAAATACGTTGTTTTCTTTTTTGTTTCGCTATAAGCCAGAGGCCTGGGGACTGGGGCCAGAGACCTGGAGAGTGGAGCATAGGAAGCAGCAAAACAAAATGGCGGCCCAAAGTGCCAATGTTTAATGCGTATTCGAAGTTAACGATGCCGTCAAATGTTTTCATAAACGAGCAGCCGCGATTTATGTACTACAACCGACATATCGCCCCTCGCAACTCATTAAGTTGCCGTTCACTGTCTCTCTGGCTGGCTGGCTTGCTGGCTGGCCATCAAAGTCGATTACCTAGAAAATGCCCTAAAATGCCGCAATGCCAATCGATTGAGCTGCATGCAGCGAGCCGACGACGTTGAGAGCTGCGAACTCTGAACTCTGCACACATGGGCACGCCGAAGGCCGGAAGGTCGAAAAGTCGCTGGCTCCTTTGTACACTGTCCGCTGTCCATAGTCCATAGTCCATAGTCCATTGTCCATTGTCCGTTGGTACAGTCAGATTTTAGACGTAACGATTCATTGTCAAATTACATTAACAACCCGGGCACATAGGGTGTCTGTATTTTGACAGCTGCTTTTGGCTATTGACATTCGCTTCTTGGCAGCTCCCACTCCAGCCCCCACACACACACACACACACACACACACACACAGAGACTTGGACACACTCACAGTCCATGTAATCACACAATGCAACGTTATGGTCAGCTCTATGACAGCTACGGCGCAGTACTTAGCCCATGTTCCTTTTACTGCAGAGACGACCATCGACTCAATGCTCCTATCTCGGGCTGCCTGGCCTGTGTGTGTGGGTGTGGGTATAGGTATGTGTGTGTGTGTGTCAGTGCTCATAAACGGCATGTTTAGGAGCCAATGAGCTGCGTTTTTATAGCATTCACATCCACATCCACACCCACGCAGAGACAGAGAAGGAAAGTGAGAGAGAGAGAGAGAGAGAGAGCGAGGGGAGGGAGAGAGAGGATGAGGCCTTTGGCAATTGGAGTGTGTGTCAAAGTTAATTTTCGGCACAGTCTTTATGAAGTGCTACACATTTTGCGTATGGGACAGCTGTTGAGTGCTGCTGCTGCTGCTGCTGATGCTGATGCTGATGTTGTTTGTGGCAACTGACAGCATTGCCACATAGTTGAAAACATTTACCGTTAGCTCAATTATACACTCTAAAGTCACAGCTGATCTTAGGCACTGACAAGGGCCCCTAAATTTATTTAACGAACATTTCACTGATTATGATTTGATCAAATGATATTCACAGGATAATTCATGAAATTATCTGCCAAAAAAATGTCCTAAGCCACCCAATTGATACGCTGCTTTCCGCTGCTCACACACTCCGGCTGCCAGAGTAAGTCATATAAGGGCTTAAGCTCTTTAAGCTGAGCATCTTTTAACTAGTTCAGCCAATACACAAAGCCAATACAAAAGCCTTGGCAATATTTTCATTTATGGGCATTCCTTCAAGTGCCTTAGCACAGCTTCAGTCGGTCCTTGGTTCGGCTGCAACAATAAGAAAAGTGTGTGCTGCAGCCATTTAATGGCCATGGGCTGAAAGAAGCCGCACAAAATGGCCGGCAAAAGGCCAGAAATGTCGACAATGTCCTCTGACCCCATTACAGTTATTCCAATTGATATACCTGTGTATGTGTGTGTGAGTGTGTGTGTGTGTGTGCTGTGTCCGCACCCTTACAGTCGTGTTTCCTGTATCCTGCCGCCTCTGTGTCACCATCGTCGTCGTCAATGGCAGCGGCTGCTTTGGCATCAATGCTTCCTGTCCGAGTTCCAATAATAAAAATCACTTTTATTGCTCAATATATTCTAATTACGGTAATTCTCCCACATAAACGTAACAAACTTGACTAATTTCCAAGCCACAGCGGGGACAGCTGCCCCCCACCAGCCCACCAGCCCAGCTGCCCAAAAGGAAAACTATCGAAGCAGGAAGCAGTGGGCGGCCCCCACTGCAACCTTCTCTCCGCTTGCCACCCGACCTCGGCTCGCTTCATTTTGTGTTAATTCATGAACTGCGCCGTCTTGATAAAGTGTAATTATTCTATGAATATCGAAAAAGTGTGCACACTGCGGTCAGGTGGCAACACTGGCAGCGACAAATGGCAACGCGCACAGCCCGTAAGGCACGAACTCAACTAACGCTCTTTGTGATTTTATGGTAATTTGACTGTAATGAAAACTAATAGCAATTGATTGTACGACGTGAATAGCCCTTTCTATGCTGCTCAGCTCCACTCTCCACTCCACAGTCCACTCCACGCCCTTGCCCAGTCAGACAAAGTGCTTGACCCTCAATATCATAAGCCCAGCCAGCACCAGCGCCGACACAATGGCAATGGGAATTTGTCGATGTCTTCGTAAATATATAAACTGGACACCTGATAATGGATACATATATATATATATATATATATATATATATATATATATATATATATATATATATATATACATTTATAGGCGTGTGCTTTGTATCAGAGCGTGCCAGCTGCTCTTTGCTTACGCCAAATGTCTCCACTTTTATTTGTATAAGTTTTTAGCAATATTTGTATAAATTCGATATCTGCTGTATGTGTATAAATTATATAATAATTGTATATATAATAAAGAGAACTTTTCGAAATAGAACCACAATATTTTGGCATACTTGAAATATTTTCTCATTTCCAATTAACTTAAAGGTTTTTAATGCTCTTTTATAATCAATTATATTATTTGTTTATTATATTATTTATACTTATATTATTTTTTTATTTACAAATAAAAATGAAATATTTACAAAATAAAATAAGACCGCTTGAGGTTTGCTGCGCCTCAGGTTAGAGCCAGCGAATGCGCTGAGTTTACATGAAACTCAACACATATGCAGGCAGCATGCCTTATGGCAGAGACATAGCGAGAGGGAGTGGGCGTGGGAGAGAGATGTGCAGAGGGAGAATGCATCATCTACAAATGTGTACGGCAAGTGCATTTATTAGTTAAATGTATCTGCGAGCTGCATGCAATTGTCGAAGCCAACAGCTGCTCGGGTTTCGTGCGGTTCCCAGGAGTAGCTGCTAGCTCCCAGCAATGGCCACATGCAATGGCCAGTTACATACAGAGAAGCTTACTTATAAGCACAGCGCACGCGACTATCTGTTATGTGTATGTGTGGGTGTGTGTGTGTGTGTGTGTGATACAAATGTATCTTTAAGATTGAAAGCAAGAAAATCGAGCCAAAGCGCAAACTCTTTAACTAGCCAGGCGCTTGGCCAGATTCTGGCACGCAAATGGCAATCAAAACAAGAAAATAAAAGTCTTACCTCGAGTGGGCGTGGCTAGGGTCTGCGCCATGAAAGCGAAATCTCGAATTTTTGCTTGATTAAGTTTTTGGGTTGCATATAGATAATATAATACAATATAATATAATAAATATATACACGAGTGGAGGCAATATGTTGACGACCTTGCCAAGGATATTTGCATTTTGTGAGCAAATTCGTTGCGCTGAAAATTTCTTTTATACCAAAGATTTCCATAGACTTTTCACTTTGGCATTTGTAGGGTAACTGTAGTGCGGCATTTCGCTGTCAAGCATCATATTCTGTTATTATTGTCTCCCTTTACTGATAAATGGCACTCAAAGCGCAAAAATTGGGTCAGTAAATCAACAACTGAAATCCCTTCAAGCTTCATTTCAGTAACAAAGCAGCTCAGAGAGTTCATATTTTTCTAAATTAAATATATATATATATTACTATATATAATAAGTTGGCAATTTAATTTAAAGCAAGTGAGAAAACTCTGGTCGTTGCAGCTAGTTAGCTGGCACAACGACTGATCATATTTATTGAATTGAATAATTTATACATAATCCAGAGCTTGTCTATTATAATGCTACTATTAGCTTATTCACTGCTTGGGCGCTCAGCAGCAAGTCTAAAATAAACTAGCGATTAATAATTTATACACAAAGTTGCATCTGAGCATGCCGGCTATCGGCCATCGGCTTTTGCCAAGTGGCCAAATGTTTTCTTTAATAACTGTTTTCTGTTCCATAATTCAGCATAAGTAATTAAATGGAATATGCATATGTTTAAGAAAAAAGGAAACTCTCTCACTCGTATTGTGAGGACTTGCAACTGAGCATCCATTGGAAGCCGGTATGAAAACTATATGAAAAATCAAAAATCAAAATTTTGATTAATAACAATTTAATAACTGAATTTCGTAGGCGCTCTTGACTTAATACTACAATGGAAACAGCTATCAAATTCTTGAAGCATGCTCAATATGCCTGTCCTATATAGGAAACAGCAAAAACAAAATTTTCCACGTCTCTAGCTCTTATAGACTCTGAGATCAGCATCATAAGTACGGGTGGGCACACAGGTAGACAGGAGGGTTAAATTGACTGAGTTCTACTGATCCAGAGCATATGCATATATATTCTGGCTCTTCTCCTTCTGCCTGTCACATCAAATCAATCAATGCCTAAATCCATTGCAAATGAAAAATCATAAATCATAAATACTATACAAATATATATATTAGGATATGCCACGCCTCCTTCTTGAAGTCATAGCGAAAAGTTAAATATAAAATTTTTTAAAATTAATTTTATTTATTATTTTTTTATTTATTAAAAGCCCAAAATTAACTCAAAAATTACAAATGAATAAAGTTTATAAATCAGATGAAGAATCACAAATAAATAAAGTTTATAAAAGTTTATATTTTAAATATAACTATGTGTATAATGAATTAATGTATAATTGAAAATGTTATCTATTTATGAAAAAAAAAATATAAATCAAATGTATATTTTAAATATATTCTATAATGAATTAATGTATAATTGAAAATATCTATTTATGAAAAAAAAAAAAATAAATCAAATATATATTTTAAATATATTCTATATAATCATGTGTATAATGAATTAATGTATAATTGAAAATGTTATTTATTTATGAAAAAAAAAAATATAAATCAAATATATATTTTAAATATATTCTATAATGAATTAATGTATAATTGAAAATGTTATCTATTTATGAAAAAAAAAAAAAATATATAAATCAAATATATATTTTAAATATATTCTATAATGAATTAATGTATAATTGAAAATGTTATCTATTTATGAAAAATATATCGACTATGTGCATTGTTAGCTGCTCAAGCTGGCTCCAAGTTTGCAGAGACCGCTCCAACTGCGGCTAGGCTGCTCTTCCGAATCCATAGCAGACACACAAAATATTAAGTGTAGAATGTGAGTGGAATGTGGCTGCTATTCTTGCGATGACAAATGATGCTCAGTCGTCCTCACTTGCGTCAGCCTCATTTAGTTCGTCTTGCATCTCCGGTTCGGGCTCCGGCTGCGACTGCGGCTCCGACTCCGACTCCGACTCTGGCTGCGATTCCGACTCCGACTCTGCCTGCGACTCTGGATCTGGCTGCGACTCTGGCTCTGACTGCTGTTCGGGTTCCGACTCTGACTGCGACTGCGGCTCCGACTCTGGCTGCGACTCCGGCTCCGACTCTGGCTGCGACTCATGCTCCGGCTCCGGCTCCGGCTCTGGCTCCGGCTCCGGCTCTGGCTCCGACTCCGACTCCGACTCTGGCTGCGGAGTCTTTAGCGACGGCAGTGCAACACCTGGAGCAATCGCATAGCGCAGCGTACAGTCAATTGCATTACTCATATACGCCTGAGGATTGTTACGATAAAGGGCAGCCAGCATCTCGTCACAAGGATCATCCGGATTGGGCTGGCGCATCAGAGCGCACACGGCATGCAGTATAGTGGAGACATTGATTAAGGCTGTCCACTTGGTGGTCAGCAGATCCCAGCAAATGTAGCCATCGTAGTCAATGTTGCAATGATAGATTTTGGTTAGGAAGTGAACACGTGGTGCCACAAATGGATAGTTGCGGCAAAACTGCAAGCGAAGTGAGAATACGCCCAAATAATAAGGCGTATCGCGGACACCCAAAATTGCTGCCTCCCATTGCATTAAGTCACCGGTAACCGGCCAGGCGCAGCAATTTCTCGGCTGCTTCTTGTAAAGCTCATTCAATTCCTTTCTCAAACGTCGCTCCGCCATCTCTGAACACTGTCACGTCAAGTCAACAAATGGCGGAAGAGCACACACACCTTGGCAATCTAGACTTTCAATGTCAAATATGGTTGACAGCGATTGTCAGTTGTCAAAATATTGACTCTGGTCATCAGCTCCGATTTCTCGGCCGGCGATTACGATTGTTATCCAAAATTTGATTTGATTTTCTTTGCACTTCAATTCAATTTGCCTCACTTAGCTTGGCCTTCTGTTACCATAAACACTTCGCACACTTGTCAACTAATATTTATATATGCATCTATATATATTCGCATATATTATATATATACATATGCATACGTATTTATATAAACAGAAGCGTGAGTATATTTATTTGAATTCGTTATGCTATCGTATATCAGATATCGCCAGAGCGTGTGCGATGTACGCTAGAAGAGCTTTTTGCTTAGTAATCGATAACATTTTATCGATATAATATCGATTAATTTAAAGAAAAATCATTTTCGAGCCTCTAGTCTAGCTTTAACCAATTGGCTCTGCGCTCTAACTGAATTAGTAGGTGAATTTATTGAAATGTCATTGTCTTTATACATATATAATTTTATATCCCTCAAATCAATATGAGTCGAGCTCCTTTGGAGTAGAGGCAAATGCATGGCAGCGCAGCAAACGCCTGGAGTTGAATCATTCTCAACTAAGTGGAGTGCGCCACATTTCCAGAAGTTTCGCGTAAAAGTGCAAAGTGATATACGACGCATGGTGTTTGTGCAGCAGATCTATAGCCTAGAGAAATATGACCACTACGGGAATAATCAGTGCAACGACCAGATCACTCAAGTCGCGACGATCTCCAATGGAACGCATTCCATGTGATTCCACCAAAGGGCGTACGTGTGTTTGTTTGTTTGCTTATTTGCTGTGCTTCATAAATAATTGCTCAATATCTCTCTCTCTCTCTCTCTCTCTCTCTCTCGCTCTCTCTGCCTCTCTCCATTTCTCAACTTTTGCTCTCGCGTAGAAGTTTAAAAATATACACAATGAAATATTTAGAGAAATGCGAGGGCGCGTGCCCATAGATGCTGCACAGCTCTTGCGCTCAGCCACAGGCGTTTGATAAATGTTCTACGCGAGATGATTTTTGTTGGTGGAATTTCGACATAGAAATCTTTGCATAGCTAAAATACTCAACTAAAAAAGAATATATATGAATAATATATTTCATAAAATATTTATAATGAATAATTTGGGTATTGATTAAATATGTACTATGAACTTTTTCTAAAATATTTTTTAAATATAAATAAAAATTATATTAAATATATAATATTTATATTAAAAAAATTCTCTAAAAAAAATAATTATTATATATTATATTTCTGTTATTAATTAAAAAAATATATATTAAACATTTTTAAAAAATAAATATACAAAATATACTAAAAATATTTAAATTAATTTATTTAAAATGATTAATGTGGATACTGATTTCATTAATTATATAACAAGTATTTTAAAAATTATATTTTAAATAAATTAATAAAGTTCTCAACTAAAGAGAATATATGTATAACTAAAATAATACTCCATTAAATATTTATAATAGAATGCAATATTTATATTAGGTTAAATATTTTTTAAATAATTAAAAAATAAATAGATTACAAATATTTAGAATAATAATAACTGAAAATATGCCAAACTAAAAAAAAAATTACCAAAAACAAAATCAACTTTTTAAAATGTGTAAAAAGATGTATTGAAAATATTTTGTATATTTTCTTAGGTAAAAAAATGTTAAATATATAAAAATCTAGCTATATAAAATAGTATTTAAATTATTTGAAAGATGATTACATGAAAGATGTATTGAAAATATTTTAATTATTTAATTATTATATAATAAGAAATTGTAAGTACTGAGACGTATTGAACAAATGTATTAATTTAATTTTATATAATTAGTCATAGGACAAACTGATGTAGAATATAATATAGAATATACAGGGTATTCCAACTAAATCATTATAGCTGAACCTTAAACCGAAGGACTTACAAACCAGATGTTAGTGTGATTACGTGCTCCTGCACGCTCTGTCTCTCTCTCCTCGCTCTCTGTCTCTTTGTTCAACTTTTCTCTCTCTTTAGCTCATCAGTTCTCTCAGCTAATGCATGCCTCAGTATGATATCTATATAATAACAAATAAATGCGAAGAGCACATGATATTTGGCCCATAACTCGGATCTTTATGCATATTTAAAGATAGCGAGAGAGTGCCTGAGTGATAGAGAGGGGGAGAGAGAGAGAGTCTAGCAGAGAGTGAGAGAGCGAGTTAATACACATATACAGTTGGACACAGCGACTGACTGAATATATATCACTTTCAGATACGGATTTAGTGCGCTGCCCGTTGTCGAACGGCGGACTTTTTACTTCTTCATATATTTGTATATATATACATACACATACATATATATATATGCACACATATACAAGTATACATATATATATATATATATATAAATTTTCTTTTTGTTTTGTGTGCCGCGAGCGTAAGATTTTCCTTTTGCCTTGCATTTGCGGAACAGAACCAATAAATATATATATATATATATATGTATATATATATATTTAATTTTTCCTCAACATATATTTTTGTGTTCTTCCAAAATATTGTATTCTTCATTTCGTTCGTTGCGTTGGTTCGTGCGCTCGTCTTCACGTTTGTTGTTTTGGACGAACGAGCGCAAAAGACTCGATAAATACAAAAAAGAAATGCCAAATATATAAAATACAAGAAAAGCAGCTAAAAACAAACAAAATAAAAGATGCCAAATTACAAATCTGCAAATTCAAATACAAAGTGACAATCCTCACAACGCGGCGTATGCGTGTTGCATGTGAAAAGTGTAAAAGTTTTTCTTTCTCAATCTATTTTTTTTTTTCATTTTTTTTCTCTCTCTTTCTCTCAACTGAAATCAATTTCGTGAAAATAAGAGAATTGTACTAAAGTGAAGCCTGACTAAGTGCGAGGCTCTGATGACGTCACTGGCACACACACAAATACACAATTCTGGTATACAGCTATATAGATACATATTTAAATGACTGCCAGAGCCGCCGCAACGGCCGCACAATCATCCAGTCAATTTGCGCTGTGTTTTGCGGGGCATTAAAACAAAAGCATTTCACTACGAAATATTTATTGTTGTGTCTACATACGCCTCTCTGCCACTGTGTGTGCGCGTGTGTGTGTGTGTGTGTGTGTGTGTTCTGTGTGTTTGTTTGTGTTTTCTACCAATGCGGAATGTGTTTATAGTAGCCGACGCTGTTGCCATCGAAGTTGCCGCCAACCCAGCCCAGTCCAATTCAATCCCATCCCACATCATCAGCCCAGCCTCGACGAGCGCCAATCCATAGCGCATCTGAGAACTGTTTACCGCAAATGAGTCGATTCATTGCTGAACTTGACATAACTAAATATATCTATACATAGATAATGCTCCCCTTTTATATATTTATCAAATTGCTTTCGTGATAACAAATGCTTGCACAAATAGTTGTTAGATTTGCTTAGTACGCAGATTTAGCATATTATCTATAAAAATATATGTTGAGTTGTTTACCTGTCAGATAAATTCATTGACTTTAGAGTTACGCGATAAAACTAATTTATATTAGATCAATTTTTTATTAAGTAATACGAAAATGTTTTAGAAAATTTTCCAAGTTACATTTTCTAAAACTTTTTCGTATTACTTAATAAAATAATTTACATGATGCATATTACACACTCTAAAGCTCTAACAATAAACTAAATTTGAAATTAATAATATTTTAAAAACTATTTCTCAAAAAGTAAACAAAATTCAATAAAACTAAATATTTCTTCTGATTCTAATTCCAAATATGATATGCATAAAATTCTACAATAATCAGAAAAGGAAAATAAAAATGTTTAGATTTCCTGAGAACTTTCACTAAGCTCAAAATATATATTATCATAAAACAATTTCCAAATAAAATCCAAAAACTCTTAGATCTTGAACAAAATAAATGAAAAGCATAAGAATTGATTGTAGAAAATTTTAAATTCTAACAAGTTTTTGCTGAATATTATAATTGTTGCGTAACCTTGAATTTGTTTTAAGATTATAGTAGAAAAATATGCTAGAAAGTTATGCCAATGCTGATCAGAAGCTACGTGAGAAAATAGCAACAAAAAACAAAGCAATAAAAATATATTTAAGTAACTTAGATTTGCGCAAAGATTTTTTAGCTATAAACAGTATAAGAATAGAATCGAATGAATATATAAGTATATAGGTAGGCTATAGAATATTTCTGAATTGCTGAACGATCTCTTGGACCTTTTGTAGAGCCCACTTCACTTGCTTTCTTCAAGCTCTAGCGCTCAAAGCTATGCAATAATAAATAATAGAGATTCCCTGGCGCCAACTCTTTCACACTCGTCCCTCTTTGTCTTTGCCAGAGAATTTTGAACCTTATGCTAATTACTCAAAGCAAGCACACATAGTTTTGGCATTTTTTTTTTTTTTTTTTTTTAATTTTTGTTTTTTTTTTTTTTTTTTCTTATTTTTAATCATATCCGGCAATCAATTGGCACGCAATCTCACACAAATCGCCACTTAATTCTATTTATACCGCGCAGCGGCGGCAACAACAGTTTTAAGTGAATCGAAAACTTATTTTTGGTGTGCCACGAACAAAAATCAAAAATAAATGAATATAACATAAAAAAAATAATAGAAGAGCGGCAGAGACGACTCATCATGGGCCAAAAGTGAGCTGGTGGAATCCCTAAAACAAAATGCAACAACAAAAGTCTAGTGGGTGTGTGTGTGTGAGTGTGTGTGAGTGCCCTTCAAGGCAAAAGCATGCAAATACATTTTTTTTTTTTTGGTATAAATATATATTGTATATAAATGAGTATTCAAGCATAACAAAATGCCGTCAAATATCGCAACTTAAATTTTGTTTGTTTTCTTTTTTCTCTTTTCACTTTTCGCTTTTGTTGTTGCTGCTGCTGTTGCTTTTCGCAATTTCTCAAATGAACTTCCCCCGAAATTGGACAGCCAGCAGCATTTAATTAGAATCGAGTACATAAACAATAACATTTGATACATGTACTCGAAGAGCCATAACAATAACAACAACAACTGTGAGTCGATTGTTTATCGAATGATCAATTCCATTAAGACATGGCTCAGATTAAATACTTTGCATATGCATACATATATATATATATATATATATATATATATATATATATATACGTATATGTATTGGCATCAATCACAGTCGATCAATCATCGCATTTGCTAGTTTTGGAATACGTGACAAAGTGCCCTTACTATTTGAAGGCCTTGCCCACGGACACTTTGTAAACACACATATATTAGAGATATGTATGTGTATATATATAGAGACTTGGGCGTTTGAGCATTTCCCGCCTAGGCACGATCCCATTTGCCGCATGAGCAAGCACTTGCTGCTGTTTCATTATTTTCTAGTTTTTTGTATGTTCACAGGAAACTCACTCGACTCGAGTTGATTTCAAGATTTATTTGCTTTCAATAATTTATTGAGTTCCATTTGAAAGGAAGCACGAGTGTAATTATTTCTATATTTTATTATGCTACGTCTCATTAATGAGTTCAAATTACATATTCACTTGAAGATGAAACGAGCTAAAGGGAAATATGCACATAAATCTCAGCTCATTTGGCATTGACCACAAATTGCAATGGAAACAAGTTAAAAACTTCAATGAATCAAACACAAATTATTGTTTGAGATTGCTCACATTGCTCTAATTTGAGATGGATTACAGAGTCTAGAAATAAGCACTTGATTACAGCAGCTCTTAGTTGTAATATATGATCAAGATACACTATATAGTATATATATATATATATATATATATATATATACTTGGGCATGGGTATATCTAATCCAAATAGACTTTTCTGCGCTCTTACACAGTATTTAAGTTGCTTTGACTCTTTTCTCGTTTGTATTTCATTCGCAGATGTCCATCAACAGGGCTCTAAAGTCGCTTGCAGCTGAACCGAAAGAAACGCCAACACAGCGGCAACAGCAACAACCACACTAAAAATCTTATTTAATATAAATACTTACAAGAAATACGCTTCGTGCCACGCCTTACGTATCGTTAGGCACATAACACAAAACAGAATCAGCAGCCGGACGGACAGCAGCCCCCGCCCGCACGCCCTCAGCTCCACATGCACACATATATATATATGCTTGCGAGTGTGGATCGCCAACGGAATTGAGGCAATACGTAGTCTTCCAGTTAGCGTCGCGTGCAGCTTTTGTTGGACCGTCGATGCGGTAGCGTGCGTGAATGTGAATCTCAATCTCAATCTCAATCTCAATCTCAATTTGAATGTGACTGTGATTGTGGACGCTCCTCGACCGCTCGGCCCACCAAGATGATGTTCACCCGCGCCCAGGTGCGCAAGCAGAAGACAAACAGCTCCAACAGCAGCCAGCGTACGCGCAGCTCCGGCACCTCGTCGCGTCTCCAGGGCCATGATGTAAGTCCAAAGCAAGATTATCCAAAACCAAAGCACAATGTGTTCCCACTGATCAGGCATAGCTAGTCAAGCCATAGATAGCCCAGCCTCGCCCCAGCCCAAGAAGATTAACGTCCAATACTTTTTATACTCTGCTCCCAAGGGGAAGGAGAGTATTTTGACTTTGTGCAATATTCGTCTTGCTGTCTGTACGTCTCTACATCTGATCATCCGCCTGACCGTCCGTCCATCCTTCTGCCCGTCCCCCCATTCCTCTGCCCGTAAGCAGACAAACCATTTGACCGCTATTGATAAACAAAAAAAATTATAATTCGCACCAAAAAGTATCAAAGCTAAGAACTTATTTATCTCTCTCTCTCTCTCTTTCTCTTTCACTCTCTCTCTCTCTCTCTCTCTCTCTCTCTTTCTCTTTCACTCTCTCTCTCTCTCTATCTCTGTCTCTTTCACTCTCTTTCAGCTGCGCTACAAACCCAGCTCATCCAGCAGCAGCGGCGCCGGCAGCGGTCTCAGCGGCTCCAGTGCGAGCGGCGCGCGGCGCGACCGTGAACGGGAGCGGGAGCGCGACTGCGAGGATCACTACAACAATCACTATCATTATGGCAAGCAGCATTCCTTTGAGCTACCTCGCCAGCACTCCAAGGAGGAGGCCTACACCCGGGACAGGGACAGTGGAGTGGGCGGCGGTGTTGGTGGCGCTGTTAGCGCTGGCTATGTGGACCGACGCACGCGGCCGCGCAGCATCACGAATCGCCGCGGCGCCATCAAGCACCAAAAGTGAATATGCCGCTCAGCTCTAACAAAGCTTTACTCTATGCTTATGTAATACTTGCAGAACCCACGATATCAATGGACATCGCTTTGTGGCCAAATTCTTTCGCCAGCCCACATTCTGTGCGTTCTGCAATTTGTTTTTGTGGGGCTTTGGCAAGCAGGGCTATCAGTGCATCAGTGAGTAGCCAAGCGGCGTATTACTATTCGCTTATCGATAACTTATCGATTACCCATTTACAGTCTGCCAAACGGTTGTGCACAAGAAATGCCATGAGAAGCTCCTGGGCAAGTGTTCGGGCTCCGTCTTCAACTCCGCCAGCACAATTGTAGGTGAAATGCAAATTAGCCGGCGTCAGGGAATACCCCTAATCAAATGTTTGCACTCTTTGCCATTTTGCAGCTGCTGCGCGAACGCTTTAAGATCGACATGCCGCACAGATTTAAGCCGCACACGTTTATGTCGCCGACGTTTTGTGATCATTGCGGCTCCCTAATGGGCGGCTTCTTCATCCAAGGTCTGAAGTGTGAAGGTAAGTCCGAAAGCTTCACGAAAAGCCACTTGTCTCTAGAGCTTCTGCGAATGAATTGCGATTTATTGGCGCACGCCAGATGGCGCGAGTCAAGAAAGCTTAGCGAAAGCTTTTACATTAGTCAATGCAACGACCCGAAGCTCGCGCAGCCTCTAGCTGGGAAATTTAGTCAGACACAATGTAACGGTCAAAAGTGAAAACTGGGAATAATGTATAATAGTGGTTGATGTGATAATGCAGCGCTAAAAAACTATATATTTATATATAAATAGAAATATATATAAAAAATAAGATTGTGGATGATGCATTTATATGGATTTTTCGGCTATTTTTATGTTGAAGTAACTTTTTATTCAAGATGCTTGACTAGGCTGTAATAATGGGTTCCTAAATGCTTGATTAAAATAGAACTTCTGACTGAGTCTCACATCTATTGTGTGTACAGCATAGAATATATAATATATATGTCTATATAATATGAATGTTTTTTTTTAAGTTCTAACCCAGAAGAATCAATTTAAGCCTTAAACGAAAATCATGTTTAAGAAATTCTGATTGCTAGACAAATATTTATTGTATTTTAAATATTTCCAATGATGCCAAAGCAGCTCTTGGCAGCCGCAATAGAGCTCGTTAAAAATATTTATGAAAAATAAACTCAATTTAGCCACAGATATTATACTATGAACAAGCGCAGATCAGGCTAAAATAGTTGTGTGAAAATGTATGTGACAGGCAGAAGAAGACGAAAAGTATATATATTCTTGATCAACACAACGAACTGAGTTCAACGTCTGAGATATCGTGAGCCACAAGCCACAGCCAGAGACTTTAAAGTGCGGATCTTGACAAAGCGAGTTCATTATTGATATATAATATATTTCTAGATAACTCATCTCATTTCCTTCTTATCATTAATAATCGATACTTTGAAGACCTTAGAACCATAGAAATTCTGTGAAAGTTTTCTTTTATTTTTTCGTCTATAATTGTCAAATAAATGAATACAGATAAAACCGACTAGAGGTTAAGCAAATTTCCTCATACTTATGAATGCCATTGATATATAGAAAAAAAAAGTATTCAACAATTAAGTTCCGATAGATAGGCCTTTGCTGCAGACCAAGCGCTGCCGCTACCTCAACTGCGCAGTCAGCAGAGCGTGTGCTATTTATGAGAAACTTAGAATAATAGATATATAAACTCAAAGAGCTTAGGGTATCTGTTAGCCGAGCTGACTCGGCTGAAGCCCACTTCTTGTTGCATTACAAAAGAGTAATGCAATTTTATAGACTTTATCCAAGTAAAATTTCGTTGATTGAAATTTGTGGGGCAAGTTCACTTTATAGAAATATATTATTTTATATAAATAAATATTATTTACTCATTAAAGAAACCTAGAGTTTTAGGTATATTAACTCGAAGGGTTTTGGGGTATCTGCTACTCAAGTTGTCTCTCTCTCTCTCTCTCCCTCAACTCTCTGTTAACTACCTTCTGAATTATATAAATAATACAAATAAATCTAGAAATCAGCTAAAGCTCTTATCATTATATTATACCTATATAGTTTATATATAGAGGCATACATAATTAGCTCATTTTGTTTTGATATATTCGTACGTATCTTAAATGCCGTCGTTTGTTTTTGGGTCTCGTTCAGCCTTGTGCAATTTTTTGCACACTTTTGGTTAAATGTCTTCCTGTTGTTACAATTTCGAGAACATTTATTTTAATCGCTCAGCGTGCAAATGGCATGTTTCTACCATATATACAAATATGCATATATATTTATAGCTGCACACATGTATCTCTGTTATAGGCACTCTTTTTTGCCAAAGTACCAAAAAAATAAAAAATTAAATAGATCTCTGCAATATTACATTGTTACTTTTCGCTCTGTGAAATTGCTTTCAATATTTCGTTGCGATCTGACTTCACATGCAGATCTCAGAGTTGTTCTTGTAGCTGAGTCAAATATAGAAAGTAAATGTTTTTACTCTCTTTCATACTCTTATATATCTGAAGATCTACATAGTATACTCAAGACTCAGAGATTATGCGACGAATTGCGATTTGAGCTATACTCAAGATTTGAGTACGGTGTAGACCACTCATAGCAGTTGCAAAAGTATTCTACTTATTATTACATGGCTTGAGTACCTTTTTGGTACATTTTATTATCTGTTCAAGCACTCAACATATGTACCTTCTTTAATTTGTATTTAATTTAGATATGTTGCTTTTTGTACCATAATAATAATTTTTAAGTAATATTATTATTATGATACTAATAATAATAATTTTTAAGCAATATTATTATTATGGTACATTAAAGGATTCAAAGTATTTACTTGTAAAATTATTTTGTATAAAATCTTCTATAGATGTAGTTTTATAGATACATTTTTAATTTACTGTAATGATTTTAACTGTTATTATTGTTATACTATTGATTGTTTTTTTTTTTTTTCTTAGTATTATATTGTACCAAAATAATCAAGAGCTCAACAGATATATTTAGGTTTATTTTCTTTCTAGCTTAAAACTATTCCTAATGAGATAAGTTTATTTGTAATGTGCACGAAAATGTTTAAGAACTCCATACTTACTAATTTTACAGACTCACCTCGTTGGGTAGTATATATTTTACTAAAATTAACTTGAGTTTCATTGATGTACCTCTTTCGGTACATATTCTTTTATCGCAATACTTCAAATCAGTGTTGTAAAACTGAATTCGAGACTGTTGCTTTCTTTGACTCACTCGCTTCTCCCACCCACTTACTCTCTCTCTCTCTCTCTCTCTCTTTCTCTCTTTCTCTCTTAATATCACTCTCTCTCTATCTCTCTCTCTCTCTATCTCTCTCTCTCTCTTTCTATAGCCTCTCTGTTTAAAATCATCCCAAGCACCTGACAAAAAATGTTCTGTTCACTTTGTTCAGGCAGCGATTAAAATTGCTCAAAATGCATAATAAAAGTTCAGGTATTAATAAAAATATATTTAAAAAAAAAAAAAAGTGCAGAGACAGAGAAATATATTACATTTGGATATGTAGGTGTATATATACCACTTATTCAGTTCAGTTTTATATTTATTACATTCTGTATTTTTATGTCGCTGCGGAATGAGCGCATCGTCTTCTGATATATACTCGGACGAGTGCAATTACATGCATGTAGAATATATGACTGGGATATATTTATTTTGCAGTTAAAAGAAAGAGTATGAGATGAGATTCATAAATAATCATAACAAGCTGGCTGCACTCGTGTGAGGTGTGATGCTGCTGCAGTTACCCTGTAAAATGCTCAAGCTCAAAATATGGAAGTATAAGAGAATACATATTACTTAGGAGATAGTTAAGCTACTATCTTCTCAGTTCTGTTGATACCCTGTAGATCCTCTGAGATATGTACATCTACAGATACCCTGTAATAGGATTTACTGCAATAATTGTCGCGTATTATCTATAGTATCTGATATGTTTGAGAAGTACTCTGAATTCTTTGCTATTGATCTTCTTATTGGCGGCTATGTTGTTGTTAAAGATACCCAGTAATATTTACAGTTGAATGAGGTTTTTAAACAGCTTAGCTATCATTCATCTAATGTTTTTGTGATGCTGCTGAAGATACCCTGTTATATGCACAAAATATAAAAATCGTCTTTATATGGGATATTTTTCAAAAGTATTCCCAAAACTTAGCTCCCTACCTTGCCGTTGTTATTCGTCTGATTATGCTGCCGATACTCTGTAATTAACTTCTATTTAACGAAATATTATAGCACTGCTTTGACCTTCTACCTAGGGAAACTTATTAGATATGACGGAAATGCTCGTTATGTTTGATCCCAATTAAGCAGCCGATCCGCATTTTATGTGTATGGCTAATATTGATGCAGACAGGCGAGACAGACGGTATTAGAAATCAATTTATTGCGCGTTTGCCAACAACAAGCAGCGAGCCAGAGCAGCTACCAAAAATAACAGAGCACAAACTGAGTGTATTCGACTACGCAATACCCTGCAATAAAGAGATGGAGGCTGAAAACTATTTGGTAAAAGCTTAAAATATTTTTTTTAAGGTACTTCTACTTTATTCGAGAGTTACTATAAGGAAATATAGAGTTGTGCAATAAATGCTGCACTAAAGGTTACCCTGTAATGCTGAAATATTCCAAAAAAGATACAGCATAATAATCTAAAAGGAAAGACGTAGAGCTGTAGACAGTATATGGGATAAAAAGTACTTAAAAACTTTAAGTATTTGTGCAATAATAATAATAAAAGCCGAAAGCCTTAGAATATCTAATAATACACATATACAACAATACATATAAATATATAAAAACTTCTAGGACTTGCGATCATATATTTTGTATTCCATGCGCATTTGGATAAAATTGTTTCTTACGGATGCACAACAACATGACATGAAAGGAATGCAAGCCGAGTATACAAAAATTACACAAAAATACTAAAAATACATGAATATATGTATACTTGTATATGTGTGTGTGAGTGTGTGCATGCCCGCAATACAATGACACTATAGATGCGACAAGCAAAACGTTAAAAATAATGGAAAGTCGGCCTGGCTATAAATCGCAAAGATTAAGTACTCGCCCGACGAATGCCGCCTCGTACATGTTGCAGTTCTATTTCTAGTTGTTTGGCGCTACCCCCTCCCTCTCTCTCTCTCTCTCTCTCTATCTATCTCTCTTTCTTTCCCTCTCTCACACACACACACCTTTTTGCCGGCTATAAATGCATTTTGCGGAACCGAAAAGCGTCACCAAACGTCGCAGCGCGTCGTGTGGCAAAAATACGAAACGAAAACGAGAAAAAAAAAATACCTCTAGAATTTGGTGTTTCCTTCCCTTTGGTTCGGCGAACATATTCGAAAGCTGCGCAAAAACATTTCTGCTAGCAGGTGTACGAATCAATCAGCTTCCAAATTGAGCATTATTTACCAGCCCCATAGATACTCAGACATATATAAATATATATTCACATTTAGTATATGTCTCTTACACGAATTTGCGAATATTGTTTGTTGACAACAAACATAATTGGATCTCTAATACGATTTATTTTTAGAGTTCATTTAATATTAAAGGCAAAAAACAAAAAGTTCTTTTTGGGCATCTGCACAGCTTACACGTGCCGAATAAGTGTCAAAATATTTGCTTAATGGCCAAAGAAATATTTATAATTCATATATTTCTGCTAAACAGATCATCTGCGTGCTAAATTGAAAAAAAAAAAGAAGGCAGAAAATATAAAAAACCAATGCGAATACAAAACAGAAATACGCAGAACAGGTGTGAGTTTGCTGTTTATTGAAATACATTAATTTATGTATTTGTCTAAATAGAATAATCAAACTGATTTTACATGACAAAATTAATTTAAATCAAAGACTTAATTCAGTTTTGCTTAATTTTGAAGAGAAATGCTGCAATGACCTAATTGTAAAATCTTCTGGACTTAGCTTTAAGTCTGTTGGAACTGAAGGGCGTATGTAGTATATAGTTTTGCTTGTGCTTTGTTTATACGAATTCAATATTCAACATTCGGAATTTCAAGTCCATCTCATATACATACAAATATAACAAATTAAGCTCTCCTCCTTCTCGAGTGGGCGTATCGAAAGCAACCTTAACATTTTTTGACACTCAGGCAAATAGTTGCATCATGCTCCGATTTTCAAATCTCTAGACATAATGGCTTAATTTATACGCACAGGCGGTCAAGGCAGAAAGCCAATATACTCTTTTCACATTGTGAACGAGTATAAGAGTGAAGTAATTACCGATTTCTTATCGAACTGAAATTAGTATGAGCCGAAGCCAAATTGGGAATATCCCTGCTCTAATCAGAGAGCTACATAATAAAAATCTAAGCCAACAAGGATTGGCAAATCCGTGAAAAGATAAGCTAACAAAACGTAGCTGGCTTAGCGGTAACTAGGAGCTGAGACTTGGTTTGCTCTCATTAACTAAGCTATGTTTAAAATGTATGCAAAATTCGAATTGTTTCAAACTTATGCAAAATTTCCAATTGTTTACAATTTAAGAACAATTTTCTCATTTTGGTATTGTTATGTGGATAGCTAAGCACTACCACTTATTAGACCTATTATATGAAATATAAGTTGAATAAAGTCGAAGTGCTTAGCTAACTTCATGTCAATACAATTTCGCATTTTGCCAAAATTGTACATAGTTTAGATTCTTTGAGGACAATCCAAGAGTCATCTCTAGGCTGTAGCACTTTTCTTTCAATTTTGAAATATGGCAAAAAAAAAAAAAAATATTAAAAAAATTAAATAGCAACAGCATATATGTTGTCGAAACATTATTGTAAAAGAATCTTTTATGTTTAACAAAAATACAATTCAGTTTCTATAGCGAATTCCATTTGAGTTAATGAGCTTTGATCAAAATGTCTGTCATTCGCTTCACACGTCTATTTCTTTTTTTTTTTTTCTATTTTTTATTAGCTATTTGATTGTGTTAGATAATAAAGTTACGTTGTTGAAATATTTCCACACATTCATAAATATAATTTTGAAACGATTAAGCGACAGACAGTGCAAAAACTAGAGATCGTTGCTCTTACGAAAATCTTCTCAAATGATTGCCTTTCAAAATTCGCTCAGCAATGGCCCCACTCTCTCTGTCTGTCACACTCTCTCACTCACTCACTCTCTCTCTTTCTCTGGCTGGCTCTCTCGCTCTCTGCGTCAGCTGCTTTAGCTTTTACTTTCGCTAAAAACAAAGAAAGATGTCGAATGACTAGGCAGCATATGCCAAAACGATTTCAAAACTCAATTTTGATGTTTTTCGAAATTCGAAAGAGGCAAAAAAAAAAAAAATCATTTCTCGCGGACATTTAATTTATGACAGTATGTGTGTGTGTGTTTGAGTGTGTGTTTGAGTGTGTGGCATATTTCGAAATCGGCAGCAAGCATATATAGAACTTTGACTGAGAGCATTTTTCGAAGAACAGGCAATACCTGCCTGCCCTGCTGCCTGCTTGCTGTTGGTCTGGGCCAACTCAACACGCACACAGCAGCAACATGTACGGGGCACAGCAGCAACATCTACAGGCGGCAGCACGGCACGGCACGGCACGGCACGGCAGCAGCATCAATAATATCGAAGTTAGCCCCAGTCTCTGCAGAAACTTGGCTGCTCTCTTGCGCTGCCTTGACTGCATGTGTGTGTGTGTGTGTGTGTGTGTGTGAGATCAGGAACAGCTCCAATGCTTGAACATTTCTGCGGTGTCTTTTCACATTTCAGTAGTTTCCGTTAATGCGTTCGGCTCGTTGAAAAGTGTCTGTACTTGGGATTTGCCTTTTTCATTTTTCATTATTTTATTTTTTGTTTCGTTCGATTTTACGTTTACGGTTCGCAACGCGCCGGGTGCAACAACAACAAAAGTTAATCCAAGAACCAATCAAACAATAGTCTCACTGTCAACCGTCAACCGTCAACTGTCAACTGTCCAATCGAGAGTCAACCAAGTAAAAGACACTCTCAAATAGACAGAGGTTAGCAACGTCAAAGGCGACAACGACAACAACAACAACATTGACGACGACTCGTGAGCTTACGTCATACAAATTCATATACTAGATGGAACCTAGTCTATTTCTATATGCCGCATGTGGTCGGAGCTAATATACATATTTATCCGTTCGCATCATTCTTTTCTTCTTTCATTTTTTTTTTTTTCTTTTGTGATCTGAATAAGTTTTTGCCCACTGTCCGAAAGTAATTGCAAAGAAAAGTCGAGAAAATAGCTCAAGTTGCACTTAGAGCTCTGCTTCAGTTCGGAATATTTTCAGTTACAGAATATGTATATCAATATTTTTGTGAGACTAGAAACTCTTTTAGAAACAATCTCAATTTTTGTTTGACTGACTTTTCTTGTTTCAATTTCATTTGTATTTCAACTTACAAATATAATGAAATTTCTATTTCAATGAGAGCAGATTTCAGCATCAATTTTTATTTTGAAAGCTTCAATCAATTTTAATTGAATTAGTTTCAATTTCCATTTAACTGAAGAAAACACTTTCGTTTCAATCCACAAGTTCAATTTCAATTTATAATTAGACCTTCATTGATTCAAATTATTTTTCAATATAATTATTTTGCAAATTGTGCAATGCAAGCAAAATTCAATTTGTCTAAAATTTTCATTTAATTTGAACAATTTAAATTTAAATTTTTCAATTCTGATAAGTTTTGCGAGTTGATTGTAGCTCGAAACTAAATTGCTTTTATTGAACCTGTTTAATTTCAATACATAGGTAGACTTTCAATTAGCCAAATTTACAATCAGCGCCTAAATTATATTCTAATAAAAACTTGGAACAATATTTTTATATATTCGTACAATTCTTTTCAATAATCTTGTTCAATTTGGATTTGAATTTCAATTAATAATTAATAGACCTTCAATCATTTTTGGCTAATTGTTGACAAATTTCTATATGTATATATATGTGTATATATATATATATACATATATATCAGCAAATTTCTATCTATTTACACTCAAAAACCATGCAAGCGTTAAGCTGTGAATTTTTTCAAAGCCAAAATATTGAAATTTTTTAATTGAAATTAAAAAATTATGTTCGAAAATCGAAATGTTGGCAAAGTTGAACATTGAATGAATTAAAAATAGTAAATCAACAACAGATCACAGTGCTGTGCATATAAATATAGACGCTTCTTTCACTAGTTAACGAAACGCGAACTAACGCCAAAGACCGAAAAAAAAAAAATAAAAAGATTTAAAAAAAAAGTTCAAGAAAAATTGCAGAAAAACTGCAGAAAAATTGTGAAAAATAAAAAGAAAATTTTGTTAAGTTTTTGTTGAGTGCAAACGAGAGAGTGACAGAGACAGCGAGAGAGAGAGAGAGAGAGAGAGAGAGACAGAGAGAAAATGCCGCTCTATTCGGACTCAAGCAACTATTACTACAGCGGCGGCAGCAGCCAGCTGTATTCGCCCTACTACAGCTCTGGCTTGGGCAGCAGCAGCAGCGGCGGCGGCAGCAGTCCCAGCTATACGTCCAGCTATAATCGCGCCTATCCGGGCAGCTATATGGTGCCGCTGCTGCCCTCGCCGCGCTCGCCCAGCTACAGCAGCAGCGGCATCGGCAGCAGCAGCAGCAACAGCAGCAGCAGCAGCAGCATCTTGGGCCTGTCCTCGCGCTATCAGCCCAAGCTGACGACCATCACGGAGACGTCGGGTCTGACGGGCCGGCACAGCGGGCACAGCAGCCTGATGCCGCTGACGCGCATCCAGTCGCCCAAGTACACATCCGTCTCCACCTATGGCAGCAGCAGCAGCAGCAGCAGCAGCAATCGCTATATACCGCCTCGCCCCATAGCCATAAATACAGCGGATATTGATGTCAGCTCGGCACGATATAGACGCTCGGCTGAGCCCGTGGAGCGCAAGCGCGAGCCAGACGCCAACAAGGAAGAGCAGCAACCGGCCAAGGAGCAGCCAAAGGAACAGCAGCAGCAACCAGAGCCGCAGCAATCGCAGCCCCAGCAGCAACAGCAACCACGTCGCTCCACCATACGCCGTAATCGTGCTGTGGTGCGTCTCTCCACCATACGCAGGCGCAGCAAGGAGCGCGTGGAGCAGACGCAGCAACAGCAACAGCAGCAACAAAAGCAGCAGCAGCAGCAAGAAGAGCATCAATTTCGCGATCTGCCGCCGGCGACGGAGCCCAGCTTGAGCTGGCGCCAGAAGCTGGCCGAAGAGCTGGCCGCCTTTCCCACCACCAGCAACAAGAAGTCGCCCGGCGAGTTGCTGCGCGAAAGATTCTACATACGCGACGAGAAACAGGAGACGGTGGCGCCGCGCCATCAGCAGCGCCAGCAGCAGCAACAGTTGCAGCTGCAGCAGCCGACGCAGGCGACGCTGCAAACACCCGAGGTCAGCAGCGACAACGAGTCCGAGCTGGAGCAGCAAACGGAGCAGGACGAGCAGCAGCAGCAGCAGCAGCAGCAGCAGCAAGAGAAGACTGCACAGCTGACCGAAACCATACGCCGCCTCAGCCTGGTGCAGTGCCCGACCTTTCATGACATCTGCGAGGATATCTCGTCCGATAAGATCGACGACGATCTGAATGCGGGCGAGCTGCGACGACGCGCCTCCATCATACAGGAGCAGGAGCAGGAGCTGCTCAACAAGCTGCAAAAGTCAAGTTCGGGCAGCTTTCAGCTGATACATCTGGAGCGGCGCAGCAGCCACGATAGCACCACAGCCGACGAGGGCCAGTCCCCGGCTGGCGGCGCAAAGCAGCCCGCCAAGAAGAAGAGCAAGAAATTGCGCCACAAAATCACAGCCGTCGTGGCCATCGAGAATGCTGTGACAACGCCACAGCATATGCCCAGCGTCCAGGAGCTGGAGGAGCAGCTGCCAGCAGCGGCACAGCCCGCGAGCAGCCCCAAGCCCAAGTTCACCGTCAACGTGGAGACCATGGAGGAGCATCAGCAGATACACAAGATATTCAAGCTGCCCAAGAAAAAGTCGCCGGCCCAGCAGCAACAGTCGCTGCCCGAGGGCTTCATGAAAGCTGCGCCCAAGGCCAAGACATCGCCGCTTAAGAAGCCAACAAAGCCGACAGAGCAGCTGGAGCAGCTGGAGCAGCAGCAGCAGCAACAGCAGCAACATGTGAGCGTCGCTCAGATCTTTACTTTCGATGAGGCCGCCATTCAGCAGAATCGAGCAACAGCCACGCCCCCAGTCGCTGCGACGCCCCCCGTCGCTACACCAGCTAAGACCGAGGGCGTTGCCACGCCCAAACCCATACGCAAGGCATTGCAAAAGTCGGAGAGCGGCGAAGACTTCTGGTCACAGATCGGCTCGCGAGAGACGCTCTACATGACCAATCGCAAGAAGGCCCAGAGCGACCGCCAGCTGGAGGCAACCCCAGAAGCAGAAGGGGCCGAGCTGTCGCCCAAAGACGCGCCAAAGACAGCAGCAACAACGCTGCGCAAATCCGAAATTCTCATTGAGCTGAAGCCAGCAGCAGCACAGCAAACAGCAACAATTGCTGCCAAGCAAACAACAGCAGCAACAGCAACAACAACAGCAGCACAAATGGCAACAGCAACTGCAAAGGCAGCGGCTAAAATCGAAACAACAACAACAACAGATTCACCCAAGTCCACGCCAGCAACAACTAAATTAACAGCAGCTAAAACTGACACGCCAGCAATAGTTGCTGCTGCAGTTAGCTCACCCAAGTCCACGCCGGCAGCACCCAAATTAACAGCAACTAAAACTGACACGACAGCAACAGTTGCTGCTGGAATTAGCTCACCCAAGTCCACGCCAGCAACACCTAAATTAACAGCAGCTAAAACTGACACGACAGCAACAGTTGCTGCTGGAGTTAGCTCACCCAAGTCCACGCCAGCAACACCTAAATTAACAGCAGCTAAAACTGACACGCCGGCAACAGTTGCTGCTGGAATTAGCTCACCCAAGTCCACGCCAGCAACACCTAAATTAACAGCAACTAAAACTGACACGCCGGCAACAGTTGCTGCTGCAGTTAGCTCACCCAAGTCCACGCCGGCAACACCTAAGCTGGCTGCAACAGCAGCAGACGACAACAGCAAGACAGAAGTGGCAGCGACGGCAACAAGCTCGCCAAGGTCAACGCCAGCAACAGCCAAGTTAACAGCAACTAAAACAGTGACAACAACGGCTGTCAAGCCAGCAGCAACAGTTGCTGGTGCAGGAAAGCAGTCTGGCAACGCCAAAAACGGCGCTGTTGCCATGACAATAGCATCAACAGCAATCGCACAGACAACAACAATAACCACAACAACAACAATAACAACAGCAGCAAAATCAAAACTGAACGAAACGACGGCGGCAACGGCAACAATAGCAAAAACAGCGGCAGCAACAGCGACAACAGCGCCAAAAATAAATGTCGGGCAAGCAGCCAAGTCACCTGAACAACAACAGGCAACAGCAGTGGCAGCAGCAGCAGCAGCAGCATCAGCAGCAGCAGCAGCAACAGCAGCATCAGCAGCAGCAGCGGCAGCAACAGCAACGAAAATAAATAAAACGCATAATAATGAGCGACAGCAGCAACCACCAGACAACGCAGCAGCAACAATTGCAGCGAAACAGCAAACGGAAACCAAATCGAAATTGACGGAAATTGTTGAGCCAAAGTCAAAGGTGCAATCACCGAAAGCGACAAAGCCAAAAACTGCTGCAACAGCAGCCAAAAAGAAAGTCGCAGCGACTCCCACAGCAGCAGCAGCGGCAGCGGCAGCGGCAGCAACAACTTTGCCAGACAGCAATGTGACCCCAATCAATGCCGATCAATTTATAACGCTGGCCCCCACTAAGGCGGCCAATGCGGCGGCAGCGGCCACAAATGCGTCATCGCCGGCAACGGCTGCAACCGCAGCAGCAGCAACAACAGTACCAGTAGCAGCAGCAATTGCAACAATTGCAACAGCAGCAACGCCTACAACAACAGCAGCAATAACAATAGCAACAACCGACGATGAGCAAACGTCGCAGTTACGATCTGTTGCTGCTGCGGCTGCTGCGGCGGCGGCGGCGGCGACCGCCGTCGACAACAGCTGCGGCGAAGGCGTCGGCAATAATTTATCAAAGTTTGCAACAGTATCGAATTTGGCACAGTGTCTGCGAGACGTTGACGCCGAGCTAGAGGACTATATACCGTCGTCCGCGGAAAATAGCGAAGATAGCGACGAAGACAGCAGCGCAGACAGTTCAGGCAATTTGTCCAGCGCCAATTTGAGTGCCAGCATGAAGAAGAAACAGCGCAAGGAGAAGAAAAAACAGAAGGCCAAAGATGCGGCGCCCGCACGCTTCGATCCTCAGAAGAAAATCAAAATCGATACGAGCAGCAAGTGCTATGTGAAGGAGGAGGCGCCGCGATATCCGCTTGTGGCCACGCCACGTCCGCTGTGGAAGCGCGAGAAGATTGTCTACTCGGATGAGAATACGGACGATGAGAGCAGCGAGGAGGGCAGCGAGGCGACTGGCGGCTCACTGGACGAGGAGAGCGATGAGGATGACAGCGATGCGTGCAGCAGCAATAGCAACAGCAACAGCAACAGCAGCACAAGCTCCTCCTCCTTTGACGAGGAGGCGGCCAGAGCGACAGAGAAACGAAACACAAATGCCGCCAGCACAGCGGCAACATCAAATACAAATAATAATAATACGCTGACGCCAGCGAGCAGCTCGGCAACGGCATCGGGCAGTCCATCCGTCGCCAGCTCGCCATCGATCATACGGATGAGCACGTGCAGCAATGATTCCGGCTTCGAAGGCGGCACTGCGCCATCCAGTCCCAAAAAGATGTTAGGTAAGCGACACACGCATATCACACGACGAGACCCAAAACAGAGACGGCAACCGCATCCGCATCAGCCAACAGGTGACCAATTAGACAGAGCACAGACGCCGGCAAACGGTTGGCCATTCTGAGCATTGCTGCACGTGCAGAGCCACTGAGCCACCCACCCACAGTCCAACCCAACCACCCAACCATCCACATGCCCCGACTGTTGCTTGTTGTGCATGCAATTTGCTTTCGTTTTCACAAATGCCTACAGAGAGTGAGAGAGTGAGAAAGAGAGAGCGAGGGGGTGGGAGAGAAAGAGAAAGAGAGCGAGAGCGAGAGCGAGAGAGTTTGGCATGCGGAATACTTAGTTGAAAAACAAATAAACATGCTATAAATCTGTTTGGCTGCGTATATACAAAAATGCCTTTTATATCGCCACAATATACTACGTACTTATACAATTACACATACATATATATATATACATATGTATATGTATGATGTGTGTATATATGTATATGTAGAAAAACATAAGAAAACAACGATAATCTATAAACTAACTTTAAGATAACCAAAAAACAGTCTAAGTTTAAAGGCAGAAATATAAATTGATTTGTAAAAATATTAATATATAAAAATTAAAAAAAATATATATATGTATCAATATTTCAATATATCAATATAAATATATATTTATATTTTTTTTTTTTTTTCATTTTTATATATTATTATTTTTACACTTAATTTGATTTTCCCCTCTTTAAACTTAGGCCGTTTGTTTGAATATCTATAAGTTAGTTTATAGATATATATACGAAATATTTATTTATTAATTTAATTAATTTTTTAAATTTATTAATAATTAATTTATTCTTAAACATTTTCTTATAAATTTCCTCTAATTATTCATATTATTCAATTAATGTTAAGCTTTGCGGGTTATAAGAGATGTGTTTCCTATCTATGCACAAAGCTCGTGTACTTTGATCACGATCTGTATTAGAATGTCCTTAAGAAAATGCCAAGTCCTTAGGGCATTTCAGAACTTCCATAAGCTACTATATTAGCAATATCATAATTATATATTAGCAATATCATAAGAAAATCAATCAATCGAGAATGTAGTCGCAAATGAATGCAGATTTGCCATCAAAAACTCAGATTTTATGTTGAAGGCAAACATATGAGAGGGGATAATCTAGAAATCTATTTAAAAGCAAGCCTATGAAACAATTGAGAGACTCTGGTTCAAGGCAAGCCTATAAGACAATCCATAAGACAATATGCTCATATTTCACCAATTTTATTCTTATTCTTCCTTAATTCTGATTCTATAAAGCTGCTTAGCTGCATGACCAGCAGCATTTGAAAGAGCGCCAGAAGCAGGAAGTATGCAAATAGGTCTAAGGCCAAGGAAGTATTTAAGCAGGTCTAGGGCTACACACGGTTCTTGTCATTTGTACGACCTGCTTATCATACTCCATCGCTGGCAATGTCTGCAAACATGTTTGGGACTTATATTTATATAATTTAATTCTTATTTTTTTTTTTTTTTTTTTTTTTTGTATGTCAATCGTTGCTCAGCAGCAAACAAAATTCGTTGAGAATTTGCTAGCACAATGTGGAACTAGAGAGCGAAACTGGCCGAAGCAGAGATAGAGATAGAGATAGAGATAGAGATAGAGATAGAGATAGAGATAGAGATACAACTTGAAATAACATATAGACAATTTGGCAATTTACTTTTAGCAAATTGTATACAAAATTGTTTAGGTCATCGTCGTGTTTGCCTTTACGTTTCGTCGTTTTTTATTGTTGTTTTTTTTTTTTTTTCCTCTCGTCGTCGTCGTCGTCTTTCATCTTATGTTTTTGCTGTTTGTTCTTAAGTTAACTAGAAACGGAATTCTCATGCAAATCATTTTTGTTGTTTCGAACTGCAAGCAGCGAGGAAAACACAAGAAAACGTCTTCAAGATGCTCGAAAGATTCGTTCAGTTATTTAATGCAACAATTACCGAAAGCAAAAGTTTCACGTACATTCTAAATAGATGCGAGACATGTAAACAAAGACTCTCCAAATATTTGCAAATGCACATATCTACTATATAATAATATGTGGCTATAGATATCGAAAGTGTGAAAATAATATATAGGTGGGGGAGGGGGCGGGGCTGACGCAGTCAATGGATGCGCGTACTTATAGCAAGCGCTGCGACAACTGTCTAAGGGAAAACTTTTGAGTTTTCCTATGCCTCTGGCCCCATGCCCCATCCACAGTTTACTTTGAGTTTTTGTTCTAAATTGTTTTTATTGAAGTTTTTTCTTTTTTTTTTAATTTATCAGCATGATTTTCCGAAATAATTTCCCTTCACGCATTATCTCCGCTATTTGGACTAAATTGAATAATTTATATAGTACAAGTTGGGTATTCTTTGTATTAATTGTTATATATACACACAGCTGCATTAGCAGGCAATGGACTCGAGCAGAACAATGCTCGTAACACGCTGCGTATGCGTGATATTTGCATAGAATTTTCGTCTCCTGCTTTGATTCGTTTACAATTTCATGTGATTGCATGCAAATATTTGCAAATATTTGTTGTTTATTAAATGAACATTAAGCAAACACACAACGCACAGACGGCACACACGGCACACACACACACACACACTTTGGGTTAAAGCCAAAACGGATGTGCGTTTGATTTCAAAAACGATTTAAATGCTCTCTCGCTCTCCCACTCTCTTGCTCTGCCACTGTCTTTCTCTTGTGTGTCAGTGTGTGTGTAATTCCTTTTTATAGAGTTAACAATTGTTTATTGCTTACGCTTAGCTGTTTTTTTAATTGCATTTCAAAGCATTTCATAAGGAAGCAAAGTGCTTAAATTTGAGAAAATTTCTTGAATAGACATGCCCAGGTGCTGGCCAAAGATGGGCTGTCGAATGTATTTGCTTTAGCCAGAAACGTGCAACCAATAAATCGCATTTCAAAGAAGCTCAATATAAACACACACACATATATATATATATATATATAGACATACATACATATACACATATATATATTTATATTTTTATTCATCTACATGGTCGCAATTCATAATCATATTAATAACGATTTGTTTTAATTAATCTCAACATTTGCGCCGCCCACGCTGCCAAAAAATCAAAAATCGAAAATCGAAAACAAAAAAAACCACGAATGAAACGAAATTGAAATACCAAAAAGAATGTGACGTGAATTGTCACAAGAAATGTGAACGGCTCACGGCCAATTTATGCGGCGTCAATCAGAAGCTCATCGTCGAGGCGCTCAACCACGTGAAGCGAGGTAAAAAAAAAAGACCAACAACAACATATAAAACATGCACAAATAATAAACAATAAAGTTATCACCTACGGCAGGCCGAAGTTCAAATACCCTTACAGAGCAAACTAAAAAAAAAAAAAAAGTACATTTCACAGCCAGAAAAACTTATCTTTCTATATATACTCTATGATTAATTTATTCGAAAAAAAAAAAAAAAATAATTTCTATTCATGTTAACAAATTAGTTGTTCAGCGAAAACATGATTTGATCATGACTATTCCATGTGATATATAAAATATAGTTTCAACCGAAGAGAAGCTGCACGCTGCCTGAAAGATTTCGCTCGAGAGCGAAAAGTTATTCACACAAAACTGAGAATTTTTAGTTATTCCTCGAGCTACAGTTATTTAATCCGTCCGTTCAAATATAAGAGATACCTAAGTCATATATAGATACATATATAATCACACCATAAGGGTACAAACATCCAAAGAGTATAAGGACGCCGTTTTTAAATCGGAAACGAGACGAGCCCCAGGCAAGTGGAGGCGCGTGCGTTTCAAAACAAAATTGAAACGACAAAGAAAATCAACAAAAACCAAAGAAAATAAAAATTAAAACGAAAAAGATAATATTAAAAGCGCAATCCATAAATAATGGCGCCTACAATATGGCTGACATTACGATTTCATAACTGAATGGCTGAGTGAATTATTAAGCTGCGCGTGTGTGTGTGTGTGAAAGACAGTTCAAAAGATGAAGATATAAATAAAAGATAAAGTACATTTAGATAATAAATTAGATATATATTTCGTAGTAGATATGTAGTGAGATGAATAGATATTATGGAATATATAGATTTATAGATAGATGGTTGGACAGATAGTTAATAGATGGATAGATGAGATAAATATATGGATATGTAAGAGAATGATAGATAGATCGATATATACATAGATATATAGATCGATAGATAGATATAGGGGATACAGACAGATAGATAAATAGATAGGTAGATGATAGATATATAGATTAATTAAAGATAGATGAGATATAGATAGAAAAATACATAGTAGATAAATAAATAAGGGATAAACAGATCGATGGATATATAGATAGAACAAATATTGATATATAACGAGATAGATAGATTGATATAAATAAAGATGGACATATAAATCCATATATCGATTGATAAACATAAGAGTTAGATGGATGAGGTATAGACATATAGATAAATAGATAGCCAGCTAGATAATAATTAAATAATGCATATATGAAAGACAAGCGAATAGGTAGATAAGATAAATAGATAAATGAATTTGTGTATACATAAGTATATTTAGATAAATAGATAAACACTCATAGATATTCAGAATCCACTTAAAAAAAAAAAACAATTTCGAATGTATTATCTTATATTAGAGCATAGGGCTAATTTTAGACGCAAACAAAAGTAAATTCACACGCACACACACACACACACGCGCGCACACACACACACAATTGAGCCGCGTGATATCGTCTATGTGTATCGGCGTTTATAAAGCGTACAACTTTGATCTACTCCACATATAAATTAGGCGCACGTGAGGCACGAGACTCGCCGAGCACACCGCCCAGCTGTAATCCTGCCTATAAGATAGATCCCAACGATGAGCACGATGGTAGGCCATATCAATCTAATAACTATGGTTAATACTAATCAAATAACACACACAATGCCATAACCTTTGCTACGCTGCTCAAGTGACCAACTGTCGTACAGACCCAACTGCGGACACGACGACGATCCCAACTTATGTGCTTACCCTATGTTAACTCTCTTTTTTGAATCTATTACAAACTTATATAACTCACTCTATATATTATAATTTATATCTATCTGTCTGTCGCTGTCGCTGTCGCTGTCGGCTACTTCTGGGATATCGTACAGAAACATCATATACATATTCACAATTCCAAAAATCCGGACGTTTCACCGCGCCAGCAACAGTAATACCTAGATTTAAGAACTATTCGGTAGATGATTTTCATTTTCTGGCCGTGCTGGGCAAAGGAAGCTTTGGCAAGGTGAGTGCGAAAATATCAGAATCTGTAAATATATATATATATATCTTTATCTCTCTCTGGTATATAGGTGCTGTTAGCTGAGCTGCGTGATACGACATATTACTATGCGATCAAGTGCCTTAAGAAGGATGTCGTGCTTGAGGATGATGATGTTGACTCCACGCTAATTGAGCGCAAGGTCTTGGCGCTAGGCACCAAACATCCGTATCTGTGCCATCTATTTTGCACATTTCAAACCGAGGTGAGTTCTGCCCTTGCAAGACAAGGTCGCCAGCAAGGTCGATAGGTTGGCTAAAAGAGCAGCGCACATACATATGTATATGTGACTTTCTCGACTCGTGTAGTAGGTACTACCGAGAGATACAAAAATAAACAGCATAAAGGTAAAACGTACTATTATTAGAGCGCGCTCTATCTCACTCTCTCACTCACTCTGTGTGTGTGTGTGAGTATGTGTTTTGTCTATTTTGACCATCGATTGGGGCACACGACATGGCATATAGTCGACCGATCCGAACAGCACGTAATTTGGCACGCACGTCCGGCACAGCGTTCGACAATGTTCTCTTAACATTTTGACCAAGAAGCATACAGAATGTTTTTACTCGACTGCCCAATGCCCGTTCATAGTTCACTGATAATATTGTGAGCTTATTGTGAGCTTATTGCTCGCTTGCTACAGATATGACCATATCATATATGCTAATATGCATAGATATTTCTGATTTATGTATGCATACATCATCAGTCAACTGAGTCCACTTATCAATAAGACATAGCTGGAAAGTAGCAAAATTCGATAAGCTAATATGCTCTTGTTCAGCTCGTGAGCGGTCATGAAATGCATATAAAAACACAAGCGATTCAGTAAAAGCAAACAATAAGTTTTCTTTGCTTGCATTGACACCGATTAGAAGGTATTTTAATTATTTATGACTTTGAGGATACACGCCCATTTATTTTGGGAGCCTAGCGCTACGCGTTTCACACCTTTAGATGCACTCAACGAAAATATGTCAATGAATATTTGCTAATTCAAGCGTAACGAGGTGAAAAAGGTTACAGATATTTGGAAATTTTTGAGATCTGAGAGAATTTTAAAAGAAATTTGGATAACTACAATTGTTTATAAATGATCCAATGGAATTGGTGCGCGTGACAAATGTTTTAGTCTTGATAAAGATTAAAAAATATATCTTATACTCGCTCAGCCTGTGAAAAGAGAGCATATCTGTTTCATATACCGCACTCTTTTCTCCTCTTGTAGAGCCACTTGTTCTTTGTCATGGAGTATCTGAATGGTGGAGATCTCATGTTTCACATACAGGAGAGTGGAAGATTTTCGGAGGAGCGAGCGCGTTTCTATGGCGCCGAAATTATATCCGGCCTCAAGTTCTTGCACAAGAAGGGCATTATATACAGGTGAGCTATGCCAACGATCTCTAAAGCTTACACATATTTACACATGTATTTGGTGCTATGCAGGGATCTCAAGTTGGATAACGTATTGCTCGACTATGAAGGTCATGTGCGTATTGCAGATTTTGGTATGTGTAAATTACAAATATATTTGGATAAGACGGCCGATAGTTTTTGCGGCACACCCGATTATATGGCGCCCGAAATCATCAAGGTGAGTTATCGATTGGCTAAGCACTGGGCAATGACGATAACGATAACGATAACGATAACGATAACAATGCATTTTCTTTATGGCAGGGCGAGAAGTACAATCAAAATGTCGATTGGTGGTCGTTCGGTGTGCTGCTCTACGAAATGCTCATTGGCCAATCACCTTTCAGTGGCTGCGATGAGGACGAATTGTTCTGGTCCATATGCAATGAAATTCCATGGTTTCCGGTTTACATATCAGCCGAGGCAACGGGCATACTCAAGGGCGTAAGTGAATCAGTATTTATCAAAAATATATCTAAGCGTATCATTCATTCACTTTTCTACAGCTGCTGGAGAAGGACTATACGAAACGTATTGGGTCACAATATAGTCCAGCTGGTGACATAGCTGATCATATATTCTTCAGGCCGATTGATTGGAATCTGCTCGAAAAGAGGCAGATCGAACCGCCTTTCAAGCCTCAAGTGGTACGTAAACCCATTGATTTTTATAAACATTTAGCAATATCTCATGCTGACATTACTTTTGATAGAAACATCCGCTGGATACGCAATATTTCGATCGGGTATTTACCAGAGAACGCGTTCGTCTAACGCCCATCGATAAGGAAATACTCGCATCAATGGATCAGAAACAATTTCATGGTTTTACCTATACAAATCCGCACATCACTTTGGACTAGATGCCTAAGTATATATTTGAAGTCAATGTGCTGGCCATATACGATATATATTTATCTCTAATATTCACTATCCTAACCTATCCCGAAAATTACTTAATAGAGCAACAGTATTTGTATATGTATGTATATATATATATATATATATATATATATATATATATATATATATATATATATATATATATATATATATATCTATTATATGATTCTATCTTATAGTGTAAACAATTATTTCTATTTCTATTAATATATATATATGTATATGACTTTTTTTTTTTTGATGTAAACATGCGCATAAATAGGTTTACATAAATGTATCAATGTGCAGATTCCTAACTGAGTAAAGCTTAGCCATGCATCCTCTCAGATCGAACTATATATATATATATATATATATATATATATATGTCATATATGTGGAAATCTGAGCTGATTTTGGCCTTTGCAGTTACACAGTTAAGAATTCGTTTATTATGATAGTAATTTAGCAATAAATAAACATACATATAAGCACATAACTGTATATACTATATATATGTATATGTATATATATGTATATGGATAACATATTATATATCAGGCAACTACTTTTTCTTTTTTTTTTTTTTTTTTTTATTAGCTCTATACCAAAGTCTAAGTATGTACTCGTTATGCTATAATAAAAATTGAGAAAAATATGTAAATAATTCATATACAATGGGAAATTAATTGATTCTTAAGCGAGCATATTGGTTTCTGAGAAATGTTTACTTTGCGAGCTGGGCTCAAATCAGCTTTGTAATTGGGATTATGTATTATTAAAATATATCAATAATAACTCAATGAGACCAAGAAAACATTTTCAACTCTCGACAAGTTCCAGATGAGAAATTCCCAGTTAGAGTTAGCTATAATTAGAAGATGCATATCTCAGAGCCGTTAAACTTTTTCAGTTCATTTAAACTGGTTTTCTTGTGTGCATTCTACATGCAGTCAAAAGAGACATTTATGTTCATTTCTGTTTATATACATATCATTTAACAATTAACTGAATGGCTGCGCCGTTAGAAATGATAATAGGTCAGCGAGAGTGTTCGCCCATTCGTAGGTTCACTGTACCGGATTGCGAACCGATGCTAGTGAAAATATGGCCAGCCGTGCTCCAGTGATCGGTGGACGCTTTTCCATTTGACGATTTGCATAAGCTATTGTTCGCTCGGAGCAGCATTTTCATGCAAATGAGCTTGCCCACAGCACCAGCAGCAGCGCCAGCACCAGGTGACACATAAAACAGAAAACGGCAAACGGCAAATAGCGAACAGCGAACAAGAACAATTTAAGCGAGAGTGGCCCACAGCGAGGGAGCGAGAGCCCTCGGCTTGGACGGTAGCAGCGCCATTTATGACCCCGACCAGGTTGCCAGCCGGTTTTGATGGCCGGCTTATGAGCAAAGACAAAAGCAGCGCCAGGTGAACATTAAAAGAATTATTCTTGTTTACTGTAGCATAAATCATATATTAAACAACTAAAAACACTCGCACACACACACACATACACAGGCACAGACACATAGTCACATGCGACAATTTGTCTGCAGGCTATAAAAATGATAGAAGAAGTGAAATGTTAACGACAAACCAACAACAAACAGTCAAGTTTGCTGTTATATTTTTATTTTCATTTCAAAGCTTAACGTATTTAATGCACAGTGGTTCAAGGTCTAGCAAGTGGCCAAAGAACTCGAGCTGCATGCAAAATCCATAACAAAACAAGGATATTTATCTTCTACATTTCCTTTTTTTAATTGAAATGTTTCTCAAATTCAATTTGTTATATTAAATCCCATTTTCTTTTCTATGCAAATGTGCATTTGGCAATTTTACTCTGCATTGCGTTGCACAGTGCATAAATTTCGCCATTGCACTTTATTTGTCATTTGTCAGCACTGGGCAATCAGCTTCCGATTGTCATAACAATGTATCGAGCTGCGTTGCCAACCAATTTATAGATAATTGCCAATTAGGTATCGTTGGCCACAATTGCCAATAGTAGAATCATTGCAATAATAAAAAATAAAGTAAATAAATATAAATTTATGCTGGAAAATATTTCGCTTTAAGCGCTTGACCACTGTGCGTTTCAAAAAGCGCGCGTCGGAATTTTCTCTAATTAATTCATTTGTCTGTGTGCATGTACATAAGTGTACGTGTGTGTGTGCGTGTGAGCTCTGCTCTCTGGCGGCGGGGTCTGTGGCGCATTGCGTGGTTTGGTCAAAATCAGTTGGTGCAATACCGGCCTAGAATGAGCTGCTTGGCTCCAAATTAGCTCCGCAGCAAAACTTCATAATTATTTTGTTACATTTTTTTTCTTTCGGTTTGTTTATATTTCTGCTGTGCACTGCAATTGCAGGCGAATAAACTGAAAAGTGTTGTAAAAGATTGCAATTAGTGAACATGTGCTAGCTCGCCGCTGCTTAGCGATGAACTTGATCCTGCAAACACTGGCAGCTGCGCTGCGATTGCAGTTGTTTTTGTTGTTATTAGTGTTGCTGCTGATTTGCAGCTGCGAATTGGTGCTGCCGCAACCATTAGCCCAGGTGCGACGCAATATAATCAAGGTGCGCGCGAGTGGCTTCTTGCCATTCGAATCGGATCTGGTGCTGCCGCTAGGCATTTTACGCCAGCTGCAAGCACAGGAGCGCGCCTCGCGCGTGCTACCGTCCACGCGCTACGCCAAGCCGGCGGCACGCTGGAAAACCAAGCCGAAGGTCAAGCAACAGTTGCGCCTGGAGCGCGCTCGCCTGCATGGCTCAGCCGACACGGATGCTGGCATCCAGATGTACAATCTGATCGACGACGATGGTGAACTGCTGCTCAATCTGCGCGTGCATAGCGACAGCGATAGCCACAGCCACAACACCATCAATGGGAACAGCAAGCTAAATGTCGACAAGAACGCACCCTGGCGACCATCAAAATGGCGACCCACAACCATCGCTCCGCTTATAACATCATCCTCGCCACGCCCACTGCCGCTGCATCAGTATCTGAGCAGCGGGAATAGCGTGGAGCAGGCACCCATGACGCAGCAGCGACGCATGTTCGGAACTCGTCCAGATTGGATCTACCACTGACAAACGAGCTCGACTTTTCGATCTTTCATTACAAATCTCTAATTTATTTTCAATACACACACACACACACACACACACACACACACACACACACACACACACACACATTTGTCAAGCACAGTAAATACATTATACTAAAGTTAAACAAAGCAAAAGAAAAACCAACTTTTTACGGGCCCATTAATCAGCTCATTTAGCATATAACGCTTATGGTAATGGACTGTCGATTCGAAGCCTAAACGAAAGTGGGCGGCACCAAAACCAGTTGCACTTTTCCCTATGCAAATGGCTCGATTTGGGAATCATAATAATTCATAATGCATTTGAAATCCAAATTAGCTGCAGACAGTTGATCTATGCGATGCTTAAGTATTTGGTAATAATCCTCAAATTAATGGCAAATGTGGAAATGTAAACATAAAGTCAAGAAAATCAACAGGGGGTCAATAAGATGGAGAGATGCAGAAAAAGAGATAGAGGGGGCAGAGAAAGAAGTAGTGTATAAAGGGCGAGAGGTAGGCGACTAATAGATACCCCAAGTTTAGGTGAAAATACATGATATATGATATATGATATAATATATTATAATAATATAATATATGACATATGTAACGTGATGATATATGATGTGACATATAATATATATGATACATATATTATATGATGTATGCATAAATAATATTACTGTCTAAAGGAAAAGATATTTATAAAACTTTTCGGGTTTGACACAGTTTTCAAGATTTTATATGACATGTTATATTACAAATGAAATATGATAAAATATTTATGATGTATATGTATGACATATGCTATGTGATATAATACATATTACATACATATTTTATATTGGGTATGATATATTTTATATGCTGAATAACATTGCTGTAGGAAAATACATTTATAAAACTTTTCGGTATTGTCATAGTTTTCGAGATTTTTTTTTTTTTTTTTTGTTTATATATATATTTTTTATTTGCAATCTGTCTTGTGCAAAACAATAAGCAAATCTTTAAGCAATAACTATAAATAACCGGATAGTTTGAGTTCCAACGAGATCAATCCATATATTTACATATTTACATAAATTTAGACCTAGACTAGAAACAGTACAAGTCAAAGAAATATTTAATAAATTTTGATAAGAAATTCACTTTTAAGTTTACGCATAGAAAATCAAATTATGAATGTTATATTCCTAATTCTCAAGGGACAAAAATAATAAATGGGGAATAATAAGGGTTCTTTTTATAAATTTCTATAAAATGTCAATTAGTAAATAAAGCGAGAAGGTTCAACTTAAGTAAGTCTATAACACAGTTGAATTTCAACTATAATCTTTTTTCACATATTTTGATATTTCATATACGTAAAGCCCCAACTAAAAAGATTTGACCTGCACCTCCAAGATTATGCAATATCATAAGCAAGCATTTTTTATATAAATTTCATATATTTATTTATTTTTCAACAGAAAAAAAATGATTCTTAGGCTAGTGGCAAAAAAAAATGGGGTTACTACTAAAACTATTTAACAAAGGGGGTCACAGTTATGACACAGTTCGAATCACAGATCAACCGGGTGCCGTTGAGGAGATTATTTCCAGCCACCAACTGGGGGCAGGTAGCCGGGCTGGGGAGCTGAGGCAATTGGGGGCAGGTAGCCGGGCTGCGGAGCCGGGGCAACTGGGGGCAGATACTCGTTGTGCCCGGCAATGGGTGCTGCGGCAACCTCTTCATGAATAACCTTGACGGTCTTCACCTCCTGGTGGACATGGCCGGCGCTGTGACCGCCGCTGTGACCACCGCCATGGGAATAGCCGCCAGCATAGCCACCATTCTGATGGATGACCTTCACTGTTTTGACCTCCTGGTGGCCACCGAAACCGCCACCACCACCGCCGCCGCCGCCATGGGAGAAACCATGATGAGCAACGGGAGCCTGCTCATGAATAACCTTAATAGTCTTCACTTCCTGGTGGCCATGTCCGCCGTGTCCACCGCCATGGGAGTAGCCACCAGCGTATCCTCCTCCGCCACCGCCCAAAGCATAGCCGCCATCCTGGTGAATAACCTTCACAGTCTTCACCTCCTGGTGGCCACCGAAACCGCCGCCGCCGCCGCCGCCGCCATGGGAGAAACCATGCTGAGCAACTGGAGCCTGTTCATGAATAACCTTAATGGTCTTCACCTCCTGATGAGCGTGTCCATGGCCGTGACCGCCGCTGTAGCCACCGCCGCCGCCGCCGCCCAAAGCATAGCCGCCTTCCTGGTGAATGACCTTCACAGTCTTGACTTCCTGATGACCACCGTAGCCGGCGCCGCCGCCGCCGCCGCCACCATGAGAGAAGCCATGATGAGCAGCTGGCGCTTCCTGGTGGATAACCTTAATGGTCTTCACCTCCTGATGATGGCCCCCATGGCCGCCATGACCGCCAATGTCATGATGAGCAACTGGCGCAGCCTGGTGGATGACCTTAATGGTCTTCACCTCCTGATGATGGCCGCCCTGTCCATGTCCATAGCTACCATGGTCATGACCGCCTTGGCCGCCTTCATGGATAACCTTAACGGTGCGCACCTCAGTGTGTCCATGGCTGTGACCGCCACCACCTCCGGATCCGCCGATGCCATAGCTGTAACCTCCACCTCCGCCGCCGCCACCGATGCCACCGCCACCGCCAATGATGCCAGCGGAGCAGGTGGCAACAAGTGCGGCAAACAAACACACGAAGATCTATGAAAGGAATGCGAGCGTTAGAAATGCCAACCCTATCCTGTCCAGCTAACAGCTTACCTTCATTGCTGGAAGTTTCTTGCTTGAGACGAAATCTGTGGAACTTCACGTAGCTGAAGAATGAAACCGTAGAGGCAACTGATGATCATTCAAAGCAATCGCACGCTTATATATGCCGATCGCGATCATTATGCTGATTCGTCTTCTTCTTCATCTTCTTCGTCGTCGTCGGCGTCTTCATCCGGTGCCTTGCCCAATGAGCCGTTGTTACGGCTTTCGCCTGCAGCGGACAGCGCAGCCTCCGCTTTTTGCTTTCGTCATCGATGGCGCAGGCCCCCGAATCGGATTTTATGGCCAGCTGCGGCGCGGCGAACTGTGCACGGGGCAAATGAGGCACTAAATCGCTAAAAAATTCAAATGAGATGCAAAACCCGTTGACCAGCATATCCGAAACATACTCAACCCAAATGGTAACAAGCGCAAACAAACCGGTGCGATTATCAAAAGGTAGGTCATGTCATTGCCTGACCTCGCCTCAACAACCTCATCACTTTCGATGACACCATTATAGATAACGCCGCTAGATGCATAGGCTGACCGAACTTCAAGTTTATCTAATCTGTCCATTATGTAAGAAGTCATAAAGATATTAAAATCGTGTCTCTTTGACGTTCATTTGATACTACTTTCATCTGCAATCTAAAGTTTTCGAGCAAGCTCTCAGAGCTTATATTCTTCAACGCTCAAAGAGAGCTACCTCCTAAGAATCGCATTGCCTATGTTCTTAACTAGAGATTTCAGTCTTACATCAAATTACATCGAAGCGCCTTAAAGCTACATTTAACAATTTCATATATAATTTCTGAAACTTCTTTTCTGCACAAAAATCTCCATTCAATATTCAATATAAAATTATTTCTTAAATAAAATATTCTTAAAAACTCCAAAATTTGCGAAAGCTCCATTTCGAAATCTTTTAAGACTTGCATTTTAGAATCAAGTATTCTCAATGTATTGTTGAATGAATTTATATAAGGAACATTTTTTGAACGGCCTAGTGCAAAAAGGTCTTTAGCCCTTTAAAGTTGAGTCAACCAATCTATAATTTTATAGCTGCCTACCTAAAGACTTAGAGTAAGTCTAAATAGATATTAATAAGAGCAAGAAAGTTCTCTAAAGCTGAGCTTAGTCTAATAAGCATTTCCTAAAAATAATGCGAAAATTCTGATTTTCTTGAAACTTTTTAATAAGATTTTTAAGATCTTTCAAAGCTGTTTTCATAAACAGACTTCACTTACTTAAAATTAATAATAAAAATAAAAAATAGTTGCAGTTTCAACAGCTTTTATTTCCTAAACTGCTTAAAGCACTATTGAGGTATTTATATCGCATGTATATAATTATATATGCAATTCTCTTTAATCGCAATTACTTTAATACCCATTAGCCAACTCTACCAAATATTTTAGCGTTTAAAGCCTTAACAGAGTAAAAAGTTTAAGCAAACTTTAAACAAAATAATGCAAAAATCCCACAACAACAACAACAAAGTGCAAGAAACTGTGTAAATTTTTTGCCGCTATTTATTGCTTTTTTATTTAATTTTTGCTTTTATTTCTAAGCTATTTTAGTGTATAGTTTTTTTATTTTAATTTTTGTAAGCTCTCCCTGATGCGTTTAAACTATAACACTCATAAGCCCAATTTTTTTTTTATACATGTTTTTTATAATATTTTTTATTTTTTATTTTTTTTTTTTTTATTTCTTTCCAGCTCGTTTTGGTATCAAATGGAAATTAGTTGTCAAATTTGAATTGGCCAACTCGGGGATCGTTTGTGATTGTGTAAAAGCTTTGCGAATTTTTAAAATCCATTAAAAATGAAACCGCCAGCCGAAGTCTTTCGCATAATAAAAAGAAAAGGTATTAAAAAATGGGAAAAAACAGATTTAAATAAATACAAAAAAACAAAAAAAAAAAAACATGTTAAATTGGGCTTTCAATGGGCTAATCAATCAGCAAATGTGTGAACATGCTATGCGGCGATCTATAAAATTCGATTTTGTATGCTTGGCAGCCGTCGTGATCGGTCTGATAAGATATACACATATATATCAACAAAAGAGCTCATATATGCCAGATATTTACAGCTCTACAAATCAATCGACGTCCGGAACATAAAGCAGTGAGAAAAAACTATATATATCTGATTAATATATTTTTGCATTTTCAAAAGCTTTTTACACAAAACAACAAGAACTTTCAAATGAGCCTAGGCTGAACGCAGGCAGTGCTTGTATATATATAGTTAATCTATACCTATAAGTATACGTATCAAAATCTTGGACGATATGCTTGAATTTTATCATCATTCTTATCAGATTGAACTTGTTTCAGCTGAGAGTTTTTGAGCATTTTTTGAAGCTATGCCCGGCAGTAGAATATATTTATCTCAAAATGTTCAGCTTTAACTGTGTTGCCAAATATTGGCTGACAATTATGTTGCTTGGGCTTCGCATGCCAACTGCATTGGAACAACACAAATGACATAATACAATAAATTATTCCAATATATTATGTTATGTATCACATCATCCGAACTTTCACTTTGTTGCACTGAAATAGAATGAGATGGATAACTAGACAAAGACAAAGTTAGCGCATGTGGTTTTTGGTTTTAGTTGTTGTTTTTCATGTTTAACATCATCAACATCATCATCATCATGGTCATGATGGCGATCGGTATCATCATTATTATTATCATCATAATCATCATCATCTTATCAATTCGTTTGTTCCAACGCCTTCTTTTAATTACAAAAAATGTCTACAAATATTCATTGATTGTTAACAAAAATGAAAAATTAAAAATTATATATATGTATAAATATATATATATATATATATAATATACACATATAAAAAAAAAATTAAAGAAGGAATACCTTGTATCAGTATACTATAATCCAGCATATTAGATATTAGAATTATTCAAATATAATAATAATATTAACAACATTACAGTTATGCGTTATTAAATTTAGTGATAATGGTAAACATTATAAAGAATAAAAAAAATATATATATTCATATGTTTATATGTATATCGTGTAGTAGATATAATATATATATATATATATATATATATATATATATATATATATATATATATATATATATATATATATATATATATATATAAGTAGTATGTATAGGATGTAAAAATATAAACATCGCTTTCTCGCTCTTTTTCATACGATAATAAATATTAATGCTGATGACATATTTGTATTGAAGAAAATATTCACGTATTTTATGTAGTGTGTGTGTAGGTGTATGTGTGTGTGTGTGTTCAAGCTTAGATAGTATAAATATAAATAGATTGTAGATTTAGGCGCAATTGCGCAGCCGTTGCGTAGGCAGTTGCAGAAGAGACGAGACAAACCACCTACAAGCCGGCAATCACGCGATCGCGCAACTGTTGCGACTGTGGCTGGTTGGCGTCTTGCAGCGATTCCGACTTTTTGAGTTTTGCGTCAACGAATTGTAGCACTGTGACGTTGTCATGGCATACGACTTGAGTGTCGATTTAACGGAGGGCGGCAGGTGCAACGAATCAATAGCATAAACACTCGTGCGACGCACAATTGTCCGACAGCAGAGCTCCTGCAGCGACAACACTGCAATAAACAAACAAACAAAATATATTTATATTATATTATAAATAAAGAATGTTTCAATATTTAATAGTTAACTGGGCGTACCCTTATTACTGCGCCATATGTGCTCCATGCCATTGCGATGCAGCGCCATGCGGGCCAGCTCGCAAAACGATTCGCGTATATTGAAATCGCAGAGTGGCGATATTTCAAAGCAGGACATATTGTTGCGTGATGCATAGGTCTCCGCCTGTTTGGCAGCCACCTGACGCTTATAGGCCAAATGTAAACGATTGCCCACAAGCACCTTGGGTATGCCAGGTGCATGCTATCAAATACATTCACAGATTGTTTATTGATTTAAGCGATTAAATGATATTCGATTTGTAGCACTCACCTCCTCGACCTCTTTCAGCCAACGATCGATGCCATCGAAGCTCCATTTGTTTGTTATATCATACACTAAGATAATACCCTGAGCACCGCGCGAATATGAGCGTATTATGGTACAGAAACGACCCTGGCCGGATGTATCCCAGATCTGTAGCTTCACCCGTTTGCCTTCCAGCAATATGGTTGTCGTTTTGTGAGATGTGCAATCTATATATGAGTTGGGTGTGTGCCAGATTCATCAATATAACAATGATTGACCCACTTACCATTCCCACTGCAGAAGGGGCTTTCGGTTGAGGGATCCTCCAGATTGGACAATATTTCATGTTTACCCACATCGCTGTCCCCAACCAGTAGCACCTTTAACAGATAATCGTAGTCTTTTGTCATGGTTCTCATATAGCTAACCGTGTTGCTCAACCTGCAACAATAAAAGAGCAAAATTAAAAAAAAAAAAAAGCAGGTTAGTTACCATTTTTAACAAGTCAAAGAATGCTAGAGCCCAACTTCTTGCATGTGGCTTGTGGCTCGATCTAACCGGTATGGATGCGGGGGCGCAACATAGGAGAGGGCGGGCCATAAGCTGCGCCAGATAGGCGCGCACACAAACAAACACAAGTAGCACAGAAACTGCAAGGTGCCAAAGTCGAACCGGCAATTTTATTTTTATTTTTAATTTTCTTCTTTTTTTCTTTGTAATGTGGGCAGAGTAACATTTATCTAGTGAGTCATTCAGAGACACACAGATACAAATAGGTATAAACATACACAGATGTGCATATGCAAATGGGCGTGAATATGCCAAAAACGAAAGCACACACACACACATATATATATGCATATGCATATATGTATAAATAAAATAGGATCCTACGGCAGTTTCCGCCTTTTGCCGGTTTGAACCACCCTATACTGTGCATGATGGTGCTTGTTTCGTCTTTCGGCTGGTGCCACTCATTTGGGTGTGTTTTGTTTTGCACCGTAAGCGAAACGACAACAACAACGACAACGGCGAAAACAACAGCAGCAACATCAACACACACACACACACACTCAGATGCCCGAACTCTCTTTCACACACGGAAAAACAATGAGCAAATTATACAAACATTAAGGCTGACACTCACAGACGGCAATAATATTTTCAAGTATTATACGGCAGCAGCAGCTATTTACTGTATACGCTCAGCATTTGCATTTTATTGTATTTGAAATTTGCAAAAAAAAAATTAAACGAAATGTACGGCGAACGTAGAAATTGCAGCACAAACGACAGAAACTTATTTTACCCAAATACGCATATGCACATGCGAACAGGGTTGCAACCACATATCACCACCTATCGCCAATCTTGAATGATATCGATGGAATTCGCATGCTATCGATGTTTCTGATTTTATTTTTGTTTTGATTACAGTGGCTTTTGAATCTACGCAAACATCTCGAAATTGCTTGCTATCACTCTTTGCTAACAATGGCAATGATTATCATACAAAGTGAGAAAGGAAATGCTGAGCTTTCAAGGCCGCCAAAGCGTAACCTTGACATCCGCTACATACTGGTTTTTGCGTGTTTTGCACTTATTTGCTTACTGAATTTGAAGGTGTCGGAGAATCAGCTGCAGGTGCAGTCCAACCAGCGCCTTGTATGCTATTACTCGACTAGTGGACCCGATAATTTGAGCCTGCTGGATGTGCCCGGAAATTTGTGCACGCACATTAATATTGGCATTGCCAATTTATTCAATACGACATTGCAATTGTCACCGCGTCTCGAGCAAGTGCTTCAGAATGAGACACGCCTCTTTCGTATCGCCCACCCGCAGGTGAAGCTGCTGCTGTGGATAGGCGGCGCGGACAGTGGGTATCAGTTTGCCGATATGGTAGCGAACCATGGCCGCCGCAAACAATTTCTGCGCTCACTTCGTGCCGTGCTCAACAAATATCCCAACTTGGATGGCATCGATTTGGACTGGGAGTTTCCACGAGCTTACGACAATGAGCGCATGCACTTCTCCCAGCTGCTGCACGAAATTCGTCTCGAGTGGAGTCGTGAGAAACGCGACAACAAGCTGCTTACTCTGGCCGTTGCTGCACCCGAGGGCATCGCGTTCTTTGGCTACGACATACGGGAAATAAACCTGTACGTTGACTATGTGAATCTAATGTCCTACGACTTTCATTTCTATCGCGAGGATACACCATTTACTGGATTGAATGCGCCGCTCTATGCCCGTGCCACGGAGCACTCCATAATGGGCACCTTCAACATCAACTATACCGTGCACTGGTGGTTGAAAAATGGCTTGGAGCCGCAGCGTTTGGTCATCGGTCTGCCCACCTACGGGCATTCCTTTACGTGAATAACAATATTTTTGATTAAATCTTTCGAAATTTATTCATTATTGTATATTCACAGCCTTCAGAGTGCCTTGAACGCACGGATAGGCGCGCCAGCGTCAGGCTTTGGCAAGTGCGGGCAACTAGGCTTCACGACACTCTCCGAGACGTGCGAGTGCGTCAATAAATTCATTAAACCCGTCTACACATATGACAACGACACCTGTTCACCCTACCTAAGCTCTGTGCAGGAATGGATCTCATATGAAAGCAAGACGAGCATCGCGTGCAAAGCCAACTATGTCAAGTCCCTGAAAGTGGGAGGCCTAATGCTCTTCTCGCTCAACACGGATGATCTGAGGAACAGCTGTGGTTATGTAAAGAAAAATGCCGGTGAACTTACTAGTCCTGTATTTCCACTAGCTCAAATCGCAAATGACATTCTAAAAACTCCCTAAAATGCGAAGTCAACGAAGTTAATTCTAGTTCAAAATGCCAATTAGTCAAAATGTATTAGATGTATTCCTGGTTACCTTGTTATGTGGAAACTGGCGTATATATAAATGACTATTATTATTAGCTTTAAATATAAACAAGCCAAACGTTTCTCAAGCCGTGTGTAACACAACACACTTATGTGATAGAAGACGTGTCCTACTTCTGCTGTCCAAAGATCAGATCTATTAACTGTTAAAGGAGAAGAAAACAATGTACGAATTAATTTTTTAATTTATGTACGCATAAGTATAAATAAAATTATCACAATCGATCCATATTCATAATATAACTAGAAATTTTAACACGCAAATTATATTCACTTGTATGTTAATATGACGATTATAGACATAGACATAGTTAATTGGGTGCCAAAGTGGGGGCGGGGCTGAAAAGGAGGCACAGGTGATACATATATGTAAACAAGCAAAATATAGGAATGAACTGAAAAGAGCTTCGCGTTAAGTAATTCCCGAAGAATACATTCTGCATAGGGTTGACGCAGACAAAGTCCAGATACAACATCCGACTGGATTGCCCCGGCAATGTTAGGCACGTCGCAACCATGCCAGGGACGGCAATCATGTGTGCTTGCTTGGTCGCTGCAGATTTGGCGGCGGCGCTGCGAGCAGCTCATCAATTTGTATTTTATACGCCTGCTTCAGCTCGACCAGATCCAGTTCGAGCTCCTCAGTGCGCTCCACCTTCTCGCCGTACATTTGCAGCAGCGCATCGTAGCGATGCTGCAGATCCTCGTAGCATTTCTCCATGGCCTCATAAGATTGCACTTTCTCCTTCAGCTGCACGAAAATTGAGAAAAATCAAGCATTGAGTGAAGGCAACAATATTTTATGAGACGCGCTGCGCTCACCGTCTCCATTTCCATGGTTAAATTTGATATTTCGTTGTCCAGTACGCCGCGCTCTGCCTGCTGACGCGACAGCTCCCACTGCAGATGCGTTAGTTCGCCATCGCGCTGCTTGAGCAGCGCCTGCAGATGCTCCAGCGTCGTTGTATTGCCAGCTAGGAAGCTCAAATGCACGCCCTGAATCATGCCCGACGGCTGTCGCCCACTGTTCGATGCGCACTCCAAGTCGTCCTGCTGAGACACATGCGATTAAAATGTGAACTTAAAATGTTTTGCGAGAGATTTGCTTACGCCCTGCCAATCAATGATGCCACCCAGTGCATCCTCATTGGAGCCGCTTTCGTCCGCCAGACTAAGCGGCGGTGAGACGTGCAACGTCTTCCGGCAGCGATTCTCGGACAGCTCATTGCTGGCCTTGACCGCCTCCACGGTTAGTTCGCTGCTGCGCTGAAAGGCGTGCAGCTTGCGCAGTTCCGCTTCCAATTGCTGGCACTGTTCGGCCAAGGGTTCCAGCTTATCCTGGCGCTGCTTCAGCTGCACCTGCAGCGTACTCAGTTGACTGGACACAAGATATAATAATGGTTCATATACAATTGTGATTTGGAAAAAATTATTTGGGCTCACCTCTTGTAGTCAGTCTCTTTGATGCTGGCATCCAGCTCCTGCTGGCGCAATTGGATTTTGGCGCTCTCCGCTTGCATTACAGCATTGGCTAGCTTCTCCTCAAGCAGGTCACAGCGTGTGCGCAGCAGCTCTTGTTTTTCATGCTGCACCGTTTCGAGCTGCTGCAGCGAACGCAACTGCGATTGCGCATCCTCCAGCTTCTCGAGCAGCTGCTGCTCATCCTTGCTCCAGCTGGCAGTGCGCTGGTTGAGCGTCTTCTGAAGCGATTCGATTTGCCTAATGAGCGGCGTCGTCGACACGCTCAGCTCTTGGGTGCTGCTCTCGGCACGCAATTCGGCCGCTTCGAGCCGACGCAACAAGTCGCGCTTCTCCTCGCGCATCTGCTGCTCCCGCTTAACCATGTTATGCTCGGTGATGCGCAGCTTTTCGCGCATTTCGCTCAACTGCTGCATATACTCCTGATTCTCGGCCTGCATTTGATTCTGCTCGTGGCGCTGGCGCTGCTGCAGATCACCTTTGACGCCATCGAAGCTCGCCTGTAGCGCCGCCAGCTTCGATTGCAAGTCCTCGATACGACTGCGATATTCAGCGTTCTTCTCGTCCACGCGCCGTTTCTCGTTGGTCATGCGGCAAACGGCTTCGATTTGTGAACGCTCCATTTCCTCCTTGGCGGCCAGTGATTTCTTCAAGCGTTCCGATTCGCTGGACAGCTGTGAGATTTGTTCGCCATTCTTCTTCAGCAACGTGTCCGTAGTCTTCTCCTTGGCGCGCAGCTTTTTAATAATGTTCGATTGCAGTAAAATTTCCTTGGAGAGTTTCTCGCCCTCGGACTGCAGCACCGTGATCATTTCATTGCTTTCAGTTAGCTCATCCTTGGGTATTTTGTTGAGCAGCTCGTCCTTAAGGCTCTTGATTTGTATGCGCAACGCATCCCGTTCCCGGATGCTCGCCTGAAACTTTTTTTCCAATGCTGAGAGACGCTGCACTGCCTCGTTGGCCTCACTGCTGTTGGCACTATTCTTGGCCGCCTCCATGTGGGCGCACAGCTGTTGATTGCGCTCGAGCAGCTCCGCATTCTGGCGCTCCGATTGCAGTAGACGCTGCTCGCGCGCCTCGATAACCTGATTAAGTTCACTTATGCGATGAACCAGCTTGTCCAGCTCCGACTGTGAGTCCTCTGACAACAATGAGATCTCCGATGGCTCGCGATGGTGGCCCTTGCCCTGCTTGTGGCCATGCAAGCCATGACCATGCCCCTTAACACCGCCGCACAGCTCTTTGAACTTTTGCGGACTGGTGCGCGTCGTCGTGCTGTTTGTGCTGGAATCACCATTCGGATTCGATATGATCTCAATGTCCGATGAGGTGGACGAGTAGCTTTGATCGGGCAGATCCGCTTTATTGCCATGCTGGCAGGTCTCCGTGTTGACCGGACTGCCGGCTGACTTGCTCTTGTGGCTCAACTGCAGCTGGATGTCCTCAAAGCTTTGCGTCGAATCCGAATCGGCGCCAGCCCCTGCGCCGGACACACTGACAGCAGTCTGTGTGTCGCTAAATACCAAAGCTTTCATCGTTTTGGTAGAGTCTACAAAAATGCAAATGAGAATTTATCTTATATTCCGAAGCGATCAAGTGGTAAGTTTACCATTTAAATGTAACGAGTGATCATCTTGGTCCAAGTTGAGCACGTGTCCATCTTCATCTTCATCAATAGCATGATCATCATCATCATCATCGTCGTCGCCATCCGCATTGTCAGATGTTTCATTGCTGGCTATTATGACGATGCTATCTGGCAGCGATGGCTCCGTATCCGGAGACATATTCATTTCCACTTCACTGGCTGTTGTTGGCGCCGTTATAAGCTCTAATGATGATGATTCGGAATTCCGTAAGCAGCCGACACCAGTTGGCGACGTGGGCGACGGCGATGACAGCAGATCCACAGAATCTGACGTGGCCGACTGGCGTTTCGCATAGAGATTGGCTGGAGCTGAAGCTGAGGCATCGCTCGCTCTGGGCGGAATGGTTACCATCTCGTTGGCATGCGGATTATCATAGAATGTGGCCCCATCTATAGCTGATGTGTTTAATGCGTTTGCTGATGCGCCCTTAGCGCCGGCCATCGATGCTGATGCTCCGCTGCTACTACTGCTGGCTGTAGCGCTGCTGCCAGCATTGTCTGTTGCCTTGTTGTCATCATCCTGTATGTCAAGCGCTTCGATTAGAACCGTTTTGGCTTTTTCGAACCAACTCATGCCGCCTCTGTTTCTGTTCTAGTGCGCTTTCTCTGTAACGCTTAGTGTCCGCAGCACATCAATAATTAAATGATTTGGCAACAACTGTGATTTTACAAACACGAATGCATTATTAAAAAAAAAATTATGTTTCGTAGCTGGTTGGCAACATCTATTGATATCGCATTGATGTTCGATATATTACTATCGATTCCTATTTGCCCGGTACAAAATGTCGTTACTAACTATGACAACGTAGTAAACAAATTTCTTCATTTATTGACAATTTACAATTTCCAAGATCAGAAACTTAAACCAAATACAAAAAACCCTTCTATTTTTATTTTGTTCAACAAGAAACATTATTGCATCGATACCAATTGTACTCTAATTGGTATTGCGCTGACAATCGATAGTGCGCTCATATATCGCCATCAGCTTAACTTGTGTACTGGCATTTTTCAACACAGAGAATTGCGATTATACGCTGTGGTGGTAGGCCAATAAATTGTGGTGGTCAAAAGCAAAGCAAAGAGTACACATAAAACGAAAACGGAGATGTTAAAAATAAAATAGAGAAAACGGAAACAGTAATTTAAATTGCGAGTGGTAATCAAGCGGATTAAGCGTAGTTAGAGTCCACAACTATTTTGGCTTTCGGTATAACAACAACAACAAGAACAGCAGCAATCAACTACGCACCGACAACTGACACCAACACTAAGTACCAACACACACCGACACTGACACCGACGACCGACGTGCGATTAACGCCCTCCCAACGCTCCGCAGTTTTGGCACCCGCACCCGCACTCAGACACACAGACGCACACACGCATACACCTCTCTTTACACACATCATCATCGTCATCATCATCATCATTATCATTGCACAGGCAAAGGCAGAAGGCATATAAACACACTTAAACACTTATCTATATACCGCATTTATCAACGCCGCCCGTCACTGCCGCCGCTGCTGACCCACCAACCACCTCCCACCACCCACCACCCCCCAAAGCCCTGATCCATAACATCAACTTTGTTTGCTATTGTTGTCTGCTGTTGCTGTCATTTGTTTTGTTTCCTTAAATGTGAACGCACGCAGAAACATTCTCCTACTCACTTACATACACATACATGTCCGCTAACACCTACACATAAACCCTTACACTCTCACGCGTAAAATACAAAGGAGCCAACAAAGGCAGCTCCAAAAATATATATATATATATAAAAAAAAGAAAAAAAAAAAATTAAAATAAAATAAATAAGTTAATTAAGCTGCGCAAGACAACAACGGCGACCGACAGAGCGAGAGACTTCAATTGAGAGCGCGAACGACAAGTGCAATAAAGAGCGCGCGAGTGGAAGAGTGCAGGCCCAACCAATCAGCGATCGAGGGGCGCAGGGGCAGCGGGGGGTGGGCAGAGGCCGTGCGTGATAGAAAGAAACTCAAACTCTATGGGTCAAAAGGCAAGCACACCAGCGACCAGCGGCCAGCAGAGCCCACGCTCCAGAACATTCTCAAGCAGCTCAACGGGTGCCACTGCCACCGAGACAACGGTGCAGAGCTCAGCGGTTGGTGGCCGGAGCGGCGATGCCGGTCAGGGTTTCAATTTGCTGCGCACATTGCCCGGTCTACAGGTCTATCATCATCATCACAATCAGCAGAACTCTACGTCTATAGATCGGCAGCGTGCACGCAGCCTCAGCTCAGTGCCAGACATACAACAGCAGCAGCAGCAGCAACAACAACAGCAGCAACAACAGCAGCAGCAACAACAACTACAACAGGGATCCAGCACGTATCCAAACACGCATCCCGCCGTTTCAGTCTCTGTGTCAGCTAATTCAAATAGCAATAGCTTCCAAGCGGCAGCCGGAAACAACAACAGTTCCTCGGCTGCCGCACAAAGCTATATGCAACAGCGACGCGCTTTCGGTGACTCAATACGCGTAAGTTGCGCCCAATTATCTGGTCTTCCATAAAAATTAAACACCCATACTCGATCTCATTTAACAGGACATGTCGATGACTGGCGCTAATATCGTTGAGAGCATCGCGTTGGCTGCATCTGCAACATCAGCGAATGGCATTGGCCGTGTTTACACAGCAACATCGCTTCCATCGCACATTTGGTCATTCAATGGTAGATATAAATATATATATATATTACTGAATAATATTGCATTCTTTCCGTCTGTCTACACAGGCATCAAATGTCCCGTATGCAATAAATTCGTGTTGCCAGACGATATTGAATGCCATTTAGTTATGTGCCTAACAAAGCCAAGACTCTCATATAACGGTATGCAGCAGGAATGTTTTGCTGGCATTGTTAATGCTAAATTTCTATTTACTTTTGTAGAGGACACATTACTGGACGCCAAGGGCGAGTGCGTCATATGCCTTGAAGACTTGAGTCCAGGTGATACAATTGCTCGATTGCCATGTCTATGCATATACCACAAAGGGTAAATAATAACAGCAGATCTCTATATATATATATATGTGTATAAATTATAAATGATCGCTTCTATCCATATATATACGAATCGCAGCTGCATCGATCGTTGGTTTGAGGTGAATCGCTCCTGTCCTGAGCATCCCGGAGATTAGTAAAAATCTCACTAGGTAATGCCGAGCAAGCTAAATTGTATATGTTTATATGAATACTACTGTTAAGCACCTATCAAATGCATTATGCAGATTTATTTTCTATTTTATATTTTAGCTAGAGATATGTATAAATAAATGTAAATTAATTTTTTTTTTCTTTTTATTTGTATATAAGTATTTAATGTATTCATATTGATATGTAAATGTTTGTATCCTATGTAATCATTATTTCATGTCGATTGTATGTATATATATATATATATATTTGTACAAATAGATATGTGTATATGCTTAATGCATTGTATTTGTGTTATGAAGCTCGTTAAGTCGTTTAACTTCTGAGTGGGCAGTGCGTAGAGCGTGCGCCATAAATCAAACTGAATTCTAGACGACTTCTCAGCAGGCATTTGTATGTATATATATATGTTATATTATATGTATAGATATAAGTTTGTAGTGCGACTGTGAGGCATTGTAATGAACGATTTCGTATATACTTACAGGTTAGAAAGCAGAGGCCAACATTGTAGTGAGCATCAATTGTTAACAGAAAATGTCAAATAATGCAAATGGAAATCGAAATGAAAATAGATGTGCGAGGCGCGAGGAGCAGAGGCTAAGAGAAACGAAATTTGGATCGAGAAATCGATCGTTTTGACCTACCGACAGACAGTTTATGCAAATCCACAAATACCACACACCCACACACACATGTCAAGCAATTGAAACAAATTATTTTCAAATGTTATCAAAAGTAAAAAGTGCAACGTCAACAAACAATGGACAAAGGACAAAAGTAAACGAAACCAACCAACCCACAAACAAAAAAAAGTATATAAATCAAAGTAAAATCAACACGCGATGTTAAGCATAATGTAATGTTAATAATGATGATGATGATGAAGACGATGATGATGGAAGTAAGTGCATGTAAGCGAAGCAACCAACCAACCAACAAAAGAATGTCAACCAATGTGATGTTAAATTTTATATTTTGTACTATGGATATGATGTAATTGTAATGTAATGTATATGTATGTATGTATTTATTATTTTAAAAAACAAAACAAACTAAAATAGGATAAACACAAAAAACAAAACAACTATAAAGATCGATAAACACACACACACACACTATAAATAATTATGCTTAAATTAGTAAAAAAGAAAAAGAAAAGCAAAGCAACCAAAAACATAAAAAAAAAAACATTCAAGACTAATTTTAAAAAATTGCTCTTTTTGTTATTTTATGTAATTGTGTTTTGTTCATGTATATGTATATATATATATACATATTTTATTTGAAATTTGACCAACTTTTTGTGTTTATCCATGTCATAAATTAGTTATTGCTATTTATATTATTTGTCATATATAAATGTTTCCAAAATAATTTTATAGCTAAAAAAATTTTTTTTTTTTTTTTTTTTATTTTTTTTGTTACACTTTTATTCTGTTTGTATTGTTAAGGAGAAAACAACAAAGAAAAAAATGTAAAAACTTAAAGTAAAATGAGAAAAATATTGCAAATATTGAAACACTTCTGTCATGTGAAAATTCTGGTCAAACGAATGCTAAAGGCAATTTAACTGTATGTCATGTTTCAAAAACCTTTATTGGCTAATGGAGTTCCTGTCCTAGACAAAGGATCTACCCATAACAAAAATGATAAATGATAAGAAACAAATGATCTAGCCGCATTCACAATCCGAAACGTAAATTAGCTTACGAGCTGTGCCGTAAACATATGTGGACATATACCCATATGCATATAAAACAAAACTATTACATAATTTGGTCTTATTTTAATGTAATTCTTTAATATTATTTTGTTAATATTTTTGTATGTAATAACAAAACTCAATGAACGCAGAAAGCTCGTTAAGTTCATTTGTAAATGGTATAATATATATATATATATATATATATATATATATATATATATATATATACATTAATGTATTGTACATATATAAACATTTAATTGTATAACTATAGCGCGTAACCGTAAAAGCAACATTAACATTAACTGACAACAAAGTTTCCCCAACCAAACACAAAGAACGAAAAGAATAAAAAAAAAAAAAACAAAATAAAAACAAATAGTTGAAAGTGTAAACAATATTTAAGCATAGCTGGAATTTCGATTTCTAACTGTACTGTTTGTAAAATACACACACACACACATTTACACAAACACACACACACAAAGAGATAACAACAAAAATAGTTGTAAGCAAGAAGTTCAATAAAGTTAATGTTAATTTGCAACAAATACCTAAAGATTAAAAATAATATAAACAAAAATATAAATAGAAAGATGAAAGAAACACAACATGAATGCAAACAAAACAAAAAGAGATGAAGAGGAAAATAAGAAACGCATTAGCTGGTAATAAATACGTCTTGATCCTATTAAGAACATTTCAAACTTTTTACACCCTATCCAAGTGAAAACAAATATAAACGTAATTGATAAACGAATGATTACCAAGTAAAATGACAGTCGATGGGAGCGGGAGAGTGAAGCAGAAAGAGAGAGTAAAGAAAATTGAGCTAAAGTGGAAAAAAATTTAGAAAATAAATGAGTGATTATATATAAATACAAATTCAATTTGTTGGCGTTTCATTCGTTCCATTTGGTCTTTCATGTGCCCTTGAGATCCAATTGAAGTTCAAGTTCCAATAAGACCAATTGCGTATGCTGCTCAGTGTGTTTCGCATCGATAGTAAAAGCTATCGATAACTTGCAGCCCATGCCCAAGGAGAAGTGCTCGATGTTGAAAGCGAATAAAAAGACGTTGGTTTTATTGTGTATTAATCTTTAATGATGATAGTATAGATTCACCGCACGAATAAAAAAAAAAAAAAAAGAACTCTTTAACAAACAAAATTTGGAACTAATTTAAATGAAGCGCAAGCTCCACACACTCGTTGATGGTTAAAAAATTTGCCAAATAAGCAGTAGTATATTTCGATATAAAAGGATTAAAACTTAAATTAAACAAAAATTGGAGCTTAAAATTAAATACAAGATATATATATAATTAGCATACATTTTTACTCACTGTCACTCTCACTTGTTTTCTATAATTGGGAGGCTTCAAGTAGTGTCTGTGTGTGTGTGTGTGTGTGTATGTGCTTGTATAAATGTGCTTAAAACTAGTTAAAATTTGAAATGTGCAACGAATGCGTGAACTGCTATACCAAGTCCTGTTGAGAGTTGATTACATTTAGGCGTCTCTCTCTCTCTCTCTCTCAGCTGGCCGCTGAAGGTGCTGTGTCCAGCGGCGCTCGGCCACGATTGGGGCCAGCTCTGCGTGTGGCTCGACCGGTTGGGTGCATTGAGCTAATGAGCTTCGAAAGCAACCGAAACAATGTTGTCTTTGTGTCCTTTCTGTTCATTTGGATTGTTTGTTTTTTTTTTTTTTTTTTTTGAGTTTTTGCTTGTCGTTTTATCAACTATATACTTTGTAGGGGGGATTGGATAGCTAGCGGGTCGTCATATGGATGTGGAAGGGAGCGTGGTGATCGGCAATTAAGCCCAATGCCTGAATGTATATAAATATGTGTATATACATATACATATACATATATATATATATAAATATATATATATATATTTATTTATATTGATATATATATATAAGGATATATGTATAAATTTATATATATATATTTATATAAATATAAATATATATATATATATATATATATATATATATATATATATATATATACAGTTGATAACAGGCACAACTCTTCCGCGAGCTAACAACATGTGACTGCAGTCGATCCCCGTTCCATAATGCGTTGTATGCGATTTAGATGCCCGTTTGCCAATTGCTGGCAATTTGTGGCCAAGTTCGTCCAACTTAGACCCATGGCGTCCAGCCCTCGTACAGTACGGCCAGATTGTCCGGATTGGTGGCCTCGCGCAACACATAGTCAACCTGTTCGGTAACGGTGCTGCGCTGATTGCTATCGGGATCGCGTCCCTCCAATTTCATGCGTATCTTCTTCCATACGGAAACGCCATATGCATTACGCTTCTGCTCATGCAGATTGGGTGCACCTGAACGAACCGAAAGTGCCAAAGCTGAGCAAGTGAAGCAAATAATGTAAATCAATTCACGATACTTACTCTTGTTATGCGTATACATTTCGTAGGGCAGGGAATCACTTTCGGCTGCACGTTGCAGAAAGTCTTCGATGCCTCTGAAGAACTCATCCACATCGTTATTGGCGATGTGCTCGATTTGCTGCAGCTGCTGCAGCCAACTGGCGATCCTGTCGTGCTGCAGCGAGTGTCGATCGCCGGTTAAGTCCTTGCGCAGCTCCAGCACTGCCTGAAAGAAGTTGGAGAGCGTGCGCTGTGCGTCGCGCACATGACCGCACAGCAGCTGTACATCCAGCGGTATCAGCTTAGCCTGTTCGTCTGACTCGTTGCACAGGCTGCGCGTATAAATGCGCGGCATCTGTTCCTGGTAATGCTTGACGAATTCGCATTTGTTAGACGTTTAATTGTTAAGTGAGATGATAGATCTCCATTTACCTGTATATCCTTGAGCAATGTGGAGATGACTGCGTGGCCGGTCTGCTGATCCGATTCCAGCATCGAGAGCTCGCGCTGCACCTTGCACGTGTAATCCTCAAGCAGGCCCTGGACATTGTTGACCCAGCACTTATCGATGGCGCCCTCGGGATCCAGCAGCTGGACAATGGCCTGCTCGACGCTGCTAATGCGCCCATTGCTCACCTCCCATTGCTGATAGGCTTGCAGCCATTGCTCCATGTTCTCCAGCAGCAGCTTTTCCTGCTGCCCCCCAATTCCGTCCGCCTGCTCGACGTTGCACAGCGCATTGGCGCACTTCTGTATTTCATTGATCACGACGAGCTGCTCGGTGGTCAGCTTGTGCTGCAGCTGCTCGTTGCGCAGCAGACTGTCGATGTGATTGCGATTCCAGTTGCTGCGCTGCCGCTGCAGCTGCTCCAGCTGTGTGGTCAAGCGACGCTGCAGTCGCTCCATCGACAGCGAGCTGGCCGACAGCGTCTGCAAATTCTGGCTAATTGCCTCGGACAACTTCTGTCGGCTGATGATGTGGCCACAGTTCAGATCACCATCGAGCATATCCTCGTACGCCCAGTAGTGGGCCGTTGCGATCAGCGTCTGTGTGTCGATCAGTTGCTTCAGTTGCGCTATTTCGTATTGCCGCTGCTGCAGTGTCGCCTCCAGTTGCAGCGAGGCAAACAAGCCCTCGCACAGCTGCAGCAAATTGTCAGCGCCATCGCCGATGGCTGCCATCTCCGGGCAGCAAGTGCAGCAATTCATGTAGTAAACATGACAGAGCAATGGCACCACGCCCACAACATACGTCATCTGCAGCCGCTGCACAAAGTTCTGTATGGGCGCACACATCAGTCGATGATCGCAGCTTCTGCTCGCATCCAATGTCTGCAGCACCAGATCAAAGAAGCATCTCTCAGGCAGCGGATTGCCACCGTTCTTAATGATGTTCAGCTCCTGCAATTGGTTAATGATCATTACAAAGGAATCAGAGACTCTCTTATTCAATCCATTCTCTATTGGCTAGCTCTTCTCTGACGTCAACTATCACTCACAATTGTTGGGCATACGCGTGGCTACTTAATCTTTGGCGCCAGCAAAGATAAGTTTTATTTCTATCTATTATCTATCTTCACACTACATAGATATCTGAATCATTTCTGTTTTCTTTTTATTATAATTCTGAAATCTTTCTGTCTTTCTCATTTTCATGCTGGCTATTTGCTGATCTCTAAATCTATCCTTCTCACCCACTAAAGTAGCTCAAGTCACTCACCATGTACTGCTCTGTGGGAGCATCGTCGATACTGTTAATGAGCAGCTTTATATTGCGTGTGACGCGATCGAAGGCATTGGTAAGCTGCTGGTAGAGCTCGTAGCCGGGCTGCAGGCATTGCATGAATTGAGTTTCCAAAGCTCTTGGCATGGCCAGTTGCTGCATTGAGTCCGATGGCGGCTCCAGCTGCTGCTGCTGTTGCTGCTCTGATTGCTGTTGCTGCTGCTGCTGCTGCTGCTGTTGTTGTAATGGCAGTGAGCGACGATAACGTTCGGCCAAAGACTTGCTATTGAGCTGCAGCAGTGCCTCCACATGATGCTGATGGCCTGGCAGCAGCAGCAGCCGGAACAGGCTGGCGCACAGATCATGCTCGAAGCTGTACTGCAGCTGAATGACTGTAGATAGAGCGTCTTGTAGCTGACTGAGATGATCGTTGGCCTGTGCCGCGGGCTCCGTGATCGTCTGGCATATCGAGCGCACCAGCTGAATGTGCTGCACCTGATGCCTCAGCACCTTTAAGTCCTGCTCCTCAACGGCCGACTGCTCGTAGTCACCGAACGCACTGTTCGCCTTATCCAGCGTGCTCAGCAGCGTCAGTTTCAGCTGCGACTGGCTGCAGCCGCTGCGCTGTATAGCCGCTAGCAGCACATGCGACGGTGTCTGCGACAGGGCCATGGCCTGTTCGTTGGCAAACTGCTGCGTCAACTGATGCAGCTGACAGCCGAGATCCATGCGGACCGCCTCCAGAGTTTGTGCAGTGCTCATATTGCTGGCCGCATCGAAATCGGTCGTGGAGCCGCTGCGACTTCTGCGGCTGTTGGAGCTGCTGCTCTCCGTTTTGGCCAAATAGTTCTCATAGCTGGCATGGAAGCGCACAAAGATGTTGTTGCGCCTGCGCTGCTCCGGATAGTAGCTCATTATGGCCGCATATTGCTGCATGTGCTCGACACACTGCAGGCCCAGATCATTGAGCCGCTCGAACAGCTCGTCCAACTGGTTGCGTATATTGTCATACATCTCCAGCGTCTGTGGCGGCAAATGGCACCTCACCACCTCCAATAGCGTCACATACTCATGCTGCGAGCTGGCCCCCTCAAGCTTGAAGTGTATCAGCCGCGCATTGAAGTCGGTTAGATGCGACTGCTCCAGGCACTGGCCATACCTGGCCAGCAGCGACTCCACCACTTCATAGTCCAGCTGACGCAGGCTGGCTTGGCGTGCCAACGCCTCTGTGTGATACAGCTTGGTTGCATAGCGCGGCGAGGCCGAATTGAAACTGTGACTCTCGATGGCCGTGCCGAGCGAATTGATCTCGGCTATCAGGGCACAGCGCTGGTTGAGCTTTAACAGCTCCTGCTCCGAGTTCACGCGCTGCATTTGTATATGCTGCAGTTTTTCAATCTCTACCATCATGTCCATTAGCCGAGGCAGCAAGTCCACTCTGCAGAACAGACAGAGAATCGAGATATAAAAATTATGATCGAAAATGTATGCTAAGAGCAGATCAAGGCGGGGTCTATCCTATGTGGGGCCTAGCCAAGTGAAAGCCACGATAAAAGGAAAAATGTATCTAGAGGAATTACAGTTCAGCTTAAGCTGAAGAGACTTAGTTTTGTTTAGGTGAAGTTGAGCAGACCCTCTCTAAGATCCAAATTCCCCTTTTAACCATGGGCTACCCCAGCTTGTCAACTCACTTGTACTTGGCCCAGAACTTTTGGCATTGCTTCAGCTTGCCCACGTAGTGTCGTCGCTTGGCATCCCAGTCGTAGAGCTTGTTTTTGCCTTTGTCCTTCTTATGGTACTTGAGCTCATTGGTGCCGGCGGCACAGCCAGATGGCTTCGCATTGATGGCGCGTCGCAGCGCCGTTGCATCATCGTTAACTGTCCAATCGACCAGCGGATCATAGACGAAGGCCTCCAGCAGGGTGAGCAGAGTTTCGCGCTCCTTGCGCATCACCTTCAACACATACTCGCAGCCCAGGCGGTAGGCGCCCTAGAAAAGACAAGTGCAATAGCCATGGATTATCAAATATGCTAACATGATCATAAATCGATACGATTCACAGATAGACTCGTAAATAAAGTCGCACAAATCGCGCTTATCGCTGGGCATATCTAAAACAAAAAAAAAAAACAACTTTCTGGCATCGTAAAGTAACAAAACATTTTTATAGAGAGTGTTACAACGACTGATTATATGACATGCCATATATATACCGATACATGAGCAAATATAAAATATATATATATTTATATAGATATCAAAATCAACATATATATATATTCTTGATCAGCTCGACGAGCTGAGTTGAACTAGTCCTCTCAGAAATAGAAAACTCCTCTATACGATACGCAGTACAAGTTTGTTTTTTTTTTATTTCGATAACCTATCCCATTTCCTTATTATCGATAACTATCGAAAATATCGATTTGTTTTTTAACCGTTCAAGATAGAATCGTGCACTCAGTTGTGGTTGATTGCTATGTTGAATACGCATAGTTTGTCATCTTTGGATTTTGGATGCCACGCCCCTTTAGCCCACAATGCAGATTGAGATTGAGATGTGGCAAATAGTTAAATTTGAATGTCATAATCTCTCTCCAAAGAGAACGTATGTACATGTTATTTGCTATTAATGAATAAAACATTCTTTTAATGATTGGTATATAAGCTCAAAGGATTCAGGGTATTTCTTAGTCGAGCCGTCTCGACTAGAGTTTTGTTACTTGTTTTGTTCTCGTTTTGCTAATTTTTCTGCCCATTTACAAGCTACCTAATCCGGCTGGTAAACAGTTTTGCTAGTTAAGCTGCCAGCTTTGTCCTTGAGAGGATCGTCAGTCTGTCTGCCAGCTAACATGCGTCCAGCCCCACAGAATGTAAATAAGCCAATTATCAATCACTTGATACATTAATAGCTATAAGCTCAATGGATCCACGGCTCGGCGGCTCACCTAGGGTTAATTTGCGAAGTGCTAAAAATACGTACGCGCATACGAACGCCTCCATATCGATATCGATAGCCAGCCGTTAGATAGCTAATAATCATGTAGTCCCCCCAACACACACACACACACACACACACACTGAGAGTGCGTCGGGTCGACTTTGCTGCATGCCCTACACGACTGGCTGGCCTTCGGCACTGTCTTTTGCTGGTGGGAGTCGTGCATATTATTTTGGTGTAGGGCAGCTGCAAATGTGGTCGAGCCGTGTGGACGGATTGTATTTCTCACGCTGGATCTGGCCGCGTTATCAGTTGGCGCTGTGGATAATAGCAAACCGAAACGTAAACAAACAACGCCCACGAATTGCAGTGGCCAAAGTGGCAAAGTCCTTGCCCCATGCGGTGCGGCCGGCTGGCAGATTGGTAAAAACTGGCGCTCAGTGCGTTTCGTGGCCGCGCGCTTCATGTTAGCACAGATCTGATTGCCGACAGCTGCCCTACGATAATTGTGCGCGTGTGCGTGTGCGAGTGTGGGAAATTCCCATATATAGTCGAGTGGGCGTCATGGCGAGGAGACAGGAGTACGCCTGGCCAAACGACAACCAAAGCATTTTCCCAAGCTCAAATGCTCCCAACGACCTGGTGTCCATCCTAATGGATAGCACAACGGCTGCGAGCGTCGCACAGCAGCTGCCGCCACAAATTGACGCTGGCCTCTTGCTCTGGCTGATCATCAATGCGTTCATCTTTGTGTTCATATTGGTTGGCAATGCGCTCACAATTATCGCGGTGCGCACCTGCCGCAATCTGCGCTCGGTCATTTCGAATCTGTTCATCTTATCGCTGGCCATATCCGATTTCATTGTGGGCGTCGCTCTGCCCTATCACGTGGTCTTCTACATGGGCAGCGGTCTCCAGCTGGGCAAGCTGCGCGGCTTCTGTTTATTTCGTTTCTTTCTCTTCATCTGCGCCTGCTGCGTCTCCATACTGACGCTGATCTCGATCGCCGTCGATCGTTACATTGCGGTCATGTACGCTCTACACTACAGACGGTAAGTCATCAGTCATCATCATCAACACAAACTCTAATAGTTTTAGCCAGGCCAGCACAGCCTCACTGTAAATATAAGTCGCAGTTTCGACTGAATTTCAATATACTATATTCACCCAGAGCTGGCAGCTGCTATCGCCTAGGCAGCGATTACTTATTACACTTGCCTACCTATTTCTTTCATTTATAATCCCCAATATCCAAATCTTATCTTTATAGCGCCTTTTCGGGCTCTTTTATTTTAGAGCCAATGTCTACAGTCAATAAAATACTCAAATGATCGTCGTTAGCTCTTGTAAATTTCATTCAATTAACAAACAAAATAAAAAAAAAAAAAAACAAGTAACAAAACTCTAGTCGAGACTGCACGACTAAGAGATACCCTGAATCCATTGAGCTGTAAGAGGCTGTTCTATGGAAACTTTATTGCTTAATAACTTTTTTTCTCGACATGTGTTCTTAATGAACTTTTCGGGGAGTGATTATGACATTCAAATGTACCTATTTGCCAATATGTATGGTATTATCGAGCATTTTGCTTTTATTTGAAGTCTCTAGCTTTTTTGGTTTACGAAATCCCGGTGTTTACACGGACGGACGGTTAGACGGTCAGGGCTAGTTCAACTCAGCTCGTCGAGCTGATCAAGAATATATATACTTTATGGGGTGTGGCACGCCTCCTTCTGCCTGTTACATACATTTGCACAAAAACATTAAATCCTGAAATTTCCATCTTCCATTGATTCAGGGGTATAAAAATCCTCATCTAATCGAAATCTAATACAATTATGCTATTTTAGTTATATGACACGCCGCGTGGCCTACATGATCATCGCGTTGAACTGGTGTGTGGGCGGCCTCGTAGCGCTGATACCCATATTCTGGAACAAGTGGTCGGCGGCGCAGGGCTGCGAGTTCGATGAGGTGCTGCTGCCATGGTATGTGGCTGGGATTATAACGCCCGGATTTGCCATCATCTGGATATGCATGCTCGTCTTCTACTGGCGCATTATGCGCGAGGCATCGAAACAGGCGCAGCGACTGCGCCAGTCTGTGGTCTACAACACGCACAGCAGCCACAGCATGCTGCATCCGGACTGGAAGAGCGTCCAGATTGTGGTCTTTATCATGGGCTGCTTTACGCTCTGCTGGCTGCCATATTTCTGTGTAGCCATTGCACAGCTGTTTCGCGTATGCCGCAGCAACTCGATGATCTATAAGACGGCCTTCTCGCTGGCCATGGCCAACTCGGCGCTCAATCCCATCATCTACTCATGGAAGAACGCTGGCTTTCGGCAGGCGTTTGCCCAAACGCTCTGCTGCAAGTGCGCCAGCTGCTGTCGCATCGATGCCGATCTCGAGCTGAATTTGCCCTCGGACAGCGTCAAGCAGCGCATCGATAGCAACAGCAGCAGCAATAACTTCGCAGCCACCAACGAAAGTAGACCCATCGAAAAACTCTCAACTCAGTGCCAGGGCGCGCAATAAACACAAATTACAAAAAAAGTTTCAAGCGGAACTTGAAATCATGTTTAAGTTAGAGTCCAAAAAATTGGGACTTTGCAAAATTGAATCAAATTTAACTTTGCAAATCATTGGAATTAAATCTAGGATTAAAACTTTAAGCGAGCTGAACGTTTTAGAATTCTATGAGAGTAGAGAACGGCATTTAATGAGACGAGTGTCATCAGTAAGCCCAAACTTGTAAGCGAGTAGAGGACTGCAGGATGAGGGGAGTAAATGGAAGTAGAAGAAGTCTAAGAATTGTTCGATTACCGACTCGGAGTCATTCATTCTAATATTAGATGACAATGTTAAAGAGCATGGGACTATTTTTACTCAATCGGAGAGGAAAATGTGCTTGACGAATCTTCCGGTACAAAGCACATAAAGTCAATGTAAAGCACACGAGCGGATGGATGGTCGGACGAACAGGGCTAGTTCAACCCAGCTCATCGAGCTGATAAGGCATATATATAATTTATGGAGTGTGACACGCCTGGAGGGATCCTCTCCGATAAAGCAGCTAAGGTCAATGTAAAACACACAGGCGGACGGACGGACGGATGAACAGACTGACGGACGCATAGACGGAGGGACGGATAGACGGAGGGACGGACAGACCGACGGACGGAAATACAAATAGACGGACGAACGGTCAGACGGACGAACGGTCAGACAGACGGACGGTCAGACAAACGGATAGAAATACAAACAGACAAACGGTCAGGCAGACGGACAGATGGACAGTTCTAGTTAAATTCAGCTCTTTGAGCTGATCAAGAATATATAAACCTTATGGGGTGTGCCCCGCCTTTCTCTGCCTGTGCCTGTTTCATTTTCAATTCAGGATTTTAAGGTATAAAAATATAGTAAATAATTAAAGAGAAATGTAAACAATATTTTTAAGTAAATAGATCAAAAGAAGTCAAAGCCCTAAGGAGCTAAGATAAAGATAAATAGAATGAAAAGGCTCAAATCTCTGCTGTAGATCTTTAGCCTTGCTAAATTTAATAATTAAGCCAACTCCAATAACATTTATGATCCATGTGGACTCACCTCGATGCCGGTAATGCCAAATGCATGAATTATGTTCTGTGTGAGGCGGAACGGCACACGCTCGGGTATGCGCAGCGTGCGGCCCTTCTCAAAGCAGACATTGTAGTCGATGTGGACGATGTCGCCGCTGCTCAGGTTGATTAGCACGTTGTCCAGGTGGCGATCGCCGAGACCGATTATGTAGCCAATGACGGACATGACAGCCATGCAACTGGTGTAGCGACGCACCGACTGACGCCAGTCGGCGGCGCTGCCCGCATGGCACCACAGCTCGCGAGCGAGCAGATCCGATGGTGTCTCCTGTTGCAATTCGCTTAGGACTTGCCGCAACACCGACAATGGCCACTGTCGGCGCGGATCGGTGACGAGCATATTGTGTTTGGCCAGCAGCGGGGATAGCTTGTTGTAGTACAGATCGGTGAGGCGTCGCGACGTGGCGGCCGTTGCCGGCTGCGGCTGACGCTGCTGCCATTTTTTGTATAGGGCAAACAGCGGCGTCACCCCGTCCACCCAGCTGATGAGACCCGACTGGGGGCCCAGCGGTATGACGGAGTAGTGATGGGCGCGATAGCAGCTGTGCGGCGTATCATTTTTGCTGGCCATGATCGCATTCGATATGGACAGAAATTGCATGATGCGCTCATCGAGATGCAGATCCTCCAGGCCCTTGAACAGGAACGTATACTTCTGGCCATTGCTGCCGTAGAAGGCGACCTTTTTCGGTTTCGTCTTGGTGGGCAGAATGCAGACGGCGCTCTCCACGCTCTCAATGTGCACCGGCTGCTGCTCGTCGTGCGCATCCAGGCCAGGCATCGAGATGCACATGCGTCCGATCTCGCACAGCACTGGACTGATTGTTTGCATTTTGAGCGTGTTGCTCGTGCCGCGCAGCATATTGGATTGCAGCACATGATACAGTTGCTTCAGCTTGTCCCATGCCTCCGGATACGGTCGATTGCGCAGCGCATCCAGCGTGCTTGCGATGGGCGCATCGAATCGCCGCTTGAAGATGCGCTCGTAACTGGTCTCCGCCTCGCGTGCGGTGAACGTCATCAGCGCCTCCATATCATTGAGCAGCTGCGGTCGCCAGCTATTGAAGCGATTCTGTTTGCCCTCGTGATCGTCCGGCTTGAACTCACTGGCCAGGCCATTGACACGGCCCACATAGCTGTTGTAGATGTGCGCCAGCGAGTGTATCCAGTATTCATCCCAGAGCAGGCAGACGCGCCGCAGCTCCTTGACCAGCAGCTGCACATGCTGCACCACCTCGGGCGACTGCTTGCTGAGGGCGTTCAGCAATATCGCATAGCTATTGCTGCCGCCATGCTTGTCCGGGCTGCTGCTGCTGCTGCTGCTGTTGTTAATGGGCGTCGCCTGCAGCTCACGATTGGCGCCCACCACGGCCGGAAAGGTGACCAGCTGCGGTCGACTCTCGGCGAGGCGACAGAGCAGCGCACAAACACTCTTCCTCACATACGGCTCATGATGATTGAGTCGACTGAACAGCTGCGGTATTATCACCTTCCATGGCCCAATGGGCGTCGTCTTTAGGCCCTGCTCAAGCACATCCTGCAAGCCGCTGGCATGTTTCACAATCAGGCGCAGCAAACGCAGCGTTGTGGTCACCATATTGCTATCGTCGACATGGAAGCGTTGCTGCAGTGGCTGTCCGGTGCCCGCCTTTAGACTGAGATAATGGAAATAGGAGCGTGCCGCTTCCTTGTAGTAGTCAAAGGTGTTCACAATGGCTCGCCGCCAGATGCGCATTATCGACTCCAGCACGCTGGCTGGCTTGTTGGCCAGCACGCTGAGCCGTCGCAGGCGCAGCTCGCACTGTGCATCTGTTTGCAGTTCGTCCTCTTCGCAATTGTTGCCCGGCTGCGGCTCCATGCGCAGCGCCTGCAACAGCTCCTGCAGCGTCTCGCCATCCATGGGCAATTCGTCGCCCAGCGCCTCGCCAATGGCGCTCACATCCGTCTGGCTGAGCACGATGCCATTGTCGGCGATCTTCTTGCCCCAGCGATAGCACCAATTGCCATACGCAATTAGCGCCTCCTCATTGTTCGGCCGCTGCTGCAAGCTGGCGTTGATCAGGCGCGCCACCAATCGCTCGCCATGCGGCAGCGTCGTCGGCTGTGCCGTGCAACTTGTCAACGGGCACTCGGGCAGTTGCTCCAGCAGCTGTTCCATGTGTGCCGACATATTGGTGGGCAGACCATTGCAGCTGCGCGCAGTTATCCAATCCGAGAGCGTTAGCAACAGTTCGGCTCCCATGTTGGCGGCAGCCAGCTCCGGCTGCACTGGTTGCTTCTGTATGGCCAAACACAGTGTGGTGCAGACATCGATGGCGCTCAGTTCAGTGCACTGCAGCAGCTGCTGTTGTTGCTGTTGTTGTTGCTGCAGCTGCTGCTGCTGGAGATGCAGACACTTGACCAACTCCGTGTAGCCGCGCAGCAATTGCGCATTGTTGGTATCGATGGAGCTGGTGAGCAGCTGGCCAGCCACCTGCATAACGGGCTGACCAAAGAAAAGCTCCAGCATGGCCTGGCAGGTGGACTGATTGCCCTCCTCGCGCGCCACCATCGCCGTGTCCAAGTACAGATTGTTCAGATAGTCAATGTTGCACTGATTGCGCAGCAGCTGCGTCCAGGCCACGCAGCGCAAGAGCAGGCAGCTGCTGAGCTTGCCAATGGTGTGCTGATGATGATGATGGAGCTGGTGGTGCAGCTGCTGCTGCTGCTGCTGCTGCTCCTTGTCGCTATTGAGGTCCATTGGCAGCAGCAGCAGCAGCAGACGCTCCTGCTTCTGGCCACTGGTCAGCTTGTGGACAATGTACTTGAGCAGCGTCAGCTGCTGCCAGTGCTGCTGATCGCAGCTGTAGTTGAGCAGGCATTCGCGCCAGTTCATGTCCAGCAGCTGCTGCACCGGTCGGCCCAGCTCAAAGGACTTGTGCTCGGCCAGCGACTGGCACTGCTGCAGCACAATGTTCTCCAGCTTCTCCAGCACATAGCCGGCTGAGAAGCTGGCATGCGGCTCGTTATGGCTGGCCCAGAGGGTCATGTTGTGCAGCGCCGCGTTTAGCTCATCGGTTGGGGCATCGCTCTTGGCCAACAGCCGCTCGACCATACTTAATTGCGTGATGCTGCGCTGCAGATAGGGATTCAGTTGGATATTGTCGCCGGCATGCTTTAGCTGCGCCTTCAGCTCCACAATCTGCGTCCATTGGCCAGTGCTCTGCAGGCATTCGAACAGCTGCGCCTGCACAAATTGACGCGTGTGCGTCTCCAGCTCCAGCTGCGGCTCCTCGGCCAGCACGAGTCTGTAGCCAGCCAGTGCCAGCTCTTTGCGTCCGGCTGCCTGCTCAGCTGCCGGCTGTAGCCACTTGTAGCACTTGTTCGCCTTCGAGCGTGCCCACACGTACAGGCCACGCAGCGAGTCCGGCTCCCGGCAGTTGATGAACGCCCATGCCAGATAGACAATCGCCTGACTGAACGTGCTGTCGTGTGTCTTATGGGTGAGCAGTATTTGCTTTGAATAGAGACGGAGGAAATAAGTGTGCAAGTTGAAAACAATTTTACAAGCAGAAATGAAAATCTACCTGGGCATAGCGTATCACCAGCTCCGGTTGATGATTGTGCAGGGCAATGATAACAACGCCGAGCCGTATGCGATTGAACCACGACTGGCACGTGGGATTGTTCAGGCGAAAGAAGGCGCCCACCGGCTTCTCGGGTGCGCGCAACGCAAATGCGCTGCCCTCGGCCGCATTGTAGATCAACTTCTCGAGCGTGTCCAAAAAGCCGAGCAGCATGCTCAAATTTGCACGCGTATTGGACAATTGCTGCAGTGATAAATCGTCAAAATCGCGACGTTCGCTGTCCTTGGCACAGCCGCTCAGGAGTCGCGCGTATCGCGTCACAATCGCCTCGAAGGCCAGAAACGTATCCTGCGGCTTGCCCAGTGTCGTGCGCAGCTTCTGATCGACACAATAGCGCGCCGCCTCGAACTGCAGCCAGGCGGTGGCCAAGCGCTGACAGCGTCGCGTGCACTGCGTCAACTTCTCCTGCCGCTCATCCAGCTGCATCAGCTGGCAACTGCGCATGAACATTACACGCAGGCACTCGCCGAACGGCTGCTGCTCCGGCGTCTGCATGCGCTCAAAGAATTCCCGAAAGACATTTTCGCGCATGACGCTGCACTGGCTAAGACGCTGCTGCCAGACGCAAATGTGACTGCTGCCAATGCCCGAGGTGACGCGTCTCGAAATGGCCAAACTAAGCGGCAGCTGGGCATAGATCTGCGCATACGCCGCATGCGTGCTGCTGACGACCGACTGCAGCTGCTGCAGCGCCGTCTCGCGATACAATTGCAGCAGCTCGAGGCTCAGATTCGATGTGCCATAGCCGAGCACCGTTTGCATGCAGAGCGCACTCTCCAGGGGCGCATGTTTGGCCGTCGTGTTGGCGACGCACTCGCAAATGGCAATAAAGTCCACATGCTGCAGCAATGTGGAGCAGCGTGAGCTGCACTCGGCCAGCAAATAATTCGTCCAGTCGAGCAGCTGCTTTAGATTAATGGGCGCCAGCTGTGCGCATTGTGCCAAGCAGCTGGCCAAAAACTTGAGTATGTGACGAAAACTGTGCGCCGTCGGCGATTGGCCGCTGTCCGAGTGCACATTCTGGTCGATGTCGTCATCGCGCAGCATTTTCGAATTGTTGCGAAAATTATGATTCGCCTGACAGTGCACCACAAGCAGACAGAGTATGGCATTATGGCTGGCTGGATACTTGGACCATATGTTGAGCTCAGCGGCGCGACAGTTGGTTATCAGCAGCTCCAATATCGATGGCTTGCAGGCATACATGCCAATGATTGATGATGTTTGCTTGGCCAATGCCGCCAACGCTGCCAAATGAAAGATGAGCAAAAGATTCGCTTCGCTACAATCGCCCTCGGCCTGCGCCAATTGTATTATGCATTTGTCAATGTCCAGCACGAGCTGTTTGTACGCTTGCTGCAATATGGGCACGTTCTTAATGAGCAACGTCTCCTGGCAGGTGCGCAAGAGCAGCTTGTGTGCTGTCGTCTCGTTCTCTAATCGTATGCCGGCCAAATATGTCGGTTCGGCGACCAGAGCTGAGTCCGCCTGAAAGATTAGCTGCACCAAGCTGGCGGGCAACTGGGCGCGCAGCCTGCGCACCGAACACAACAGCAAATACAGACAACTTAACTGGTGACGCTCTGGCAATTGTGATATGTGCTCGAACTGCATGTGGAGCAACGTTTCGAGAGTCGCAGCATCCGGATTAGCATAGCCATTGAGCAAGCAAATGCACAAGAGCTCGTTAATATTAATCAGAGTATCGTCGTTAGCATCCTCCCGGTTCGGCAGCATGGCGGGTAACATTTTGATGAGATGCGCTAGTGCTAGCTCCACAATGGATTCACACGTAATCTGCATGCGGGTAAGGCATTTGAGTAGGGTATTGAAGGCGCCAACAAAGTCGCCAATGCGTTCTCCCGGTCGTTCCGATTTATCTGATATGTCCTCAATGAACTGGGTTAACAGTCCGTAGCTAAAGTCCAATTGTTTGCTAAAAAACGGCGTCAGCTTCTCCAGCACGTACGCACAATGAGTCTTCACTTCCTTGGGCTGGCCAATCTCCAGTTGCCAGCCAATGATGATGTCCACCACATCGGTAAAATGGCACTCGAATGCATCGCGATAATTGTGCGAAAATTGCACAATGCACGAACTAATGCCCATAAAGATGTCGGGACTTTCGGCACCCTCCAGAAAGTCCTTCAGCATGACCATTATCTTCTCAGAGAAGATGTGCAGATCGCATTTGGTGTCGCAGCTAAAAACAGAGTGATCTCATTGCTTACAATTGATTGGGACATTATCTGGCACTCACCTTAGCGTCGTCTGTAGTGCAACAATTAAATACTTTTGCATGCGCTTATGTATTCGAAAGTTCTTCAGTATAAACTCCTCATACATGGGATATGACATGCGATTGACATAACCAATCAGTCCAAGTATTTTACTGCACTCATCCAGCACCACGGGTGGACATTGCTTGAACAGCGACAGCATGCCATCCAAAATGACATCGAAAGATCGAGTCAGGTAGCCAACATTAACTGGTGTTCGCACCGCCATATCCAATTTGGAGCAAAGTTCGAGAGCAGCCGCCGGACTCGATTCGTTGTGCAGGCGACGCATGATCTTCGACATGCGCAGGTCATCACTGCCCATTTTGGCATCAAGTCGATCGTTAGATGTGAATTGCACTAGGAATACAAGCGAATGCAACAACACACACATGTAGTTGAGTGGTCAGATGGTTACTTACTCTTGCACTGATGCACTTTACGCGAAATGCCCTTTGTCATATCTTTGTTTATATTGCGCAGCACTGGATTAGCGTTAGCTGGCGACGCTTGTGTATCGTGCGATTTGGTCCACAGCGTATTTTCATTTGAACTATTAGCAATATTGTTCTTGTTGCTGTTGCCAATATTATTATTATTATTAGTATTATTGTTGTTTTGGCTGTTGTCCCCAAAGTGTGTGTTGCCGCCCTTTTTATTGCTCTTGTGGCCATCATCCGTTAGTATCGACGCATCCTCTTTGGCATTGTTACAATTCCCCAGCGGTAAAAGGGCGCTTTTCATTGAAAGACCACCACGCTTGGTGATCATATATGTATATTAACTTTGCGCCACCGAATTGTTTTTGTTGTTTTGGCTTTCACGTTCAGTTCATAGAGATGTGATAATTGACAAGGAGGAGTGCGCACACTCCACGATATGTCCCTAACGATGTTATAGCGACAGTTATCGATGGCTCGTCTTATCGATAGTGGCTTGCTTGAGGGAACAGTGCACGCGAAGATCACCCTTAAATTTTAGATTTTCATGCAAGAATTATTAAAAAATTATTTTAAATGATTCTGAAAAAAAAAATTCCTCATAAGAGTGTAACTTTTAAGGAAAGGACGATTGTGTTTTACGTATATATTTCACATTTTTTTATTCATCTAATATAAAGTACAATACATATGTTGATATGATCAATATTTGGATAGATTATTAATTTTTCATTTTGCCAATCAAATGTTGTGTATAGGCCGCCACCAGGTTCGCCATCTCGGCGTACATTTGATAAGACTGGCTGGGCAATGATGCAGCCTGGCAGCTGGCCCAGTGCATCTCCATTAGTGGCACGGGCGGCAGATCCAGCGCGTTCACTGGCGGTGGCGGTGGTGGCTGCTCGTGCTCGACCAGCGAGAGGCAAATGTCGCCGACCTGCAATTGCTGACACTTCAGCTCGTACAGATCATAGGACAATTGTGGATTGCAGGAAGCCCAGCCCTGGCCATAAACAAATAACGGATGAGCCGATGCCACCTCCATGTTGACCTGAAACGACGTAGCTTTATCAGTGAAGTGAAATCCAAACCAAACGAACTGCCCACCTTGACGTGTTGCACATCATAGCTAAAAGTTATGGTAGTCGTGTGCGTTGAGCTCCCGTCTATTTTGACAACGGTCGCCTCGCGGAGATCAAATTGGTGGCTACGCAACGCCGACTGAATGAAATCCTCGGTGCGTATGTCCTCCACGCGACGCAACACGCCCGTCGATAGCTCAATGTATGTGCCCCGCCTGAAGCAGGCGCTCGACTCAAGATCTTGTGGGCTGCAATTGATTTGAATCGTGATTATTTCAATGAACGTTCGGTAATGTTGTATCAGTTGTGCGCCAACATTTTGTATGAATGCTGCATGATTTCCTTCTACGGCTTGACGACTTGCTCGCTGCAATTTCAATTGAAGACTGTTCCGTTTATGCTCTCCGTGTTTCGATTCATTCAATTGAACAGCGTGCTTTCCACGGGCTTTCCAAGAACATCACCCACTTGTTGACCGTTGCCCACGCACCTCATTTATGTTTACCTGAACGCCATGGTGTCAGGTAGACCCGGCACCGCCCGTCGTGCTCTACCTAGGCTTCTGCCTAACAGCCATTGTTCTGTTGCGCCAGGCGCCTTGCACCGCACACACCCTAGAAATATACAAAACGGCAAAGCGAGTGCAACTGGCATACGTGCATCGTATACACATTTTTTTATTGGATTTTGCGTTTTCGCTTTGATGTCGATGATTTGATTTTAGTGGCACGCCGACGTCGGCCAAAGCTCGGCGACCACTGAAAGTCCATGGCGTGGATATAGTAGCGTACATAGAAATATACCACGCCCAGAGCACAGTAAACGGAGGTGTAGAGCAGCGGCAAAAACGGCAGCAACAGATGCAGGCCGAATATGCGACTAACTATATGCTCATAGATTGGAATGATCATGAAGCCGAAGAAGTAGATCCATTCAAGTGCATGGAATTTTGGCTGGCACTCAAACACGCGCGCCAGCTGGCCGTACATCATGGCCACGTAGGACATGAACAGCGAGTAGCGCGGCACAAGCAGATCGATCTCGAAGAGCAGCGGAAACAGCGAATAGTAACCGGCGATGCCCAAGACATAGGCAAATCGGGCATCTCGCCGATCCAGCACGCTAAGCAGACTGTGTGGGTGAGATAATGCTATGATTGCGGGCTTAGTGAAAAAAGCGGCTGAATTCACTCACCATAATGGCAGCAGAGACATGAGTATGGCCTTCTCGTGGACGTGCCAGCCAAACATAAAGGAGGAGACGGCGCAGAGGACAACAGCGCGTAGGAACACCAGTTTGGCTTGTCTGGCAAGTGGCATGAAGAAGACATGATTAGATTTCAATATTGCAGAGATAATGGAGTTGCTTACTCTTTGGTTGGCGTGAGGTAGAGCTTCACCAGAATGGGCAGCATGAATAGAGCGGTGAGTGCGAACGTCATGGAGGGTGTTATCGTAGGCAGCACCACGTGCTTCACTTCCTGCACCAGCCCAGCAGTGGACGAGGGAGCATCAGCATCGCGTCTGCCCAAGACGCTGGCGGCCACCTTATCGGCGGCATTGTAGAGGGCCCAAATGTTGGGCGCCCAGTAGGCGTGCGTGAGGCCGCGCTTGAAGGGAAATAGGCGCGACATCAACAGTGGCAATTGTTGCCAGAAGGGACCGAACGACAATACAAATGGGGTCAATCCCGCAACGAGCAACTTGCTCGTATTCTGTAGAATCTTTCCCTGTTCCAGGCAATAGAACTTGAAGAGATAAACGGCAAAAGCGGGTGCCATATAAAGGAATATATGCTTGAAGTTCAACAGGACGGCGAAGGCAAATGCGCTCCACAAGTACCGTTGCTTCAGCAGTGCGGTTATGCTCAGGAACAGTATGCCAAATAGGAATCCATTGTATTGAAAGTGAATGTGATCCACAAAAATGAGTCCCACATTCATGAAGAGCATCATACAGCCAGCTATGTGCTGCTCTGTTGATGTTAAGATGCCAAGGGCATTCATACATCTATGGGAGCCTAGCATATAGAGCAGATCCATGACCATAACTGAGCAGCGTTGGAAATAAACCGTTTCAGTGGAAGTATAGTTTAAGTTCTTCACAACAAGCATTTTAGGATCCACATATTTGGCCACTTGTGAGAGCAGCCACTCGAAGTAGGCGAAGAAGGGTGGGTAGTCGAGGGTCCATTGACTAGTTTCGTCCACATACCATCGATTCAATGGCAAACTGTGCGTTATGGCCAACCAATTGCGATGTACTTCAAAATCTGTTGAATAGCTGCAAAGAAAATAAATTTAATTCATATTGTCACACTCATTTAACATATTACTCACTAGGCGGGCAATAGCAACACTTTCAGTGCACTGCTTATGCCAATTAATTCCCAAAAGTAGCCGCTCATTTTGTTGCTATTGGCGCCGCCAGCCGCTGGCGAAGCGTTCGAAAAGCTTTTATCTTTTATATTTTAACACGCTCGTTATCGTTGCTAGTGATGGTATTTGTTATTACAAGAATATCGACTGGGTGGCAGCTTATCGATGACGATGGTATTTTTAGGGTACCCATATGTTTTTGGTATTCTTAGGTGCAATTTAAAAGATCGGAATTGTAACGTTTTGTTTGTGTCGTGCTGCCGGCACGTGTATTCTTGCTCAATAATGGGAGACGTCGCTGAAGCTTTGTTTATCAGCACACTTAACAATGAACGAGCATCCTGTTACGTACAGGACCTGCGCACAGGCACCGATCTGATGCGTTACAAAGGCGGCGGCACAATGCAGCCGCACGGCCTCCAAATGCTCGAGGAACATTTTGTGATTGCAGCCAACAGCACGAAGCCTTTGCTGCATGTGTGGCCCATCAATGGGCAGGAGCAGATGACCAGCGTACGTTACGTAGTGCCTGGCAAGGTAAATGCATTGGCCTTAACGCCAGACAGTGCCTATCTGGTGGTTGCCATACAGGAGACCATCTACGTGTGGCATCTCAATTCCGGACGACTGCTCAATACCCTATCCAAGCATTATCAGCCCATCACTTGCATCCGTTTTACGGACAACGGGGAGCACTTTGCCACCGGCGGCAAGGATGGTGCCGTGCTTGTGTGGAATCTAACACGTGCCGTTGCTCCCCTCGGTGGCGGCGACAGCGAGGAGAATGCTCCGCTCTATAGTTTCAATGATCATGGATTGCCGGTCACTGATGTGCATATTGGACTTGGAGGCATGCGCGCCTTCATGTACACCGTCTCCATTGATCGCTGCTGCAAAATCTACGATTTGACTGATGGCACAATGCTCCTAAGCGTCGTCTTTCCTGTCTGTCTGCGCAGCGTGATCGTAAACAGATTGGAGACGAGCGTCTTTGTGGGTACCTCTGAAGGTCAAGTGCTTGTCTTTCACACGGACAAAGTGCCCCGTATGAAGGTAAATTGTAAAAATATTGAATCAAATAAGAAATTTCGTTTCCTATTAACTTGACGGACATCGACAGGAATACCATCTGGAGGAAGAGAAGAGCCAGGCATTTGTCGGCCACACAGCTGGCACAGCCATCACCTGCTTAGCTCTGGGTGTGAATGCTCAAAAGCTGATATCAGGTGGCGATGACAAACAGGTGTGCATCTGGGATGTGGCCAGTCGTCAGCTGTTGAAGAGCATATCTCAGCCTGGCGCCGTAACCAATTTATATTTGCGTCTCATCAGCACATCCCGATTTCATCCGGGTCCCAAGGAGCAAAAATCATTTGCCGACAATCTGAAGCGTATGATCAATCCCGATGATGATAATGATTGCATTGCGCTGCTCGTCACAGACGAATATGCAAAGGCACCGAAGTTCCCAATGCCAAACTTTGACAACAGCTACGATGGCAGCGCAGGGAACTCAGTCAGCCTTCCTGATGACTACGAAGATGTGACAATGAGCGAGCCAGAAGAGGATTCAACTGAAAAGAAAGTCCAAGTGCCAAAAGCTGATTCCAAGTCTCTACAAGCGGAACTTAAGCGACTGCGTGCGGAAAATGCACGAATCAAAATGGAGGTTACGCGCCTAACCAACCTGAATATAGATAAGATTTCAACTAATGGACAAGGTGTCAAGTCGGCAAAGAAAAACAAAAAACGTCGCAAAAACAAAAATAGTTTATAAGTTTTCGTTTAACAATTATATATATATATTTTATTTTCTTTAGAAACAAATTGCTATTGCTAGCAAAGAAACAAAATAATGGTTTTATTTTAATTCTGCGCTGGGTAGATTTTCATCACCCGGCTGTCCCTCCATGTTGTCATCCTTGTCTTCATCATCTTCCTCGTGTTGCTCATCAGAAGCGTTGTCTTTTTCTTGCGCCAACTGACGTCGTATTTCGCGATTCGAGTCGAGGAGCTCACGCAGCTGAGACAAAATGTCATCGGTGCGTTGCTCTACGGCGTCCAAGGCACAGCTTAGAGCGTCTAGGCTCTGGTTTACATCCTCCATCTCTGCAAGGCGCAATACAATTTGAACAAAAAAAAAAAGAGAGTCCCGTATTAGTCAAAAATATGTTTTGATTTTCTACGTTTCTATATTTCCTACCTTGTAGATCTGCTTCCTGCACGTTTGTGTTGCCAGGGTCGCCAGAGGACGATGGATTGTGATTGTTTCTCGGAGCCATTGTTGTTACTGCTGTCAAAATAAGGCGTCAGCTGACTTTTACTCAATTAAACGATCAACCATAGGCGTACGCATTACTTATGCCGAAGGGGATCAATTTTGTTTCATTTGCTTAAAATGAAAAACAAATTTACGACAATTTTGTCGAAATATTTATATTTCATTAAATTTTTGGAAGCAAAATTGAAGTTAATAAAGCTATGCCTGACACCAGCGTAATGTTGACTACGCCCATGCTGGGCGATACCTTACATTTCGATACACTTATCGATTAGTTATTCGAATTTATGTAGTTGATAGCTTGCTGGTGCAACACTTGAGCTTACACTTTACAGCACTGCCAGTCAGTCAGCCGGTTATAATAACAAAGCACACATTCCTGGGAACTGTTGCATAAAGTTGCATATTGAACATCTTTACCTGATACGAGTAAGTCGCTGCGGCGTAAGAACACATGTGCGTGATGTCATTGAATGGCTAGAATAAATGGACACACACACGTACAAATTGACAATTCACATAAAAAAATAAACAATGAATTGTGTGTGCGTGTGTTTGCTTTCAGTGTACGTGCGCAACCAAATAGAGGCCTATAATTAAATATGCTATAATAATATACGTCTATCATTAAAAGATGCATTCAGGCCACTTAATAATTATATTTTTTTTTTTTCGTTTTTTTTTTTATTTAAAAATTTTAAATTACAAAAAAATTTGTATCACAATTAGTATTATTTTATTTTGTCCATTACATTTTAAATAGTATAATTGTTGATGTCGATGCTGTAGAGCCCAATTGTTGCTTGCTTGCTATTACTATGTGGTTATGCTACATGCCACATATGTATTTCGTTGGGTCCCATCTCGGCGCTCAATGCGCACGATTCGGAGTGCCTGCAAAATACAAATAGAGCAGATCGGCTGAAGGAGGCATGGTCGGTCGGTCGCCTCTCGCTATGGCCACTTACGTCGTCGACAGTGATATCCATTCTGGCACTTGCATTCCCTGTTGCCCCTGCAGCTGCCATTGCTGCATTTGCAGGTGGAGCGCTGTTTTCGTCCAATTTCGCAATGATCGCCGCGCAGACCATTTGGACAGCGACACAAATTGTTGCCAATGCAGCGACCACCGTTTTTACAGGGTATCACACACTTGGCTATTGAAATTGGACATTAATATTAATGTGTATATGTATATATATGCCAGTGAAACTTACAGTATTCACAGTGCAGGCCATAGTATCCCTTGGAGCATTGGCATTTATCCTTTTGTATGCATTTGCCGCCATTCAAGCACTTCTCCTTGCAAATACCTGCAATTGAATCTTATTAATATATTGCTTATGTTTGCAGGTCACACAACATGTATCGAAAGCCGGGTTTGCAACTGATTCGCATGGGCATGCCGTCCACAAGGCGCGGTCAAGCGAACGGCACACAACAGCAAACGCAGACGCAGCCACCGCCGTCAACGCCGCCGCCGCTGCGTGCACGTCCCAGCGCCATGACGGATGAGATAATACGTGTGGATCATGCTGGCGAACTGGGCGCCGATCGTATTTATGCTGGCCAAATGGCCATACTGGGCAACGGGCCCATGGGCAAGACCATTGAGCATATGTGGGAGCAGGAGAAGGGACATCGCAAGCAGTTCGAGCAGTTGATACAGCAGCATCGTGTGCGTCCCACAATCATGGCGCCCATTTGGAATGTGGCGGCCTTTGCGCTGGGCGCTGGAACTGCGCTACTGGGCGAAAAGGCGGCCATGGCCTGCACTGTGGCCGTGGAAACGGTTATTGTGGAGCACTACAACGATCAGCTGCGTCAAATCATGGAGTCACCCAATCCGGACAAGGTAAATGAAGCACCCCGCCGAGTGGCTTACTTGATTTTCAATTGGTTTTCATTGCCCAGGAACTGCTTGCAACGATCACAAAGTTTCGTGACGAGGAACAGGAGCATCACGACACGGGCATCGATTGTGGGGCCGAGCAGGCGCCCTTCTACAAGGCCATTACCGAGGTCATTAAATTTGGTTGCAAGACGGCCATAGCCATATCCAAAAAGATCTAAGATCAAGTTGTTACGCCTGTCCGTGTGCGTATGTGTGTGTGTGTGTGTATATATATATATATATATATGACTGTGTTTAGTTGTAGAAGCTTAAGCATTAAAGATACGCTTTGTTAATGTACTTACCGCCCTCGCACTGTGTGCCCTGATAGCCCTCCGGACAGGTGCAGACGGATGGAGCTGTGCAGTTGCCGCCGTGCATACACTGTGGAAAACAGAAGGCTGTCTCACAATACTGGCCCATATAGCCGACGTTGCACTTGCAGATGTGATGCTCGTTGCAATAGCCGTTCTTGCCACACTTCAAACTGCATTCTGGATCGGGAACTTAAGTTGTTTTTAGTTTAGTTCGGATGGATATGTGTTCGTGTTTCATAAGTGGTGTACATAAGCATGGAATTTGAGGACTTGAAACAAAGCTTGGCGGCAGTTTTTGACTTATCAATTGATATATATATATGATATATATATATATATATATAAATCGAGTGTGCACAGCAGAGATATAGAACAGAGAGTGAGAGAGAGAGAGAGAGCAGTAGAGCCAAGCGCTTTCCCCTTTCGAGGAGAAGCAGAAGCAAATATGAAATATGAAAATATAGCGAAAGCTGCAGCAGGCGTAATCAATGAGTTTATGTACATCAATTCAATAGGCATTAGCGACAGAGAGTGACAAAATGTGATTGCAGTAGAAATCGCTTAAGACTTTTAGCCTTGGCATTTGCCATAAACATGATAATTATAAAGTGCATATTTAATTGTAATTCAATCAACTGATGCCCAGTTCTTAAGCGATTTCTGCTGCAGACTGTAACGTTGATATAAAGCATTAAATTGACTTTTCATATACACTACCTTGCAAAGTTGTTAGTGAAGTAGGGTTGGAAGCGTCTATATCATACACACCTCTATGTGCGCATTCCTTTTTAAAGTTAAGACGTATGGGTGTGCCCGATAGCGATGCATTCTTGCGAGTCTGTATCTTCAGGCCCACATTGAATGATGCAGTGCCCGAGCTGTTTCCGGTGCAGGGCAGGAATATGCTAAAATCTAGCTTAGATAGATATCAAATTGGCCACATTGGTGCGCCAGCTGCCATAACTGATTGACACTATTTGCACTTACTTTTCTGCTCCTGCGGTATGCGACCGCGTTTGCTGATCGACAACGTTGGCGCCTTCAGTATGCTTGCGTCCATCGTTTGCAGACGATCAAAATCATAGAAATACTTGCGTCTGCCCGACTTCCAAGTGAAATTCACATAGTTCACCTCCGATGGTATCACCAGATAGCTATAGACGGTCGTATCACGCATTTCGTTTGTCACCCGGCCATTGTGTATAGCATAGATGCGATCTGAGTAGCCCTGTGGAAAGTAGAGAGCTGCAAGAATTGTCAGTTGAGCGGTGCAATGCTTATGATTGTCAAACAATTCAAAGCGTAATCGGTTCGCGCTCTAATTGCGAATCGGTTTATGTTCTTTTCATGTTAACTAACACTAAATGGCAGTCAATAAGACAAGCTCAAAATGCAAAGTATTTGAACTATCTGAACTAGTGAAGTTCATATGTATGATAACAATCTAATATCGAACCGGAACTGGTGAATTCCGATTTGTTTACAGTATTACAAATTGATCGAACTCACCGCTTAACATCTTGAGCTGCTGTTCGTTGATCCACAAGGAGATGCCGTGCTCCTCCAAGCGATTGTGGCGATTGTGATTGTGGTTGCCCTGATGTTTCTTGCGCGGACCACGTCGATGGCCATGCCCAGCGCCAATGCTGCTATCACTGTCCGCTAAGTTGTCGAAGCCATCTACATCGCCATTGCTGTGATTCTCCTCCGAGCTAGCTGAATCGCCGCCTCGCCTATTGTTATTGTTGCGATTATGATGCTGCCGACCCTCCAGCTGGCCGATGCACAGCAATGTCTGCACAATGAGCACCAAATAGACGCACTTGACCAACCAACTGAATCCCTGCTCTGGCATTTTTCTAATAATGAACGAAAAACAAACAAATTGATAATATTAATAGAAGAAGCGCTCGGGAATTTCCAAAGGCAATGCTGCAGGCCATTCTGATGCAAATTAATTTCATTAGCATGCAATGCAATGCAATGATATTTGATTATTTGCATTTCCATTTCCATTTGTTTACTTTTCATTTACTCCCTAAGTCCATCTCCCTCTCCCTGTCTCTCCCCCGCTCTGCGTTAAAGTGCAGGCAATGAAGTGCCGCATTTGCAAATATTGTGTTAAGTATTCATCAAATAGGCGCACTTTAAAATATGATATCAATGTGTGTGTTTGTGTTTTCGCACACTTATTGATACATATATCAACATACATAATTCACTTGGGCATCAATCAGTTTCTTGTATCTGTTATGCGACAGCTGCATCACTTAACTCTACCTTCCAATTGGAAGAGCAAAACGGGCAAGAAAAAAAAAAAAATATATATATATATATATATATTTGCTATCAAGTCTGCTCTTTGTTAAGCTCTCAACAGTTGGCTACTCATATATACATATATGCAGATAATTTCCGTTGTGTTTACCTTTGACAAGAAAAATATCTTATACGACATAAATCCAATTGGATATATTTATAGCATATTTTTTAGACAAAATATAACACATTTTTATAGCATACGATTGTACTATATGTATTTTTCGATTTCCTAACAAACTCCAATAATTTTATGGTTTATATTTATTCCAACTACATTTATCCTTGATTATTCATTAATTATGAAATCTGAATTAGGTTTCTTCAAAGTAATTGGCTCATTTTAGGCATAGGCCTATATCTGGGTATGCAAGAAGACTTAAAACTTTCTATATAATATAATATAGCGACTGAACTCAAAAGCAAATAAGCGACAGATAACTAAGGCTATTCGTTCTACCTTCAGCAGAGCACATCATACCCTACCATGAATGCCAAAAAAGGGGTATTTAACAGAATGCAAACGCTCGCAGTTTAATGAAAACTGCATCGGAGTCCAGTGAGCTGCTAATACGGGCTACCGAGAGGTTGAGGCGTTGAGATGCTGAAAGTCTTTGGGTGCCCTCGTCGAACAGCCAAAGAGTCGAAGACGGAGAGCAGGTACAAAGTTGTTAGCACTTGGCGTGCTGTGCGCAGAGTTGAGCCAGTGGCTAACGAGGGGCTGAGCCCAGGCGACAGACGACGTAGAAAAATATTTAAGAAAAACAAAAACACTGAAGACAGAGGCAGACAGAGAGTCGGATAGCCAGACGGAGCACTTGCCTGGCTTGATATATAAATATAATATATATATATATATATATATATATAGACAGAGAGAGAGAGAGAGAGCCATGTGTGTGTCTGTGAATGGAACGGAACGAAGCCAGAGGTCCAAGAAAACATTTTAAGGTGTCTTAATAAGATCAAACATGGCGATTATGCGGAATTACTTGAAGATAATGACATCTGGCTTTACCAAGGAATGTAGCCATTGAGGCTCTGTTGCTTGTGAAAGGACAATGCCGTTCAAGCCAAGTTAAGTAGTCTCATCAATCAGGCATTTAGTCTAAATGCAATCTTAATTGATTTTCTTTTTTTTTACTTTGTCTTTGAGGTTATGTTTGTGTGGCAAAGCGTTTTGCAACACTTACAAAATGCCCGAATTACGCTTCACTAATTGAAGCCCGTCTGTCTGTCTGTCTGTCTGGCTCGCCTTTGATCTTGTGGCTGATTCAGTTAATTAGTTCAGAGTTCGCGTTGCACCCACGATTCTCCTGGGAAGCCGTAGATGAATTTTGATTGCTTATGGGGCGGAAGTGCTGCGATTCTCTTTAAATTATAGTAAATAAAAATTGAAAAAAAAAAACAATATAAAGAAAAACAACAACTGCAAGAGGAAGAGAAAAAACAACGCAATATGCGAGACTTGATTTAGTTATAAAAATAGCTGGCATCATTTGCTTAGACATTTTTACTAGAATTCCATTTTTTTTTTATGAAAAATTAATGCTCAAGTGATAAGCGCTCCACACATGTGATGCGATTGCTGATTAGCCGCTGGGTACAAGTGCACAAACATAAAACGTGACCCCACGGACCCAAAGGCATGGCCAAGTCACATGTTGGCAATCTCATGCTGTATTGTCGTTTAGCCGAGGCCCAGATCCACTCAAGCTGACGGCATCTAAATATAGAATGTAAACAACACAAAAAGATACTAAAGAGATCAAATATAGATGGGGAAGCTCAGTATTTCAGCTATTTGCGATTCAAATAATTGCGGCGCAGGCAACTTGATAAGCTCTGCAAGCCCAAGTTCACATTGACAGTGTTGAGAAATGTACAAAAAAAAACTAGAAACTATTGCTAAAATATATATAGGCTATGGAAAGTAATTAGTTATTAACTTCCATCAACATTCGATCTATTAATATGCCACAAAATATGCCGAATCACAGCTGGCTTCTAGTCAGAGATTTGCGATCGATAGTTCTAATATAGATTGTAATATAGATCTGAAATATATACATCGGATATAACATGTCTAGATCGGATATAAATATATCTCATCCATTCCAGTTAGATGTCGTTAGATTCAGTTAGATCTTATACAGTTAAATTGGATATATCTAAGATCTGATATAGATAGATCTAATTTAAATAGATTTAAACTATCTCAGATAGAACTGATATAGATGAGGTCTGAGATATATGTATCTAATATAAATAGATCTGATCTATCTCAAATAGATGTCAATAACCTTAGATAAATCTGATATGCCAAACAACCTAAGATCTGATATAGATACATATAACTTAAATACAGATAGAACTGATGTATATAGATCTGATATTGATAAGTTAGATATACCTAAAATCTGATATAGATAGATTTAATAATGATAGATCTAACATAAGTATATGTGATCTATATGATATGTGCGAATATATTTCTACACATGAATATATTTCTAATATAAATACATTTCATATAGGTATTTTTAATATAGATAGATCTCACATAGTCAAAACTTAAGTATCTAGATATATATATTCCATACACCTATATACACCATATACCTATATAAACGCAAAAATTGTTAATACTCTCTTAGGCAAAACCATGATTTTGAAGAGAAATGCGAGATCCTGTCAAGAGAGGTTGCAAGGCTAAAAGAAACCCAAAGATTCAAAAGAACCAGTATGCAACAAACTAGCTCGCGAGCCGAACCAGTGGCACTCATAATAATCATGAGATATCCCAAGATCGATCAATGTAAGTGTAAAGAACACGCCAACTGGACGATATGAAGACATAAATTGATCACAAATAAATGCAGGCCCATTTACTTGGGTACATGCCTGGGTCGATCTATATATATAATTGCTTTGACAGCAGAGACAACAGGGAACAGAAAAGGAGCGATTAACATTTTAGCGTGAAACCGAAGACAGCAGCAGCAGCAGCAGCATCAGCAGCAACAATTTGTTTGCTCTTTACGATTATTGCCTTTCTCACACCTTATTACCAAGAAAATAAAGAAGCGGCAACAACAACGACAACAACAACATCAACAGAGAGGCGACAATGAAATGTGAAAATAAAAATAAGAAAAGTCAGTCAGTCAGTGAGAACAAGAAGCTGACTAGACCAAAGAGACGCAGAGGCTCGGACGGTGAGACGACGAGACGGCGAGACTGGATGCCAAGACGAGTTCAACTTGGGTTTTTGGGCCTGGTCAGCGGCAAACGGAAGAGCTGTGGAAATCGCACTCACACACAAACACACACACACACACACACACATATGTATATGTCTCTTTAAGAAAAAAAAAAAATGAGAAAAGGGCGACTAACCGGGCACTCGAAGTCGAGCAGTTTGTTAAGAGGGGCACAAACAGAGGCGATCATAAACAATCTTTACACAATATAAATGACAACAAAAACAAGAAATCAGACACAGGCACACACGCACACATACATACATGCACACACCTGATGTGGAATAAGAAGAAGCAGCAGCAGCAGAAATTGTTGCCAAAAGGAGTCGACAGACGCTAACTGAATATGAAGCAAGCGAGAACAATGGCCAAAAGGCTGGCGCACCCTCGAGGCCAGGCGTGGCGTGGCGAGGCTCAATTCACTTGGCTACCGATTAAAGCGATGCTAACAACAACAACACGAGTAACGAAGAAGAAGCAGGAGCAGCAGCAACAGCAGCAGCAGCAGCAGAAGTGACCAACACTTGCAGTCGTGTTTGCTTAATGAAACACAGCAACAACACTTGAGGTAGAGCTAGCAGCAGCAGCAGCAGAAGAAGAAGAAGAAGAGAAGAAACACCTTCAGCAAATACTCGCCAATAGGCAGCGAAACAGGCAAGCAGCCAGACAGCCAACTGACCGGGTATATGCGACTATGTAATGTTCTGTTCAAGTGAAATCAGCTGGATAATAATCCATTTGCTTCACATCATTTGAGATCTTTTCCAGAGAATGACAGTATAACAGTTGCAAAGTATAACAGTTGCTCTGATCATAGCATATACTTACAATTATATTAGAGTAAAATAGTATAAAAATGTTATAATAGTTAAATATTCTTCTAAAAAAAAAGTCAGTATAACACTTGAGCTAGATAACTGTTGCAATTTATAACAGTTTCTCTATTTAATAGTATAAATGTGCAGCAATACAATTATATAAGAGTAGAATAGTACAAAGTGGTGAATTGCTGAAATATATAACAGTAGAAATGTAGAGAAGTTTCTCTGTTTAATAGTATAAATGTACAACAGTATAACAGTTCATATGTATAACAGTTGACTTATATACAAGTATGAGTGTATACAACTATAAATGTATAATGGCATAGCTATATAACAGTATAGTAATATAACAGTTCAACTGTATAACGATACAGATGCTGAACTGCCCACCAGTATAAGAGTATAAATGTATCGCTGTATAACAGTATATTCGCAAAAATATAAAATTGAAACAGTATATCAGAATAATTGCGATGTATAACAGTATAACGATAAAATAGTATGACAGTAAGCTAATTTTTAGCTTTAACCGTACCGAGATTATGACAGAAATTATTGTGTTTCATATAACAGTTTATATCATAACAGTAGAGATAAAGATAATAATAGTCAACAACCTAAATCATGGCAAAGAAAGCTTCACATTTGGCTCTATGAAAAGATTATCAGAAATGCAAACAAAGTTCAAGGACAACTTTAGCTTCAAGTTCAAGTTCAAAGCTTACGAATGCCTAACATCTGGCTTGGCTCAGCAAAATGAAGCCCCTAAATTCATAATTATCCGATATGTTGAATTTATCCTTGTCTTTATGGACTTAGTCTTAACGAATGATCTTGGCCATGTGCCCAACCATTGACCAGCGTTAAAGAGATAGAGGTTAACACACACACACATGCTCACGCATACGCACACACACACATTTGTGTGTGCACTTACACACAGCTAGCAACAGCAAAGACTGTCTTCAAGTGGACTCAAGTACCGCTGTCAACGTCAACGTCGACGTCGTCGTCGGCATCGCTGCTCGCGTCCAGTGCAGCGCGCGGCGAGACAAGCAGGCTGGCCAAACCAAAGCGACAGACGCAGCGGGACGTGTTCGGCTGCTGAGGGTGCCGAGCGAGTGTGGGGCCGGGGAGGGGGCTTGGAGGTGGGACACGTCGTTCAATCGGACAGACGTGCAGACGCGCAGCAACAGCCACAGCCACAGCCACAGCAGAGGCTACTTCACAGAAACAGAATTCTGATTTCTGTTTTTTTGCGCTTGTGTGCAGCAACCGTCTGTGTATGTGTGTGTGCGCATGTATATACATATATGTGTGTGTGTGTGTTAAGCATCTTGATCGAGGAGTTTTGCACACCATTCCATTTGTTTGCTGTGCTTGCTGGCAGACAAGTGGCCTGGCCTGGCCTGGCCTGGTCTGGCCTGGCTGGCCTGGCCGGCCGGCCGGCCGGCTGACTGGCTGGCTCGGCCAACGAGCCAAGGTGTCAGCGCAGCCAGCAGCGGCACCGGTTGTTAGCCACTGAAGTGCTGCTTCACAGTGAGCTCGACTGCGGGGCGGCGGGTCAATCAAGGGGTGTCTGTGTGGACAATGACTTTCACGCTTCTCAAGCGCGCCAAAAAGCAAACACAGCGAACGAGGCAAGTAAATGCACATAAAGACACATACATACGTACGTATGTATATAAGCATGCATGTATGTATATGTACATGTATGTACAGCAAGTACAGGCAACCCACTGGCGGCTATGATACACTGCATCCGGCTCGGCAAGAAACACAGCTTAGCGCAGCGACAAATTGTATATTGAAAACAAATTTTATATATAATACGATAAAGAGAGCAATTGCAATTTAATAATTAATCAGCCTCAAGCTTAGTTAAAGCAATTGTGTGTGTGTGTTTTTTTTTACACTGATTTCGCTCAGTGTATGTGCAGTTACTTATGCTTCGAGGATCACTTAGTTCAAGCTCAGCTGATTATTGAAGCTTCAATGCTCTTTCTCACTCACACACGCACACGCACATACGAAGCAAAAAACGTTCAGGGTCACAAGCAACGACAACAACACGAAAAAGGGTTCGAATCGCGGCATTACGTAATTTATTGACAATTCGACTTTTTAGCCGGCATCGGTTTTGTCGCCAGGAAGCTGCAGCGTGCGACATGCCACATGCGACATGCAACATGCAACATGCCCATCAACATAATAATGAGCATAAACATCATGGTAAGTGTTATCATCGTTTAGGCAATCAACTAAATTGAAGGCATTTTAATTGAACGATCGTTGGGCAACGATTGAAATCGATTCAGATTTAACCGTTGCAAGCGGCGGGCAGCAACAGTGTTGGGAATTGTTTGTTGTTGCTGCGGTTCGTGTTGTTGCCATTTTGGCGCAATAAAATAATTGCTTGAATTTCACACACGTATCTCTTTTTGTTCGCATTTATATTCATATTTTTAGCAAGTTTTGTATTTAATTATTAATTAAAAAAAAAAAAAAACAAAACACAACAAAACAAAGCAATTTAAATAAATCACACACGTGTATACAATATTAGTATAAACATTTAATATGCATTTACATTGGCTTAATTCATTAATGTGACAGCAACAACAACCAAACAAAAAAACGTCGATTTTCGCTTTAAATTTTTTTGCGAAATTCGTTCGCAGAGAGGACTACGCGAGTAGTACCGTTCGAAACCGTTGACGAGTATTAACTTTTTGTTGGTGTGCTGCTGCCCAGTGTGACCGATGTCCATAAATGGCTAAAAACGACAAAATACTAAATGCAATTAGTGGTCAATTGAATGCACCTGCCGAATACCAACTGTGCTGTTAATTAGCAGAGCATTATGAGTTTTTACATCAAATTCATTTAACTTTCATGTTAACTCTGCTGCAAAGCAACGAACATTTTCAAAAATAATGTGAAGCTTATCAAAAACGATTGTTTAAAGGAAAAATACATTTATTTTGTAGCTATTTCTTTTGTTTTCTTTTTGTTTTGTTTATGTTTTTCTTACAAATAAATGTATAACATTTAGTTACAAATACATTTACAATTAAAAATTGCTCTACTTTTGGGGAAGAAAAAAAAAACGAAAGTACAAATTACATGACAATATATATATATATATATATATATATATATATATATATATATATATATATATATATATATATATATATATATATATATATATATATATATATATATAACTAATCAGTTAAACATATGTTAAAACAAAAACACAAAAAAATTAGAGATTTAGTTTAACTTAGTCTTAGGTAATTTTTAAAAATTTTTTTTCTTTTATTTGTTTAGTTTAGTTTTTAATTTGTAATATCTTTAAAGTTTTGTAGGTTTTCTGTTTTTTTTTTTGTTTTTTTTTTTTTATATTCTTTTTTGTTGTTTTAATAGATTACAATTACATTTACAATACATACATAATCAAAAAAAATTATTTGTGTATGTGTGGGTGTGAATTATTAAAAACTGGTAACTGATGTTTTTTTTGTTTCACTTTTGGTTTTTTTCCCCTTTTGAAATATACATCAAAAACGTTATTATAATAGGCACATACAAAGCAATGACTAAATCATAGATATATATATATATATATATATATATATATATATATATATATATAAATGTGTGTGTGTACATAGTTAGCTTTAAATTTTGATTTAATTTTTTTTTTGTTTAGGTTTTTAGGTTCGCATTTCAATTTTCTCGTTTACACAGCTAAAGTATATAGCGCATATAGCATATATATGTTATTTAATATATAGTAGTATATGTACGTATGTGTGTGTGTGTGTGTGTAAGTTTGGCTGTGGGTGTGTGCATGCATGCAACTTGGCTAAAAGTTTTCGTTTATAACAAATTTCTATAAGCATTACATACGAATATATATGAAGCTTTTGTTTTAGATACATGAAATAGTACTACATATATACCTAAAGACAGTCTTGTTTCTATGTGCGTGAGTGTGTGTGTGTGTGTATGTGAATGTGAGAGAGTATATATATATATTTATATATATGTATGTGTATATATAGCACAGATGGAAAATACATAGAACTCAAATTGAACATAAAATAACAAATTGTATAGAAGTATGTGTGAATATATATGTATGCTGTGTGTGTGTGTATTCATGTATGTATACATATATAGATATATATATATATATATATATATATAAAGTTATTTTTGTTATATAAACTTATCTCGCTTATCTTAACTAATGTACACTTTGTATAGAGTTTTATAGATTTCAATTTGTTGGGTTCTTTATGTAACTGTATTTCTCTTTATGTATGTATATAATATCTACATATATATATATATATGTATATATAATTATATATATATATATTTAGTTGGCTATATATGCATTAAAAGCAATTTGCATTTGTTTTAACTTTTCAAGTTGTTTCGTTTAATTGAGTGTGAGTGTGTGTGTGAGTGTGTGTGTGAGTGTGTGTGTGTGTGTGTGTGTGCTTGCCAAATGAATTTATAATTTTTCAATTTTCTTTGTTTTTGGCCAGAGTTGTGCAGACAGCCAGCTGAGCATAGCAAGTCCTGTAAAGGTGGAAAGTGGAGGTGGAGCCGGAGCTGGAGCTGAACTGGAGCTGGAGGTAACTTAGCGGTTACTTGACAATTCTTAAGGATTTCCTACCACACACAACTGTCATGTGCACAACAGCTTACATACATACATACATACACACATATATATTTATGGCCATTTCAGATTTTTTTTTTTTTTTTTTTTTTTTTTTTTTGAGTGTTTTCTCTGTTTGATTTGGTGTCTCTAGGTGATTGTTTACGTTGGGTTCTTGTTTCCATTTGTTTATATATTGTTAAAAAAAAGGACATAAAAGTCGTAAAATTGTTTTTAGTTTACTCTCATTGTTTTGGCTTCTACATGCACGTCTATTACATTGTTGTTAACATAGTTTTCTTCGAAAGTATAAATGACAAACGAGCACGCTTTACAAAATTCGTTGTTAATGCAGTTTTTAGAATATGTTGAAGAAACGAACTGGGTTGTTGTTGTTAATTTTTTTTTTTTTTATTGCTGTCAGATATTGTAACGGTAACTAAGTTAATCGTTTAGCTAGTTGTTAAAGAATACACACACACGCGTATATGTACGTGTATGCTGCACACAATATCCATGCAAGTATATATGTATATATATAATCTGTTGGTATGTTTTTTTTTTGTTTTTTTTAACTACACACATATCGTATTTCAACTCTATATATATGTATATATAGATATAAATATATATAGTTTGTTTTAAGGTACATTTTATGTGCAATTGCATCTATAGCTATATGTATATATATATATATATGTTTATATATGTTTAGCTTATATACATATACATATATATATATACATATATATATAGACAAAGTAGCGAACAATATAGTACTCAGACCCCAGTTAGATAAAGTGATGGTGTATATGTGTGTGTGTGTGTGTATAAACATTGCACTATAAATGTAGTTGGTGTTGTTTTGCGTTTGTTAAACTCTTGCATATGTTTGTTTGTTTGTTGGTTTGTTTGTTTATAGACTAATAGTTGACTTGGCGTCGACCGCGTGGCTTAATGCGCTCCGATATCTGCCACATCTCCTCCTCGCCCATAAAATCTTTAAAGTTATCAAAGAATCCAATGATGCGCTCATTGCGTCGAAACGGATATGTGCTAAAGTAAATATCGATTTATATATATATATATATATAATTGATTATTTATGAATATAAAATTATTACCATTTCTTGAAACGCTTCATATTCACAATGATATTGTACTGCTGCCAGCGCTTGGAAAAGTTAATCACACCCTTGGAGACGTAGTCCTGATTGCCCACATGCACAAAGGTCAGATCCTGTAGAACCAGACCGCTGCAGCCAAATAGAAAAATATGATTATTTAGAAATGCCTTTGATTAACTTAAGGCTCGCTTACATATAGGGTATACAGGGTGGATTGGTTTCGGCCAGCGCCTGACGATACGCACGAAAGCTGGAACTTGAATCGATAAGCGCACAAAACGAGCGCACCTCCTCCGCAATGCCCTTTTGCCATTCCAATCTGTAGTGAATAAGATTTTATAAATTTTAATCAATTGGGTCTCAGTGGGAGCTGCACTTGCATACCTGCGTATGGGGCCCGAGTCGAGCGCCGATAGCAGCGCCAGATACGAATTGTAGTTGTTCATTTTGCGTAGGTGTTTCATGATCTTGATAAACTTATTGACGTGCTTCTCGCGCTCTTTGGCGTCCTGCAGGCGCAAAATTTTGGAACGTGCCCAATAGGACATTTTGTTGAAGTGCTCGGTGAATTTATTGAGATTAGGTGATTTCTCCTCGCACTGATCTTTGGCAAATAATAATACTTCGGGTATTTCGATTTTCTGAAAGAGCTCCGCATCCAGCAGCGTCATCTGTTCGGCTATCTCCAGTGACTTCAAGTCGAGCAGACTGGGCTGACTGTTTGTATTGTTGACGCTGCCCAGATGATCGGGTACATAGGCATAGCTCCGTTGATCCTTGTAGAGCGTCACCTTCTCCACGAACTTGTTACGCAACAGCTTGGCCAAATACAACTGGCCGGAGCAGACCAGCTGATAGACAAACTCCACCAGCAAGCTGAGCAGCTGGCTGGTCAGATCCGTTGAACTGTTTGTAAACATAAGAAAAGATTTCATTTCGAGAACCCAAATTTATATTCGAGCGTATCACTTACGTCAGATCGTTGACGACGCGCACGAGGAGCGAGAAGGTCTCCTTGGCGGCCTTCTGCTTCTGATCGTGCACCTGACAGAAGAAGTATGTGTATCGATGGGTCAGCTTCTCGATCACATCGATCGGCTGAATGAAGGTGCGAAAGGTGGTAATGAAGGCCTCGCTGAATGCTGCATGAACGAGATGGACAACAAATGAATTTTGATTAGGTTGATGACGTTTACGAGATTTGAGCACAGTGTTTGTATTAGTAAGTGTTGTATTATTATTGGTATCATTGTGATCGGTCGAGTGATGGCGTCGATGATGATGCCTACCATTATCGGCGACCTTCTGGACACGACTGGCGTGCACGATCAGTGCATCAATGTAGCCGCCCTTCACCTCGGGCCCATCCTCCTCCTTCTTTTTGAGTATTAGGTATGGCGTTATGTCAATCTCCTCGAGCATATTTGGCAATTGATTATCGACCTCTCCCTCCTCTTCCTCCTCCTCGTCCAACTCATCGTCCTCCTCCTCGTCTTCCATCTCATCGACATCCTCCTCGTCCAGCTCTTCGAGCTCGTGCCCTGTGGCCAATAGATCCGGCACCATCGCATCGCTCGCATCTAACAATTTGGGCGTACTAATGGGCGTGGCCAGTGGCTCAACAGAACCGGCCAACGCTTCGCTGGGCAACTGATGCGAGAGATGATAGAAGGCAGTGCCACCGACATTCTCATTGCTGTCGACCACAGGCGTTGCTATCGTTGTGGTTGCGGCGCTGCCGGTTGGCTCCTCCCTCAAATTTGACACATCGTGCAGCTCCTCGCAGACGGTGGTCATACGGCTATTCCGCAGCGACGCATCGCCCATCATTGGCTTTGGACTGGCTGGCGGTGTCGTTATAATCGCTAGCGGTAACGCTGTCGTCGTCGTTGACGACTTGCGCTGTTTATAGTTCTTGGGTGGCAGCGCTGGTGGCGTCTCCAGCTCCGGCGACAGATCCTTGGTCACCGACATTATGCTGAGTCAGAGAAAAGTAAAAGAATCTTAGCAACTGGCAGACTACATTGTTCAGTTGACTTACTTCATGGTCTGGCTATGCGACATGTTGCGGCTGGTGTTGTAGGCGTGCACTGTGTGCCGATTCTGCACCACAGACTGCGAATTCGCCGAGCAGATCTCCATGTAAGCCAGAACTGTATGTGTTGTAGGTGTGTTTCAGTGGTTGGGATAGGGGTGTGGGTGGGGGTGGGTCGAGGAAGAGAATAGAAAAATAGAAAAAACAAATTTTAATGCACCTGTCACAACAGTTGGAATGAAATCAAAAGAATTGAAAAAAAAAAAAGAGAAACAATCAAAACAAAACCGAACCAAAAACAAGCGCAACGAACGAAGCGATCAAGCTGACAACAGTTCCAATCAATGACCAATGACTGTGGGGATCTGCGCTCCACTTGCCGTAGCTATAGATGGAACGCGTTAAGTTATAAATAAATAAATAAATAAATAAATATATATATATATATATATATATATATATATATATATATATATATATATATATATATATATATATATATATATATATAATATATATATATATACACTCTTTTCTTCTCTTCTCTTCCCTTCTTACTCTAACAGAGCTTAACAAGCTCTTTTCCCAACTTCAGCCTTATGCAACACTGGCAGCCGCAATTGATGCACTCAGTTCACATCTCCGGTTTGACGTTGCAACAGGTAAACGCTGAACAACAAACAACATAAGCAATAACACAACTGAAAGGAAGTCGCGGCAGCTCAATTATAAAACAAACGCAATTAACAAAGGAAACGAAGCTCAAAGAACGAGTTCCAAATCGGAACCAGTTGCGATGCAGCGGCAAACAGCAAAGAGCGCAAAAAGCTGCAATGCAAAGAGTTCAGTCCAATTCCAAATGAAACGTTTGAAAATGAAACAATTATGGCAATGGCTCCAAATAATTTTCAAAAAATTTTCTAGATCTTACATTCAATTCAGTTTGCGTACGTATTAATTTTGATGGGTTGAAACGTTTGGAAATGAAACACGCATAAGATTGTTCAAAAGTAACCACGTTTCCACATTATATAAACTCATTAACAAAATATTTTAAGAGACACTCAGAAATTTTGTTTTTTTTTTTTCTAATTTCAAGCATTTCCAAAACGTTTCTATTATTTTCAAGATATTTATGATGTTTTTGCATTTTGAGCAATGCATCTTTTGGAATTTAAAGCAAGAACGTCAAAAAAAAAAAAAAATTAACAGAAACGAGGTAAAACGAAAAGGTGTCGAACAGATCAGCTGGACTTACCCGAGAAGGCGACACTCTGAAACACTAGATGTTGATTGGAACGATAATTTAGATGGGTTAGAGTTTTGCGTACAACAATTTGGCAAGGTTTTTTTTTGTATTGCTCAGTGGCGATATTGTTACGAGTGCTATAAATAAAAGTGTTGCTACAAATTCTTAACTGCCCACTACGAAAGCATAAATATATGAATATATTTATATGTTTCAATTAAATGTTAAATATATATATATATATATATTTATATATATATAAATATATTGATGAATTTGTTTTGCTGATTGTTGTTGTTGGCTGATTGTTGTTGTTGGCTGAATGATGTTGTTGTTGTTGTTGCTGCTGCTTGTTGTTGTTGTTGATGTTGTCTTCATCTGGTATATGGTACGAAGTTAGGGGGCTTGGGTCGGGAAGTGTTTGCGAGTTTTTGTTTTCTTAATATTTTTGATTTGAAGAACCAAATCACATTTTGTTTTGTGTGTTAATATTGTTGTTGTTGTAAATGCGATACAACAAAACAAAATGCAAAAAAAAGTGTCAAAAAGAAAGTCATCTAAGATGACTAAAAGAAATTGCGATGCGTGTGTTGGTATGCGTGTGTTTGTATGTATTGTGGTTAATAGGTCTTACATAATGTTAACATATTCATGCACACACACACACGCACACGCACACACCCACACGTACACACACACAACATCAAGTTAAGCTAATAGAAAACAAAAAGTTTCAAAAACTCACCGCTGGGCATTGCTTGTGGCGACACCTAGCGTTCAAGTTCGGCAAACATAATATATAAACATGCAAATTGTTACACACATACATACATACATATGCATATGTACATGTATACACCAATGCAGTTTACACAAAGTAAGAGACAATCAAAAAAAATTGAGAGAAAAAATACAAAAAAAAAAAAGACAAAAACAAAAAAAAAATGTAAATATGTGTGCGCAATTGGCAATTGCACTTACTGTGTCTCTTCTTCCTTGGCAATGGCGGCGGCTTCTCCAAATGACCATCAAAGGCGCTGCTGCAGCTGGTGGGCAAATGGGCGCTACGCGGCGGCGGCTCCATTAAGCTCTGATGCTTGGAATGCCACTGCAGCTGCTGAGACGACGCATGATGATGCGGCGATATTTGTCGCAGCTCCGCCATTTCGCTGCAACAAAAGAAAGAAAAAACTATTTTACAAACATCCGTTACAGTCGGAGTATTGTTAAGCTGGCAACACTGTTTTATTCAATTCAGCAAAAACTGAACGAAATATGGTTTAGGCGTTGCCAAATGCAAAAATACTACGCCAACGTGAGCTCAACTTACAAATTGCAATCGTCCAGCACATCCTTGGCGACATCGAGTAACGCCATGGCAGCACGCGACTGCATCTTAGGTGGCAGCGCTGGCGCCAACTCCGGCGACGAGCAATTGCTGCTCAGCGCCTGAAATTGTTCGCTGCTGATTGTTGTTGCCATTGCACTGCTGCTGTTGCTGGTGATGTGACGTTGTGACGTTTGCGTTTGGCTTAGCTGATGGAAGTCGTTATTGTTGCTGTTACTCCGGCTGGTCGTTGATGCTGATGTTATTGCTGTTGTTGTTGTGTTAGAGGACGACGACGAGGCGGAGGTCAGCTCGCTCGTGCCAAAAACGATCTCCGAATTGCTGCTCGACGATTTCGTCGAGGATTGGACACTGTGCTCCGAGGAGCGTTTCGAAACACTCTGCGTGGAGGTACGAAATGACATCATTGACACAAAGCCTAGTTAACAAAATAAAATTGCATTAGGATGTTTAGCAATTGCAAATTATCTGACAGATTAACACAACGACAAGATTATGAAACGGGCAAATATTTAAAGCTAAATAATAACAAAACAAAAGGCTGCAAACCAAATAAAAGTCGAGTTTCGTTAAGTTGAGCCAGTTGGTCCATTTCGTTGAGCTGAATCAGTTTGTTCTGTTCGTTTAGTTCGTTGTATTTAAATTCACGTTTGAACTTGTTCTCAGTTATTTTTGTAATTTGTTCGGTTCCGTAGCTCGTTTTGGTTTACAGTCAAGCATACAATACACAAATGTGTAGGAGACAATACAATATGCATATAAATTTAAGTTTAAAAAAAAGAACATCTTTATATATAGTAAAAGGTATTGTAAAAGACTTAGATTATTTATTTATATACAGTGAACTAGTAAATATTTGGCTTTAAAATATGTAAGCTTTTTAAAGAAAAGTATTTTTTCCTTGCTTATAGCCAAATATAACCAGTTCGGAAAAGTAGAGAGGCGAGAAGGTAGCGATAGAGATAGCTAAAGCAGTAGAAGTTAAGAGGAAATACCCGATTCATTTGAATGACGATTGCTGGTTAACTCAGCGGCCGCTTTGCGCAATTCCGTATTGATTTCAGCAGCGCCGGAACCGACGCCTGAACCAGTGCCCGGACCCGAGTCAGAGCTGATGGCCGGCAAGAGCGGCGTCAACGAAGCGCTGCTCATGCCCGCCTCCTGAGATAAGGCGGCAGCAATACCAGCAGCCGCTGGATTCTCTACTGGTCGCATTGGAAAAGTTGAGTTGATGATTGAGATACTGCTGCGTCTGTTAGTAGTTGTTCCTAGCGCATACTCACTGTAGCTGATGAGCTTGTCGACATCGTCGTCCAGCTGCTGATGCTGCTGATGATGCAACATTCTCGATGGCGGCTTCTGTAATTGATCCTCCTCTTCGCGTGAATGATTCAGCGCCGAGTCGAACGAGCATTGGCTATTCTCGTCTGGTGAACGGGAGCGTACCGAAAGGCTGCAAATGAACGAACGAAGTGAGTGAGTAGTTCGCAAAATGTACCAAATAAGGTAAAAGAGTTAGTAAATGAACTAGCAAAAGTAAAATGAACTAGAAAGTTATTAAATTGAAAGAGTAAATTAATAAATGAGCTGAACGAGTCAATAAGTAATCTAATAAATGAGTTAGAGCTGGCACTTCGGGTAATAGATTTGAGCATTAAACTAACCGATCGACGCCGTAATTAAGCAGCGAGAAATTCGAACTGCAATCCAGATCCGAATTGAGGCTGATGTTGTGCGACTGCGCATATGGCAATGGGCTATTTGCCTGCGACGAGTGACAGATGTTGTTCGCATTGGTATTGCTATTGCTATTGGTATTGGCATTGATATTGGTATTGGTATTCGTATTGCTATTGGACGCATTAACATTTGCCAGCTGCGATTGCGGCTGACTGCGACGCTTTGGTGGTAACGGCGGCGGATTGCTCGCCCGATTGGGCAGCGGCGGCTTTGGCGGCGGGCTGGTATCGCGCAATATGCTCTCCGTGCTATGAGAGCCGCGCATCGGATTCACATTGCTCTGCTCCAGTATATCGCGCTCCTTGGGCGTCAGCGCAATATCCGGCAGCGACGTACGTTGTGCCACTGCCGCCGCTGCGGCCACATCGGCCGGCGTGCGTAGACCTGGCGCGCTGCCGCTCACAGTACTGGCCGCGGTCACTGCGCCCATTATATCGGCGGCGGCACCGATGCTGCCCAAGCTGCTGCCGCTGTAGCGAAACGTGCACTGATCCTGCTCCTTGAGCTTGCCCTGCGCCAGTGTGACCAGATTCTGTAAGCGAAAAATATCATTTTTAGCATTTTATCTCGAATTTGTACTGAAGACAAGTTTGACTACAATTTTAAGCGCAAGTTAAACTGACATTTGGGCTAACAAATTTATTTAAATTTATATTGTAAGCTTAAGCTTCTTAAGTCTTAATGAATCCTCAGGATAAACTGCAGTTTAAATTATTTTATGTGCTCAAATTACAGTTTAAGCTTCAATTAGATAATAAAGTATGAAGACAAACGGAAGCCAAAGTGTCTACTAATGTGTGGCCTGTAATTGGTAGTTAATTAAGTGGACACTAGCTGGCATAAGGGTGGCCTTAGGGAAGGCACATACATGACGAAGATTTAATTAAAAGCCAACCTAAGCTGACAAAGCAAATGCGAGAAATAATGGCCTAATTGCCTTACATGCGGCACAGTGTTGCATAACGTGCTGATAACTTAACTGACAGTTAGTTATAATATGGAAATAGGTCTAGCTGCAGTTGGTAATACTATAACAAATTTGAACTGCCCTCTGACAGCTGTGTAACTGGCTCTTAATTGTATGTTAACTTGCTGTTGACTGTCTGTGAAATTTAACAGACTGTTAGACTTAAGACTTACGCGCACAGCATCCTCGAGCAGATCGATGACTTCACGGACATTCTCATTGGTTAGGGAGGCGCACTCGCCGCTCTTTTCGCTGAGCATGACCTCGTCGCAGAGCTTGATGAGCTTGCCAAGCGACTGATAGACCTGTTGGGTGGCCGAGCTCATGATGGCACTGTTCTCGTTCAGTGTGTACGACTGAATGACTGCAATGGAGAGCGTTCGTTAAACTAGCTGGACCAGATGGGGATCATAAGATATGACAGACTAACCGGAATACATGCTGGCAATGGTCTCCAGTATGACGGTGCCATTGCCCGGCAGTACTTCCAGCTTCTTTCTGAGTATGACATCGCGGAAATGTTTGAGCGCATTCGATATGTCCTTGACGTGCGTCTCCAGCGTCTGTGTGGATCTTTGCACCTCCTCGGTGGTGGGCGGCGGCTTAGTCGCATGCTTATTTCGTGGACTGTGCGGCGAATGCGACCGACCGAGCGTGTTGTTTGTGGTGCGCATCAGTGAGATCTTCTCAATCAGATCGTCCTTAAAGGAGCGAGCTCGTCGCGCTAATTTCGTACCCTTCAAGCTGTTCTTATGGCCAGACGAACCACCACCACCACCGCCCGATGACGATGATGACGATGTGCTACTCGGTGGTGCAGGTGGCACGCCGCCGGCTCGTCCACTCTGCAACGGTGTTGTCGGCGCCTGAGGCTGTGGCGGCGGCGTTGACGATGTGCTGGATGAGTGAGCCGCGTAGATGCTGCCGCTGTTGATGCTGTTGTTGCTACTGCTGTTGCAGCCGCCGCCGCCGCCACTACCAACACCACCACCGACGCCGCCCGACCCCGAGCAGTTACTGGGCGTGGATGGAGAACTGATGCTGCCGTCTATGTAGATATAAACAAAATTATATTCAATTAGCTATTTTCAATATAGTAATTATTCAATTAGCTATTTTCAATATATATATGTATATATATGTATATATATGTATATATATATATATTTTTTTTTTTTTGTTCAATTGGGAATTGCAATCGAGAGCTGCATGATCTGCATTTGACGGTTGGATTGCTCAACTGGATATTCATTTCATTCTCTGAACAGTAATAGGCGACCCGCGCACACATACAGTCACACACACACACACAAGCCTATCACGCATTTATGATTCATTGCATTCAGGCATGATTCAGTGGAATCAAGCATTGCCTATTAAGCACTATTCGAATTGCAAGAATACGGTTCACGTACTGCCATATCGTAAAACGTTCTCCACGCGTATACCCTGTAATCAGCATTAAATATCTCGAATACAAATTTAAAATTCTGCTTTCTAGTGTTCTTAATTTAGACTCTGACAACTCTTTTTTCAAGGTTATCATTTCCCTTGATATCAGATAAAGTATATTCAACCCATATAAAATAAAAAATATAATAATGGTTTGCCCCTCAAACGAAATTCCTATAGAGTATCTGCAAGGCGAACATTGTCTAAAATATTAATTTGTACATATATTCATGTTTCAATTACAATCGAAAATGGTATGCATATATGCATATATAATAAATATATAAATAATTACTAATTTTATGTGGTATTGCAAAAAAAACACTTATTTGCATAAATGTTTATATAACTTAAGATATTATCGTAATAATTATGATTTGTTTTTAATTTTTTTTTAAGCTGACAAAAATAATGTTGAGATTTAAATTTAAGCCAAAAGTAGAAAAATATTGGCGAATTCGCAACGGAATATAATATAATAAATACTGTGGATGATAATGAATTATATATACTATAGCTATATATATTCCTATAAAATATGTATAGATTTTGTGTATATAAACCATTTATATAGCTTTTATATTATAGTCATGAACTCTGAATGTTTCAAAGACCTTCACGTCTCGCTTTTTAACAAAAATTTCATGTATGCGTATATATTTATATAAGTGGATTTTGTATATACATATATATATATATTCACATTCACTATCCATCCGCATCGTAGGAGATTTCTTGATTTGTTTATTCGATGCTTGTTTTAAATCGCCAAATGGAAGTCAAATGTAGAAAGAAATAGAAAGAGACTAACTGAAAGGGTGGCACTAACACACTAAGCAGACCAAACCCTAGATACACTTTCAACTATAGTTGTTAATCGATAACTAGCGATTGGTTTAGTTATAGCAAGATGTACCTTATTATTTCTGAAATCATGCACCATCAACAGTTTAGTCAACTACAAATACATTTCAATAAAACTATCGAAAAATCTTTGATCCAATGTAAAGCAACTATCGATACCATTGTTATAAATAGATGTAATAGTAGTAAAGTAATTCATAGTTGATATAAAATCAAATATCATCACCATCAATATACAGCACGATAAAAATTAATTTATCGATACCAGTCAGCAGTCGATAGACTGAATTCGATTAAAGCAGCTTGCACAATTTTTACGATTTTATTATCGACCAAATCCATATTCATTATCGATCACTTATTATATTGATTATTGTCATTCATTAAGATTTTGTTATCGATAAATATAAAGTATGACTGAAATACTTTAGGTATAAGACTTCAGCGATATTTAATTATTGATAAGGGGTCTTTATTGCAAACGCCATTTGAAACACTTTCTAGCTACAACTTATGCAGCTAATATGCCCTATTTGCTATAGGGCATGCAACATGTGCCGCTGTTATTTGATTTGCATGATGAACGACGGCAACCACACGGCAAACGAGCCAAAATGCCAAACGGTAAACGAACCACGGCCGCCCACCCAAACCCGAAAAAAAACAACAAATAATAGAAAAGCATATGTAGAGATGTGTGAATGTGTGTGTGTGTGTGTGCATGCACACATACATGTACACACATACTGTAGCTTTCACTTACAAAGCAACACATTCTTGACCAGCAAATACGACGGTGTCAATGGTGTGCATAAAGCTGTTGCTGCTGGTGTTGTTGCTGCTGCTGCTGCTGTTGCTGTTGTTGATAAAGCCAAACGTGGCAATTTTTTATATTCGCGCCGCCTGTGGAATTTGATGTCATGCAGCGTAGATTTGCTGCTGCTGCTGCAGCTGCTGCTGCTATTGTTATTATTGCTGTCGCGCTTTGACCAGCGCGCATGCTGATTATGTTGCTGTTGTTGCTGCTGCTGATGCTGCTGATCATGCTGATCATGTTGATCATCTGGCAGCGGTTGCTTCACCGTATACGAATAGAAACGCCAGCGTTCAGCCAGCGCGCAATCGCTCAAAAAAGTTTCATCAAATTGCGGCATTTTACAATTGCATAACAACAACAAAAACAGCAGCAGCAGCAACAGCGACCAGCACACATAACAGGTGTTTAAACATATATATATATATAAATAAGCCTGTATATATTATGATGTCAAGCGTTACATTCGCAACACTTTATGAGCTATAAAACTGTTTTATTATTTTATCTTTTCTTTTCGCTTGTCACTTTTTTTTTTTTTTTGGCACTTTTCAAGAGCAATTGTCGCGGTTTTTTCTCGTTGTTGTTTGCCAATTAAATAAATCAGAGAATTATATATATATATATGTATTTATATATATATTTTTAGACAGACGCGCGGCAGCTGCTGTCGTCAGCGTTGTCGTTTGGAAAGCGCACTGAACTATGAAAATCCGCAAAACGGCAATCGCCAGCAGCAACAGCCACCGCCGCAGCAGCAACAGCCCGAGCCAGTCGTCAGGTCCGCTAACCAGCCATTAAGCAGCAGCCGGAGCAACAGCAACAGCAGCAGCAGCAGCAGCAACAACAAGACAGCAGCGCATCAAACGGCACTCGCTCCCAACACAACATGGCTAGAGAAGACGTAGACATAAATGAAGACTTGCTCGCACAAGAGCAACAGCAACAGCAATAACAACAACAACAACAATCACAAACATTGTCCGGCAACAACACTCACTTAACATTCACTGATAGACAACTGAAGCAGCAACAACAAATCTTCAGTTGCTCTTGGCTCTCTGTTATCATTCGATTGTCAACTCTCTCCGCCACACTCTTTCTCTCTCTATCTTCCATTCCCCCTCTCTCTCTCTCTCTCTCTCTCTTTATTTATTAACAGCAAGTATAGCCACACAGGAAATACCCTTTAAACAAACAAGTTTTTTCTCTCAGAGAAAATGTAGAAATAAATATATTCCTAATTTAACTCAGATTATGCATAACATCATAAAACAAAACTGAAATCTTTGTTCTTGATCTCATTCTACTATATACACTTTACGAGTATTGTAAAATACTGCCATAAAATACTGAAGGCCTAGTGGAACGCGCTAAAATGCTGACCTGAAAACAATCGATTAACACATATTATTCTGATGTAAAGTTTTTACCTGTGAATATAGATCTATATGTTTAAAATTTATTGTTCAAATAAAATAAAGCGAAAATGCCAGAAAAGTCACAAATTGAATATCGATTTTTATCGATTTATTATTTTTTGCTTAAGACTCAAATTGCATAGACACACTGCGCCTTATCACCTGATGCTGATCAAGATTATATAAATATATCTATATTTTAAATATATTCTGGCTTTAGTTAGAGTATTGGCTCGTCGTACACAATCCGTTGCACATTATGCATTAGCCTTCCTACACTTGACTTCAATATTATAGATTATTATTTTTGTTTTCTGTTTTTCTTTTTCTGTTCGTTGGCCCTGAGGCCCGGCTTGGAGTTTTTCTTCAATTTGCAATCGTGACTCGCCTTGAAATCATTTTGTGGAAGCTGAACACAAAAATAATAAAAGGGAAAGATGCAGAGAGCCCATAGCCCATTCAGTGCTACCCACTGAAAAAAAAAAACCTCAATTGAGATTGAAGAAAAGTGAAATTAAAAGCCGCGTAACTGCTCGTTGCTCGCTGCTCCAGTTTAATCAAGTTTATTTTTTCAGCAATTCAAGCAATGGAAATAATAAAACGAAAATATAAATATAATCGATCAAAGCAGATATCTTGAGAAATCATAAATATAGATTTTATAATATAAGCTAATTGTATAATTTATAAATTATGCCCATGTATTAAGGATAAAGATAAGTATATCTTGCTTATATATTCTATTTCTTATATCAATATGCTATTCAGAATAATATAATTGAGTGAAATTAATATTTATATTAATTAATAATCTTTTCAATTTAGGTAGTATCTATTAGCTGTGCATACAGTTGGAAGTGATTGCCATAGAGCAAAGCTATTTCCAAGGAAAATCTTTTTATATTTTCTCAAGATAAGTTATACATATTCTATTAATATATATTATTTTCACGTCAGCTTATTGATCACTTTTTTTAACACTAATTCTTGGTAAAACCCAAATTGTGAAGCTTTGCTGTAGAAAAGTTTTTCATATAATAAGAAAATATATATTACAATTTGATAAGATGTCTTGAAAATCTCGGAAAAATCTTAAAAAACAAGGGTACTAGCTGTTATATAATCCAACTGGATTAACGGTTATTGCACACGGTCAAAGTTTTATCACTTCGTTAACAAATAGAAGTAGCAAAAGTGTAACGACTTAAGTAAGTAATTAAACATCTTATCTTGTTCTTATATAGAGTATCTAAGAATTTTTTGTTATCTTATATATATATATATATTAACAGTACTCTACTACTACTGAGATCTCATTTCTAGTTACTTAAATATAAATAGATGAGGAAAATTTCATAGCCATAGGAACACAATCGATCGCCGATAAATAACCAAGTATTTATAACGAAGCACCAATAATTATAATCTAGCATTTCTACACGCATATAGCCCACAACACACAAACAAACAAACAAACAAAATTCAATTTACGACGAACATTAATCAGAAAATCAAGTTTCAAATATATACATATAAAAAATATATACATATTTATTCGTAACCAGAACCGTTTTGGCATCAATTTGAGGCATTGGAAATTGGATCAGCAACGGGTTCAACCAGTTGGGTGGCATTAAACAGGTGAGAGATTATGGATTCTTGTTTCGGCAAAAATTTGGCACACACGCACACAAATATACGCACACACGACGCTCATAATCAAGTTGCCCGACGATCATTGTAACGATAATCGTCTTCTTCTCATCGTTATTAGTGCCTCTATGCAAAATAGTTGACCAATATTTGCAAATGGCTTGCGGCTAAAGTGGACAACAGCTAACTCGACCGACTGACCGATCGATCGATCGTTCGAACTGTTCAGCTGTAACCAGTTTAGATGATGGAGATGAAGGGTGTGTGTGAGAGAGAGCAAGGGGGAAAGGGAGAGAGAGAGAGAGAGAGAGCGAGAGAGAGAGAGAGAGAGAGAGAGAGAGAGAGAGAGTGCCTTTAAAATTAAAAATAACAATGTCATCGGGGTATAAAAACAAAAGTCAACAATTTGTCTCTCTCGCAGAGATGCAGCGAGAGAGAGCGGATGAGAGAGACAGAGGCAAGAGCCCAAACACAAAGCTTCTCAGTCCAGCGGCCCCAGCTGTGGAATTTGCGGAATGCGTGCTGCTATGTATGTGAGTGTGTGTACGTGTATGTGTTAGTGTTATGTGTTATGCTTTCTAACTGGGCAACAACGCGATTCACGATCAGCAATCAGCCATAATCAACGCGATTTTCTAACAATGCGCAAAGTAGTTAAAAAATAACAATAAAAATGAGTGTTTTTCATATGCCCAACTAAGAGGTACCCTATAGTTTATGTACCTTATACTATATGTCCCTATATGCGACTAAGATATATTTAAAGTATTTTGATAGTCCATAAATTACGCTATAAAATTCCATCTCATGCAAGCTACAATTTTTTAGTCAACTCTTTGCTCGCACATTTACAATGGGCATAACGAGGAATTCACTCACATATTACATTTGACAGATTATAGCGCATATGACCCATTGCACGGCATTTTACGTGGCATAAAACGCAACTACATCAACTACATCAAATATGACATAATCTCTGTTGTTGACGCCGAAAACATAATAAAAGCAAAGACAAAGCAAAAGACAACGAAGAAGCAACGGCAACAAAACAGCACAACAAGCAAATCGTTAAAAGAAAGAGAAATAAGAGAAGACGAGGAAAAAAAACTGACACAACTTTTGACTTGGGTCGTAACAGTTCATTGATCATGACACGTTCTCATGCTGCACACACACAGACGCAGAGAGACACACACGGACACACTCACTCACACACCCACATGGCTTGGGCATGCTCATTTTTGCTTTTGTTTTTAGGGCTTAATTTGACCCTGTGCCATACAAACATACATTCAGCATGACGTCATCGCAGGTGCGGTCATCATGCAGGCATTCAATTCACTCAATTGCCACAAGCCCCTCTCCCTCCATCACTCTCACTCTCTCTCTCTCTCTCTCTCTCTCTCTTTTGCTGTCCGTCTTACACACATTCAATATAGTCATGCATACTGCATGCATTTTAAATAAATAAATATTATTAATTTAATGTGTGTGTCTCACAAACACTTATTCATACTTCGCGATTTTCGCACTTTGTGCTTGTCAGCACTTGTGCTTCTTCTTCTTTTTACGCTGACCAATGCGCGACGTCACGGCTCAAATTAAATAAAATGCCAACTAACAGTAAAAACAAGTTCAGTTCTATTAATTCTTCGTCTATTTATTTGCACTTTTTTTTTTGGGAAATTTCTTGGGATTTTTGGTTTTTTTTTTTTTTTCTTTGGTATATTTTCGAGCACTGTTTTTGAGGCTGGCGCTTTTTTCGCGACGTTTGCCGGGCAACGGTTAGATAACTTTTGAGCAATAGCGCGCCTCATAATTAATAATGCGCTATATATGAGCAGCGAAATAGCAACAATAACAACAACAATAAGAAAATGTGTGGAATAAGCAGAAGTAGAAAAGAACTCGGAACGCAAACGAAAACGAAACTACAAATTCGGAGACTAAGCCAGAGAGCCCACATAGGAGATATATATATAAAAAAAAAAAACGAAGCTAGGAGCAGGCCCAATTGCCAGTGAACGCCCGGCAAATACCCTGCAAATAGTTTGCATATATTAGGCATACAAACTGAGAGCTAACCAAAGAGCTAAAGAAAATTCAAGTTTATTGACCTTTATCCACTTTATATTATTATTTATATTCTATTTTCTATGTTTCGCCAGCCAAACAAAAATTGCTTATACCCTGCGCAAACATGAGCTGGCTATAAAGAGAGGCCTACAGAGAATTTAATGACTCGCAGAGCAAGTGTGAGCGTAAATGTGTGTGTGTGTGTGTGTGTGTGCTTGTGCGGGTGTATCTCTTGACGGGTTGCACGTCACCCACAGCAACAAAAGAGACAACGGCTATGACGTCGTCGCTCTAAGCTATGCTGTATATTACGATTGTGACCGTCATCAATTTAAACAACCAAACAAACTAAAACAAACATAGCGCAGCCTACGCCGGCTCCCCACCCACCCAGTATGCCCCACCAGCACATATCTTATCACAGGCTGCACAGTGGTGTTCGCTTGATTTGCATGAGCGCATCATTGAATACGATTCCAAAACTGTCAACATTTAGTTTATTTTTGGTGCGCTACTCTTTCTATGGCTTGGGCTCTACATAGCATCATGGCATTGATTTCCTTTCACTGAACTCTGCAGTGCTTTGAGAATTTGAAAAATACATTTTGTTTTTAGTCACAAATGGTTGTCAATAAAAATGACTAACCCAACCCAAAAAGGGAGCAGCTATTATAGAATTTTGTCCAAGCTCCCCCAAATTATCCACTCATTAGTCACAACAAATCCATCGCAAATTATCATTATCATGCTTCGCATTATCGTTGTCAGTTTCATCACTTCCGTTAGCATGTCATCATTATCATCAACATATGGATGACCCTAAACACCATAATTATTAATATCATTAAGAAGCATAAGGAGAACTCAACCAGGGGTACTATTTGTGGAGCTCCACCCTGAAGATCGATACAGTTGAACGTCCGGTTTCAAGTTGGGCCCAAAACATAAAAAGTTTTTTTTAATCGCAGCAAATGCAGGTCCACTCAGCGGTCAGAGTGACGAGCTGGTTGGTGGCATGCGTTATCCACAAATTATCATTATCATCATCACTAATATCATTAGCATCAGCATAATGATTATTTAAAGAATTATCATTACTATAAGCATCATTATGACATAATCATTTTTATATCATCATCATTGCATATAATATCAAAATATAATATTACAAATTTTAGCATTAACAACATCATCATTATACACAACGCTGTCATTAACATCATCACCATAGTCAAGACATATCTTAATCAGCATCATGTCCATGAGCATTATCATTTCTCTTATATTTATATTTATCTTAAAAATTTTAAGCACTTTTATTGTATTGTCATCATTATCAGTGTAATTAGTATTTTCATTTTCATCATCCTCATACTCGTTATTATCATTGCCTTTACTATCATCTCATACTCACTTCCCACTACTCACTACTCACTACTCACTACTCACTACTCACTACTCACTACTCACTACTCACAATTAACATCATTATTATCATCATACTCATTATTAGCATTGCCCTTGCCAGCACGCATACTCATTATTCATCTTCATCAATTTAATTCTCATCATCATCATTATCAATATCATTTCAATATATCACCAATATTGATACAAGAATGTATACTTAATATTTGATAGTATACTTCACATGCCAAAAATAAATACAGGGTATACCCATGCAGTGTCTATATTTACCTTTTGCCAAAGGGCCCAACATGTTTTTACTACAAGCCAAAGAAGAATGAAAGTTTTTTTGTTGGCTTTTTGTTGGCTTTTTGTGTTGCAAAGAAAACTTAACGCCTTGTCGACTGCCCAGAAGAAAGCCAAGCACAAAACTCAGACAATGGACACGCCAAATATATGTGCACAGATATACATATATATATATATATATATATGTATATAGTATACACATTTCAGGTATGCGAGTACATGAAAAGCGCTCAGGCACAGCGAGCTGGGCAACAGGTGAGCCAACAACAACAACAACAATTATGACATAGTTGGTTTGGTCGTCGTTTAGAGCTCGAGACATGAAATGGAAATCTATAGGAAAGCAAAAGTGCTGAATGAATGTAAGTGAAATGCATAAACTAAATGAAAAAAAAAATAAATAAATAAATAAACAAGTAACTAAACTCTAGTCGAGACTGCTCGACTAAGAGATACCCTGAATCCATTGAGCTGTAATTCCAATCATAAAAAGTTTCATTTATTCATTAATAGTAACCAACACAAGCACACACACACACACAAACATATGCATGCACGTAATATGCTCACTGCGCAGCTATGCGGCTGCAGAAGAGGCTGTGCTATGCAAACTTTATTGTTTAATAACTTTTTTTCTAGACCTATGTTCTTAATGAAATTTTCGGGGAATGATTATGACATCTAAATGTACCTATGTGCCAAATTTCAAGTCTCTAGTATTTGATATACGTGAGTTATCGTTTTTGTTAAATTGTGGGCGAAAGGGGCGTGGCATCAAAAATCCAAAAATGACAAAATGTGCGGATTCAATATAGCAATCAAACACAACTTAGTGCACGATTCTATCTTTAACGGTGTGCACGCCAGACCTCAAAAACAAAGCGATATTTTCGATAGTTATCGATAAAAAAGAAATGGGACGAGTTATCGAAAAAAAAAAATAAACTCGTACAGCGTATGGTATTATCGAGCATTTTGCTTTTTATTTGAAGTCTCTAGCTTTTGTGGTTGCAGAAATCCAGGTGTTTACACGGACGGACGGACGGACGGACGGACGGACGGACGGACGGACAGACGGACAGGGCTAGTTCAACTCAGCTCATCGAGCTGATCAAGAATATATATACTTTATGGGGTGTGGCACGCCTCCTTCTGCCTGTTACATACATTTGCACAAAAACATTATACCCTGAAATTTCCATTTTCAATGGATTCAGGGTATAAAAAGAGGTAGGAAAATAAAACAAAATAATAATAACAATAATAATAATATATGAATGCATGAAGCAAGTCAAGACAGAGGCAAGCACCTCCGCCCCTTCACACAATCAACAAGTTGACAACGAGCAGGGAAAGCGCCGTGCCATACGTGACCAAGTGAGCACCTAGTAATGCTATACATACGCACGCACACACACACACACACACACACACACGCACATACCTATTCATATAGCAGATTTCACTGGGTTCTCGATACCACAATCATTTCATGCAAATATCTCACTTCATGCTGCGTCTTTGTTTATCATTCATTCAATACTTTCGAGTGCTCAACGAATTCTTATTAAAGGAATATCTCTGATTTATTTACAGTATTCATTCTTTATTTTCTTAAGCTTTTCGCGGTATGTATGAGCAGAAAATAGCTTTAAGTAACTGGAGAATACCTTTAATCAAAATCTAAATTTATAATCCTTTTTATTCAATTTTTCAGTCTATGTATAAAATATTAGGTAACTTAAAATAATATAATAATATATGAGGTTAATGGATATTAATTCTTTTCCTTCTTTATGTATTAAGGTTTTAGGTCAATATGTGCGAAATTATGTAACTAAAAACAGTGAGGAAATATCTCTAATATTTTAGAGCAAACTAAAAATAATGAGGAATTATCCCTAATGTATTGTGTACGCTAAATATATATTCCTACTTTTTCTTATTTATATAAAGTGAGAAATTGGTTAATTAAAAATTGGTAGTCAAAAAGATGATTTTAATCATTGTGGAATATCTTTAATCCGCTAAGCTTATATTTATTCAGATTCATCAGCTAAAGCGAGAACTACACCTAATGCATTAAACAAAATGCCTCTGCAAATATTAGAATTTAAGCTAAATTTATAAAAAATAATAAAGAAATCTCCCAAATGCAAGTAATAATTCGCCGAATCGAAATCTCCAAGTTAAAGCAAATTATTTATTTAACTTTAACTGAGAGAAAGATTAAAAAGAAAAGCCAAAAGTAAAGCTCACTGGAAAATAATTACAAAGGAATAATTCTTGGAAATCAAGCATTGATTTTGGTAAAATCAAATTACCTTTAGCTGGTTAGAAGTCTCTTTAATGCGAATTTTAAAGTGTTCAATGCTTGTCAATTCGAATTTCAATTTAATTGTCTAGGCAATACCCCCGATTGCATGCAAATTGCATTCAAACACACAAAACTTAATTTGGCAAACATAAAACTATTCACATACGTATATATAAATACATATATTTGTGTATTGAATGGTCCTGCCGAATGGAAATTCTCATCAAATAAATTTCATGCGAAATGCAAACAAAATATATGTATGTGAAATACCATTTGGAAGGACATTCAATTCTGTTTTCTATGATTTACATTTGCATTTGTTCTCTTGTGCAGTTGCGCTTGGAAAATTTGAAAATGAAATCATCAAATTCATTTTTCTACCGAATTTTTACGTAACTGAATTACACTTTTACTGCTGCGTGTGATTAAACAAATTGAAAAACTTCGCTAGTACCTTTATTTCCGAGTATTCAGTGAAAGGCGTTTCCCTACACATTCTGGCAATTTACTCAAATTGATTAGTATTATGTTTATATATATATTTCATTAGAATTGCGGCTACTGCAACTTAAAATGAAATTGAAGTAACGAAATAGTTAAATTTTTGCATTTTGGGCAAAGAGTACAGTCAATGCATAAAAATGTAGTTTCAATTGAAAATGGAGCATAAAGTTTGAATGTGATGTTAAAAAAAATATTGAAAGGAAATACAGAATAAGGCGGGATATATATTCCTAGTTATATTTCTGGAAGAAATGTCTTAAAGATTGGCTCTACGGCCATAGTTGAGCTATGTACTGAGCAATTTAAGAGGAAAACCCCAAATGCAACCCATATTACACGTCTGTTGCGCCATATATGCTCGCTCTCTCCATCTGCCCTCCATATATATATCAACATGAGCTGGAATACTTGAAGCATTCAGGGTATCTTTAAGTCGCGCACTCCCAGCGAGAGCACTCTCACTCTTACTTCAGCATAACGTAAAACTCTATTATATTTCATTTGGAACTACGGCTATAACTCAATTATGGATCGAGCAAGCCATGGAAGATGCGAAAAGAATTGATTCGTTGTTCGCTTTGGTACCTGGCCTATACACTATTTTTAACCTAACGTGTCTGGTCAGATGGCTTTGTTGTTGCTTTTAAATGGTTTGTCATTGTTGATTGTCAGCAGCTTTTGCACTTTGCCATCATCAATATTTGCCAAAAAGTCGAATGAATGAGTGCGTTGTGAGTGAGTAATGCTGTGAGTGACAAACACAGCCAAATGATTTGTCAAAATCATTGATAACACAATATACTAGTTATATACATAAATATTTATGAGACTGGCCAAGCCAATAGGCGCTTTCTAAAGCACAGTGAAAGCAGCGAATATTATCGATAATCGAACTGTTACATTTTCTTATTGAGAATCAAACAAAACTTGCCCACAGATATATCTGATCTATGAATATATAATACGGAATAAATTTGAGTAGTTTCATTTGCCTTCAATTCACTTTGCTATCGTTATCGAAAGTAAAATGTAGATTTCTATAACCAAAAAAAAAAAAAAAAATTCAATACTTTATTTCATGCAGAATTTGCCTATAATTTTTCAAAATCATTTCTTTTAGCTGGAACTTTCTCTCATATCGATAACAAACCGCACAAGCACAAACACATACACAATTACCAATTGGCAATTGTTATAAATTTTTATTGAGACAGCATCCGGTTCCACTTCCAGCCGATTGAGCCGATTATCAGAAAAGTTAGCCCTGCTCATTCAGCTGTGAGTGCAAACCAAATTGATCAATTGAGCGAGTCCGCCCTAAGCCCCACCCACTTGTGACAATTCCGATAGAAAATACTTATGGAATGCTCGTACGTTATAATTTTGAGAATTGTGCTAGTCTGTATATGGATATATATATATATATATATATATATATATATATATATATAAATATATAATTAATTCAATCATTATATGAAAATTTGCAAAGCAACAAAAAGTAATTAATATATTTAAAACTTAATGTGAAAAATTCGATAACTGACTTTCTTATACCTTTAATCTTAAGAATCATGTAATATTATATATTATATATCATAAAGAACTTTAGTTTCAGCGGATCGATAACAATTATTTTTTAGCTCATCATATTATGCCAACCACCGCTTAAGCCTTATTTTCTAGTTAATTAATAATTAATCAATTAACATTAAATGCAATTTTGCGTCTATCGTGAGCAATCAATACATTCTTATCTGTGGGCACAGTTATCGATCCGCAGCTGTCAAGGTCAACTTTATTCCAACTTATCAATTAACGCCCACACACACGCACGCACGCACGCACGCGCGCGCACGCACATTTCTTCATTTCTTGATACGTACGCATGCTGGCAGTTCCGTTAGCTTGCTGCTCGTGTGCTGCCTCCGTCTCTGGCGATGCATCATCGGCGCTGGCCGCGCGATTGAACAGCCGCGGCTTACGCCTCTGAAAGCGCAAGTGCAGCTCGGTGTTTAGAACGCGCATCGCGCACGATCCAAATGTAATTTGTTCTCGTTATTTGATTTTGTATTTTTTGTATTTCAGCAAATTGCACTTTGCAACACTGGAGAGATGTGAACGATTTGCAATCGATTATCCAAAAACTAATTCACTTTGCCACCATTGCCAAACAGAATAAAAACAAAAAGAATTGATCAACGAGACAAAAAAGAAGCGAACGCAATTAATGTCACATTTGAGGATCAGCGCACCGGGTGTCCCCCTATCGCCCCCCTAGCTACAACAATCGAGTGATATCATCACGGGGCGAGGTTGAGTGCGCGTTTACTTTATTTGAATTTTCTACAGATATTTTTTTGTAGTTTGTAAATATTTCGCGCGAGTCTAACTGAATTGACTTGCCTTGACTTGACTTGACTGACTGTCTGTCTGTCTGTTTACTAACTGAGCAGCGGCGGAGCTCTGCGAGCGTGTTGAGTGAGCGTCAGCCAACGCCGCCGTAGCCGCAGCCGCAGTTGCTGGCGCTGCCGCTTTTTACAATCTAATCGCGCGGCCAATGGGCGGCCATACGGCCCGCTGAGCAGCAACAACAACAACAGCAGCAACATTTGCACTTTCAATGAACTGCTCTCTTTTGCCCTAGTGTATGTGTGTGTGTGTGTAAATGATGCGACGCTTTGTTGTCTTTACTGCAGTAGCTGCTGTTGATATGCCTGCTCTCTCTATACCCTATACCGATAAATATATATAAGGTACACATATCAAGAGCACATAAACAAATAGAAGCTCTATGGCTCAACTGTCCGGGCAAGGCTTTAAAGTTATACTTTGCAACACTAGAAGTTTGCACTTATTCCTCATTTTATTTTGTTTAGATTTTCATTTCTTTTGAAATCTTTTCATTTGTATGTTTATTGATAGCTGAATGAAACATTATATTTTGCTCAAGATCAAGTTACGCCTTTGCCTAACACCAAACACTCACAAATCAATACTTACAAAAAAAAAATGGTTTAAAACTCAGTTTTTGAAATCGAATCTAAGCAAAAAGTTGAAGCTATTTTTAGCACTATTTAACACTGGCGAGCAGCGTATTGAGCTGCTCTTAACATTTTGCTGACTCAATGTTGTTGCTGCTGTCATTGTCGCCTCATTATCAAACAGAGTTCTTATCAAATCAAAAAAAAAAGGAAAAGAAAGTAATGGTAATAAAAAAATTAAAGTAAACTACTTACTTTTTGCAAGCCGCGCACTGCGACGGCTGCTAACGTCTGAGACTTTGCACGGACAACAAACAATAAAAAGGGCGAAATGCGCGCAAAAACTGACTCGGCCAAAAAGCTCGAAGGCCGAAAGTCGAAAGCCCAAAAGTACGAAAGCTTACTTACAGTTAACTTACCCAGGCAAAAGGCAACAAACCCTGCAGGGGAGGTTTGGATCTGTTCCCTATGTATGTGTGCCCCTCTGTATGTGTGTGTGTGTGTGTGTTTATAAGATGTTGCTTATCTATCGATAACTTTGTGACTTGATTAATGGTAATTGCTGGTAGAGTTGAAAAGCTTTTTTGTTTCTATTTTCAGCGTATGCTAGGCTAGGCTGGAAGGAGGCGGACGACGGTCCGTTTGCTATCAACAATTGGCTTTTTATTTTGTTCTTTCAATTTTTTTTTTTTTTTAAGCTACAGCCAGAATATCCCTAATGACCTTGGACATTTTGGACTGGTGGTGTATGGGTGGCTTGTCCTATCGCGCTTTTATCACTTAACTGATAAGCTTTTGATATAACATTAAAGCATGTAAATTTGTTTGCCGTAGCTGCTCGCAATTTGTGTAAATAATCTGGCAACATTAGCTGGGCAGCTGTGCGTGACCTTCAACTCATACCGGGCGAAGTAACATTGCCGGCTCATTGAATATTTGCATTAGAGATGAGCGCGGGCTGCCGTTGGCCCTTCACGTGCACACATCATATGTATGTACACAATAGATACGTATGTATGTGTTTTAATAAATACATGTGTGTATTTATGCAAAACATTATTTTTAATTCATTTTCATGTATATACATACATATATATCTTTACCCGTTGTGCTTTATTTTCAAGATAAATTAAGCAATAACTTTTTTAACTATCTACATTTAATTTTCATCTAGTTAATATGTGTCTAAAATATTTGTAACATTTGAGCTTAATTTCGTAAACTTATTTTCGTGTCACGCACATTGCATATGGCTGCCCATCTCCAATTCGAACTTCCAATTGGGCGTAATTGACCCAGGTCAAAACTTGCCAAACAATTAACTGGTAAACTGTTTTGGTTTGCGCAATTACCTAACGGTTTTACAAACTCACCGTCAGTTGAAAAAGCTCCAACTCTTTAGCCACAAATAGAAATGTACCATTCACATGCAGTTGCATTTGCAATTGCAACTTGATTCGCAGAAGCGAGTTCTCTAATATCCTTCCAGTGAATTCGAATGGGCAACCAAACGCGCGTCATAGAAAGGCAAGTGCACAGAAGGCACGAGTGAGATAGAGAGAGAAAAAATGGAAGTATTAAAATAAAATGCAGCCTAAGGAGCTGTTGGAGATGGGCGGCGGCGGTGTCGTCACAAACCAACAGGCGGCTTCTGCTGGGCGTGTTCCGTTGCACATATATACATATGCATATATATATGTATATAAATATATATATGTGTATATATATTGTGTATGTGCGTCTGTACATATACAATCACACGCACCTACAAATGCGGATGCACGCACACAGCCATATTTTGTGGGCTACTTCAGTTTTAACACTTTGCGTAGCGAAGGCACTAAAAATAGACTTGTTGATAAACCAACGGCATAAACCGAATGCACATTTTGGGCCAACGAAGACGTCAATGTGTGCGTGCTTGTATGCGTGTGGGTGGGCAAAATCAAAGGGAATTAAGAAACAGGATTTTAGCTTTTGTCTAACTGTTCATGTTGTTGTTATTGTGTGTGCTTATTGTTAATCATTTGCAGGAATTAACGAGCTCTGCAGCATGCACACATACGCATATACATGTATACACACATATGCTAATGATGCCGCCGGGTTATGTGTATATACATATTATACACAACATTTAATAAAAAATACTTTATCTGTTATTGTAGGTGTTGGGTTGGGAATAACAAAATTTTAAGGCAACAATTAATGTTTCCTTATCTAGTTATTTTTATTAGCTCACCTATTTTTTGTAAGAGGCTCATTTTGTTTTCCTTAGCTGTTGACAGCATTGATATTGTTTTGTGTTTTTTTGGTGCCGCTTCTGCTGCTGCTCCTGGTACTGGGGCTGTCCAGCGGCGCGCCGTGTCGTTGCCTTCTGCAGCCGCACACCGAAATTATACGCATACGCACACATACACATACGCAGAATTACAAACACATATACACTTGGCACACACGCACACCCGCAAAGCACAAGCGCTCGCGTCTTACGTTACTTTCACGTTATCACAATGCGTAATTGCGCTGGTACGCATTTAGGTTGTACATTAACTTTGACATTGCAATGCAATCAACTTAATTCAACTTCATTTAATAAATAACAAAAAAAAAATAATACAGTTTGCTGCAGCAGTTAGAGCAGCAAAGCAATCGATGGCACTATCGTTACGTTACTATCGATACATAGTTGCCAGGGCATCTGAGTCTTGATAAAGCTGCAGCCCTGTTGAGAAGGGCGCTTATTAATCTCATGTTTACATTTATCGCCGTGGAGACATTTATGTCCTGTACCTGTATGGTCACACTATAGAACAGAATTTTAGTATGTAGCTTAATAAAGAATGTAGAACTATACGCTAAAACTATTTGGATTTTATTGTTTAGTTTTCAAACCTGAAGAACCTTTTTGTGAGAAATAGGCATTAAACAGTAGGTATGAATATCTGTCACTTATCGTTACAAATTATCGATGAGTCTGAAACTATAATTGTAAAGAGTGGAACAAATTTAAAAGTAAAAATGTTCAATTTTATAAGCAAAATCTTCATTCTTTACGCTTTGATAAGAAACATTACATTCAAACATTGCATTTAACTTTTTAATAAAAAATTATTTCGCGCCAGCCTTTCTCGTGTCACGACTTCATGTGAGAGCTCACCACTTGCGAATCGGTAATCGAGAAGAAGTCGATATATCGATGCATATAATAAAAATAACATCGACTCATCGATGTCTGTGTTAAACAGCGGGCAATACAGCACCGAAAAAAGCCGATGCAACATTTTTTATACAAAAATTAAATGAAATTGTGCAGTTGCGGAATATTGGTCAAAAATATTGGGCGTGCCAAAAATAACTGTGAGTGTAAAAGTGTTTAATGTGCTGTGATTTATTTAGTTATTGCAATTGAAATTGCATTGTTCAATTATTGTCCACCCTGCGTAAGTGTCTGTGTGTGCAACATTTCAATTTTTGCATGTTTCCTGTATGTGTGCGTGTGTGCGAGTATGGCTGTGTGAGTGTACGTGTTCGTGTGTATGAATCGGGTGCAAAACTGCTCCTTTGTTTGCCCAGAACGCAGCGTCGGCTGCGCTGTTCTTGTTCCTCCTTCTTGTTTTTGTAGTTGTAGTATCGCTGCTCGCGGCGCCAGTGCTAAAAAGGGTGTGTGCCGGCTGAGCACAACAACAACAAACAAGCCAGTGGAAAACCAGAAGCATCGGCTCCTTTTACATCCACATCCGTTTTGTGTTTTCTTTTTTTTTTTTTTTGTGCAGTGCATAAACAACGCCTAATTAATTGCACGCACTTGGCTTAGCATACAAAAAAAGAAAATAGTAACAAGCATTGAGTGCATGACAAACGCAGTAAGAAAAATGTCAATAAATGCATATTCAACAACAAACACGTAACTGAACCACCACCAGGAGCTTTACACCCCTCCCGCCTGCTCTCAATCCAGCTTACTATCTTGCTCTCTCCCTCTAACTGCATGTGTTATGTGTAGTGGTTGGAAGCAGCAAGAAAGGAAGAAGAAAAAAACAGTAAAACAGTAGCTCAAAGCGTTGCCGGCTTACCGGTGCCGGTGTTGCCACCCACCCCCAACAAAGTTTCTTATGGTTGCACCCGCGCACGTACACAATCACCTACACACACTCACACCCTGTGTAGCCATTAAGAGAGACCCCCAGACGCACACACACACACACACACACGAACGCAGCTTCGCGCTGTCGCGCTCACTCGTTAGCACTCTCTCTCGCAACTGCAGCACGGATGCTGCTGTTAATGTTGTCTCCCGCTGTCTGCTGCTGCTGCTCATGTTGCTGCTCTCCTGCAGGTTGCAATGCTCTGTGCACTTGTTTCTGCTTCATTTTCAATTCCCTTTTTCTCCAATGTCCGTTGCCATCGCCGTTGCTGCCACCCAACTTCCGCTCAGTTGCGCGCAGTTTTCTTTTTCTATATTTTTCTAAATCACTTGACCCGATTACCTGGTGGCTGCACCACCACCACCACCACCAACAGCAGCAGCCAGCCAGTCCAGCAGGCTGGCAACGTCAACAGCCAATGATGGTCATTTGTTTTGCCGCTTTCTAACGAACCAGTTGAATTTGCGCACGCGTCGTCAAGTGAGCGCAACTGTGTCTCTTCTTCTGTTACTTCTTCTTCTCGTTGTCGTCGTCGTTATTGTTGTTGTTGCTGTTGCTGCTGCTGCTGCTGCTGCTGCGTTTGTCAATACATTTAGCTCCAGTTGCCGTCTGCCTGTTATTGTTGATGTTGTTATACACTGCTAGCCGCTGGCTGCACTTGAAATTAACCGCTAGTTGCGGCTCTGTGCAAATACACACACAACAAAAAGTGGAAGAAAAAAAAAACAAAAGTTTGAAATAAGCTATAAAAAAAAGACCGAATTCAATTTGAATACTAGAAAAAGGTGCTCGATCAACTATTTGGGGGCACTTGCTCAGATTTAAGCCGCAAACTTCATTGCATTTTGCACTTGCAGTTCCATTGCCATGTGTGTGTGTGTGTGTGTGTGTGATAAATGCTCAAAGAAAGTTAAACTGTCTCGCCTTTAGAGTGGACCAAAATTAAGAAAAAAAATTAAAAAAAAATAAAAATAAAAAATTTGTAAATTAGTGTAATTTTAAAAATTCTGATATAAATATATAATATATAAATATTTATATATATTCAGTGTTTAGCAAATAAGATCCGCATTTCAAACATTTAGCAAGGTTCACCTTAAAATGTTTTTTTTTTTTTTTTTCCTGTATTTGTTATGTTTGTTGCTCTCTACAAAGAAGCTTTGCAAATATAATTTGTTTTTTAAATTAGACTAAATTAAGTGTTTAATATAAGTAGGATGAATTGTAATTGTGAGATAATTTTGCAATTAAAATCTTGAAAGCTTATAATAGAGCAATAAATATTATTAATATTATTATAAATAATTGCACAAAGAGTTAAAAGAAATTTGCGTGTATATATATACAAATATATATATATATAAATATATATATATAAAATATATATATATATATATATATAAAATATATATTTTAAAGAATTTGGATCATATCTGTTCAACAATCATCGCAAAGACATGAATCATGCGCAAGTTTTAAATGTGTTCTTGTTAAAGTTCTGTCTTTAATTTAAATGTTTCGTATGAATCATGTTTTAACTATGATTGCTGAAAGACGATTAGTGTGCAGAAGTTGGAGAATCAGAATTTAAGTGGAACTAAAAACAGATTGAGATTATTTAGTGTACTTAACGAAATGAAGGTATGGGGTAAACTGATCCATGGATATATATATATATATATGTCGCCGGTCTCTATTATTAATGAGGCGTGGCATTTGTTTATAAAAGGCGCTTACAAGTGGCCAACACCTAGATTAGCACAATTTGTATGCATGGAAAGCTTAAGCGGAAAAAGGACAAGGCATGCATACACACACACACACATGCACACTCATATATATATATATATATATATGTGCCTTTGTGTATGCTTTAAGCCTATCCGGCATCTTTGTGCCAATCGGCATTTGGCATTCTCCTCGCATCGCAGACGCAAACGCAATTGTTGCTGCTGCTTTTTTTTTTTTTTTTTTTTTTTGTGCTTTCTCTTTTCATGCGATAAACAAGACGCACACTCACACACACAGACACTAGCATATATGTGTATATGCGAACACTTAGAGTGTGCAAGTCCTCAATAATTATAGCCAAGTGCAGCAGCAGCCACAACAACAACACTAGCAGACAGACGATTCCAAGTCCAAGTCCATGTTGTCCATTTCCATTTTTCCATTCTTGCCGCACTTCAAGTTTCTGTGTATGGGTTGCTCATCTGACATGCTGTGAGTAATGCGACTCAAGTGTGGGCGTGCCAGGCAGTCATCAGGCAGCAACATCATATCACACAACAGCTTATCAATTGATATGTGTGTGCGTCCGTTTGTGCGTTACTGCCGGACTTTGATCAAAAAAAAAAAAAAAAAAAAAAAAAAAAATAGCAGCCAGTTTGTTTGGCTTGAAAGAACTCTAAATTCTCTTTGCTTTGGCCTGAAAACTACAAATTATTTGATTTGCATGCCGTCAGCGCGCGCGCGCTAAGTGAAATTTTATGTTTATGTTTGTTTTTTTTTTTTTCGCAAACAATTAGAGGAGAAACTTACTTTATTCTTTATTGTTTGTGCTTGTAATTACAATTGTATTTGTACACATAAATAATATTAAAACTAAACTCCTTGCACCAACAGGATGATTCATGTTTGATTGGGCGCAGGCGAGAACTTAACTTAGCAATAATCATAATTAAAATTAATTAATTATAGAATTTCATTTTTGTAATTTTAGCCGTGCGTACCGCAACCGAACAAATAAATAAATAGCAATTACAACAGAAAGTATTCAATTGCAAACAAGAGAAATAAAATTCACATACATATATAAAAAAAAAAAAAGAAAAAGAAAAATAAAAAACAAAAACGAACAAATTGCGCGGAACTCGTCTTCTCGAATTGGTAAAGTGAGACATCGCTAACGGTAGCAGCGTTTCCAGCAGACCAACTGCAATCGACACACACACGCACGCACGCATACCTGCAACACACACACTTACACATACACACAGAATGGCCTGGCGCTTTAAGGCTTCCAAGTATAAAAATGCCGCGCCCATTGTCCCAAAAGCGGAGGCTTGCGTACGCGAAATTTGCGTGGGCAGCTATCAAACGTATGGCAATAATATTGCCGCATCCGCTGCCTTCATGGCCTTCAATTGGGAGCATACTGGCTCCAGTGTCGCTGTCCTGCCGCTCGATGATTGCGGACGTAAAAACAAGACAATGCCATTGCTACACGGCCATACGGACACAGTGACAGATTTGAAATTCTCGCCATTTCACGACGGGCTCTTGGCAACAGCATCGCAGGATTGTCTGGTGAGCCTGGAGGAGCTCTAAAGCTTACGTAAAATAACTAATTATATGTATGTTCAATTGTAGGTCAAAATCTGGCACATACCCGAAAAAGGACTCGAACAATCGCTTTCTGATCCGGAGGCTGTATTCTCACATAAGCAGCGTCGCGTGGAGACCGTCGGCTTTCATCCAACAGCCGATGGTCTCATGTATTCTACAGCAGCTGGCTGTGTCGCGCTCTTCGATATTGCTGCCCAAAAGGAAATCTTCTGTGAGTAACGCTAGACTTTAGCATTTCAATCTCAGCTGAAACTAAATTGCATTCGTCTCATGCAGCTAACAATGAACATCCGGAGGTAATTCAATCGGCCAGCTGGCGAGAGGATGGCACCGTCTTGGCCACTAGCTGCAAGGATAAGTGTGTGCGCATCTTTGATCCACGTGCCGCCGGCTCGCCCATACAAATGTTGGCTGAATCGCATCAAAGCATTAAGGACTCGCGCGTCGTCTGGCTGGGCAATCAGTCGCGCATCCTGACCACCGGCTTCGATGCGGCCCGTTTGCGTCAAGTGATCATCCGTGATATACGCAACTTTAATACGCCCGAAAAGACTCTGGAGTTGGATTGCTCGACGGGCATATTGATGCCGCTGTTCGATCCCGATACGAATATGCTATTCCTGGCTGGCAAGGGTGATACGACCATTAATTATTTGGAGATCACAGACAAGGATCCCTATCTAATCGAAGGACTCCGGCATACCGGTGAACAAACCAAAGGCGCCTGCCTCGTACCCAAGCGTGCCCTCAAAGTGATGGAGGCTGAGGTCAATCGTGTGCTTCAGCTGACCTCCAACATGGTCATACCCATTATGTACCAGGTGCCACGCAAGGTAAGACACAAAAATATTTATACAAATACGATTTATTTATACGTTTATTTAATTTTTTAGACTTATCGCGATTTTCATGCTGATTTATATCCTGAGACAACGGGCTATAAGACGGAACTAGTTGCCAGCGAGTGGCTAAATGGCACCAATCAGGCCGTGTCCAAAATGAATTTGGATCCAGCGAAACGCGAGCACGGCGATGAGCCCATTATCGTAAGTACTTAAGCGTATGGAACAGCCATAGAGTTTAAGCATGTGATAAGATTGTGATACAAATATGACAGTAATTAATTTCAATATTTTAAAACCTAAGTCATTGAGTATTAAATGTTAAAATTAATTCATGTTAAAAGATAAATTTATCTGAGAATTTGTATATATATATAAATACATATATAAATATGTAAGTAATATAGAAGTCACCTCAGTATGAATTTAGACTTGGAGCTTAGCCTTCGCATACTCATAAATATATATCAGCTAACTTAGTTTAGCTTATGTGGATTCTATGTGGAACTTGAGCAGAATTTTAGAATAACATATATACAATATATATATATACGCATAGATACATCGCGGCAATTTGAGCGATTTCGTTAAAAATCTTGAGAACCAGAAGGCCAAGGGTAAGAGTCAAAGCCAAAAGCCCGCTACCACATCGGCGGCCAAGCGCAATGACAACGAGCACTTTGTGATGCTGCGCAAATGCAACAACGGCGAGGAGAAGAATGGCAATGGGAATGGCAGCGACTGCCATGAGAAGCGTTTGCCTCAAGCCAAAATGCAGCCCAAGGACGATTGCAGTCTGAACCAAAGCGAACTAATACGCAAATTTGAAGCCAAATACAAGACGGACTCTGAGAAGGATCAGCAGGCACATCATTTGGATGAGAAGGACTCACCCACTGAGCACTCGACTGGCAGCAGTGAGGAGGCTTCCTCATCGGCGGCTCTGGACACCAATTCGCCAAGTGGCAGCCACTCGCCACCGAAGCCGATGCCACGCACCTCGCGCAACAATTCGCTGCCAGAGGCAACAACGTCTGGCAGCGGCGGCGACTCAGCGGGCGAGAGCAACACCCCGCGACCACGGCCACGCACAACTGCAGCAGCCGCCTACAAGGTGCCGCCTACAGTGAAACCTTTTCAACGTTTTTTTTTTTTAATTAGTAATGTTTTTTTTAAAGGTGCATTTTTTTGTTTTTAGCATTCCATAAAATTGTTATTTTTGTTGTTTTTCACAATTTCAAAAAGAAGAAATATTTTTTATTTATTATATATAATTTTAATTATATATATGTTTTTAGTTTTTAGCATTAAATTGAATTATTTTTGTTGTTCCATTTCACAATTTCAATTATTTATTTTTTTTCTATTTTTTCTTAATTAATTAATTGTTTGTAATTTTAATTTAATAATTTTTTTTTTAGTTTTTAGCATTTTATTGAAGTGTAATTTTCAGTGTTCCATTTCACAATTTCAAAATATTGTTTCTATTTTATTAGAATTTATTATTACATATAATTTTAATTTAATATCTATTTTTTTTTTTTTTTTTTTTGGTTTTGCCATAATTTCTTGCATTGATTTGTAGGTATTTCATTCCACTATTCGACTTGTGTTTTATATTCGATTATTTATATATTTGCTTTATTTTGAACTTGAATTTTGTCCGTTTCACAGCCACGCCTTGGCCCGAAGCCGTTCTCCAGCAACACCGGCGACGTTTCGTTTGACAAGGTGTTTGCCGTGCCCGTTGCGCCGGGCTCCCATGAAAATATATCAACGGTTGGACAGGATAACTTTGGTGATGCGCCAGCGGGTGGCAGCAAGCCCGATCTCATTGTGGAAATTGAAATTCAAAGTAAGTGGACGACGAACGAGCAGCGGCTGATGTGTAATGCTAACAATGCACTTTATTATCTCTGTCTCCGTTTAGAGAACGAACCAAATGTGGCCGGCAATGCCAATGGCAATGGAAATGGCGTGCAAAAGTCACTAACAACATCGGAGCGACGCAAGGTAAATTACGAATATATATATAATATAAATGTATACATATATATTGTTGGAATAGCCCTATATGCTTGCGGCCGCACTTGACTAATCTTTTCAACTCTTAACCTCTCTTACATGCCTGTGCCAAAATTTGTTTCTACTCTCGTTTATTCTTTTGCATAAACAAACTCTTGTAACCAAACAAAAAAACACACACATGTAACATGCTAACTAACCACCCAAACTACTCCCGAATCTGTGTTACTTTCCACTACTTGTCTACCTAAATCCGAACTGCAACAACAACAACAACCACCTACAACTACAACAACTTTAGTCCTCGGCTGACGATGATGAATCATCCGATAAGGTCTGCAAAAGGATTTCTTGAATTGAAACCGAATATTTCAGATTTGCTCACGCCTCAATTTCTTTTTTTTTTTTTTAACAATTTGTATTTAGATATTCGAACAGAACTCAGAGTCGTCGGAGAACTCAACGGAGGGCGAGGATCGCACCGATGCCGATTTGCGGCGCTTTTCAGCGGTGCGCAGCAGCATTGCCGAGCGACGTCGCGTCTACGAGAGTCGTTCCAAAAGCCAAGTGGATGAGAAGGCGCAATCCCCAGTGCCGCTGTAAGTGGCTATCGATATTCAAATACAAATTGAAATTAAATTTTGTATTTCTTTTTCGTTGCCATTAGTCGCCGCGAGAGCTCCAAGGTAGAGCCGCTGAAGCCCAGCCAGCAGCTGGGAGGCAATAGCAACGTTATATCAGCGAGCGGCATTGATAGCAAACGCATCTCGGTGCCGGAGGGCAAGCTGCTGGAGGAACATCGCGGACAGCGCGGCAATGGCGCTGGTCTCAAGAAATCCGCCACGGAGGCGGCATTTAGTGCTGCCTCCACAAAGCGCACCTCCACCGTCTTTGGCAAGGTGTCCAAGTTTCGTCACTTGAAGGGCACGCCCGGCCACAAATCCACGCATATTGAGAATTTGCGCAATTTGAGCCGTCAGATACCGGGCGAATGCAATGGCTTCCATGCCAACCATGAACGGGTTGCGGTACCGCTCGCCGGACCAGGCGGCAAAATTGCCATATTCGAGCTGAGTCGTCCTGGCCGTTTGCCGGACGGTGTCATCCCATCGCTGGTGAATGGCAGCAATATAATGGACTTCCAATGGGATCCATTCAATGCCCAGCGTCTGGCAGTTGCCTGCGACGATGGCATTGTGAAGTTGTGGCACATCGAGGCAGGTGGCCTGAATGAGCCAACGAATGTGCCGCAAGGCGAGTTGACGGCACATTTGGATAAAATCTATTTCATACGCTTTCATCCGCTGGCCGCTGATGTGCTGCTGACAGCCAGCTATGATATGACCATCAAGCTGTGGGATTTGCGCACCATGTCCGAAAAGTGTGCCCTCACTGGTCACACAGATCAGATATTTGACTTTGCCTGGAGCCCGTGCGGCAAGCTGGGCGCCAGCGTTTGCAAAGATGGCAAAATACGCGTTTACAATCCACGCAAATCCGAGACACCAATACGCGAGGGCAACGGGCCGGTGGGCACACGCGGTGCTCGCATCACCTGGGCACTCGAGGGGCATTACATAGTGTGCACTGGATTCGATAAGTGCGTTAAGCCTTAGCTATTCATGGTTATATCTTAACAAATTGTCTATATTATTACAGGGTATCGGAGCGTCAGATAAGCGTGTATAATGCACAAAAATTGAGCGCACCGCTAAATACGGCCAGTTTGGATGTGTCGCCGTCAATACTCATACCATATTATGATGAGGATAGCTCCACGTTGTTCGTTACCGGCAAAGGTGATTCGACCATCTATTGCTATGAGATAACCGATGAGGAGCCATACATATGCCCGCTGTCGCATCACCGCTGCTCCTCGCTGCACCAGGGGCTCAGTTTCCTTACCAAGAACCATTGCGATGTGGCCAGCGTGGAGTTCTCCAAGGCTTACAGGCTGACAAACACAACCATTGAACCGCTCAGCTTTACTGTGCCACGCATCAAGGTACCAATACGAACCAAAAGAATATTTAGATTTAGTTTTATTTTATTTATTTTTTAGATTTATATTTTAATTTATATGTATGTAATTTATCTTATTTATCTTCCATATTTTATATTCAATTTTCTGATTTTTGTTTTGCAGAGTGAACTGTTTCAGGATGATTTGTTTCCACCCACGCGCATCACATGGAGCGCCACGCTTTCTGCTGAGGATTGGTTTGCCTGCAACGACAAGAGCGCATCCAAAGTTAGCCTCAAGCCCGAGGGCATGGATACACGTAAGTGACTGAGCTCTCTCTCTCTCTCTCTCTCTCTTTCAGTTACACTCATGCACTTTTCTTCACTATTTTCAGTGTCATCCATACAGCAAGTGCCAGCGCCAGTTAAGAAACCGGAGCACGCGCAGTTCGGTAACAAGTCGGAATATGAGACCAACAAGCAACAGGAGGTGAGTTTGATCTCTCGCTCACTCTATATATTTTATATTATTTGCCTTTGTTAATTTGCAGATTCAAAAGTCGGTGAGCGCGCGCATGGAGTACAACACAAAGTTGGAACAGGATGACATGGAGGGTGTCGATGAGAACGAGTGGCAAGAGTAGCCTCTTCGCATTGCATAAGCTATATTATTAAATATACACTCATAGATAAGTTCGACGCGTATATATGCATACAGGATGCATAATTATACGTATATATATATATATATATATATCTATATATATATACATATACATTGACACATATACACACACACACAGACACCTTCACATACAGGTCCCGGCCAGGATTACAAGTCTAGGCAATTCGTGAGCTTCGCTTCTGTTTCTAACTTATTTTTGATTAACTGATCGGTGCTGTTAGAATTTAGAGGGAGAGAGAGAGGGAAGGAAATAGATAAAAAGCGAAAGATATATATATATATATACACTTATTGTATGCACTGCTAACTGGTTGTGTGCCAATAAACCCGCAGTTACCCTCTACCCGTTGATATATACCCAACTGCAGTTGCTCAATCAAATTGCCAAATTACAAATGTTAAGGCAGATGATTCACTTTATGTTTGTTTATTTTTTGTATACTTTATTTGTTTTTAAATAATCGTATTGTTTTCCTTGTGTATGTATGCATATATTTTTACATATATGTATGTGTGTATTTTTTTTTTTTTTTTTGTTTATTTAGGTAGTTAGTCGAAATTAGTTAAGCGTATTTTACATATACACATTTTTATATATATATATATATTTTATTTTTACAATTATGACTTTCTATAGACTTTCGATTCGTATATATTTATATATATCTATATATATATATATATATATATAAAATATATATATTTCTATACGTGTATAAGCTTGTGGCCATATATACTGTTGATAATGATAAAGTAGGGGACAACGAGGCGAAAGTTAGTGACAAGATTATATAGTACATGATCTACATGTATATTTTTTAGAGTATTCTTTTTTACCTCTCAGTTTATTTCAAGTGTGCTTTCTATATATTGCTGCAGAGATATATGTAATTGAATTTTTAAATACATATATTTCAATATCAATATATTTTTGTTAGTAAATTGCTTGCGTTAATTCTCTCTCGCTTTGGCTTATGGAAAGCAGCTCAGCCGGGCCTAACACATACACACACACATATATATATATATATATATACACACATATATATTATACACACACACTAAAAACTACACCTTCTTTACATTATGTATTTTAGAGCATATTTAGAGGACATTTGAAACAATTCGCTTTTTTGTCAGACAATTTTTTCCAAGTTTTTTTGATACCCTGTACCCAAGGAGTACGAGCAAAAGAATGCGTGGCTAACGCCATGAATATATATATATATATATATATATATATATATATATATATATATATATATATATATATATATATATATATATATATATATATATATATATGCCAGATCAATCAAGCTGTGTCTGATAGTCCGTCTGTATGGTGTATGAATCGAAATTATTATATTTGATATGTATGATGTATAAAATATGATACATTATAGATATAGATGGATGCCACGTAAGACTCTTCCAGTTCGTACATCCCGAATCAAGCTCAAAAAGATACAGCCACTTTAACTTTTGCATAATTGAAACAGCAGCTCTGTTCGGGGTTCAGGGTATCGTCTAGTCGGTCACTGCCGACTAAAGCAGTCTCACTCGTCTGTTAATGGATTGAATTCTTCTAGTCTTCCGCTTGTGCGATAGTTAATCATGACCATGACACACACAAGCAAATCGTACTCACATAGAGCTAGCAGAAGAAGAAGATGATAATGGAGAAGAAGAAGAATATTTAGTCTGTACTAAACACTCATACGTTTAATGCGTAAGCCAATCAAGCGAGTATTTTGTTAACTTACCACACATAAAAGCTAAGCGTAAAATGATCAATAAATCAGTAAACAAGAAGAAGAAGAAGAAGAAAGAAAACAAGAAACAAACAAATGAAAACAAATCAAATATGTAACGCCAGATCAAAAGACAAATCTATTGATAAAATGAACAACAATTCCAAAACTGTTTAACGAAAAGACTTGAAATCGCATCGTTGCCATTAAATGAAAAATATATACAAAATTTGTTTTGTAATGCAAACAATAGAAAAGCGAGCAAAAGACTCCAATAAGACTAAATATATATATATATATGTGTGTAGACATACATATATTGCATTTGTATTTTGGCAATAGATAACATATATATATATATATATATATATATATATATATATATATATATATATATATATATATATATATATAAACCTTAAAGTATATATATATTTTGTATACAATAGAAACAAAAACTTTTGCGACTGATTGACCAACAACAACAAAAAAAATACTATATTCTCATAACATAGCGCTGGCTTAGAGTCAACAACAATAATAATAATAACAACAGCAACAAAAAACATTCAATTTAATGTTGCATTTATACACAAAAAAAAAAAAAACAAATTCCAAAACTATATTCCAACTTCATATACAATTGTTCGACTTCTACTCTCTTTCTTTCTGGTATATATATATATATATTCAAATTATGATCTTACAAATATAGAAACCTTTTTTATTCTTCAACATTTCAATATTTAATATATTTGTTTTTTTGTTTATATATATATATATATATATATATATATATATATATATATATATATATATATATATATATATATATATATATAAATTATATAAATTGTCATATTTTGTCAAATCTGTTTTCGTTAATTTTTTCATCCCGCCCAACAGCAACAACAATAATTATTATTAATAATAATCGCTCTCGATATTATGATAACTACATATATATATATATTTATATTATGATATTTAAAAACATATAAATATATATATATATATATACAAATATATACAAATTCACACTTACACACACACACACACACTCACACACATAAGGTATTTCTTTTTGAATGTCTCTCTTATTTATATTTATATATATATACAAAGCATATATATGTATACATAAATGTATATGTAATAAACAACAAATTAAATAAAAACAACAAAAACAAATAATAAATAAAAAACATTATTTAAAATAAAAAACAAAACGAAGAAAGATTTTTGTAAACGCGTATAAGAAAATTAAAAACAAAAAAAAAATATTTAAAATAAAAAATCTTAATCTAAAATTTAGCAGGCAAAAAAAAGTCGAAAGCTGATAAAAAAAAAAAATATAAAACAAGGCATTAAAATATATAAAATATTATACAATTTATTTTACAGTATATCCGATATATCAATACTCTAGACTTAAGTGAACAAAAAAAAAAGCATTAAATTAAAACAAAAAAAAATATATTTATATACATAATTAAATAATAATAATAAAAAAGCAACAAAAAAATAATATAAAAAAAAAACTAACAAAAAATGCAATACAAAATTAACCGCAAATCTCTTGTCTGGCAACCTTTATTGATTACAGGGTATAGGGACCTAGTTACGCGACGCCTATTGGTATTTTTCGACTTTGAGCATGCAAATATATATAGGTGATATAGATAAAGACATCTGGTATAATATTTAGGAAGTGAATGTGTGGAAATTGCAGGGTATTTGGGGCAAAAATTTCATTTTTTGTGGAGTTAAATCAATAAGCCAAGTTAAACTCATAGTTTTAGAAGATAAAGACTTGCCAGTTGCCATGTGCCTTATATGCGGTAAAATATATAGTCTTACTGCATTTGCCACGCCTCCAATGGGCGTGTCTATATATCTGCCATATGGTAGTGAAATGTTCCATGTTTCAAGTCTATAGCTTCAGACGGACAGACGGAGGAACAGGAAAATGTGCATAGCATAGCAAAAAATATATATATTTATATAAATATATATATATATATATATATATATATATATATATATATGCTCTATATCAGTCCCCCCTCTCTATCCAAATCGACCTCGTCACCAGTGTCTGATGTTGATTTGCTGTTGCCTGTGACAACGTCGTCCTTTGGGGCCAAGTGAATTTCCCATCGAACAAACAAAATGGGAAATGCTTGCGCAACGCCAGCGCCAAGCCAGTTGGAAGGTGAAAGGCAAACAGAGCTGAGTCGAGCTTTGATTTTGATTGAGTTTGTAATGAAATTTCTGCTGAAGAAATGTTTGCGGAAAAAGGCGCCCGAAATGAAGCCAGGTGCCATACTGGATGCGGTTATATCGCAGTCCTCGGCAACGGCGTGCAGATGCCTGCTCTACAAGCTGGCCGACTACAAGCGAGGTAGGTCACAGCCTCACAGCGGCTGCAGTGCCAGTGGAGGTCTAAATCTGAATCTGTTTGAATGGAACAGGTGGCGATCTGATCGATGCGATCAATTCGGGCGGCTTGGTTGCCGTGGAGCAGCTGATACGTGAGCAATTTGGTGTCTTCATGTATAACGATGGCAAGGGTCAGGTGATCAATCGGGCTGAGTTCTTGCGCTGGAAGTATCGTGATCACACGGAGGTGACAATACCAATTGAGGCATCGCTGTCCATACACGATCCGCTTGGCAAGTGGGAGGATCACAAGGCCTGCTGGCAGATGCAATATCGCGGCGCTCTTGGCGAGAGTCTGCTGCACGTGCTCATCATCTGCGACTCGAAAATTCATACGAAGCTGGCGCGTGTCCTGCTGCGCGTCTATCCAAATCTGGCGCTGGACGTGATGGAGGGCGAGGAGTATTTGGGCGCCAGTGCCCTGCATCTGTCGATTGCGTACAGCAACAATGAGCTGGTCGCCGATCTGATTGAGGCCGGCGCCGATATCAATCAGCGTGCCATTGGCAGCTTCTTTTTGCCGCGCGATCAGCAGCGCATGAATCCGGCCAAGAGCACCGACTACGAGGGTCTCGCCTATATGGGCGAATATCCGCTGGCCTGGGCCGCCTGCTGTGCCAACGAGAGCGTCTACAATCTGCTCGTCGACTGCGGTGCCGATCCGGATGCCCAGGACTCCTTTGGCAACATGATATTGCATATGGTCGTCGTGTGCGATAAGCTCGACATGTTCGGCTATGCGCTGCGTCATCCGAAGACGCCGGCCAAAAATGGCATTGTCAATCAGACGGGTCTGACGCCGCTGACGCTCGCCTGCAAGCTGGGCCGTGCCGAGGTCTTTCGCGAAATGTTGGAGCTATCGGCACGTGAGTTTTGGCGCTACAGTAACATCACCTGCTCCGGCTATCCGCTCAATGCTCTGGACACCCTGCTGCCGGATGGACGCACAAGTGAGTATGAAATGAGACTTCATGTATAGATCTAAGCAAGATGTGATGAATCAATGAGAAGTCTTGATTATCAATCAGTCAATCAATCAGTCAGCCAGCAGCTTGAGCATCAGTCAGTCAGTCAGTCAATCAATCGGAAAGTTATCTTTTGCCTATTGCAAGAAAATGATTATGGCTCAAGTGTCTGTTTCCTTCAGTCATTCAATCTGTACGTCAATCAGTCAATCAGCCAATCAGCTAACCAATAAGTGAGTCAATCAACATCAACAGTTTCACACGGCCTCAGCTAGTTACTACATCAATCAGTCAATCAATTTGTCAATCGGAAATTTATTATTAGCCTATTTCATGATTGATTGATTGATTGATTGACTGGTTGGAAAATAGGTTGAGCAGAGAATCTTCTTTCCATTCTTCAATCAGTCAACCAATAATTGAGTCTATTGCCTAACTGCTCAGCTCTCACTATCTTGAGCTAGGTATTACTCATTCATCAATCACTCCATCAGTCAATCAACTATTTGAGCCCAAAACCTGAACCATTTACCAATATATATCTTAAAGGATTTGATTGCCAGCGGAATGCTACTTTTCCTTGCAGACTGGAACTCGGCGCTATTTATCATATTGAACGGCACCAAGCCCGAGCATCTGGACATGCTGGATGGCGGCATTATACAGCGCCTGCTCGAGGAGAAATGGAAAACTTTCGCACAGAATCAATTCCTGAAGCGTCTGCTGATTCTATCCACCCATTTGCTCTGTTTGTCCGTCTCCGTTTATTTGCGTCCGGCACACGATGGCGACGGTATGGACGACGGCGAGAATGGCGATGCAGCAGCCATGGCGCAGCTGAACGATGCTCCAGCGGCCGACAACGATGATGATGACTACAATGCTCAGACTGTGGCGCGCTACTGCGCCGAGCTGGCGACCATAGCTGGGGTGCTGAGCTATGTGGTCTTCCAGCAGGGTGACGAGATCAAGAATCAGGGGCTGTCCGCTTTTCTCAAACAGCTGGTACTACTCGACGCTCTCGCACCATATATCTATCTCCCTCTTTCTCTCTCTCTCTCAAACAAATAGATTCTTTTTCACTACTATTATCTCTCTCCTCTCTTCGCACATCTTTTTTACGCATAAGCACACACACATACACACACTATCTCCCTCTCTCTCTCTCTCTCTATCTTGCACAACACTACATCTTATTCGCACACAACATATTTCTCACACACTCTCTCGCTTCCTCTCAAACACAAATCTCTCTCCCACACTCACTCCCTGCCACATTACCTCCACTTCACACTCCCTCTCACTCTGTCAGACACTCTCTCTCTCTCTCTCTCTCTCTCAGACTCTTTCACTCTCTCACACACCCTCTCTCTCTCTCTCTTACACCCCCTCTGTCTCTCTCTCTTTTACACTCCCTCTCCCTCTCTCTCACACTCCCTCACCCCGCCACATCTATCAGCTGATGCAAACATCTTCCCTTTCTTCTAGTCTCATGCACCCGCTAAGGCCATATTTTTGTTCTCGAATTTGCTGATTCTGGCTTGCATTCCATTCCGCTTGATCGGCGACACGGACACCGAGGAGGCGATTCTCATCTTTGCCGTGCCTGGCAGCTGGTTTCTGCTCATGTTCTTTGCCGGGTAGCGTAGCTCTCACCATACAATCTCTGCTCTGCCACTTCTTCCACTTATAGCTTCTTTTCGGCAGTGCTATACGCTTGACGGGGCCGTTTGTGACCATGATTTACTCGATGATAACTGGCGACATGTTCACCTTTGGCATCATCTATTCGATCGTCCTCTGCGGCTTTTCGCAAGCCTTCTACTTCCTCTACAAAGGGCATCCGCAGGTGCAGTCGACCATGTTCAACACCTACACCAGCACCTGGATGGCGCTCTTTCAGACCACGCTCGGCGATTACAATGTGAGCACAAGTTCGAAAATTTTCGAAGTATATCTAAAATTTCTGCCTAACTTCCGGGAAATTGGAATTTCTATTGCACGCTGCATCTACGTATAAGTTTAGCCAAATGGGCTTTTTTCGAAATTGCATGTCAGACTTATTTAACACTTTTCGAAGTTCGAAAATAGTTTAGTTCGAAATTTAAGATCTTTTTTTTTTTAAATCAAGTCAAATCTGCAAAAGTTGGAAGATTTATTCGAAAATAGCTCAGTTTGAAATTTTATTTTAGATTTAATTTAGTAAAATCTGCAAAAGTTCGAAAATTTATATTTTTCGAAGTTCGCAAATTCATGAAATCGAAATTGATACAATTTTCGAAGATTTTCATATTGGCTAAAGTTTCAAATTAAAGCTACTCTTGAAAGCTACTCAATGTGAGAATTTATGCCTAAATTCAATATTTTCGTAGATCAGAAATACTTCAATTGATAGAGCGAAAATCTAAGGAGAATTTCGAAAATCTCATCATTTTGAAGGCAATGCTAGAGTTAAGTCTTTAGCTTTAAAATATCAGAGAACAAAATGGTAAAAATATCGAAAGTTTGGAAATTTTTCGATATTAAAAATCCAGGTGAAAATATTCTAAAGTCGAATAGACTCTCGTATACCTAAATAAACATTTATTTTTCTTCATACATACATCAATTGATGTTCGAAACAGTATCCCGATCTGAACCAGACGACCTATCCGAACTTGTCGAAAACCGTTTTCGTCATCTTCATGATCTTCGTGCCGATCCTGTTGCTCAACATGTTGATCGCCATGATGGGCAATACGTATGTGACGGTCATTGAGCAGTCGGAGAAGGAGTGGATGAAGCAATGGGCCAAAATTGTTGTCACCTTGGAGCGTGCTGTGCCGCAGTCGGATGCCAAAGGCTATCTGGAGGCCTATTCCATACCGCTCGGCCCGGCCGATGATACGGGCTTTGAGGTGCGCGGCGTTATGGTTATCAAGAGCAAGAGCAAAACGCGTGCCAAGCAGCGCAAAGGCGCCGTCTCCAACTGGAAGGTGAGCCATATGCATAGCCCAATCCGCTCTAGCTTCAAATTTGTATTCGCTTGCAGCGCGTGGGACGGGTCACGTTGACAGCGCTAAAGAAGCGAGGCATGACCGGTGAGGAGATGCGACGCTTGATGTGGGGTCGCGCCTCCATATCGAGTCCCGTCAAGGTGACCAAGCAGAAGCTCAAGGATCCGTACAATCTGCACAATGAATCCGATTTCACCAATGCCATGGACATGCTGACCTTTGCCAACAATCCGGCCGCCAGCAATGGCGTTCCCTTGCGCACCACAACAACGACCACACAGGCAACAGCAGCAACAGCAGCAGCAGCAGCAGCGGTGGCTGCACCCGTGCCGGATCCGTTCCGTGAGCTGATCCTCATGTCGGATCAGCGACCGGATACACACGATCCACACTACTTTGCCGGGCTGCAGCAATTGGCCAACAAGGCGTTCGATTTGGTTGAGCAGACGCTGAAGACGCAGCCACAGCTAACCAGAAAGACATCCGTGGCAGCAACGACAGCAGCGCCACTGGCAGCTGCAGCGCCACCTCCACTGAAGGCCGCTGTGGCCGCGCCTGTAGCCGCGCCCATGGCTGGCAATTTGAGCAATTTATTTCAGGATCCCAAGGACATTGTGGATCCCAAGAAGTTGGAGGAGTTCATGAACATGCTCGCCGAGGTGGAGACCGAGGAGAGCGACAGCGGTGGACCCATCCTGGGCAAACTATCGCTGGCCAAGCGCACACACAACGCGCTCTCCAAGGCGGACATCAAGCGCTCACCCAGTCACAACGGCAAGTCGTCCATGGCCTCGGTGTGGAATCAGCAAGTGCCGCAGCTGGAGACGTTGCCGGTAAGTGAAGCCGCATGCTGGAGCACCGCAGCCAACCAATTGTTCTACACTTGCAGGACTTCAATTTCGATGAGGCGGTGGCCGAGGAGGTGCTGACCATCGAACAGGAGGCGGAGGTGGAAACCGAGGATGGCAACGGCGAGGTGGACAGCGATGATTTGCCCACGGCCGATGAGGTGCACGCCACAATGAAGCAATTCCATCTGCGCAAATGCCAGCCCAGCCAGGACGAGGCAGCGCGTCGGGCCAAAAGCGCACGCATTCGACGCCGAAATAAGTGAGTTGAGCGAGGCATAATCTCTGGCCAAACAAGAGTTGTCCCATATCAGATATGATACGAGACATGAGGCTAGAAGATTAGCTGCTCATGAGCTGAAACTGCATAGGATCAATGGGCTAGGGTTTTCATAGCGTTGGCCCAGTCCAGTGCCTTCTTCTGCTTGAATCAACTATATACATATCTCGATATATATAATCCGATCTCTGCTCTCACATAAATCTATGCATTCACAGGGTATCACCGGAGGAAAGCGATGCGGAAGCGGAAAGCAAGCACAGTCGTGGGCGCTCAGCTGCTGCACGTAAAACGCATTCGCCGCCGGATCCGCTGGAGCCATGGAGCACGCGCGAATTGCAGGACATTAACAAAATATTGGCCAAAAAAAATTGAGCCATAAAAAAAAAGAAAAAACAAAAAACCAAAATGAAATTTGCGACAAATTTGTTAATGCTTTCAATTGAGTTTTGTTTTGCAAATTTACTTTCATTAAATACAAATATTTAACTATACAAATACAATATATAATATATATATATATATATATAATATATTTTGAAGGTCGGGGATAGGGGGTGGTGGGTCTTAGAGTTTGTGTTTTCTATTGCTATTGTTTAAAATAGAATGTGAAACCTGCAGCTCAGCGTCGTGTTTTGCATATCATTTACAAAGCCAGGGGAATGCTAATTGAGCCGATGCCATTTGCCAAACATTTTTCCAAACTATTTTTAAATATTACATAATTTATAAATGCATAAACGCACACGCGACGGCAATCACATGAACTATTTGTAACTTAAGAATACAATTGGCAACATGAAATTTTAACTATATATCGGTTCCGGCTATAGGCAATTATGAAATTCATTATGATATGTACAATAAGCTGGACACCAATTCCAATTCTATAGTCTATAGCAAGCCATTACCCTGGCTTTGGTTGTTACTTTTTGGCATTCACTTTGCTGCCTAAAGACTAAAATATATATATATTTATATATTACTTAATACTAAACAAATTGTATGTATGACATGTCAGCTTATCATCCATTTATGTGGTATTTATACAATCGCTTAATTAATTACAAGGTTAGACTTAGCGGCTAGCTCCTCTATACATATGTATTCACATTTAGTACGAAACTGAATGGCTGGTTGGGGCGCTATCGAAATGCCAGCCCAATATATTCTATAAACAGACTTGCCTCCCGATGCTTCAAATGATGACATTCATCGACTTCAATTCACTGCTAAATAAAACATGTTTCAACCTAAACTAAATTAATAACTTAGGCTTATAAATAGGGTGGTGGTTGCTCCTATGTGTTGTCTGTCTGTCTGTCGTTCCGTTTCTTTTCGTGATTTCGTTTCTGTTTCATTTGGGCTTTTGCTGTCTCCAACTATCTATCTCTCTCACTCACTCTCTCTCTCTCTCTCTCTCTCTCTGACTCTGCCGTTTGTTGGGTTTTACCGAAAGCCGCTGCTGAGCGTCCGATCGTTGGTTAATGCATTCAGACCCTGCGTTTGCGCCTGCGTTGCTATTTGGGCGTTCGACGCCGTTGCGTTTATGAATATTGATGCTGCGCTGTTATTGTTGCTGCTGTTGCCGCTGTTGCTGTTGTTGTTATTGTTGCTGTTGTTTGAGTTGTTGTTGCCGCTAACATTTGGATTGTTGCTGCTCATATGTAGTTGCTGCTGGTGATGATGTTGTTGCTGCTGCTGTTGCTGCTGCTGTTGTTGCTGTTGTTGTAGCTGCTGCTGTGTTATGGCTGTTGCATTCGTGGGCGCCCCACCCAGCTGCAATATCTGCTGTCCCGTCAGCAACTGGGTGGGTATTATCACCTGCTGTTGCTGATTGTGCTGCTGCTGCTGCTGTGCCGCTGCCGCCGCCGCTGCTGCTGCTTGCACAGCGGCAACCTGCTGCTGTTGTTGCTGCTGCTGCTGTTGTTGTTGGATCTGAAGCCGCAGCAATTGCAGCTGATTGGCATTTATGGCGATCTGTTGAGCAATTCGTTAAGCAATCACAATTCATTTTCGGGTTCTTCAAATACTTACCGGCACATTGGTCAGTTCGCCTGTGGGCGTTACCACCTGCTGCAACAGTTGTATTTGCTGCTGCTGCTGCTGCTGCTGTTGCTGCTGCTGTTGTTGTTGCTGCTGCTGCTGCTGTTGCTGGGCCAGATTCTGCAGCAGCGCCGTTTGCTGCTGTGCTGCGGTTGTGGGCGCCGGCGTCGCTGTCAACTGGCCATTGGGTCCGGCTGTGAGTATTAGCTGTTGTGTCGGCTGTTGGGCAACAATATTTAGGCCGAGACTGTTCTGATGGTGTTGCTGGTGGTGGTGGTGCTGCTGCTGCTGCTGTTGTTGATGCTGTTGCTGTTGCAGTTGTTGCACCAGTTGCGCCGGTTGTTGACCTGGCAGCGCTATAAAGTATTGCAGCTGCTGTGCACCGGCGCCCTGCTGTATGATCTGCACCTGCTGCGGCTGATGCTGTTGCGCTGTCAGCTGCTGCAGCTGTTGATTGCTATTGGCCGCCGCCGCCGCTGCCGCAAACAGATCGGGACTGACAGTGCTAAAGCCAAGCACTTCGGCTGCACCTGCTTCCAATTTGAGGCCAGCAGCAGCGGCAGCAGCCGCCGCCGCCGCCGCAGCGGCAGGTACATTGGCGCCACCCACAACGTTGCTGGTGGTAAAGCTAGCATTGACATTATTATTGCTAACAACAGACGCGCTTGCTGCCGCAGCGGCAGCCGTTGCAGCTGCTGCTGCTGCCGCCGCCGCTGATACATTCGAGCTGGTTGGCTCTTTGGTTTTCTGTGTGGTTGACGGTTTGATCTCCTCCCTCGGCACAATATCGATGAGAAAATCAAATTGATCATAGTTGGCGATCGCCTGCGCAATGTCCGAGCGCTGCAACGTACGGCGACGACTCTCCTCCGTGTGCACCCAGGCGCGCATTGTTAGCTCCTGTATGAAATATTCGCAGGCTTTGGCAAACAGCAACGGCGCCTCGCCCGCTATCATTTTGGCATTCTCGTCGAGTTTCATGATCTTCTTGATGCGTGCCAATGGCAGCACCTGATGCTTAGCATCCACCTGGCCAATGCCATTCACCTCCGTCAGGATATTGGGCCAAAAGTTGTCAATCGTTGGCGGAGGCTTGCGCACGATTTGAGCGCGCGTCGCTTTAGTTGGTTTCTCTTTTGTTACGGCCGCTGTCGTCGTTGTCGTTGATGTTACACTAATGCCCGACGCATAGGATGCATTGACACCGCTACCGCTGCTATTCGTCACGGATAGGCCCGTTTGCATGGGCATTGTCAGTTGCTGTGACGTGACAATTACGGCGTTTGGTCGCCGAAGGGCCGGCGTTGTTGTTGTGGCCGCTGACTTGTTCAACGCGTCGTTGAGTTCCACTTTGATCGGTGTCACAGTAATGGTGTTGTCAAACATAGTTGTGGAATTGCTGCAAAACAAAAGCGCACATGCATAAAACACAATGAGTTACACATAAGAAAAAATAAAAAAAAAAAAAAAAAAAGAAACCAAACACACGATGAAATCGTACACACTGTACAGACACACACGGGTATCCGGGGAGACTCACCTATTTGGCGCCTTATTTACACTGCCATTATTGGTGGCGTACATGGCCACGTTAGCTGAGGTGTGGCGTGTTTGCCGGCTGCAATCGGTAAGGGTATAAACACACGCACCGCGATTCCAATTGTTTTAAAATACGATTTTTAAAAACTTATTCCTCGTAAATTTCGCAAATGCGTAATGCATACACAATGCGCTAGGGATGGCAACTGGTGCTGCAAAACAATCGATAAGGTCACAATGGCAGCCGCACTCAGGCCTGTCAACTTAATTTTTCAATCAAATTTCGATACTTTGAATAGCATCGATAAGTATGCATGTGCCGAGCACATTTGTTGCCCAAACCAATTGTTGATGTAAATTCTCGTGTAAATAATATAATACACTTACCAAATGGTGGCCAACAGTCAGGAGAGCGAACCGCTGACCGCGACGTCAACAATAACGGGACTGCCACAGAAGCGCTTCTACCGCCAGCGAGCGCACTCAAATCCCATAGCAGATCACAGTTTCGATTAGTAAACATTGCATTTATTATATTTGCTTGGCTGTGATTGAACTAAGTCATGTATATCATTTTATAGTCCTGCCCGACCAGAAGATGTTGACTGGAGCTCACTGTATCCAAAAATGGGCAGCGATCAGCAAGTGCAATTTGCTGACATTGGCTGCGGCTACGGTGGCTTTCTCGTGACCCTCGGCGAAATGTATCCCGAAAAGTTTGCCATTGGCATGGAGATACGCGTGAAGGTCTCTGATTATGTGATCGATCGCATTACAGCGCTCAGGCTAAAAAATGCCAATGAAGCGATTACATATCAAAACATTGCCTGCATACGCACCAATGCGATGAAATATTTGCCCAACTATTTTCAAAAAAGTCAACTTGAGAAGATGTTCTTTCTCTATCCCGATCCACATTTTAAGCGCGCCAAGCACAAGTGGCGCATCATCAACCAAGCTCTGCTCTCCGAATATGCGTATGTCTTGAAATCAGGCGTAAGTAGTGAATTGAAAGATTATTCGAAGAACTCAAAGCTCTAACTTTATTTTATTTAGGGTCTGGTTTATACAATGACGGATGTCGAAGATCTACACCAATGGATAGTGTCCCATATGACGCAGCATCCATCTTTTGAACGACTCAGCGACGAGGAAGCCGTAATTAGTGAAACTAAACTAAATGAATGCTATAACTTATTTATATTTATTTTTTTAGAATGCTGATCCCATAACGCCCAAGCTTTATCAGAGCAGCGAGGAGGGCGCCAAGGTTGCACGCAATAAGGGTGACCATTTCTTGGCTATATTCCGTCGCATCTAACTTGACAAATGCAAAACAAATTTATATAAATATATATATATATATATATATTTATTTTTTTTTACATAAATAATTTAAGAATGTAACACATAAAAGTTCTTTTGCCTAGTTAGTCTTATATAAATGCATTGCAACGCCCAACGCCCTCACAACTGAGCAGCGTCTGCTCAAAATTGCCATATTCTATGTTGAATTTGACCCCAGCCATTTGCTCGGCCACATAGATGGCGGTTCGAGTGTGCTTGGTCAGGTTGCCAGCGCGAATGCATGAGCAGCCTTTGGCCAATGCCATATAGATGATGAGCTGATCCTGCATGTGCTTGTCCACACAAATCTCATTCTTAATATAGCCAGCCAGTTCGCAAGAAGCATTCGATCCAATCATATGCCCAACGATATTCTTCTCGACAACTGTGGCTGCACCCAGAATGCAGCCGGTGTTGGTTAATGCCGTCAATATGATACCTGCTCCGTTGTCGCGAGCTCGGTCTGGTGGATGCTTGAAGACCTGTATGTTGCACTCATAGTCCGGCCACAAGCGGTGTATTTCACGTTCCGCCGAATGCTGCATGTCGAAGGCAATGCACTTGGGCAGCCGGCCGGCATAATAGGCAGAGCCCTTGACCGAACGGAATTTGCCAAAGTCAGTCAATTGCACGGCATTCAGGACATGCAACGGTTCCACCTCGAGCACGCAGCGACCGTCGCCGCGTGGATAGAAGCCGTGATTGATGACCTTCATATCGAAATTGACGCCAAAACGCTTCAAATTGGGCATCAGGACTTGCTGCATATACTCCACCAGTGGAGCAAACGCGACGTTTGTCCCGCCAATGACATCGATTCGTGACGTAGCGCCGCTGAATAACAGCACCGGCAAGACCATCTGATAAATGAGCGTAATGCTTGCAGCAGTGCGCGTGTCCACCTTATACATGGAGCCAGCGATGGTGCGCGGCGTGAATGTCAATTCCGTGGAGTGCAATGTATTGCCATTCACCTCGGCATTGGAGATGTCGCGCAGCAAATTGACGCCATGCAGATGCTGATGTGAGAGACCCGGATTGGGGCGATTGGCGCGTATTTTGATCACACGCACCGGACGATTCAGTATAACACTTAATGCTAATGCATTGCGCAGAACCTGGCCGCCTCCTTCCAAAAAGGAGCCGTCTATTTCCACAAACCCACTCATATCCATTTGCCTGCAATCGTACAGCGAATTGAATATTTTAGTTTTAGTTAAAAATAATTTTTTACGTACCGACTCAAGCTATTTCACAAATGTTTTGCTTGTGAATGCGAAGGTTGTTGGCTATACGGACTATGATTTCAAATGTCACTTAAGTATTTTAAAAGTGATGGACTGCTCGGATAATATCGATTATCGGTGCACAAATGTCGTACGTTTCTATTTTATTCGGTCGAGTTGGCAGCGCTAGACACCGTTGCAATCACCCATAAACATTGCGTTTTACTTTATGTACGAAATTCGTTCCGCGCAATAAAAGAAATTGAATTGAATTTATTAATTGTTGCGAACTGCTGACATTATGTCAAATGTTTACATACTGCCCGTTGCTACATTTTTCATTTTTCAATTGACTTTTTTGGGCACGTAAGTCGTTACTCCTGTCAATTCGATGGGAAAAAAATACCCCCTTTGTTATTGTTCTTTATATTTTTGGTGGATTTACAGCTATATTGTTGCCGTCCTAGAGGGACATGTGGTACCCACAGTGCCCTACATAAGCGATGCAGCCACTTATTCGCCAGAGAGCTGCATTTTCGGCCAATTAATTAACATTGGCAGTGTTTTATGTGAGTTGCGCCAGATTTAAAAAACAATTAATATCTCAAGTGGAACGAATGAGTCACAGAGTATTGAATTATTGCACCCTGCCTTTACCCTACTTCCCCTCTTTCTTGTTATCGATTCCTCTCTCTCTATCTCTCTCTCTCTCTCTCTCTCTTTCGCCTTCTTACTTCTATTGTAACGATCGTTTTTCACTTTAAGTGGGACTTACCATCTACGTGAGATATCGACATGTAGTGCAATTGTACGAGCATCATCCGGAATTGGACGCCACTGTACTGCGTCACAATCGACACGCTCTGTGGTTTGGCATTCTGTCCTGCCTGGGTATTAGCTTGGTTGGCAACTTTCAGGAGACAAATGTACGCATTGTGCATTTCATTGGCGCCTTCTGTTGCTTTGGCTGCGGCACTTTATATTTCTGGATGCAGGCATTGATCACGTACATCATTTATCCCATGGCCGGCACAAGGAAAACGGCCCACCTACGCCTGGGCATGTCCGTCTGCTGTACGATCCTCTTCATTTTGCTCGCTGTGACTGGCGTCATGTCCCACATCTTGTTCAATGGGCAAAATCCGAGGAAGTGGTAAGCTCGACTTTCGATTGCTTGTCGAGGCAATAGAATTAAACAATTGATTCGCCATGCAGGTATCCATCGGATGGTGGCTGGTACTATCATGTGATAAGCACTATATCGGAATGGATTATGGCCACAATATTCTCATTTTTCATACTCAGCTTTACGCCTGAGTTTCGGGACGTGTCGCTGCAGCATCCGCAAATTGCATTGATCTCTTACGCCACAACCATATAGATATTTCATTTATGTTATTCGATTATGATATAGTCTATGCAAATGTCTGAAGGTTCGACAGTGCGTCACTCACAGCTGGGACTTTGCAGAGCAATGATCTATGGAATATGATCTACACAGCAAGCTATTATCTAATATCCATATAAGTACCAATATGTAGTGTAAAATTGGAAGAAAAACAAATATCAGCTGCGTAAAATATGGAATAATTATAAACGAACATACATGCAGCTCAGTGGAAAAGAATTTATAATAAATCTGCACTCGAGTTGAAACTGCAATTCAAACAGCACTCGGCAAAATTCATATTAATTTCGAATTTTCTTCCCTTCTGTGCTAAAATAAAGGGTATCTTCTACAATGCGCTTAACTGTGATATGCCACAATACTAATGTTACAGGCGAAATAGCGTTTGTTTTTTTTTTCTTTCTATTTCTATTTCTTTCTTCAATATAAGTAATATACAAATATATTATGGACATATACATTAGTTTACATTTATTAGCTGTCAGTTTTACTTATTCGTTTTTACAGTGAACTTCAAAATGATAATTATCTTTCAATCAAATAATAAATATAAATGTAAAATGTAAAAAAATGAAAGAAAAAAAACACGCACAGTTTCTTCTTAAATTTAGCATAGAATTTGTTGTTCTTATCAACGCTTGCGATCTCTAGAACGATCGTTGTCGCGATGCTTGTGTCCGCCGCGGCTATTGTGTCCACCACCACCAGCTCCACTAACTGCTCCGCTACCGCTACCGCCAACGCCACCACCTCCTCCGCTGCCACCGGCGCCGCCGCCACCGCTGCTACGATGTGAGTAGCGACTGTGCGACTTGCCCGAATTAGAGCTAGAGTTACGATACTTATCGCTATCGCTTAGATTGTTAACCGCATTGCTGGAGCGTTCCTTTTTTACATAATAGTCCGATCGTTCTCTTGACGATTTCCTGTAAAATACGATAATGAGAGTTAAAGGGATCTATTATAGCTAGAGCAGCCTTACCTCTTGCGATGCTTGCTGTGCGGCGAGCTGGAGCGCGTAGGCGAGCGCGAATAGTGTCGCGATTTCTTTTTGTGCTTCGGCAACGATCGTGAACGTGATCTCGACGAGCGACTTCTATCGCGATCGCGATCACGTTCCCTGTCACGGTCACGGTCACGGTCTCGATCCCTCTCGCGGTCACGATCACGGTCGCGATCTCGATGCGATTTCTTGGAACGCTCACGACTCGGCGAATGGCTGCGCGACCGCGAGCGAGGCGACCGTGATTGCGTGCGTGTGCGTGAGCGCGAATGCGACCTTGAGTCTTTCTTCGGTGACTTCTCAGTGGGCAGCGGCACGGCACGCTGAATGAATCCGCCCCACGCATTATGCGACCCATTGTTGCGGTCCACAGTAATGACCGCTGGCGGTGTATTTGCCTCCTTGGTCTTATTGCGTGCATCGATATAACGCTTCTTTAGCTCCTCAACGGCTGCCTCCAATTTCTCGACAACCGGCTTGGCCCTCGTATAAAGCTCCATCACGCGATAGCATATATCCGTAATATTGGCCATTGGCACACGAAAGATTCCAAACCATGGCGGACTATGCGGCAGCGGTATATTCAGCTTGCGTGCACTCAAATAGATGCACGCGCAGGCAATCGCCTCCGGCGTATAGCGCATAAAGACATCCGTTCGCAACGAATCATTCATAAAATTCCATGACATCTGCATCAGCTTCTCGTGCTTCTCATACTGCAGCACCTGAAGATACATTACGATTAGCTTATGCGGATGCTTAACATGCACACAGAAGCCCAATTCCTTAAGCACTCGGCGCTCCGCCTTGATCACTTGCGTCTTCAGATTTGTATAGTATTGATCCAGCACCATGGGCACGATTTCTCTGCGAAAAAGTGGAAGAGTGAAACCAAAATTAATTTTAAATACCAAATGAAGGTTATTCGCATCGTCTTGACTTACTTTTGAGCGCGCACTTGCTTAATGTGATGGAAGACGTTGATGACATCACGTATGCGACGCGGCGCCTCTTCAATTTTCGAGGCAAGGCAGACACAGCTCATGGCCACGGTTTCCATGTTGTGACGGACGAAGCTCTTCGAGTAGAAGAAACGCTGAAAGAGCACCTGGCCCGTGGCCATGGCTACTTGTGGCAAACGCAGCAGTATGCCCGCCGTTTGTATTAGCTCACAGCCAAGGATACGCAGATCCTTTTCCGTTTCATGATCGAGTCCATCCTGACTGGATGGGGTGGCATCAATTTTCTCCTCGGGTATCAGACTATTCTCCAATGTTAGCACAATTTTGTTAAAATGACGCGGATACATGGGCTTAACTGCGTCGCCATCTGTTCCATCATTTCCAGTGGCAACGGCAGCTGTGTTTCCGCTGTGCGTATTATTTGAGATGTTCACGTTGTTCGAGTGCACGGAGCTGACGGTGAGTACATTGGTGATTGTTTGCAATGTTGTTGCCGTTGCCGTTGACGTTGCCGTTATGGTTGTTTGGAGGACGCCAGTCGTGGCGGTGATAACACTAGTTGCACCACGACTGGCCATTTCACTTCCTTCTTTTTATTTTATTAACTTTTCTGATTACAAAAAAAATGCTAATGTGTACGAATTTGTGAATTTTCAACAGTGTGCACCCAAAAAACCTTTACAAGTAAAATAAAAATACTAAAATAACGCGTCAAAAGTCAGTCAGTCAGTTATCGATGTTCAATGTTCGAAAGCTATCGAAAATTATTAGCTTGAAATGTGCACATCTCCAAGCAGCATACAGTTCGAAGTAGATTCGGTACGAACGTGTTCGCGTGGCCGCTGCGCGCTGTAAAAGAAAGACTCTCTAAGTGTAATATTTGGGGACTTAGCAAAAAAATATATATCATTTTGTAGTATCGCGCAGTAAATACAGGGGCACATCAAGTAATCACAGTCGTGTGCATCGGCTTTTGACGATTTAAATATACAGATTAACTACAATATATATAGGTGTAGAATATAATAAAAGAGTGAAGTTGGGAAAAAAGCCGTGAGCGCCGTACTGCCAACTAAAGAAATTGTGCAAAATGAGTGGGGATGTGGCTGCTGAAAATGTAAGTAATTTTGAGACGTATTTATTTTTATGTAATTTTCATCTGCTTAGTGAGTGCATTAACGAAAGATGCAAATGTGTTGTTAATTTTCGCATGCAAAAAAAAATGCATAAGTATTTGCAACCAGTGCAAGTTTCGACCGACCTGCGCCTAAATCATGCGTAGTCGGATTGCAATAAAGAGTAAAAGGCCTTTTGGTAATTTACGAAAATGGCGACAATGCATGCAAGTAGTAGCAGGCAGAGACAGGCAGGCAGTAGGAAAACGACGAGAGACAGCAACGACACAACGACAATGTGTATTTGGCACAGTGTGACCGATTTTCGCTGATCTAAATACTAGTGTGGTATTTTACGTGTACAATAATTGTTATTTTCTAAAGTGAGCTATATCTATTTAATTTTTGTGTTCTTACAAGTGCTTATCGCCTTGGTGTTTACTTGCACTTACATATAGATTATTTTCTCCATTCGATCTTATATGTATATATATATTTATATAATTTGTTCATAATACACATTACTGCAGATATAATACAATATTATTGAAGATACATAAATGCCGCAGTGGTTTTTAAAAACGAAATTCGAATGAAATGCATTTGTTAAATTCTGTTGTAGTATTTTGCCTCCATTTGACGTTTGCTCAAATTTGGTCACACTACGCAGGGTGCCGAAGTAATCACATGTGTGTACGTACATACACACATGCACACACAAATAAAAAACAGCCTTGATCTGCTGCTGCCGCTGCTGCTGTTGCTGCTGTTACACCTTACGTTGAAAATAATGCTTGACTTAAAGTACAAACAGCAAACGTCAGAAACATCAGCCATGCTATCAATGGTCTGCTCATGATTTGGCCTAAATCTCGTCAAAATTCGTTGCCAGATATTCAGCTTGATTTTTAAGGTTTTTTGCACACAATATATTTGAATTTGTTAGGGTTGATTTTTCACCACGTGGTGGTGTGGTGTGTCCATCTCCATTTACATATGAACACACACATAAAGAGCTTTGTAAATCATTGACAATTGACTTGCAGAGTTGCTACCTAAATGTGTCACACACTCAATCACAGAAGCACATACACATTTCACACACACATTCACAAATTCGATCGCACAGGTAGTCAATACCTCATTTCTTTTTAAGTAAAAGCCAGACATATTTTCTCAATTGTTTGCATGTACAAATGTGCTCACATCGGTTAGTGTTTGCGTATGCGTGTAACAATTATAGATAATATATTTCTACAATTTCGAAATAATTCCATTAAAACTCACAAAATTGTATTTGTGAATGAGTGGTCTGTGGTTATAATTCAATGGATTATCAAATAGTTGTATGTATTTCCATCCGACGCTAGTTTATTGCTCGTGGTATTTATATGTTTCATTTCATTTTCATTTATTTTCACATCAGAATATACACGTGCAAAATGGCGGCAGCTGCGAAGTGCAATCGAATGGTGTAACAACAAATGGACACCATCACCACCATCATCAGAGCAGCAGCAGTAGCGGTAAACATAAATCATCCAGCAAGGACAAGCATCGTGATAAGGAACGCAGCAGCGATCATAAGAGCTCCTCGTCCAGGGAACATAAAAGCGGTAGCAGCAGCAGCAGCAGCAGTCGGTATGTGTCCAATATAAAATGATCTCTACATTGCTCTGCATTAGCTTTAATGTGACGTGTATCATTTTATATAGCGATAAGGATAAGCATAAAAGCAGCAGCTCTTCGAGTGGCAAGGACAAACATAGGGATAAGGAAAGGGATAGCAGCAACTCAAATCGCAGCTCTTCGTCGTCATCGTCCAACCACCGCGATAAAAACGGCAAGCACAAGTCTTCGTCTAGCCATCATAAGAGCAGCAGCAGCAGCAGCAGCTCATCCTCCAAAGACAAAGAGCGTCGCGATAAAGATCGCAGCAGCAGCAGCTCCTCCAGTCGGGATAAACACAAGTCTTCGTCGTCATCGTCGTCTTCGAGCTCGCGCCACAAGAGCTCATCGTCGTCATCATCATCATCGAAAAGCAAACATTCCAGTTCGAGTTCTAGGCATGGCTCATCGAAAGATCCCTCCTATGATGGTGTGTTCGTTAAGCCAGAGCCCGTCTCACAGCCACACACGAATGACCACGCTGATCCCTTGCAGTTGCAGCTGCAACAGCAGCAGCTACTCCAAATGCAGCAGCAGCAATTCCAACTGCAGCAGCAGCAGCAACTTCAAGAACAGCATCAACGCCTTCAAATGCAACACCAGCAAAATCTCCAGCAGCTCCAGCAACAACAGCAGCTACAGCTACAGCCGCAGCAGATGCCATCCGAATGCAATGGCTATAAAAACGGCTACGAAGAGCATATTGTCGATGTTAAAAAGGAGGAGGAGAACTTTAATTTATCGCAGGCTAGCTCATGCGACTACTCGATGTCGCAGTTCAGAGCTGATGAGCCGGCGTTTGTGGCCAAAGAGGAGGCCACCTATACGGAGGATGATAGCGCCGTAAACGACGATGATGACGATGACAATGACAAATATAACGATAACAATATGAATATTAATAACGAAGGCGAGGACGAGGAAGAGGATATGCCGTTGGCAATGCGTAAGCGCAAACAAGAACCCTCCGATGAAATGGACGGAAATGGAGACGATGACGACGATAACATTCCGTTGCTTGCGCGCAAAAAGATGAAAAAGGAATCAAAGGACAAGAAAATCAAAAAGAAACGCCCCAAAACAGAGATGGATGACGAATACGGCAGCATGAAACCCAAAAAGAAGAAGATCAAAAAGGTAAACACAGAACAACAAAAGCCAAGAACTTGCAAATCGTTTAATAAATATTTTATTGCTCGCTTGCAGGAGACTGAGGTGAAAAATGAGCCTGTTTCCCCAGCCAAGCGTTCTCGCAAAGATAAGAAGGATGAGGAGGAGGAAGTGTGGAGATGGTAAAGAACTATTTATTATCTTTCTATATGCAAGATGGCAAGATTCTATAAAAATTTCAAATGTAAAGTGATATTAACATTTGCCCGGTTATGTGAGTGTGTGGATGTGTATGTGTATGTGTATGTGTGTGCGTGTGTCTGTCTGAATTTTGAATGTCACTGACCTATATTTTTTGAAAGTCACATTTGGCAGTGACACGACTCTGGCGATGAGTGTGTAAACTTTTTTGGCCGTTCACCGCGAGACGCGTGCAACAGCTGTGCGGCCAAATACCAATTTGTGGTTATGTTAGATACTCGTTGACTTTTTTTTCTTTTTTTTTTTTTTCATTCTCATTTGATGCGTTATGTGAGCGCAATGGCAACAACTTTGCTGTCGCTATCGCTGCTAGCGGCAAATCGAGAATTTTACGTTATATTTAAACAGCAACGATACGTAACAAAAATTGCAGCTGGTATTAAAAAGAATTCCAGCAATACTAATAGCAACAACATCAATAATAGTATTAAGAGCAAAAACGAAGTGAAGAAAACTAAAACAAATCGTGCTTATACTATTTTAAGGTGGGAAGAGGAGAAGCGTGAGGATGGTGTCAAATGGTCTACGCTCGAGCATCGTGGACCCGTGTTTGCACCACCCTATGAGCGTGTGCCTCGCAATGTGCGTTTCTTCTATGATGGCAAGCCAATGGAGCTGAGCGAGGAGACCGAAGAGGCGGCTACATTCTATGCAAAGATGTTAAATCACGATTATTGCACCAAGGACGTATTCAATAACAATTTCTTTAAAGATTTCCGCAAAACAATGACACCCAAGGAGAAGGAGATCATTAAAGATTTTCGCAAATGCAATTTCCAAGAAATGCATGAATACTTCCAGGCTGAATCTGAAAAACGGAAAGCAGCCTCAAAGGAGGAGAAGCTCGCGAAAAAAGTTGAAAGCGAGGCGCTTATCAAGGAGTATGGCTTCTGTATGATTGATGGTCACAAAGAAAAGATTGGCAACTTTCGCTTGGAGCCGCCCGGTCTGTTTCGTGGTCGCGGCGAGCATCCAAAGATGGGCATGATTAAGCGACGAATTTCGGCTCGTGATGTTTCCATTAATTGTGGCAAGCAATCAATGGTGCCGCGACCACCGCAGGGCGAACGCTGGAAGGAAGTGCGCCACGACAATACCGTTACATGGCTTGCATCCTGGACAGAGAATGTACAAGGTCAGGTCAAATACATTATGCTGAATCCATCGTCCAAGCTGAAGGGCGAAAAGGATCATATTAAATATGAGACAGCACGCCGCCTTGATAAGTTTATTGACAAAATACGCGCCACATATCGTGACGAATGGAAGTCAAAGGAGATGCGTGTTCGTCAGCGTGCCGTTGCTCTGTATTTTATTGATAAGCTCGCGCTGAGAGCAGGCAATGAAAAGGACGAGGATCAGGCCGATACCGTTGGCTGCTGTTCGCTGCGCGTGGAGCATGTGCAGCTGCATAGAGAGCTCAACAATAAAGAGAATGTGGTCGTCTTTGATTTTCCTGGTAAGGATTCCATACGTTATTACAATGAGGTCGAGGTGGAAAAACGCGTCTTCAAAAATCTGGAACTCTTCATGGAAAACAAAAAAGATGGCGATGATCTCTTCGATCGCCTCAATACCCAAGTGCTAAATGAGCATCTCAAAGAGTTAATGGAAGGTAATTAAAACAAAACCATTATAGCTATAGCTCAAGCTCTTATATTTGTCACATTTATTTCGGGTCAACAGGTCTAACGGCTAAAGTATTTCGTACATATAACGCATCGAAAACGCTGCAAAGCCAATTAGATCTGCTTACTGATGCGGACGCTTCGGTGGCCGAGAAACTGTTGGCCTACAATCGCGCTAATCGTGCGGTGGCCATCCTCTGTAACCATCAGCGTTCCGTGCCCAAAGGACATCAGAAGTCAATGGAGAACCTAAAGGAGAAAATACGCGCCAAGCGCGATGCCCTTGACGAATGCGAATCCGAATATCAGGTAAGTAAAATTTAATCACTTTCACTTATACAAAAATATAATCAAAATTTGTCACAGGATCTAAGAAAGTTGGCCAAGCGTGGTTCCGTTAAAGAAAAGCTTAATGCCGACAAGAAGGGCAAACAAATGGAACGATTGAAGGATCAACTGAAAAAATTGGAACTACAAGAGACTGATAGAGACGAGAATAAGACCATTGCCTTGGGCACATCCAAACTAAATTATCTCGATCCACGCATCACAGTTGCCTGGTAATTATCAAAATTTAATTCAAATACAACTAAATATATAGTAACAAGTTAATCTATATTTATCGCGCAGGTGTAAAAAGTATGGCGTGCCGATTGAGAAAATCTTTAATAAAACGCATAGAACCAAATTTCTCTGGGCAATACACATGGCCGATGAGAATTATCGTTTTTAAAGAATTGTTTTTAACAAACGCAACCAAACACAAAATACAAATACTACGCCCATAAACTCAAGCAAGCACACAGCGCAACAGGAAGCAGCGATAAAATCCAAATGCACATACCACTCACTCACACTCACACACGCATGCAACCAATCAGTGTTCCTCGGAAGTCAAAGCTATATATATTTGGATCGGCGAACCTCCTAATCATCAGCTTATGCAAAAGAATGCATATACACAGAAACAGAAGTTCATAGATAATGATTTCCAAACACATTTCACATTTATAATGTGAATTATTTTGGTAGCTTTGATTTGGTTGCCCACACACACAGTATATGTTTATAAATATATATATATATATATATATGTACATATATGAATGTATATATATATATATATATATATATATATATATATATATATGCATAAATAAATATATAATGTATAATTTTTTTGATATTGGAGTGCTGTGCACCACGCTGAAGTTTAACTTGTCAGCAATGTAGTCACAACTCCAAATGTACTCAACAACAACAACCAGCCCACGCAATCACACACACATACACAAAATAAAGGAAAGAAGTTGATAAATAAATAAATAAAGCAAGCACACACACACTACCACCGCACATGCATGCCCCACACACACATGCGTGTGTGTGTGTATGCGCGCGCCTAGATGTACGTGCCTGTGTGTCTAAGCGCCGCCGGAGAACATAATTTTTGTATGTTAATATATATATGTCTTACAAAAATCAATTACTTTTATAGGTTATTATTAAAATGATTATTTTTATTATTATAAACCATAATGCTAAATATATATATCTCTATATATTTGTAATTTTATTATTATTTTTTTTGTTTTTTTTTTTTTTTTTCATGAGAGTACATTTTATGTTTACACTTATAGTTGATCTTCGTTTAGCAAAAAGTTTATATCTACAATTTATAATACAATTTACAAGAAGAAAAACATACATATTAAGTGCTAAGTGAAGAGAAACCTTGTAGCCCACTTTTAGCATAGCATAATTTATTCGATTAGAGCAGCGAAGGAGCGCAATTGACGACGAGAGAAAACACACACACACACGTATATATATATATATACAGAAACAAAGAGAAAGAAAGCAAGTGTGCACAACAAAATGGCCACATCCCGATATTGATTGTATACCTTATATAGTATATATATATATATATATATATATATATATATATATATATATATATATATATATATATATACATATGCATACCTTATATATATATATATATATACTTAAACTTTATGTTATTTTTTAAAGTTCTTTTTAGTTTAAGAAGGCCGCGTGTTTTCACTATTTGTATGCTAATTATCCAAAACGATTTTGCTTTTGTACAAAAAAAAACTGCAATCATAACAAAAACAATTTGTTAAAAAAAAAAAACGAAAAGATTTTTTTTTATTTTCACTTTAACAAAACACTCACACATAGCCAGGTTTCAGATTATGTTCTATGCAATGGCATTAAGCAATGTTAGAAAGAAGAATAAAGAATAAAACAATCAAAAGCAGAGAGAACAACGCAACAAAGAAAATATAATTGCAAGAAACACACACAAAACACACGCAAACATTAAGAATGCAACTAAGTTATAAATGAGAAATCCACGTTACGAATAGGATTTACTATGATTATAATTACGTGCAATTAAGTGAGCTAAATAATAACGTTCGATCGATGATATAAATAAAAACAAAAACCGTAAAGCGAATTGAACACAAACTTAGAACCTTGATGATAATTGATAAACTATAAAAAAAAGTCTTGGTAACCCAAATTGTATGTATGTATGTAGTTGTATTTGTATTTTAATTATGCGAATTGTGGAAAGTTAGAGATAGTGAGAGAGAAAGAAAGAAAGAGAGAGAGAGAGAGAGAGCTAGAGACGAAGAGCTGTCAATTCGGGGGGAAGGCAGGTCACATAGAAATACATGCATTTGTATGTAAGTATCGATATGTGTGTAGGAGTGTGCGTGAACATAAATTATTCTTATTCTCATATGCAGACACTGTGCAGACGAATTGCATTCAAAACAGAATAAAAATTTGAAAATAAATGAAAACAATGTACGTAACACGCATACATAAGTCTAAGTATGTGTGCACATGACTCTTATACAGTATATGCGTATACATATACTTATACATATGTATGTGTACGTAAATTTTGTCTTATTTTAAAGAATGTGACACTTTTAAAGGTAGCAAATCGAACATGTTCTGTACTGTCTTATGGGTGTGTTTATCCATGCACTCACACACATAAAACTTGGCATATTACAATATAATGTAAGCAAAGAAAAAAAACAGAAAATGTAAGTTTAATTTAATTGTAATGGAACGATGCAAATATACCTACGCCAACACATACACACATATACATATATATGTATGTATATACATATGTGTATATGTAGTATACATACATTTGAAATCTGAAACAAATTCTGACTTTAATTTTTGCTGGGTTTAATAAATTTCTTTCAATTTGGCTGCAGTGACTACTTTTTATACAGAGAAGCAAGCTTAATATCTATGAATATGTACATATGTATGTATGTATATGACCCAATTTAGCTTGATATTTGCTCGGCTCTCTTTATCTTTTGCGCTCTCTAAGCGTGCCTGTCATCTTAAAAGCCTAGCCCCAGTTTAATGGAGCGAGATGGCAGACAAAATAGAAATATAGCTTATTTGATCGCACTACGTAACATTGTTGTTGTATTCCTCTGTTCGTGTTTATTTTATCTGCAGTGTTTGTGTGTCTGTGTGCATTGCTGCCATTTTGAGTAAGTCGCAAAAAGGACTTAAAAATACTAAACTTTTCACTCTTGCATCCGAACGAACGGACGCCACAGCTGAAAGCAATTTAATAAAATCATATAGCTGATATATTTTTAGGTATGTTATATATATATTTCATATTATATCATTTATCATACATAATTTCCATTTCTGTTTGTTTTATCCTTTTTCAGTTTAAGCGACTAAGTTGATAGATTTTTTAGTTGATTTTTTACTTTGAGTGACAGTTTGATTCAATCAAAAAAAAAAAAGTAAAGAAAATATTAGACAGCAAAAAATGTATTATATAATTATGTAATATTAAGAATAAATATGTAACAAAAAAAAAAAAAAGACAAGTGACATACATATTTGCGTGTGTGTGTTTATGTATGCATGTCTATATGTATGTTTTTTATAATGTTATTTAGGTTAGCTTAAAAATCGGATATTGCAATTTTGCTGGTATCAAAGTTTTTTTTTATTTTTTTATTTTTTTTTTTTGTTAATTTTGTATGTTTTTTTGTTTTTATTATATTATTAATGCGCTTAGGACTAAGTGTTGCATATAATAAAATTGCGTGTATGTGTATATGTGTGAGTGTATGTGTGTGTGTATTTATGTATGTGTATGTGTGTGTGTGTGTGTGTATTATTATTGTTCATATCTCAATATGTATAAATATATAAATAAATTTATAGGAATATGTGTTGTTTTTAAGCAACTTTTTTTTGTTTTTTTTTTTATTTAATGTTTTTTTTTTGTTTGTTTTTAAGTTAAGCGGCCCTTTTTTGTTTTTAAAAAAGCATTACAAATCGAATAAATATATGTTTTTATATATATGTATATATATAATTTTTTTTTTTTTTTTTGCAAGTTTCATATATGATCATAAATTTTAAGTTTTTATATATTTCATTAGCTTGTGGCTGATATTGAAAAAAACGGAAGGACTCGCGGCAAAAATTGTTTTCACTTCCTGCTGTTTGTCTACGCTAGATTTGTTTCTTCTTCTTGTAAAAACGTATAAAAAGCTAAATAGGTTTGTTTTTAAAAAAATCTCTCTTGCATACATATATATATATATATATGTATATATATATATATATATATATATATATATATATATATATATATATATATATATATAAGTTTATGTATATATATATACTTATGCATTAACATGCTTACTATTCTGAAGACATGTAGGATATATTTTTGTGCGACTTTTTTTTTTTTATTTAATTTTTGTCTTTCTTTTTTTTGTTTGTTGCGTTCAAAAATTGTTTTTTTTTTTTTCGTTTTGGACTTAGTCGACACGTTGCTAAAACTCTAAAAATTGATACGTGTTGTTGTTGTTGTCGCTGCGGCTGCTGCTGTTAGATTATAAATAATGTTGCGTCGGCCATTGCGATCTAAAACTCCCATTGTGTGGCAGAGTCGGTGCCATCATCAAGCAATTTAAATGCCCCATTTTTGGTGGCGCCCAAATATTTGCCCTGTTCCGATCTGCAAAGAAACGAAATGTTAAGCGAAATGCTAAATTAGATGCAACAAGCCATTAACAGCATTTCTTTTGCATGTATAACAGCACTGCAATTATGTTAATCGCCAATAACTGTTAACTAGCAGCATGTTGTTTAGCGCCAGAGATGCTGTTAAGTGTGCAGCTGTTAAGCTCATTTCCAATTGGAATGAGTTCACACATCTGATTGGGCATTAACAGTGCAGTTGTCTGCAAACGGATTCTAATAGCTTTATGTTAACTGTTAAAGTTGTTGACCGTTATTTGCAAATTTCAATTTGTTTTCGATTTTCGCACTCTGCTGCTGTTTTTGCTTTCTCTTATAAATTGTTTTGCTTTTGTTTTATTATTCTTTACCTTATGCAAATTCGTGTTGGCTCACGCAACTCCAAAAAGAAGCCATCGGCTGGCGCATCGGCATCGACCGAAATGCTCTCGCCCTCAACGCGCCAGTATTTGCCGCTGTGCGCCTTCAAGTGAACCATGCCCTTCTGTGCGCGCTCCACCAAGATGGTCTCATAGGTGGCCTTGTTGCACTCCAGCTTCAGATTGCCGGGCGTGCGATACCCAACGAAACCCTGCTCGCACTTCAGCACCAAAATGGGCCTGAAATAAAAAAATAAAAATAAATAAATAAAAAAAAACCCACCAGAGATGAGATTCAGTTGGCAGTTGGCAGTTGACAGTTGGCAGCTGGTGGTGGCTGCGCGCTTACCTATTGATCAAATAGAAATAGAATTTGGTAATCTCCTCAATGGACTCGGAGGTGGCAAACAAATGACCCGAGCGCTTGGTGGCCAAGAATTTGCCGTTATTGGCGCGGAACGACAGCGAGCCGTCGCCATGCCAGATCAGCTCGAAGAGGGCATCGGCGCAGCGACGATTGCCGGTGGCCTGGATGCCGCCGCCGGCCGACAGGCACCAGTAGCGATCCTGTGTGGTGCGCAATGCCCAGCGATGCGCCGACCAGTCGTATTCCAGCTGAAAGGTCTCATTGTCGCCGACCTCGTCCTGATTGGCGGTCACATCGACGCCCTGCTTGACGCTCACATAGCGCAAGTTCAGGCCAGCAATGAAGGAGGCCTGCGGCAATGAGTCCTCCAGCGAGAACAGCTCATCGCGGGTCACCGTCGAGGAGCGCGACTTCAGCACTGCCTTCGACCCAATTGGCGACAGATATTGTCCCTGGCGATCGCGCAATGCCAAATGCCCGCCATGGTATTCAGCACTGAACAGGCAATCCTCATTGCAGACCACCTGCAGCTTGCCATTGGCATTAAGATATCTGAGCAAAAGGAGATGGGGATTAGTGGAGTTATCAAAAAATCCAGATATTCCAAATGGCTCACTTATTGTTGCACGTGTGGAGTGCATATCTGCCGCCCTCCTCGGCGCGAAACTCGAGCGTGAAGAGCGTATCCTCGCCCCAGGGTATGTTCGCATCCACATGTATCTCGTCCTGCGATTCGGATAGATGCGCGAATCGCTTGCGTCCAATCGAACGCAAATTCACCTGTGGCCGGGCGGCCAAGTGAACGGTCCAAAATTCGCTGCCGCCGGGTGTTTTGGCCGTGCAGACCAGTTTGTCGGGCGTGCCGCCCAAGAAATAGCCGCGCGACTCATTCTTCAAGGCCCAACGGCCGCTGCCGTCCTCGCTGATGCTGATCTGAAAGCGGCTGCCCGCATCGCGCTCCTCGCTCTCGCAGAGCACATTGCCAAACTGATCGACCGACAGATATTTGTTCAGATGAGATCGTAAATAGATAATACCTGTGTGTTAAAATTAACAATTTATTATTATTATTACAATAATAATATTATTATTAGATTATATTCTTATTATTATAGTAATTTTATTATTAATCATGCTAAATTTCTATTTTCTTGTTGCATGCTGTTTTCCATAGTGCTTATGCTCTCTGCTTTACCCTACAACTACAGCCAATTAACGCTGCGCTCTCACTTCACTCTTTGCACACACCTCTCCTCAGGCGCTCTCTTTCACTCTTGCGTGCCTTGTGTGTGTGCTAGTTGCAATTGCTGTACACGTAACGGGAATGGCCATAACAACAACAACAGTCAGCTGTCAATGGCAAATTAGAGATGGCACCTCTCTCTCACACACAAAGATAGTAAGTGGGCAGCAGCAGACAAAGCTGCTTAATTAGTTATCGATAGGCGGCTGGCAGCGCTTAAAACCAATTAATATTGGCGCGAATGCATGAGACAGGCAGCGGATGCATTGGAAGATTTATATACATAATATGAATATATATATATATATATATATATATATCTATAAAAATTATAAGAGACTTTCAATAATATATATTTATGCATTTCATATATATAATTTTTATAATTCTAATTTTTCTCAATGCATTTGAACTTTGAAATTTTGAAATGCACTTTGCTATACCATCGATAAGTATCGATATTTAAGCTGCATTTTTGTCAGTTTGCGTTTCTAGTTCGTTCTCACATTACAGGGTATTTGCGCCTAATTAGTCTGACTTGCATTTAATTGAATTTCTTTACCGAAAATTTCGTATTGTTGATATTATTAAGCAATTTGGCGAAAAATAAGCGCTTCGCTTTTGAGCGTCGATTTCAATTTGGCTGAGCCATTTTAATGGCCGTTGCGAATGCCAGAGCCAGAGCCAGAGCCAGAGCTCGGCTTTCGAGCAAATATTTTATATTAATTGCCAATGGCAACAACAACAACCACATTAAGAGCAAACGAGTTGCTTTAATTATAATTGCCAAGCGAGGCAGCACAGAGCAGAGACTAAAGAGACCAGCGACCAGCGACCGGCGACCAGCAGACCAGATTAGCCAGACCCGGCCTGGCACGGCTCGGCTCGACTCCGCTCGGCCTGGCCAAAGCCAATTGCAATGCCGTTGCAAATGCAGCATGCCACAGGCATGCAACATGTGGCGTCTCTTGATAAATGATGCCAAATTCGTAAAACGCTTTGTTTCAGCTGCACTTAAATCTATTTGCCCAGCTGCAAATTGTTACAATGATTTATTATACAGATATTTATATATATATATAAATATATATATATATCTTTGTCTATATATATAAACCAAAGCCTGATTATATTTCTGTTCTCTCTCTCTCTCTCTGTCTCTATCTGTCTCTGCCTCGCTTTTATGATGATTTATAGCCCGCAATCAAATGCAGCTATTGCTCTTAATCATTAGCATTATCATTATCATTATCATTATCATTAGCCATGCTCATTAAGCATTATCATTCGCCACTATCACAACTTCATTTCCATATTCAGTTTCATTTCCATTTGCATATTCTCTGTTTGTTTAGATTAATTGAGCCCGCTTATCAGTGGAGTTAGCTGATAAGAGCGCCAGCGGCTACAGCTACAGTGAAAGCTCCCAATGACGAAGCAGCCACAATGGGGGCGACCACACTCCACAGTTACAGCTATATATTTATGACTTATGGCTCTATTAAAATATCAGCAGTGATGTATATATATATGAACATATATATATATATATATATATATATATATATATATATATACTATAACTGTAAATGTCTATCTGTGTATATATAAATATTAATTTATTATTAGATTGGTGTATATTAGATAGAGCCTCCTTCCTAGCTCTCTTTTATATCTATATAATATTATCTCATATCATATATATGACAGATATGAGATATTATATAGAGATAAAAATCGAAGAAGAAGAATATATGTATAGGAATATTATTAGATTGGTATATACAGAAAAAAGGCTCTACCTTTTTCTGCATTCCTTCAATTCTTAACTATATTATATCATGTATATATATATATATATCATATATATTTATATATATAGATTGGTATATATATGTATATTAGATACAGGCTTATATTCGTTCGATTCTTATCTCTATATCATATCAGATATCTCATATATATGTATGTATATCTAAAATATATTGTCCAACTACTCACTTTCACCGGTGTTCGATGGCTCCAGGGTCCAGAGCTGCTTCTTCTTGAGGCTAGCTCCGTTGGCATTGAGCTTGAAGCCAAATGTCTCGGCGGTCATATACTTGTGCTGCCCATTGATCAGACCGATGGTCCACCAGCCCTTCTGTTGGTTCTGTGAGATGATGTCCCCGTTGCTGTGGCCCAGCTCACAGCCCTGGCCGTTCATGGTGCTTATGGGTGCAATGGTGGCGGCTGTTTTAAAAAACTCGTTGGATACCGAACAAAACAAATGGGGATATATCGTCGAGAACAGATCTCTCTGTATGTTGCCTGTGTGTTGCTGTTCTTGGGTATTACCAACTGTGCAGCTCTTCGTCCTGTGAAATGAATGAATGTTTAGAGAGCAAAATTTAAATATTTATTTCCAATATCAGGAATGTATTTTATTTTGAGTTTGACTGACTGAACGTATTGTGCTTGACTAGGCATGTGCCCATTTGAAAATGTGAGTTGCTTCGATTTGTTATTTATGTATGTCGTGCTGTCTAAATGAACATTAAACTAGTTTGCTGGCCAAATACGCCCGGCTCATTTAGTTCACGTGCCGAAGCTCGCAGACAGACAGGAAGTTCATTTAAAACATAAAATCAAAGTATCGATAACTTAGTTTGCAGCGTTGATTATATGTGTACACACTGCATGCATGCGTGTGTGTGTGTGTGTATGTGTCTACTTTCTTGTATGTATATGAGCAGTCTGCCTGGTAAATTTATGTGCATGTCAGAGGAGCAAACAGATCGCCTGCCTTCGCCAGACAGTTCCCCCTCCTCTTCCCCCTCCCTAACCCAGCAACCAACCATGTGTACAGTGCATGCTGAACATTCAGATGGCAACAGCAGGCAACTGGCAACTGGCAACTGGCAAGTTGCTGGCGACAACTGTTAAAGACAGACGCGTCCATTGATATCGGTCTGACATTCATTTCAATGTCGCCAAGTTGAACAGGAAATGTAGATAACGCATTGTATCTTTCATTCATCGGCGCAGCATGCACGGCTGATGAAAGCCGATGACACGCGCGCAACTATCTTTCAGCATACATATATATATATGTATATATATTATTCCACAGACATTGCTGTCTTTAGGGTATTCTTGTAGTCACAAGTCGCATCATTAAAATGCAGCAACCTCAATAAAAAAATTCAAATTTAAATCTAAATTCAAATTCTGCCGGCGGCAAATCAACTGTCAACAGCCAGCGATGGACTTGAACATTAGAGAGTCGGAGCCAGTGGCGACGGCAGCGGCAGCTTAAATTGTCTATCGATACACGCGGGATGTGAGTGTAATCGATGCCAGCATCGGCTGAGTAATGCGATAATAATGCATTGAGCGATTTGCATAAGCTGAACGTTAACATTTGAAAAGACGCTATGCTTAGCAGTTATCTCACTTACACACATATGTATGTAGGTGGGACCGTGCGAGAGAGTGTGTGTGTGTGTGGATCATAAGTATTTGGGCAACTCATTAGCATGACGTGCGCCAGCTAATCAGAGTCAACGAATCATATGACTCAACCGACTAAAAACCATGAAACGCACAGGAATAGCCAGGCCCGGCTGAAGATAAAAAAGTATAATGCGCACAGAGTGCAACACTAAAAGATACCCTCTAACACAAAAACCCACACAATTTAGTTTCTCTCTTAATTATATCAAAAATAATGCTTAGAATATATACATATTTTGAAATTATTTATATAAATATTTTAAATGTGAAGTATATTTTACTTTTAGTCTTGGAATATATATTTAAGGTATTTTAAATTTGAAATATATTTTATTTAAATAATAATAATTATATTTTCACTTGTGCATATCGCCCACATATGTATTCACAATTCGTAACATGCCACTTTTTGCACATATTTCTAGGGTATAGAATGAAATATATAGCGCATTTGTGGGGGCGGCCAGCTGCAGGAGCAGCACTCAAAGTGCTGTTGATGGACAGCAGCAGCGACTTGTTAGGTGTGCAGTTGAAATGTACCTCACTTTGCATACATACAGAACACATACATACATACATATGTATATATACATTTATATTTATTTGTATATATGTATATGTATATATGAATATATTCTCAAAAAGGGCAACGAGCCAAGCCTGAACTGATGGACGATTGTGGCTGGCAGCGTCACGTAGATACATAAACAAGCGAGCTGCGTGATGGACGCAAGCAAAGGAGACGGCGGCGCCCATAGTGATGGCTCCTTCATATGCTTTCATTGTTGCTGTTTTTGTTGTTGTCATTTCTAGGCGTTGGCTTATGGCGCTGACCATTTGGGAGAGATTTTCATTTGTGGCAAAGCCATTTGGCGTTGGGGCGTTGGCTTTTGCAACCAAATGAAATAAACTAAAGGCAAATTTTAACCAGAGGCAAATCCGATGGCAGATTAACATCAAATAAAACGCAAATAGAAGTGAAAACTTTGCGCACACACGAAGAAATCCTCTCTACGCCCGCCCGCCCGCTGTTAAGCACCTAATGGGTTTTTGCGCTAATCTGGCATCGCCAAAAGTATTAAAGTTCACAGCATGTGTTTGTGTGTGTGTATGTATCTGTGTGCTGCTCTCATTCGATATAGCTTTCTCGCTCTGGCAAGAAGTCAATGCTCGCTGGTTTCTTGTAAAGTCAGCTTAAACAACAAGCAGCGACAGCGGCAGCAGTAGCAACAGAGGAAATTTGTATTTATTTCCCTTTTCCATGTTAAGTGAAATTCAATAGGCGCCGTGTTCTTGCAATCGCTTTGCACATTTTTGCCGCCTTAAATGCTTGAAATTCGTTGAAAATTAATTGCAGCTCTTTCAAAGCCAATTGCGACACACAAATATGCAAGCATGTATGTATGTATGTATGTATGTATATACATACATAGATACATAAGTATCTGTGCACATGCATATGTGAAAAGCCAAGTAAATCATAATTAATTATGCATGCCGATTTGTTTTCGAATCCCCCCAAGCTGACTGCGATGCTACAAGCACACACACACATGTATATTGGAATGAGAAAAAAAAAGAACGAACAAATGCAAGCAAACGAAGAAAGAAAGGCAGCAGCGGCAAACAGTTAAACACCGTTGCATTTAGTTAGCTAAAGAAGAGCTGGCAGCGCCAATTACTGCAAATGGTGTGGCAACAATGGCCAAGCGGAACAGCGTCATAACTAGACAGCAGAAGCAGCAGCAGCAGCAGCAGCCGCCTCAGTTATCGTGAAGAACAAGAACAAGAGCAAGAACAAAAACACGAACGGGAGCAATAAAAAGCTCACAGCTGCAACGGCTCGGCTGACTAAGTAGCTCAGCTCAGCAGCACAAGTGAGCGGTTGGCTCATTTACACACACGCACACACTGGCAGACACAGAGATAGACTTCAATACACTCAAACTCAATCAAATTGAGTGGCATGAGGCCAGTTTACCGCTGCTGCTTCTTCTTATTTATTTTTACTGCTGCTGCTGCTGCTGCGCTGCTCGCAAATCAATTAAATTACACTATTGACTCTTGTTGTATTTGCCATGTTTACGTCTGTATGTGTGTGTGTGTGTGTGTGCTCGTCATTGTGGCATTATTAAACGCAATCTAATTAAATGAAATTGTACACGCACAGACAAATTGATTGTAGATATGCACATCACATCACACACACATACATATATAAATTAATACATATGAGTGTGCTTTTAGCAAATTACGAAAATGTAAAATATGATGAAATTTTATCGCATCGCACACCTTTCACCAGTCAACATTTTGCGTGTGTCGCGCTATTTGTGGCCATACCCCGCTCTCTGTTGCTATTCTCTTTGCGTGTGTATCTTGTTAATGATAACGGTAAACTGATAAACGCACAGCAAATTCAAACAATACGAGCTCATCAGGCAACGAAGTGAAACAGAAATGCAGATAAATACTAACACACTCACATATATATATACACACACACACACACTACCTAGGCTGCAGCTGTTCCTGAGCTTTGCGCAATTATGTATGCAATAAAGCGATGAGCTAAGCAACAGAATGATTAGAAAGAATTGAAAGAGGGAGAGAGGGGGAGAGGTGGTGGTACAGCGTTGCCACTATGCCATTGAAATGGATATCGGACACTGCGCTCTAATCTGCATGCATGAAAACAATTTAAACTAAATCAGCGTCAGCATGCGTCGTAATTTCTTATAATACTCTCTTGGCATCAACAACAGCAGCAGCAGCAGCAGCAGCAGCGCACAAATATTTATGTCTGTTGCAGCATACGGTATATTTTTACTGTACAGCAGCAGCAGCGGACGTCGAAGTCGCGCAGCAACAACAAAAGAATTGCTCCAAATCTCGGCTTCAGACGTTCTAAAAATACGCGCGTGCACACACACACACACGCAAACACACAGATAGATAGGGAGAGAAAGAAATACGGTTACACTTACTGATGCACAGATACAGACATCAGCGCGGCCGGCAGACATTAATATTAGTGGCCCACGTCTTCGTTTTAAAGACATGCCACCGACTTCCAAGTGGCTGCTGCTGCCGCTGCTGCTTGGGGCGCACGCGCGCGCGCAACCGAGCGTTGCATTTGCATTGTACATACATACATATATACACATACCAATACATATTTATACACAGGTGCTGTATGCGATGAAAGAGGACAGGCAATGAATGACGTTGGCACATTGCACACTGGTTCCTAATGAAGATTTAGCATCTGAGCCACTGTGCACAGTAATTTAAATAGTTACTTATATTGAAATAAAATTTAATTTAATATTTGAATATGCATGCTAAATGTTTTTGGGTTACCATTTGCCATAAGTGCTCAAGGGCACACACTCACACACATATGCACACGCACATATGAATATCGAGTATCGCATATTTTAGTTGACAGCCCTGGCACCAGTGTGCCGGGTGTGGCTTCTCTACCTACCTCCCTCGCTCCCGCACATTTTTCTATCCCTCTCGCAGACTAACTCTTCTATCGTGACTTTTATGGCTGTCAAGAATGCAAAAACGATGCCCGCGAATTATAAGAGCAGTCGTAAAATGTAAAACTTTTTCGCTGCAAGCGCAACATCTGCTGCGGCTGCGGCTGCGGCTGTTGCTGTTGCTATTCCTGCTGCTACCGCTGCTGATGCTCTCGTGGGCGATTAATACTAAGTTGCTTTAGCTGTTGTAGTTATTCTCGTTGTTGTGGTTGATTATGCTTGTTATTTTAAAAACATTTTGCGGTTTTGTGGCAACGGAATAAGAAGCCTTAAAAAACACGGGGCCAAATTAAAATGAAAAAAAAAATAAAAAAAAAAATTAAAAAAAAAGGTTCAATTAATGTCGAACTCTGCAAGCACCTTTCCAATTGTTTTATAATTACAAACGTACAATTATGTTCAAATGCACAGCTACAACTCTTTCAACATGTTTTCTGCCTTTTGGACTTGGTTTTTATTTTTTATTTTTTTTTTAGAAAGCGCCTAAAACAAGTGCAGTAATCAATTATTACGCGACGAATCAACAAATTGATTGTTTTGCGAGAGTTGAAAAGATGAACTGAAAGAAAGAAAAAAGTAAAAGTTTCAATGGAAACGTCAAAGCTGTCAAACGCGGCTTTGCAGCGCCTGCAAATGCGAGCGAGCAAGAAAGACTATTGCCAAAAACCGTTAGAACAGCGTTCGCGCTGCTTTTGTAATGTAAATTGAAATTGCCTGAGAGACGACAGCAAATGGGCGAACCGATTGAAGCGCTGGCTGTCAGTGCTGCCACACTTTAAAAATTCGAAGACAAATCTTAAGCAGCTGAACTTAATTTAAATAAAGAGCTGCAAAGAGGTAATTTAATGAATTAAATCTAAATCTTTTAAATCTATCAATTAATGTATAAAGCAGGGAGTATATAATTTTTTAAATTAAGTTATTTAAATACCTTGGTATTTCTTTATGCATTTCTTAATTACTAAATGTTGCTCGAAAGTATTTTATCTGTGCCTCTATTTAAATATAATAATTTTCATGAGACAAAATTGAATCTCGTAAAATAAATATAAATTGATGATGCTAGCCGCAGGCTAAAGTTGACCCAAGCCAGATTTCTAGCTAGATAGCTGGCTTGAACAACTTTCAAATATGCCGCTAAAAGCTATAAATAGCTATATTTGAAAATCATTGATTTTGGGTATCTGCATTTACAGTTTTCAGCTTCTGCATGCGCTTCAAACTGCGTTCGGAACAATCAAAAAATCAAAATATCAATAAGCCCCAACACAAAATGAAATGAAATGATTTCAAATAGAGAAATCAATGAAAGCCAGCAAACGGTTTCGGGTTTTTATTTTTGCGCTGTGCTGTCTGCTACAGCTGTTGTTGTTGTTGTTGTTGTTGTTGCTGTATCATCTTGAGCTTGAATTTGGCTCTGGCTTTGGCTTGGATTGAATTGGATTGGTTTGGTTCAGTTTGGTTGATTGAACGCACATAAATAACTCTTCGCCTGACTATGATACATAGAAACGTAACTCTGTATCTGTGGCCACTCACACACACACACACACACACACACACGTATCTGTGGTAAAACAGTTAACTGTTGTTGTGCGGCATTGAAATTACAGATGCTCGTGGCCAGCAGCTCAAATGATTTATGCAGCAATTACATGCACACACACACACATGTGAAGAGAGCTGTGCTGCCCACGGAGCGCGGGAAAGCGAATGCCACGGGCGATGGCGGCCGCAGCGGGCGCATTAATAATTTGTTCACATTTTCAATAGGCGCAGAGAAATGAATATAATAAACAATGAGCATAAATATTTTTGCACAAGCGCAAATTACATAGCAGACAGCTCTCTATGATGAGCGGTATGTTAATAGTGAGCGACAGAGAGAGGGAGGGAGAGAGAGAGCGAGCGCAAAAGAATGAGAACGGGTTGGGGAGGGTAGGTGAGGTAGGCAAAATGCATCTCTTATAAAATGAAAACATGATATTTACAGCGATTGGCAGCATCAGGCGCAGACAAGTATCGATATTACGATACGCCCGGCAAATTGAAAATAACCAAAAGCCGAAAGTAACCAGCTCAACCAGTTGCCAGCATTTTCGTTATTAAATTGCATGGCAGCAACTTGAACTTGCACTTGCTCAAGTGTGTGTATGTGTGTGTGTGTGTGTGTGCCTGTGTGTGCCTGAATGTACCTGGCAGCATTGAACAAAAGTATTTACAGCGACACCTCCTTCAACTGACGATCACGACGACTTTTAAAGCCACGGGGCACTCAAAGGCGGGCGCATAAATCAAAGCAACCACGATCAAAAGCTGCATGCTATGCAAAAGAAGGCGAAGGCGTAGCAGGCAAAACAACAAAAAAAAAAAAAAACGAAAAAGAAATGAAAGAAAAAGAAATGGCTTTTTGGCTTTTGGCTTTTTTTATCGGCAACGTTACAACGGAAATGTTGATGTTTGGGGCAACGTTGCGATTACAGTGCATTGAACTGTGCCCAGAGTTCACCAGCAGCAGCAGCAGCCGAGACTGCATGCAGCATATCAATTATTGTTATTGTAAGCTAAGGCAAAAGGAAGAAAAGACTGCGACAGCGGCGGCGACAACGCGACGCCCATTCCAAAAATATCGCATATGCATAAAAGAAAGAAAAACAAAAAGGCGCCTGATATGCAGCCGCTACAAGTGTTGCATTGATAAAGACTAAAGCCATTGATATATAAGCATGTAAGTACACGCATACATACATACATATATACACTATGCATGTATGTGTGTGCGTATTTGTAAATTTGCATTAGTATCGCCGTGTCAACGTCAAATGAATCACATGCATTTACAGCCAATTGTGGCGTTCAGTTGAAAGCGAAAACGACGAAAAAAGGAGTTGCGAAAACAAAAAAAAAAAAAAAAAAAAAAAAAACAAAAACCAACAACAGCAGCCAGCAAGAACGACCGCCAGACGTGACTCAGCAAACAGAACAAAGCGGGTGTGGGAGAGTGTGAGAAGAGTGTTCAAGCATTGCGGCATAAGCTGTCAAAAAAAGAAAAAAAAAGATCAAGCGCACAAAGAAAAGAAGAGGCAAATACACATAAATATAGAATCAGTTGCAATGCATTTAAAATACCCTAGCACAAATACTCATATGACTAAATTTATTAATCACATAAAGCCAAGCTTAAATTATTTGCAGAAATAAATGTCTTATGTATAGGATATATGTATGTACATATGATCAAAACAAATGCAATCAAGCAATCACCCTCAACCAAAAATAATGCAGAATGCGGGCTGCGGGCTGCAGGGGGTGCGACTGTGCGGTGCAAATCGAAATGTGTGCGTAAAGTGCGTCGTCGTCTGCGTTTGGGGTTTGCTTTTGCTTGTTTCAAGGACAGCAGCTGCTGTTTTGTTGGGCTGCCAGCTGCACTTGATGACCGAACTGTGTGAGGGTGAGAGAAAGATAATGCAAGCACACACACACCCATACACTCATACACCCATGCAGTCATATGTGCACAGTTGTAAAAACATGCATACAGTCAAAGCAGTTTGAAAGCGAAACGATTGTGTTGATTATTATTATTATATTTTATAGAAATAAAATCAAAGAAAATATGTGCTTAATCTTAATGTATTTTAGTGCACATTTTGAGCATAATACGCATTCCAATTGGAGTCCAATTGTAAATATCACAGCTTCAAATTGGAGAACGGATGATTCATTTCTCGTGGAGTTTACTGTATGACATGTACATTATTGTCTTGAGACTGTCAGACTGTCTCGCCGCGGCGACAAAGGGGCTTCCAGGAGTGTGCGTTTGTATATATGTATATACCTGATTTCCGGCGCTGAACGGAAGCATTCGATTGCCGGGCTGGTTGATACGCAAATGGTTGACAATGCAATCCAAGTCTCAGACGTTGTCGTTGCCATTAGCCACAAAAAATGTACATACATATATATATATATATATATATGTATATACATATGTATGTGTAGGTATAAAATATATAAACGTGACTCAGAGCGAGGCGCGGCAGGTGAGGGCTAGAGCGTAAGAGAGAGAGAGAGTGACAGAGAGGGGTGGATGGGCGCTGGCATTTATAGTCTGTGCCGCTGCTGGCTGGAATACAAATTGCTAATTGCGCTGCCGCCGGCGGCGGCTCAATGCAGATCCTGATGGAGAATTATTGATTTGCCAGCAGAGAATTTCAAGGGGGTTGGCACGTGCAAAATGAAGCTGAAACGAAAACGCAGCAGCGGCAGGCAGTACACGCCCCAGCAGCGCATCAGGCTGCTGAGATGGAAACAACAGATACACACACACACACACACACATAGAGGAATGTTCGTGTTTATTTTATTCCTTTATATCCCTCAAAGAACAAAGGAAAATGCACATGGCAGAGATGTGGGGTTATATACATACATACATATGTATGTGCATAAAAATATATATGTACATATATTCTTAAATCTATTGAGAGTTTTGTACACTTTTTCATTTTAGCGTAAAAAAGGCCAACTGCGCAACACTGCAAGTCTGAGCCAAGCTGAATCAGAGCAATAAACAGTTAATAAAGTGCGAATAGCAGCAAACGAAGACAGAATCCAGAAGATCAGCAACGAATTGATTGACAGAAACAGTTACGAATTGATATATATATATATATATACATATATATACATATAAGTATGCATGTGTGTGTGCGTAGAAGTCAAAGAGGGTGAGTGATATGTCTGCTAGCTTTTGACTGTGTGTCTATCTGTTTGATTGAGACCAAACGAAGTCAAGGCAGAAGAACTTTTCGCAGGTAATCATCATTCATCTGGCAACATTGTGCGTGGCCACAGAGAGTGTACACAGCCAAATTGAGAGGCACACTAAAAGCGCGAGAGACAGACAGACAGAGAGCGAGACACCAAAAGAGCGGGCAGAGATAGAGGTAGAGAGAGAGAGAGCAAACTTAATAGAGGCGGCAGCCACTGTGAATGCCAATGTCAAGGCAATTAGCCAAAAGCCGGTTGGAAAAATCAACAACGAGGCGCAGCAAAAACAAAGCCAACAGAAAAAAAGCAGCGCAGCAGCAGTACCAGCAACAGCAGCAGCAGCATTCGAAGAGGACGTTGAGGAGGAGGAGGAGGAAAATCGTAAAACAAGGCAAGCGCAAAATAAAAAGCTATGAAATGAAGCTAAAGTTTACAGAGCTGCCAGAGCGGCTGTGACGTCGCTTGCCATAGATTTTATGACTTGCAAGAGGTGCGCGCGATGCCGTGCTTCAAGGGGAGGGCGACAAGTGAAGTGGGGTGGCGATGCGACCAAAGTGAAGATGTGTGCTGAAACCTGGAACTAGAGCACGTCAAGCAGGAGAGTGAGAGAGAGCAAAAAGAAGTGCGTGTGCTCATGTTCAAATGTGTGTGTGAGTTGAAGAAAAAAAAAAAAAAAAAAAAACCAGCAGGCCCGAGTGCATTTGAAGCCATCCATGTTTGGGCAAGGCACGTTGAAAGGAATTCACTTACTTTCTTTGTTGTTGCTCACTGGGCGTCGCTCTTCTTATTGTTGTTGTTGTTGTTGTTGCTGCTGCTGTTGACAGTGGGGCTGCTGCTTTAATTACCGTTTTAAATGGCAATTTTGCTTATTATCCTTTGCCCGCGCGGTCTTTCTTTCTGTCTGTATATTTCTTTGTCTGTTTCTTCACACCGTTGGGTTGCTTTAGTTTTAGTCGCCGTTGATTTTCGTCGTTTTCTATTTGCGCTCCTCTGCTTTTGCCGGTGTTTCTACTACGCCTTCGATGCCGTTGTGTGAGTGTGATTGCCTGTACGTGTGTGTTTCGTCTCGTTTCTGTTTGTGTGATGCGTGCGAATGTGTGTATGTGTGTGTGTTGTGTGTGTATGTGCGACTGTGTACCTTTATGTGTTTGTGTGGGTGTAAGTCTGTTGCACCCTTCACTTCCAATTCGAATTTTGTTGGGTAGACGAGCAAAGTAACTTTGGTCTTAGTTCAAATTCACTCACAATAAAAAATCAGAAAAAAAAATATATTCGTAAACAAATCACAGCAAAATAATCGAAATGTATTTGTTTCGCTTTTATTGGCTTGTTTATTGGTTTAACTCAGGTATTTTTTTTTTTGCGTTAAATGCCGCTTGATGCTTTTGTTTGCTGGCGCCTATTCGCGTTCGTATGCGTATGTGTGTGTATGTTTGGTATGGCAAAAGGATTTTTCACGACTTCAAATTGGCTCATAGACGCATGCGCGCACAATAGGACCACAAGATTCGGATGAAATACACAACCGCTCACGACCTGCTCTCGAATTGGAATGGAAACCCGTTGCAGAGCCATATACAATTTAAATCCGACATGTCTGTTAGAGCGCTGTTAGTTCGTCGATACTGTTAACGCTATTGCGAGCACTGCTAAAATATGCTGAAGTCATTGAAATTACCAACTGAGTAAGAGCTTGCAAATCGTGAAGTGTCAATGTTAAGATCAACAGTTTCATTAAAAATAAAATATATTTAATAGCACAATAATGAAGACTTGAGCTCCAGCAAATCTTTGAATAGTATTTATGATATTTTAATAATTTTAAATATAACATACTGTTAGTTAACATTGTGGCTGCAATGTAGTCTTGCCAACTCGGCGAAAGTGCTGTTAGGAGGACTGTTGTCGTTTAAAAAATGTAACGGTAAATGGGCAAAGGAAATGCGCATAACTTGAACTTGACGAATTACCGCTAGATCAGCAGCCGCCACGCAATTTGATTTACAGCTATCCATGCATCCATCCATTCACACAAAGCATTGCTAATGCCAGCCAGCCAGCCAGCCACCCAACTAACTAACTAACTAGCTAACTAACTAACTGCCCAACTGCAACCGACTGGGCTGCATGCTTGGTGTGGCAAGGCAGCCCGACTGTCGCCATGCTCTGTTAATTTTTTAAATGCGCGCATGCATCTTCAATCTGGCTGCACTCGCCTTTTTGTCTTAAGTGCTTCTCGCATTGCATTTATTTTTCATGTGCAGAAAAAAAAAAAAAAAAAAAAAAAAATAAAAATAAAAAACAAATTAGAAAAAAAAATTTTGGGTCTGCTAGTCAGCTGCCGATTTCACCGTCACAGCAAATGCAAGAGCAAACGTACCAAATCCTTAAACACACAATCCATTAATATTAATAATGACTGTACCATACTTAAGATTCCTATGTATGTATGTAATTGTTAATCAGTTGAATATTTCTCTTTGGCCAGCTAAACATATGTACATATACATATATATTAAATTTCTGCATTGCATGCCTCGTGATTTTCTGCAATTTTAAACAAGTCAATTATGAGCCGCAAATTATGTTTGACACGCCAAACAAGAAGATCAATAATCATAATGAAATAAAGCAAATTAAAGTTTTCAAAGGAATTGTCGAACAACAGCTGTTCGTCAACTGTTATTTGCTCGAAACGTTAACGTAACACTGTTGTCAAAACGTGAACTCAATTTGTCACACTAGTTGGCAGCCCTGGCACACAGTTCACAGTGGGCAAAAAAAACAGCTGACGACTCAGCAGGCAGTCAAGTTGACAGCTTGGTCGCAGAGCCAGAGGCATAGCCACAATCAGAACAACGCGAGTCAAATACGAAACGAAATAATGCTCAGTTAATTTAAATTTAAGTCGAGAAGCAGCACTTTTATTTAACATTTGTTTTTTTCGTGAAAATTGTGTGCTGCTTTGTGTGCAACGACATTAAATATTTTAAGTACACGCGAGTGCAATTCAAAGACGACGTTTTTCACTTGTTTCATTCAACAAGCAAATTGATTCCGCCCGCAGACCCGACAAGCCAAACAATCTTTGGCCCTATTGGAGAACGTTTATTGTTTTTTTTTTTTTTTCTCTAAAATTTTAGTATTTTTTTTTATTTGGTTTTTTTTTTACGTTACCGATAAAAGGCGTGAAGAAGTAATACAACTACAAAATAATTTAATGACTGCGGCATTGCATTTAATGCGATCCCAAAGCAAAATATAAAATTAAACAATTAAGAAAGCAACGTAAAGAACAATAACAAATTGCACAAGAAACGCTCAAATCGTTTAACAGGGAAGGGGTTGGTTGTCACTAGCCAATACTCAAACCCTTTTAAACCAAAGCAGCTTGCAGCTTGCAGCTGCAGCAGCAACGGCGATACTATAAAACCAACAGCAACAAAAACACACACACACACACACACACAACAAAAAACCAACAAGAACAGTAATAACAAATAGTTCTTTGCTGCCGTCGCTTTTTGTCTCACACGCTCTCTTTCATTCGCACTGCTGCGATTTGGCGGGGGTGTAGAGTGAGCGCGTGCTCAAACAAAAACAAAACGCGTGAAAAAGAATAAAAAATAAAAAAAGACCGTGCACTCACACACGCACTCATAGAGAGGCAGAAGGAGAAAAACAAAATCACAACATAGTACATAGTAGTTCCGCATTTGATATAAGACAAATACAAACATTTTCACATAGAGCACGTTTAGGCGTGTGAATGTCAGCAGCAGTGAAGCGACAACTACAACAACAACATCAACTATCCAAATAATCAAGGACGTATGTACAGGACACACATACGCGAACCAAATGGATGTCCTGGAATTGCTCCGTGGGAGCTTTAACGGCTGTTATAACATACTATACTCAGATGCTTGGTGTGAATATGTCTCCATCGAAGTCACCAGAACTGTAAGTTTCTCTGGCAATCCATGTTTAATGTTTAAGTACAACAACAGTTAGTGTTAGGCACACACACACATACGCATACACAAATGTGCATTGTTTGTGCTTTCTTTGTTTTGAGAGGGGCTCGTCGTGACTCATGTAAGTGTGTGAACTTTTGTACGTAATGTGCAAAGTTCTGTTCAGTTCAAGCAGGATAACATGCAAGTGGTTGGTGACTCTGCCGTCGGCGCGATAAGCGATGATCGTTGATCAGCAGTAGCAGCAGCAGCAGCAGCAGCAGCAGCATCATCAGCAGCTGCTGCTACTGTTATTATTATTATTGCTTTTGTTTCGTTTGCTTATTTTCATCTCTTTTTAATGCTAACTCACACGCGTAAGCTGTATACAAACGCACATGCATACGTACATACTTACGCGCTGTACGTATGTATGTGTGTACATATGTGTGCGTGTGTGTTTGGCATTTTGCTTTGCGCACACTTCCGTCAACATAAAGCGTTCGGTCACCGTGCTTTGATTCGCAGACAAAAGCTGCTAACTTATGTAAACATGCTTAAAGATACAAGCATAGAAGATCAGACAAATGTACAGATGTATGTATGTGTGTATATGGGTGGCTATGCATGTGCCTACATACATACACACATACATATACTATATGTACATACATACATATGTATGTATTTATTTTAAGGTGTGTGTGTTTGTCTTATCGTTGGCCATGGGAGTGATAGTAGCTTAAAGTACGACCCCGAAAGCGCATCAGCTATAACTGATTACGCTGATTAGACAGCCAATGGCAGTGCCAATTGGATTTAGTTGGGTAAATCAAATAAATATATGTACATATGTATGTAGTTACGCACGTGCAGCTGCAAAGCACCCGCCTCCACCAAAATTTAGCCAAATCAGTTTGCTATAATTCAATTAACCCCTTGGGGCCAAATCAATTGAGAGCCTTGTCTTGTGACTTGTTGCCAAGCGTCGATCTAAGACATCCAGGCGGAACGCAACATCTGCTTGCACGACCGTAGACTACCCTGTCAGCAAAATGATTCACGCGTTAAATTCTTTAAATATTCAATCCCTCTGTATACAAAGCGTACATGCGATATTCTAATTTATATAAATATTGATTTTCAGTTCAAATTACTGTCACATTTGTGCAATAGAATCTCTGGTATTTTTGTTCCCGCCTATTACAAACATTTGCTTCACTTGAATATGCACGCTCCATATAATATTTTAGTACTGGGTAGGAGAAGACTTCTATGTTAGTGTTGTGTGTGTGTGTATGTGTACAATATATGTATGTATGTATGTAACATTTCGCGGGTGCGTGCAAATACACACACACACCCATACGGTATGTAGATATGCTTAAAGTACCCATTTTTTGTTGCATGGTCATACTGAGAATTAAGAGTTATATAGAAAATTGTGTTATCGTGACGACGCAGCAACGATTTCAACTTAACTGGAAAACAGACAAACTCAATGGTTCTTTATTATTGTTACGCTTTGGTTTTGATATTCGCGGTGTCGCTATGGCGTTGCTGCCGCCAAAGTTGTTTTGATTTCATATTCGCCGCCGCCGCCGCCGTCGCATATGCTGAAACCTGTTACAGAAATAAATCATAAATAAATAACAAAAACAATAACAGACGCAAGTGCAGCGACAGCGAATGTCAAAAGCAAAGAAATTGCAATTCAAACGCGGAAGAGGCAAAGAGGGCGCAACAACAACAAGTGTTGGCAGCGACGCGCCAATATTAACATCGCCATCGACTGTGCATGCAAAAGTGCTCTCAATTGGCAGAGCATAAGAATCGCGAGCACAAAAGAGAGCGTGTAAGAGCGAGTGAGAGGGTAAAGTGTGCGCGCTCATAAGAATATGCATGCATTTACTGTTGTTTTGCATAGACACTGAAACTGGCAAGCGAACACAATTTTCTAATACGCTACGCAAGATTTATTATTTATATTATAAATATGCATGCATGTATGTATGTCAATATGTAAATATATGTATATTATTATATATCATATGAATAATAGAATAGATTTATCGTATACGTATGTATGTATATGTGTGTCTGTATATGTGTGTGTGCTGCGAGGTCATTCAGCGGCCAGTGCAGTCGACTCTTTGTTATTGTTTCTATTGCTTGTTCTCACATTTGTTATTTATTTTCCTTTTGTCGATTTCCGCCCGCAGATGTACTTGTGCTTCTCGCTGCTGGTTATCAGTGCACTGGTTTTTGCCTGGTTCCTGTATTTCAAACGTCTAGCTTCGGCGCGCCTGCGCGATGAGTACGCCCGTTCGCTGAGTGCTGCCACTGCCGCCTCTGGCGGGGATCATCGCGGCTTGCGCTTTCGTAAGCGCGACAAAATGCTCTTCTATGGCCGCCGCATGCTGCGCAAGATGAAGAACGTCAGCGGGCAAATGTACAGCAGCGGTAAAGGCTATAAGCGTCGCGCTGTGATGCGTTTTGCGCGTCGCATCCTGCAGCTGCAGCAGAATCGTCCGCTCGAAATGAAGACTGTGGAGCCGCCGGCGGAATATCTGGAGGAGACCATCGATGGCAGCGACCGTGTGCCACCGGACGCACTGTACATGCTGCAAAGTATACGCATCTTTGGCCATTTCGAGAAGCCGATATTCTTGAAGCTCTGCAAGCACACCCAACTGCTCCAGCTGATGGCCGGCGATTATCTATTCAAGATGACCGATCCGGATGACAGCGTCTACATCGTCCAGTCGGGAATGATCAATGTATATATTTGTAATGCCGATGGCAGCACGCTCTCCTTGAAAATGGTGCGCAAGGGTGAATCCGTGACATCGCTGCTCAGCTTCATCGATGTGCTGTCGGGGAACTCCAGCTACTATAAGACGGTGACGGCCAAAGCCATGGAGAAGTCGGTTGTCATCCGTTTGCCCATGCAGGTGAGCTGCCAGCTGTCAATGTGACCAGAGTTGCTCAACTGGCACTAAAAAAACTAAAAGGCAGGACGTAAAATGATAGAGATAGAAGTGAAATATAGAGAGTGAGAACAGAAGAGAGCATAGAAATGGAGAGACGGAAGATAGAGAGAAAGATAGGGAGGGTTATATAGAGAGGGAACATGAGTGATTGGAATGAAATCCGGCGAGAGAGAGAGAGATAGAGAGAGAGAGAGATAGAAGAATATTCGACATGGAGAGGGATTGACGTCAAATATAGTATGGAGAGATGGAGTATTGGTAGAGAGAGAAGAGCGAGGCGTGATAGAGAGAGATTGGAAGGAAAAGAAGTGGAAGAGCGTCATAGATAGAAGGTGACAGATTGGAGGGAAGCGGACGAAACAGAGGGAATAAAGGGGGCAGACATAGGGATAAAGTGAGGCAGAGGGAGTAAAGCGCGAAAGAGAAAGACAGAAAGTGAGAGACGATTGTGGGCCAAAGAGAATGGAGCGAAGACGCGAAACGAGCAATAATCAATTGCCCTTAACTAATCTCATGCCTATCCCATTCGACAGGCTTTCGAGGAGGTGTTCAACGAAAATCCGGATGTCATGATACGTGTGATCCAGGTGATTATGATACGGCTGCAGCGCGTGCTCTTCACAGCGTTGCGCAATTATTTGGGCCTCAATGCGGAGCTCGTACAGAATCATATGCGGATCAAGGGCAGCGTCGCAATGCCTGCGCCGGTGCCTGGAACGGTACACTCGCAGGCGTCGCAGGCATCACGTGCGATGGCATCGCGGTCGGCCACATCGCCAGTCTCACGCTTGTCGCGCGAGGAGCACACGCTCTCTGACCCGGATCCCAATCCAAATGCCAGCGCCCTGCTCTTCGGCGAGGTGCATGGGGATGCGCCCTACATCGATCTGTACCACCATCAGCAGCAGCAGACGAGCGGCGTCTCGGTGATCGGAACACGCCGCAGCTCTGGCACCTTTACGCCGCCTGGCAGTGGCGGCGAATCGCCCAATGGCACGGGCAACGGCAATGCCAACGCGACCATCACCAACATCGATCAGCGGCTCGTGCAGTCCTCGGCCGTTGACAGTTTGCGCCGTGAGCTCGGCCTGAGCGAGGAGGATGCCAGCATTATTGAGCCATTTGTCGAGGTCCGCGAACTGGAGCCAAATGTCACGCTCATCACCGAGGGCAATGCCGAAGATGTGTGCGTTTGGTTTGTGATGACCGGCAGCCTGGCCGTCTACCAAAGCAACACGGATGCTACGCGTGCCGCCAAGCAGGACAACAAAAGCGATATGCTCATCCATTTTGTGCATCCCGGCGAGATAGTCGGCGGCTTGGCCATGCTCACCGGCGAGGCGAGCGCCTATACCATTAAAGCGCGCTGCAATAGCCGCATCGCTTATATACGCCGTGCTGCAATCTATCAGTGAGTATACCCTGTAATTTCGCATTCAATTTGCATGCTGTATTAACTTATCGCGTCTGTTTTCCAACACTGACAGAATAATGCGTCAGCGCCCGCGCATTGTTCTCGATCTGGGCAATGGCGTGGTGCGTCGCCTGTCGCCCCTGGTGCGCCAGTGTGATTATGCTCTCGACTGGATATTTCTGGAGTCGGGGCGCGCCGTCTATCGACAGGACGAGAGCAGCGACAGCACATACATTGTGTTGAGCGGACGCATGCGTTCCGTTATCACACATCCTGGCGGCAAGAAGGAAATCGTCGGCGAATACGGCAAAGGCGATCTCGTCGGCATTGTCGAAATGATAACCGAAACGTCGCGCACCACCACCGTGATGGCGGTGCGCGACTCTGAGCTGGCCAAGCTGCCGGAGGGCCTATTCAATGCAATCAAATTGCGTTATCCGATTGTGGTCACGCGGCTAATTAGTTTCCTTAGCCATCGCTTCCTTGGCTCGATGCAGACGCGCGGCGCCAATGCGTCCGGTGCGCCCGTCGAGGCCAATCCCGTAACGCACAAATATTCAACAGTCGCACTCGTGCCCATCACAGACGATGTGCCAATCACACCGTTCACCTACGAGCTATACCATTCACTCTGTGCCATAGGTGAGTTATGGACATGTGTATGCAGATAGAGGAGTGAGCTTATATACAGATTGGGGTCACGGGCGGGAAGGAAGGAATGTTACACATTGATCCCGTTCAAAATGGGAAAATAGGGTATCATGTATGTAAATGGCAGAAGGAGGCGTGCCACACCCCATAATGTATATATGCTCTTGAGCAGGTCGACAAGCTTTGTCCGTCCGTCTGTCCCTCTGTCAGTCCGTCCGTTCGTCCGTCCGTCCGTCCGTATGTATGCATGAACGCGTCAATCTCATAGGCCTTAGTTATGGGTACAATCTCTAATCAATCTATAGGAAACAGAGATATCCTGTAGATCTTGGCTATCGAGGATATTTGTGCTCGGATACAGAGAGGACTTCGTCCTTTGCAGTTTAGATTTACTTCAAATCATATATAATCCGCTTCCTATTCCTTCCCTTCTGCAGGTCCTGTGCTGCGTCTCACATCGGAGGTGGTGCGCAAGCAGTTGGGAAACAATATATTCGAGGCGGCCAATGAATACCGGCTGACTTCGTGGCTTGCTCAGCAGGAGGATCGCAACATAATCACGCTCTATCAGTGCGACAGTGCGCTGAGTCCCTGGACGCATCGGTGCATGCGTCAAGCGGATGTGGTGCTAATCGTTGGCCTGGGCGAGCGCTCCCATATGGTTGGCAAATTTGAGCGTGAGATCGATAAGCTAGCGATGCGCACACAGAAGGAGCTTGTCCTGCTCTATCCGGAGACCACGAATGCGAAGCCGGCGAACACGCTTAGCTGGCTGAACGCGCGCCCCTGGGTGACCAAGCATCATCATGTGCTCTGCGTGAAGCGCATCTTCACACGCAAGAGCCAATATCGCATTGTGAGTTGTATTCATATTCCATTTCTAATTCCATTTCGTTCCGTGTCAACTAATCGTCTTTTCCTTAGAATGATCTTTATAGCCGTGTGCTGCTCTCTGAGCCGAATATGCATTCCGATTTCTCTCGCCTGGCTCGCTGGCTGACCGGCAATTCGATCGGCTTGGTCTTGGGTGGTGGCGGTGCGCGTGGTGCCGCCCACATTGGCATGCTGAAGGCCATACAGGAGGCGGGCATACCCATTGATATGGTTGGTGGTGTCAGCATTGGCGCCTTGATGGGCGCCCTCTGGTGTTCGGAGCGTAATATAACTACCGTTACACAGAAGGCGCGCGAATGGTCAAAAGTGTGTACATATACAATATTATTTTATCCTATCAATATTATTTATTCACAATTTTTATAGAAAATGACAAAATGGTTCCTTCAACTGCTCGACCTCACCTACCCGATAACATCGATGTTCTCCGGCCGTGAATTCAACAAGACCATACACGATACCTTTGGCGATGTGAGCATAGAGGATCTGTGGATACCCTACTTCACGCTCACCACGGACATAACCGCCAGTTGCCATCGCATTCACACCAACGGTGAGTGTCCCCTTGGCTGCTGTTGCTAGCTCATTTACTCATTTCGCTGCTCGTATATTCGCTTGCATTTCATTCTCTCTCTCTCTCTCTTTCTGTCTTATAATCGTTATGTACATACACATACATATGTATTTGTTTCTTAGCGCGTAATGCTTATTTGGTTACTTCTTTTTTTTATTTTACGCTTTGGTGTTTCGATTCGTTTATGTAGCTCGTAGTATGAATACAAACACACATTTACATATATGGACACATGCACGAGTATATATAAACATACATACACACACGCACACACACACATACATACATACGTACAACTGAGCGACGTTTACGCACATCCCCTTAGGAAGCGCCATATTTACTCATTTTGTGTGGCGCCATCTAGCGGCGGGCACTTTCAGCTCTTCCCGTCTTTGTTGTTCGTTGTTCCATTTGTTATGATTGTTATTCTTGCAGCGAAAAAAAAAAAAAAAAAAAAAGAAAAAAGAAAAACATTTTGATTAGAGGATATTTTATTTAATTTGTATATTATGTCCTTTAATGTAAATTGAAATTAAATGTAAGTCGATTCTCAGTGTCTGTCGCTGCTCTTGTTATATTTTGTTTTCCCATTCTATTCTGCCGTCTGTCATATTTGTGCGTACGTGTTTGTGTCTTAGCTAGAAACTAACCTGTTGCCGAATGTGAAAATAAGAATAAATTAGATCTGTCGCTCGCTCACAAAGAACGCTCAAACTCAAAGTTCTTATCCTCTCTCTTTATTTATCTCTCTCTCTTCACACACACACACACACATATACAAAATATACTGACACACCCAAACATATGAACACACTCACACACACACACATACATCTACATGCTCGCTCACTTGCCAAAATAAACTGTCGCAGGATCTCTGTGGCGTTATGTGCGCTCCTCAATGTCACTCAGCGGCTATATGCCGCCCCTATGCGATCCACAAGATGGACATCTTCTGCTGGATGGCGGCTATGTAAATAATTTGCCAGGTAAATAGCAACTTAGCAACTAACCAAAAAACAAAACAAAACCAAAAAACCAAAAAAAAAAAAAAATCAACTGAATTGAAACACATTCGATATAATCTATTCTTTCAATATCAATTTTCAATTTAGAGCTGTTGGTGGCACAGAGAGAGAATGAGAGAGCGCAGAGTGTTGGATTATTTGTCAATGACCGTATTACTGTAACTGTAACTGTACTCGTACTCTGTTAATTGCCTTGCATTACATACCTCTTGTTCTCCCCTTTCCACTACCGATCGATCCCCCTGATTGCGCCTGCGTGCAAAATAATAATTTGTTTTTTTTTTCTCCAATTTCCAATTGGATTTTTTTTTTTTTTTTTAATATTTATACCCATTCGCGCGCAAACACACACACACACACACACGCACACTTTCTACACATGGATTTAGTTGCAATTCTGTTTTATTATTTTCCTTTCACATGTACCTGCATACTCTATGTACGCACCTATGTACATACATATACATATATATACATACTTATGAATTACGTTTGTATTTTGATGAAAGACACATTTAGTTGCTGTTGGACACTTTGAGTTTTGTATTTTTTTGTATTTGTATGTGATTTATTTGAAGTACTTTTGTCGCTGTACAAAACAAACAAAAAAACAGCTTAATAAAAACCCATTTTATTCGTAGCTTATTTTGTGACACAGTAAAAATACATATGTATGCATAATACCGTTATTTTCGTTGAGCACACACTTACACTTACACACTTAGACACTCACCTCACCCAACAACGACGGCAATAAAATTGTGTATTCTTTTTCTCTCTCTCTCTCTCTCTCTTCCTCTCTTCTCTTTTTTTACCCACACACAAATATGCATTTCGCACACACACACATATATATTATATGTTGTGTGTGTGTGTGTGTGTGCGCTCACTTACACTTACACTCATTCACCACACATACATATTGTCCGTTCTGCGTGTGTGTGTGTGTATGTGTGGTACCGTTCGATCAGGTCATCTGTGGCGTTATTGTCGTGCCAGCATGTCCATTGCTGGCGTCTTTCCGCCCTTCTGTGATTATCGTGACGGGCACCTGCTGCTCGATGGATGCTATACCAACAATGTGCCAGGTAACCATTAACAGTAAACAGTAGCCGTAACAGTGACTGTTAACAGTAACATAATGCGTGACTTTTTGTCACATTAACAAAGTCCAACACTCTGCGTCCTCCGGACTCCCACTCCAGTCAGTCAGTCAGTCAGTCAGTCAGTCAGTCAGTCAATCAGTCAATCAGTCAGTCAGTCAGTCAGTCAATCAATATAGCTCTTCAAACATTTGAACATGCTCTGCTAACACTAACATACATTTAACATTTGTGTGTCGCACACACACAAAACGTAGCTGATGTCATGCACAATCTGGGCGCCGCGCACATAATTGCCATCGATGTGGGCTCACAGGATGACACGGATCTAACCAACTATGGCGACGATCTGAGCGGCTGGTGGCTACTCTACAAGAAATGGAATCCATTCACATCGCCCGTCAAGGTGCCCGATCTGCCGGACATACAATCGCGTCTGGCTTACGTCTCCTGTGTGCGCCAGCTTGAGGTACGTTCACATAATATTGAGCTATACAAAGATAATCTGTCCAACTTGCGTCCATTTTTATAGGAAGTGAAAAATTCCAACTATTGCGAGTATATACGGCCGCCGATTGATAAATATAAGACGCTCGCGTTTGGCAGCTTCGATGAGATACGCGACGTGGGCTATGTTTTTGGCAAGAATTATTTTGATACGATGGCCAAGGCGGGCCGCTTGGGCCGTTTCAATCAGTGGTTCAACAAGGAGCCGCCGAAGCGTGGCAATCACGCCTCCCTCAACGAGTACACGTTCATCGATCTGGCGCAGATTGTCTGCAAGCTGCCCGAGACATATGCCCTAAATGCGGTCGATATATTCAGCGAGGACGAGGACTTCGATGGCTACATCTCGGAGCCGACGACACTCAATATGGTATGTATATATATATATATATATAATATTTATGGGAAAACTCTTGTTACTTCTCTCATTGTGTGCAGGATCGTCATCGCATCCAGGTGACACGCGCCGGCAACTCGCTATCCTTCTCAGAGACTGAACTGGACTCGGATGTGGAGATCGATTTGGAGCTGGAGCGCAAGGTGGATAAGTCGACGCAATCGACGCCGCCGACGCCAAATAAAAAGGCCCCATCGACGCCCACATCCAGCCAGGGGAATCTGTTGCATTTGCCCCTCAATCTCAAGGCCAAGGATAAGATACAAATTCTCGAGAAATTGGACAGGGAGCAGAAGCGCAGACAGAAAACGAAGCACAAGCGCGACAGATCGATGCAGCGCGAAAGCAGAGCCACACTGTATCCGGCCGCAATGACCGAGGCGACAACGCAGACGCCATCCAGCGAGCTGGATGTGCAGGCGGATCAGCAGCAGCAGCAGTCGGAACAGCAGCAGGCAGACAAGCATGAACATAAACTGGAGCCGCCGGAGAATATTATAGAAAACGATACCAAAAACTAGCTATAATTCTGAAAAGACAGCCAATCACACATACACTCACACAGACACACATAGTCGGAAACGAAGTTGGACAAGCAAAGTTCCATTAATTACTTAGTTAATCCATGACAACAAAATTAATTAAGTTAATTTTCAGTTGAATTAAGTGTATATCATATTTAGGCATAGCTTTAGTTAATCACACGCACACATACCCTAGACAAAAGACACGCGCCTTGTATATTATTGAGATATATATGCATAAATTTATATATATATATATATATATGTATATATACATGTATATATATATATATATGTATGTATATATTTGTATGTATATATATAAAGCTTCTCTGGCAGTCATGTGTACACACACACACACAAACACACCTGATTTTATATGCACTCACATATTCATTGCGATTGTACGTATATATAAAAATATATACATATATATATATATTTCTATATACACACCTAGCACACACACACACACACACACACAATGCGAAAACCCAGGTCTTTAGTTTCTAGTTAAAACAACAAAAGCAAATGAAATGAATGAAAGAAAACAAAATCGTTTGTTATAGCTCGATTAAATATTTTTTTTTTGTAAGCTGAGCAAGCAAATAAACTTTAAGGAATTTGAAAGTACAATTCAGCAAGCAAAGAATTTTCTTTATATATAACATAACATACATATATATACATATACATACATATATACACATTTTTGCATGCATTTTCTTGGTGCAGCTCGATTGCCCCTAAAAGTAGGCAATGCAAATTGCAAGCATGTTAAGCATTGGAGTTGGAGTTTAAAATAAGCTACAGCTATGGCAAGTTGAGTTCGAAACAAGTTTCGTATGCTCTTCGAAATTTAATGTGTGTTTAACTGTAAATATTTCGAGTATTAAAGCTCAGTCAACATTAAGACGTTGCCGTTGATAGCTCGCAAATGCATCGCTGAGATGTGCTACGAGCGAGCGCGATTTAGTTTTAATTATTCGAAATGAGCAGTTTCGTCTGTGGCATTAATAATTTAGTAATAGAAATTAATATTAGACATAAGCAAAATCGAAATTGAAATCAAAATCAAAAGCAAAAATAAAGTGTGAAAGCGCGCGGCGCACGGATCACTCAAGAGACAGGAGCAGCTCATCGAGCAGTTCGGCCAGGAAGCGTGCGTCGAGCACCTGCTGGACAATTGTGAGCGGCTGCTTGACCAGCTGTGGCGGCGCCTCCTGCGGTATGTCCAGCTGCGCGTGCGGACTCCACAGCTCAAAGGGACACGAGCTGTAGACGTACATGTAGACGCCATCATCGGAAAACTGCGCTGGCTCAGACTTGGCGCTGGCACGTGCTGCTGCTGTTGCCACTGGGCGCTTCGCTCGCTTGAGCATTGTCAGCTGCTGCCCAACCACGAGCAACTCCAGCGGCTTTGCCTTGCCATTTGCCTTCCTCTGCGCCACAGCGGCTGCAGTTGCGGCTGCAGCTCGACGCCGACGGCCAGCGCTGCTCGTGTTGCTCCTGTTGACCAAGTCCATTTGCCAATGTGTACGTATTTATGTATGTATATATGTATGTATGTATGTATGTATGTATGTTTGTTCGTATTTATGTATCGCTATTGCTCAATTTCTTGAGTTTGCTTGGTTTTCGAAGATCTTTTTCACACCTAAATTTAGCTACAATTTTTACTGAACTCTAAATGCTAAGCTAGCTGTCAGCACAGCAAGTACGCGTCGCTCTCAGGCCGGGTATGCTCGACTAGCTGATAAGGCCCACCTCTGCCTGCAGCTTATCTGCATTTGATGCACGCATCTTGCTGAATTTAGATGGCGATCCAAGACCGTTGCCCTTGGTGTTCCACAGCAGCGCAAGTAGCCGAACGGCCGAACGCAACGGGACGAAGGCCAAGTTATGCATCCATCTGTATCTATTGACCAAATTAGTTAAGTTGGGGAGGAACTATGCCTAATGAATAGAGTCTAATGCAGATTCCTTCAGATTTATTGGCTCTTTGAGCTATTTTAATTTGAGTGTGGCAAGATCTTGATGCGCAGCTCCCACTCCATGAGATTTCGGTATAAATTCGGGCAAACAGCTGATGGCGCAGGGCGAACTTGACTCTGCGCAGGCACACACAAGCTCGTAGTGTGACTTGCCAGGCGCTTTTCAGCCAGTTGCAGACATTGGGAACTAATCGTAGGGGCAGGCACAAGTGCTGGGAATAGCTCAATGTCTGATACTTAAAATATTATTGGCGAGTGGCTGTAAAGATATACAAAATGTTTCAATTTGCACACTTTTGGAATGTTTGTTTACTTTGGCCGTTGGCCAGTGTTGGCTAACGTCAACAAATAGCTCAGGCAGTGCGGCCCATCAGGGGAAAGTTCCGTTGCATTACTCGGGCCAGCGGGCAAACTAGTGAGCTTGCCACAGTGAACAGAACGGAACAGAACGGAACGGAACGGAGCGAGTGACGCTCTGCGCAAATTGTCGAAAATTGCAATTAAAATATAAAACGAAAAATGAACGCAGAAAATGGCGCGGCTGCGCAGCAGCCCCACGGCAATGGATTGGCCACCGGATCGGCAGGAGGCAAGTGCTAATTACTAGGAAAATCATTTAATATCAAATTTCCGCTTGCGATTTGCGATTTGCGATTTGCTCTGCTTCTTCTTTGTCGACGGCAGCCATGTTGCTGTTTTTTTGTCTCTTGAATTTCTTCTCTCATTTTTTTTATTTTTTTTTTCAATTGCATTTTTTTCTTTTAATTCTAACAAAAGTGGTCGGCAAAGGAAAAAACAAGAAGCAAAAGGTGCAACCAGCCAAGTACGTGACGAACAAGAATCCTCACTATTTGCCCAATTTGAGTGAGTTGAAATTGGGCAAGCGGCACGTGGCTGCGGCTGCGGCTGGGCTTGTGTTGAGCGCATTCTCGCAGCAGGAGTATCCTCACGATGTGGAGGCGGCGGAGAGATCCGAGAGCATGTGTTGTCCAACTTTCGATATACCTCGTCATCTCTTCCCGAAGAATGCGCCGCTGCAGAAGATTACGTATTTGCCGCCACAGCTCCTGCCAAAGGGTTTCGATGCTGGCGGCGTTTTCGCTTCCGGAGTGCTTGCCAAAAAGTTGTATCCGAATGGGCTGCTGCAGCAGCATCATTGTGGACCGACTCCGTCGCTGTTTGTGGGTCGTCGTGGTGTGCCGGAAGCTCGCGCTCAGGAGATTGAACGTCCCATCCCGCAGAACGCGCCGCCTGCCGCCGGGCCCACTAATGACAGCTGCGAGTCTGAGCCCAAGCCTAAGCCTAAGCCTGAGCCTGAGCCCGAGCCAGAGCGCCTGTACAGGGGCATGAGCATTGGCTATGTCATAGCGCATACCGATTCGCTGGCCAAGGTGGATCAGTTCGCCGATCAGATCACCCAGTATCTGATATATGTGCCCGATCTGAGCACCGTGCCGATGATGGTGCACTACCAGTCGCCGCTGTGCATCACCGTGCTCTCCGACGTCGTCCATCCGCACGAGCCTGACATCGCCGTCACTGTACTGCACGAGGAGGCGCCCAAGTTCCCGCTGCCGACCGAATATTTCCCAGTGTTCAAGCGTGAGCCGGTTTACTTGCCAAGGCGCTTCCTGCCGCCCGGCTTCGTTGCCGGCTGCGTCTTTGGCCCTGGCACCCTGCCTCCAGTCATGTTCATGGAATTGCTGCAGAGAGCTCCGCCTCAGTTGCAGCGCAGCATTGGGGTAATGCCGCCGGTCTTCGTTGGCCAGTGGGAGGATGACGCGAGTCAACAGAGGTTCATCTTTCCCAAGATGATCCCAATATCGAATGTGCTCCCGCCGGTTGCAACGCATCTGTGCGAAAAGCACGCGGCTCAGCTCCAGCGCAATGAGCTGAAGAGAATGCCGACGTTCGACGAGCTTCAGCAGAAGTTGAAGTTCTCGAGACAAAACGAGCCGCCGCCAGCGGCAGTGGCTGAAGACTTAGATGACTTTCAGGAGGAACATCTGGAGGATTACGATTATATGATGGAATGTGGAGACGACTACGACCCGGAGGATGAAGACGTATACGACCGTACGACGGAAGAAGAGGAATACGAAGTGAAAGCCGAATCCGAGGAAGAAGAGAAATACGAAGTGAAAACCGAATCCGAAGGAGAAGAGAAATACGAAGTGAAAACCGAATCCAAGGAAGAAGAGAAATACGAAGTGAAAGCCGAAGCAAAAGCCGAATACAAGGGGGAAGAGAAATACGAAGTGAAAGCCGAAGCAAAAGCCGAATACAAGGGGGAAGAGAAATACGAAGTGAAAGCCGAATCCGAGGAAGAAGACGTCAATGATTTGTCGCAGCAGCTGGCATTTCTGGACGTTGACAAACGCTCCACAATGTCCTTTGGTGATAGCGAGGTTGACCGTGAAATATCCCCATTCGAGATGCTGAAGAAAGGCAAGGAGAATCCGCAGCAGGAGAGAGAGCAGCAGATACCAGATGAGAATGGCTTCTATCCGAGAGGCGGCCGCCGGGCTTTCAGGTTCAGACCGTTGGAACAATGGCTGGACATGCAGCTGTGTTCCGACAAGACACGTTCCCAAATGGTCGCAAACCATCCCGAGCCGCCTCCGCGTGCCAAGCGAATTCGAGTAAGGCCAGTCGCTCCAATTCGTTCCACACAATCGCCATATCTCGGCAACCCAGCCAACAGGGTCACTGATTCCGACACGTGCTAATGCTTCTTCTCAAACACATTTCAATATATATATGTATAGGTGTATGTATATGTATATGTATATGTATATGTATATTGATATGTATATATATTTATTTACAAATATCGCTTAGCGTGCCTTGAGATATCATAGACGAATCATACATACATATTCATTGGTGCCTAAATTCATACACATGCGTATCGCATATATCACATTACACACACACACACACACACACACACACACACACACACACACACACACAAATGTATATGGGAATTCGAATCTTTCATTCAAATTTGCAACTACGCAAAAATTGAATTCGCGAATTGAAGAAATTGATATCAATAAATGTATAATTTGAAAGAGAAATGGAAATGTTATTCTCTTCATATCTTGTTTTCTTTTCATACCCTGTGATCGCATTGAAAGTGGGAACAGGTATATAGGGTATATGGGTTTTGTGAAATTGTAAGTAACGGGCAGAAGGAGGCGTGCCACACCCCATGAATTATATATATTCTTGATCAGTTGGCTCCATCAGTCCGATATACCATACCCACCTACCTAGTACCATTTCCTTATTATCGATAACTCACGAAAGTTTGGCTTAGCTTCTGAGTCGTAGCCACACCATTTAATATATAATGAATACGCACATATTGTTCTTCGTATTACTGGGCCAAGCCAAACCCATCAATGACTCCTAATATACTCGTTATCTTTTACGAGTAGCTTTACGAGAGTAGCTTCTAGTCAGTCGGGTACTCCCCATGAGACCCCTCCTAAGAAGGCCCTTAAGCAAACAGCTAGCAAATAAATATTTTGAAAACCAAATACATTTATTATCGAATCATACAGATTGACGCTGTTAACGTTAGCCAACTATTAGCCTCTGGCCATATTCATGATGATTCCTTGGATGCAAATCGATCGAAGCGGTAAAATTCCATTGTGGTAGGTCTCATTAGTTTTATGTAGCCAATCTACATAAGCGCTAATATTTGTATATGTGCTCGGCTAGAGTCCGCACTCTATGTTCTCAGAGAGGATCCCCGCCAGCCACTGGGCCCACTATAATTCATATCAGGTATTTTATAAATTTCAAGACATTCTGTTTCGTCGATATCCGATAGCCAGGCATTTATGGGCTCAGATTGCAGCTTAAGGGAGTATCAGTCGATTAGTCTTGTTATCGATGCGAGGTCGAATCCAATGGATAAACTTACTGTTCTGCTACCCTAGCCAGAAAAGAAAAATTTTTTACCCGCGCTTACCCTCTTCGTATTAAGGGGCAGTAACTCCATAGCTCCTGCAACGGGCTCTATCTATTTCCTATTGTGAAGATTAACGCTATATCGTTTGCACCGTGCTCCATTGACCCAAAACTGCACTCAGAGATAACCATAGGACATATGAATACAATTCAAGCTCTGTAGTTTAAGTCGCTATTTTTAGTAGACATATACCTCAGCGAGGTTATATATGGAGGATCTTCCGACCGCGTCGTACTCAAAATCCCCCACCATTCTGCTTTCAGGACCATAATCTGCATCTTTGAAATGTAAGCAAAGACTTCGTACGTATATATAGACCCAATATCGATTGCTATGACTTACACTTACCCGAATTTATTAAGATGATTAAATCGCAATAAAAATTAAGAATTTGAAACAAAATTAATATATAAATGCTTCGAGATCATCGGGACTCACTACGATCTGAAGCTGAATTTATCACAAAAACTAACTGAACAAAGCTCACAAAACTCGTCAAATCGCTAGGTCAGGCCAAATCTTAGCTGCATATTTTTTGTATACCCTGATCCCATTGAAAATAGCAAACAGGGTATAATGCGTTTGGTAAATGTATATGTAACAGGCGTGACATGAAGCAGGCGTGCCACTCCCCATGAAGTGTATATATTCTCGATCAATAGGACAAGCCGCGTCAATTTGGCATGCGTGAACACGTCGATCTCAGAATCTAGAAGAGCTAGAGACTTGAATTTGTTACTAGATCCGTATATGCCACGGGCAAATCGAGTTTGTTTCAGAAAATTGATAAGTTTTATTCCATTCAATCTTTAAAGCTAGAGCCTCCCCAGGTGTTGCATGTTCGTTTTCTACAATTTCGATTTTTGTTATATTTGGAAGCCAGTGGAAACATTCTACAAATTCTCAAAACTTTGTCATTTTTAAGTATTTCTATATATGACGAATTTTTGATTTTGTAAAAACTTGGAAATATTCTTAAAAATATTTTTATTCCACCGTGAAAATCTGAAATTTGTGTTTTTAGTGTTCAGTTGTCTTTAGCATGTGCTATAAGGCACTTTTCGGATTAATTCTATTTTTATACCCTGAATCCATTGAAAATTAAATTTCAGAGTATAAAGTTTTTGTGAAAATGTATGTAACAGGCAGAAGGGACATGCCACACCGCCTAAAGTATATATATTCTTGATCAGCCAAGCCCCCTGCTACCACAATTCACAAAAAAATACAACTCACGTATATCAAATACTATATAAAAGTCATAATACCTCCCCGAAAATTGCATCATGCGTGTGCATATTTGCTATTAATGAATAAATGAAACTTTTAATGATTGTTATTACAGCTCAAAGGATTCAGGGTATCTCTTAGCCGAGCCGTTTCGACTAGAGTTTTCTTACTTGTTTATAATATTGTTAGCATATTTATATACTTATATTTTTGTTTTATTCAAAATAACATTATTTTTATCAAAGACTTTAGTTCTCTTACTTCTTAAATAAAATTCATATTTTTAAATCACTGCTTCCCACTGTGCTTGGCTTACGACAGCTCAAGGTGGAGCCACGGCTGGCAGGTACACTCCATGGTGTTATTTGCATGCAGTAAAGCTCCTCTAAAGGGAGAGCAATCCCGTTACACAATGGCAACGGGACGAAGGCCAAGTTATGCATCCATCTGTATCTATTGACCAAATTAGTTAAGTTGGGGAGGAACTATGCCTAATGAATAGAGTCTAATGCAGATTCCTTCAGATTTATTGGCTCTTTGAGCTATTTTAATTTGAGTGTGGCAAGATCTTGATGCGCAGCCCCCACTCCATGAGATTTCGGTATAAATTCGGGCAAACAGCTGATGGCGCAGGGCGAACTTGACTCTGCGCAGGCACACACAAGCTCGTAGTGTGACTTGCCAGGCGCTTTTCAGCCAGTTGCAGACATTGGGAACTAGTCGTAGGGGCAGGCACAAGTGCTGGGAATAGCTCAATGTCTGATATTTCAAATATTATTGGCGAGTGGCTGTAAAGATATACAAAATGTTTCAATTTGCACACTTTTGGAATGTTTGTTTACTTTGGCCGTTGACCAGTGTTGGCTAACGTCAACAAATAGCTCAGGCAGTGCGGCCCATCAGGGGAAAGTTCCGTTGCATTACTCGGGCCAGCGGGCAAACTAGTGAGCTTGCCACAGTGAACAGAACGGAACGGAACGGAACGGAACGGAGCGAGTGACGCTCTGCGCAAATTGTCGAAAATTGCAATTAAAATATAAAACGAAAAATGAACGCAGAAAATGGCGCGGCTGCGCAGCAGCCCCACGGCAATGGATTGGCCACCGGATCGGCAGGAGGCAAGTGCTAATTACTAGGAAAATCATTTAATATCAAATTTTCGCTTGCGATTTGCGATTTGCTCTGCTTCTTCTTTGTCGACGGCCGCCATGTTGCCGTTTTTTTGTCTCTTGAATTTCTTCTCTCATTTTTTTTATTTTTTTATTTATTTTTTCAACTGCATTTTTTTCTTTTAATTCTAACAAAAGTGGTCGGCAAAGGAAAAAACAAGAAGCAAAAGGTGCAACCAGCCAAGTACGTGACGAACAAGAATCCTCACTATTTGCCCAATTTGAGTGAGTTGAAATTGGGCAAGCGGCACGTGGCTGCGGCTGCGGCTGGGCTTGTGTTGAGCGCATTCTCGCAGCAGGAGTATCCTCACGATGTGGAGGCGGCGGAGAGATCCGAGAGCATGTGTTGTCCAACTTTCGATATACCTCGTCATCTCTTCCCGAAGAATGCGCCGCTGCAGAAGATTACGTATTTGCCGCCACAGCTCCTGCCAAAGGGTTTCGATGCTGGCGGCGTTTTCGCTTCCGGAGTGCTTGCCAAAAAGTTGTATCCGAATGGGCTGCTGCAGCAGCATCATTGTGGACCGACTCCGTCGCTGTTTGTGGGTCGTCGTGGTGTGCCGGAAGCTCGCGCTCAGGAGATTGAACGTCCCATCCCGCAGAACGCGCCGCCTGCCGCCGGGCCCACTAATGACAGCTGCGAGTCTGAGCCCAAGCCTAAGCCTAAGCCTGAGCCTGAGCCTGAGCCTGAGCCTGAGCGCCTGTACAGGGGCATGAGTATTGGCTATGTCATAGCGCATACCGATTCGCTGGCCAAGGTGGATCAGTTCGCCGATCAGATCACCCAGTATCTGATATATGTGCCCGATCTGAGCACCGTGCCGATGATGGTGCACTACCAGTCGCCGCTGTGCATCACCGTGCTCTCCGACGTCGTCCATCCGCACGAGCCTGACATCGCCGTCACTGTACTGCACGAGGAGGCGCCCAAGTTCCCGCTGCCGACCGAATATTTCCCAGTGTTCAAGCGTGAGCCGGTTTACTTGCCAAGGCGCTTCCTGCCGCCCGGCTTCGTTGCCGGCTGCGTCTTTGGCCCTGGCACCCTGCCTCCAGTCATGTTCATGGAATTGCTGCAGAGAGCTCCGCCTCAGTTGCAGCGCAGCATTGGGGTAATGCCGCCGGTCTTCGTTGGCCAGTGGGAGGATGACGCGAGTCAACAGAGGTTCATCTTTCCCAAGATGATCCCAATATCGAATGTGCTCCCGCCGGTTGCAACGCATCTGTGCGAAAAGCACGCGGCTCAGCTCCAGCGCAATGAGCTGAAGAGAATGCCGACGTTCGACGAGCTTCAGCAGAAGTTGAAGTTCTCGAGACAAAACGAGCCGCCGCCAGCGGCAGTGGCTGAAGACTTAGATGACTTTCAGGAGGAACATCTGGAGGATTACGATTATATGATGGAATGTGGAGACGACTACGACCCGGAGGATGAAGACGTATACGACCGTACGACGGAAGAAGAGGAATACGAAGTGAAAACCGAATCCGAGGAAGAAGAGAAATACGAAGTGAAAACCGAATCCAAGGAAGAAGAGAAATACGAAGTGAAAACCGAATCCGTGGGAGAAGAGAAATACGAAGTGAAAGCCGAAGCAAAAGCCGAATACAAGGGGGAAGAGAAATACGAAGTGAAAGCCGAATCCGAGGATGAAGAAGACGTCAATGATTTGTCGCAGCAGCTGGCATTTCTGGACGTTGACAAACGCTCCACAATGTCCTTTGGTGATAGCGAGGTTGACCGTGAAATATCCCCATTCGAGATGCTGAAGAAAGGCGAGGAGAATCCGCAGCAGGAGAGAGAGCAGCAGATACCAGATGAGAATGGCTTCTATCCGAGAGGCGGCCGCCGGGCTTTCAGGTTCAGACCGTTGGAACAATGGCTGGACATGCAGCTGTGTTCCGACAAGACACGTTCCCAAATGGTCGCAAACCATCCCGAGCCGCCTCCGCGTGCCAAGCGAATTCGAGTAAGGCCAGTCGCTCCAATTCGTTCCACACAATCGCCATATCTCGGCCACCCAGCCAACAGGGTTACTGATTCCGACACGTGCTAATGCTTCTTCTCAAACACATTTCAATATATATATGTATAGGTGTATGTATATGTATATGTATATGTATATGTATATTGATATGTATATATATTTATTTACAAATATCGCTTAGAGTGCCTTGAGATATCATAGACGAATCATACATACATATTCATTGGTGCCTAAATTCATACACATGCGTATCGCATATATCACATTACACACACACACACACACACACACACACACACACACACACACACACACAAATGTATATGGGAATTCGAATCTTTCATTCAAATTTGCAACTACGCAAAAATTGAATTCGCGAATTGAAGAAATTGATATCAATAAATGTATAATTTGAAAGAGAAATGGAAATGTTATTCTCTTCATATCTTGTTTTCTTTTCATACCCTGTGATCGCATTGAAAGTGGGAACAGGTATATAGGGTATATGGGTTTTGTGAAATTGTAAGTAACGGGCAGAAGGAGGCGTGCCACACCCCATGAATTATATATATTCTTGATCAGTTGGCTCCATCAGTCCGATATACCATACCCACCTACCTAGTACCATTTCCTTATTATCGATAACTCACGAAAGTTTGGCTTAGCTTCTGAGTCGTAGCCACACCATTTAATATATAATGAATACGCACATATTGTTCTTCGTATTACTGGGCCAAGCCAAACCCATCGATGACTCCTAATATACTCGTTATCTTTTACGAGTAGCTTTACGAGAGTAGCTTCTAGTCAGTCGGGTACTCCCCATGAGACCCCTCCTAAGAAGGCCCTTAAGCAAACAGCTAGCAAATAAATATTTTGAAAACCAAATACATTTATTATCGAATCATACAGATTGACGCTGTTAACGTTAGCCAACTATTAGCCTCTGGCCATATTCATGATGATTCCTTGGATGCAAATCGATCGAAGCGGTAAAATTCCATTGTGGTAGGTCTCATTAGTTTTATGTAGCCAATCTACATAAGCGCTAATATTTGTATACGTGCTCGGCTAGAGTCCGCACTCTATGCTCTCAGAGAGGATCCCCGCCAGCCACTGGGCCCACTATAATTCATATCAGGTATTTTATAAATTTCAAGACATTCTGTTTCGTCGATATCCGATAACCAGGCATTCATGGGCTCAGATTGCAGCTTAAGGGAGTATCAGTCGATTAGTCTTGTTATCGATGCGAGGTCGAATCCAATGGATAAACTTACTGTTCTGCTACCCTAGCCAGAAAAGAAAAATTTTTTACCCGCGCTTACCCTCTTCGTATTAAGGGGCAGTAACTCCATAGCTCCTGCAACGGGCTCTATCTATTTCCTATTGTGAAGATTAACGCTATATCGTTTGCACCGTGCTCCATTGACCCAAAACTGCACTCAGAGATAACCATAGGACATATGAATACAATTCAAGCTCTGTAGTTTAAGTCGCTATTTTTAGTAGACATATACCTCAGCGAGGTTATATATGGAGGATCTTCCGACCGCGTCGTACTCAAAATCCCCCACCATTCTGCTTTCAGGACCATAATCTGCATCTTTGAAATGTAAGCAAAGACTTCGTACGTATATATAGACCCAATATCGATTGCTATGACTTACACTTACCCGAATTTATTAAGATGATTAAATCGCAATAAAAATTAAGAATTTGAAACAAAATTAATATATAAATGCTTCGAGATCATCGGGACTCACTACGATCTGAAGCTGAATTTATCACAAAAACTAACTGAACAAAGCTCACAAAACTCGTCAAATCGCTAGGTCAGGCCAAATCTTAGCTGCATATTTTTTGTATACCCTGATCCCATTGAAAATAGCAAACAGGGTATAATGCGTTTGGTAAATGTATATGTAACAGGCGTGACATGAAGCAGGCGTGCCACTCCCCATGAAGTGTATATATTCTCGATCAATAGGACAAGCCGCGTCAATTTGGCATGCGTGAACACGTCGATCTCAGAATCTAGAAGAGCTAGAGACTTGAATTTGTTACTAGATCCGTATATGCCACGGGCAAATCGAGTTTGTTTCAGAAAATTGATAAGTTTTATTCCATTCAATCTTTAAAGCTAGAGCCTCCCCAGGTGTTGCATGTTCGTTTTCTACAATTTCGATTTTTGTTATATTTGGAAGCCAGTGGAAACATTCTACAAATTCTCAAAACTTTGTCATTTTTAAGTATTTCTATATATGACGAATTTTTGATTTTGTAAAAACTTGGAAATATTCTTAAAAATATTTTTATTCCACCGTGAAAATCTGAAATTTGTGTTTTTAGTGTTCAGTTGTCTTTAGCATGTGCTATAAGGCACTTTTCGGATTAATTCTATTTTTATACCCTGAATCCATTGAAAATTAAATTTCAGAGTATAAAGTTTTTGTGAAAATGTATGTAACAGGCAGAAGGGACATGCCACACCGCCTAAAGTATATATATTCTTGATCAGCCAAGCCCCCTGCTACCACAATTCACAAAAAAATACAACTCACGTATATCAAATACTATATAAAAGTCATAATACCTCCCCGAAAATTGCATCATGCGTGTGCATATTTGCTATTAATGAATAAATGAAACTTTTAATGATTGTTATTACAGCTCAAAGGATTCAGGGTATCTCTTAGCCGAGCCGTTTCGACTAGAGTTTTCTTACTTGTTTATAATATTGTTAGCATATTTATATACTTATATTTTTGTTTTATTCAAAATAACATTATTTTTATCAAAGACTTTAGTTCTCTTACTTCTTAAATAAAATTCATATTTTTAAATCACTGCTTCCCACTGTGCTTGGCTTACGACAGCTCAAGGTGGAGCCACGGCTGGCAGGTACACTCCATGGTGTTATTTGCATGCAGTAAAGCTCCTCTAAAGGGAGAGCAATCCCGTTACACAATGGCAACGGGACGAAGGCCAAGTTATGCATCCATCTGTATCTATTGACCAAATTAGTTAAGTTGGGGAGGAACTATGCCTAATGAATAGAGTCTAATGCAGATTCCTTCAGATTTATTGGCTCTTTGAGCTATTTTAATTTGAGTGTGGCAAGATCTTGATGCGCAGCCCCCACTCCATGAGATTTCGGTATAAATTCGGGCAAACAGCTGATGGCGCAGGGCGAACTTGACTCTGCGCAGGCACACACAAGCTCGTAGTGTGACTTGCCAGGCGCTTTTCAGCCAGTTGCAGACATTGGGAACTAGTCGTAGGGGCAGGCACAAGTGCTGGGAATAGCTCAATGTCTGATATTTCAAATATTATTGGCGAGTGGCTGTAAAGATATACAAAATGTTTCAATTTGCACACTTTTGGAATGTTTGTTTACTTTGGCCGTTGACCAGTGTTGGCTAACGTCAACAAATAGCTCAGGCAGTGCGGCCCATCAGGGGAAAGTTCCGTTGCATTACTCGGGCCAGCGGGCAAACTAGTGAGCTTGCCACAGTGAACAGAACGGAACGGAACGGAACGGAACGGAGCGAGTGACGCTCTGCGCAAATTGTCGAAAATTGCAATTAAAATATAAAACGAAAAATGAACGCAGAAAATGGCGCGGCTGCGCAGCAGCCCCACGGCAATGGATTGGCCACCGGATCGGCAGGAGGCAAGTGCTAATTACTAGGAAAATCATTTAATATCAAATTTTCGCTTGCGATTTGCGATTTGCTCTGCTTCTTCTTTGTCGACGGCCGCCATGTTGCCGTTTTTTTGTCTCTTGAATTTCTTCTCTCATTTTTTTTATTTTTTTATTTATTTTTTCAACTGCATTTTTTTCTTTTAATTCTAACAAAAGTGGTCGGCAAAGGAAAAAACAAGAAGCAAAAGGTGCAACCAGCCAAGTACGTGACGAACAAGAATCCTCACTATTTGCCCAATTTGAGTGAGTTGAAATTGGGCAAGCGGCACGTGGCTGCGGCTGCGGCTGGGCTTGTGTTGAGCGCATTCTCGCAGCAGGAGTATCCTCACGATGTGGAGGCGGCGGAGAGATCCGAGAGCATGTGTTGTCCAACTTTCGATATACCTCGTCATCTCTTCCCGAAGAATGCGCCGCTGCAGAAGATTACGTATTTGCCGCCACAGCTCCTGCCAAAGGGTTTCGATGCTGGCGGCGTTTTCGCTTCCGGAGTGCTTGCCAAAAAGTTGTATCCGAATGGGCTGCTGCAGCAGCATCATTGTGGACCGACTCCGTCGCTGTTTGTGGGTCGTCGTGGTGTGCCGGAAGCTCGCGCTCAGGAGATTGAACGTCCCATCCCGCAGAACGCGCCGCCTGCCGTCGGGCCCACTAATGACAGCTGCGAGTCTGAGCCCAAGCCTAAGCCTAAGCCTGAGCCTGAGTCTGAGCATGAGCCAGAGCGCCTGTACAGGGGCATGAGTATTGGCTATGTCATAGCGCATACCGATTCGCTGGCCAAGGTGGATCAGTTCGCCGATCAGATCACCCAGTATCTGATATATGTGCCCGATCTGAGCACCGTGCCGATGATGGTGCACTACCAGTCGCCGCTGTGCATCACCGTGCTCTCCGACGTCGTCCATCCGCACGAGCCTGACATCGCCGTCACTGTACTGCACGAGGAGGCGCCCAAGTTCCCGCTGCCGACCGAATATTTCCCAGTGTTCAAGCGTGAGCCGGTTTACTTGCCAAGGCGCTTCCTGCCGCCCGGCTTCGTTGCCGGCTGCGTCTTTGGCCCTGGCACCCTGCCTCCAGTCATGTTCATGGAATTGCTGCAGAGAGCTCCGCCTCAGTTGCAGCGCAGCATTGGGGTAATGCCGCCGGTCTTCGTTGGCCAGTGGGAGGATGACGCGAGTCAACAGAGGTTCATCTTTCCCAAGATGATCCCAATATCGAATGTGCTCCCGCCGGTTGCAACGCATCTGTGCGAAAAGCACGCGGCTCAGCTCCAGCGCAATGAGCTGAAGAGAATGCCGACGTTCGACGAGCTTCAGCAGAAGTTGAAGTTCTCGAGACAAAACGAGCCGCCGCCAGCGGCAGTGGCTGAAGACTTAGATGACTTTCAGGAGGAACATCTGGAGGATTACGATTATATGATGGAATGTGGAGACGACTACGACCCGGAGGATGAAGACGTATACGACCGTACGACGGAAGAAGAGGAATACGAAGTGAAAACCGAATCCGAAGGAGAAGAGAAATACGAAGTGAAAACCGAATCCGAGGATGAAGAAGACGTCAGTGATTTGTTGCAGCAGCTGGCATTTCTGGACAATGACAATCGCTCCACAACACCCTTTGGTAATAGCGAGGATGACCGTGACACATCTCCATTCGAGATGCCGAAGAAAGGCGAGGAAAATCCGAAGCAGGAGAAAGAGGCGGGACCGAGTGGCGGCCTACAGTTCTTTACGGTCAGAGGCAAACCGGAGAGCATTACTGATATGTTTAATCAACTGTCCGCAGGTGGCGTTAAGCTGGCCACCGACTTTGTGGATCAGAGTGTGCTGCGTCGTGCCCATCTACAATGGCTGGAGCTGCAGCAGTGTTCCGACGAGATACGCTCCAAAATGGTCGCAAACCGTCCCGAGCCGCCTCCGCGTATGCGTGACCCACGTGCCAAACGAATTCGAGTAAGGCCAGTCGCTCCAATTCGTTCCACACAATCGCCATATCTCGGCAACCCAGCCAACAGGGTCACTGATTCCCACACGTGCTAACGCTTCTTCTCAAACACATTTCAATATATATATGTATAGGTGTATGTATATGTATATGTATATGTATATGTATATGTATATGTATATGTATATGTATATGTATATGTATATGTATATGTATATGTATATGTATATGTATATGTATATGTATATGTATATGTATATGTATATGTATATGTATATGTATATGTATATGTATATGTATATGTATATGTATATGTATATGTATATGTATATGTATATGTATATGTATATGTATATGTATATGTATATGTATATGTATATGTATATGTATATGTATATGTATATGTATATGTATATGTATATGTATATGTATATGTATATGTATATGTATATGTATATGTATATGTATATGTATATGTATATGTATATGTATATGTATATGTATATGTATATGTATATGTATATGTATATGTATATGTATATGTATATGTATATGTATATGTATATGTATATGTATATGTATATGTATATGTATATGTATATGTATATGTATATGTATATGTATATGTATATGTATATGTATATGTATATGTATATGTATATGTATATGTATATGTATATGTATATGTATATGTATATGTATATGTATATGTATATGTATATGTATATGTATATGTATATGTATATGTATATGTATATGTATATGTATATGTATATGTATATGTATATGTATATTGATATGTATATATATTTATTTACAAATATCGCTTTGAGTGCCTTGAGATATCATAGACGAATCATACGTACATATTCATTGATGCCTAAATTCATACACATACGCATATATCACATTACACACACACACACACACACACACACACACACACACACAAATGTATATGGGAATTCGAATCTTTCATTCAAATTTGCAACTACGCAAAAATTGAATTCGCGAATTGAAGAAATTGATATCAATAAATGTATAATTTGAAAGAGAAATGGAAATGTTATTCTCTTCATTTCTTGTTTTCTTTTCATACCCTGTGATCGCATTGAAAGTGGGAACAGGTATATAGGGTATATGGGTTTTGTGAAATTGTAAGTAACGGGCAGAAGGAGGCGTGCCACACCCCATGAATTATATATATTCTTGATCAGTTGGCTCCATCAGTCCGATATACCATACCCACCTACCTAGTACCATTTCCTTATTATCGATAACTCACGAAAGTTTGGCTTAGCTTCTGAGTCGTAGCCACACCATTTAATATATAATGAATACGCACATATTTTCCTGAATCAAATACTATGTAAAAGTCATAATACCTCCCCGAAAATTGCATCATGCGTGTGCATATTTTCTATTAATGAATAAATGAAACTTTTAATGATTGTTATTACAGTTCAAAGGATTCAGGGTATCTCTTAGCCGAGCCGTTTCGACTAGAGTTTTCTTACTTGTTTATAATATTGTTAGCATATTTATATACTTATATTTTTGTTTTATTCAAAATAACATTATTTTTATCAAAGACTTTAGTTCTCTTACTTCTTAAATAAAATTCATATTTTTAAATCACTGCTTCCCACTGTGCTTGGCTTACGACAGCTCAAGGTGGAGCCACGGCTGGCAGGTACACTCCATGGTGTTATTTGCATGCAGTAAAGCTCCTCTAAACGGCGAGCAATCCCGTTACACAATGGCAACGGGACGAAGGCCAAGTTATGCATCCATCTGTATCTATTGACCAAATTAGTTAAGTTGGGGAGGAACTATGCCTAATGAATAGAGTCTAATGCAGATTCCTTCAGATTTATTGGCTCTTTGAGCTATTTTAATTTGAGTGTGGCAAGATCTTGATGCGCAGCCCCCACTCCATGAGATTTCGGTATAAATTCGGGCAAACAGCTGATGGCGCAGGGCGAACTTGACTCTGCGCAGGCACACACAAGCTCGTAGTGTGACTTGCCAGGCGCACTTCAGCCAGTTGCAGACATTGGGAACTAGTCGTAGGGGCAGGCACAAGTGCTGGGAATAGCTCAATGTCTGATATTTCAAATATTATTGGCGAGTGGCTGTAAAGATATACAAAATGTTTCAATTTGCACACTTTTGGAATGTTTGTTTACTTTGGCCGTTGACCAGTGTTGGCTAACGCGGCAATGGCAATAGGGATGTCAACGGCAAGTTTCACATTCAGTGTTGCCCATCAGAGGCAAAGTCTAATGTATAATCAGCACAGCAGACAGGCAACCAAACTAGTCAGTTTGCTTTGTGTAGTGAACGAGCGACACGCTGAAAAAATTTTCCTAAATTGAAATTTATAAAAAAAATCAAAAAATAAAAAATGAATTCAGAGAATGGCGCAGCTGGGCAGCAGTCCGAAGGCAATGGAGCCCGGCAATTAGGATTAGCTGCTGCATTAGCTTCAGGCAAGTGATAAAAACAACGAACATCATTTTAAATCATTTAATTTTTACTTGAACCTTGCAAATCGCCATTTGCAATTCGGTCTTCTTCTTCGTTTCTTTTCTTTTATTTTCGCTTGCACACATTTCAGTTATATATTCTTGTTTCTCCTTACGCATTATCGCGAGCATCGAGTGCGATTGCTGCTATGCGTTGGTGGGAGGGGGACACACGCATCGTAGTCGAACTCTAGAAGAAAGAACAGCACAAGACGTAGAAACAACAACAGCAACGACCTGCTCTAAAAATAGAACATCCGTTAGGCAGCTGCAATTGGGCTGCTGTAAAGCATGACTTTCGATGACGATGCATAAAAATGTGCGTGATTTCGTGTGTGCGCAAAGAAAATTGTAAGCTATTTAGCATTGCTAAAACTGAGGTTATGGTCACAGATGGAACTTCGGCAGATGCATGTATGTATGTATATTGTGTATGTATGTATTCATGTATGTATGTATGTATGTATGTATGTATGTATGCAGCAGAATTTTGATTTGAGCTCATGATGATGACTCATCGACACTCTGTAGGCCCTATAAGCCATATTATTATAATATTCATCAAGTATATTTATGTACGTAGATTTGGCTAAAAGGCTGAGGCATTTACAGAACATTTAAGCTCGGTTTTTTAACCAAATTTGGTAAATGATAATGACTCAGTAGATGACGTTTACTTTTTTTCTTCAGAACTAGAGGGGTAAATAAAAACAGAAATAGAAACAAGCAAGAAAACGGACAGACGACGGACAGGGTTAGTACAAGTTCATCGTTGTCCTAGTTTTATAGAGTCACACTCTAACCTACAATTTCATTTTCAATGCTTTCAGGGTATAAAAACTTTAAAAAAATTTTGCCAATATTAAAATTTGTCCTTTTTATAGAGTTTTTCGCCGTGTTTCTTATATCATAAACCAATTGAAAAAGATAAATCGAGATAAAATGGTTTTGCGCTTGCACGACGAACTGAGTCGTATTTTTGTTCGGATTTTTGAACGTTCCGATCTCAGAGCCCTTCGAGTTTTAGGGCTGGATATGCGTAGCTTCTGTTTGGCATTTCAAATACTTTTTGGAGAGTCGAAAACTTTTTCTCTACATTTTGTTTCTTTAAATATCTGTTTTGTTTTGCCGTTTGTTTTATATACATTTTTTTTTTCTCTTTTTATCATTGAACAAAAGTGAAAGATAAGAAGCAAAAGATGCAGCCACCCACTTATGTGACGTACAAGAATCTACGTTACTTACCGAATTTGACGAAGCTAAAATTGGTCGAGAATCACATCGCTGCGGATGGGATTGTGATGAGCCCGTTCTTGCAGCCTGAGTATCCTCACGATATGGAGGCAGCCCAGAGCTGCAAGAACACTCGTTGCCCCGTGCTCGAGGTGCCGCGCAGCCTCTTTCCGGATAATGCACCGCTGCAGAAGATTACGTATTTGCCGCCGCAGCTTCTACCAAAAGAATTCGATGCCGGCGGTATTTTCTCTCCCGGAGTGCTTCCCAAAAAGTATTATCCGAATGGGCTGCTGCAGCAGCAGCACCGTGGACCGACTCCGGCGCTATTCGTGGGTCATCTTCGTGAGAATTCGCCGAACTCCCCATCGCCAGCGGCTGTGGCACGTCAAGACGAAGTAGACAACGACGATAAGGAGAACGTTAAGAAAGTAGAAGTCAAAATGGAATTGAAGCAAAAGCCTGAAGCCTTGACCAGCGACAATCACTCATCGAATGCATTATACGATAGCGATGATGAGCAGAAAACATCCACATCCGAGCCGGAGGAGAGCAAGGTGAAGTCAAAAAAAAAGAAAAGTGAGAAGAAGTCGAAGAAGCAAAAATCTCACCGCGACGAAACGCAGCCCGAAACTCCTAGGAAGCGCCACAAGTCAAATCAATTCAAGCCAATAAGTCCACTTCCGCCCACACCACCTCACGTATCACGCTTTTACCATTCATAAATATAGTTAATGTACACATATGAATATGTATATGATATACATATGGATATACACTATAATATACACACTTACACATACAAATAATATATATATATATATATATATATATATATATATATATATATATATATATATATATATATATATATATATATATATATATATATATATATATATATCGAAGTACCTTGCAGCGAGCATACTGTAATCATATTTACATATTCATATGTGCCTACATTCCATATCATCTGTGCACACATACACACACACACACATATACACACATATATAACAAATTTACTTACTCGAATCTTTCATAATTATATGCTGTTACACAAACAAATTGAATAAATAAATATATAATATGAAAGATAAAAACAAATTGTAGAGTCTTATATTTTGTCCGTTTTCTTAATTATATATAATTAATATTATTTAAATATGTGTTTCAATGCGCAGCCCACAATCCATTACCGTCCAGTATAAGTTTGGGCAAACAGCTGATCGCGCAGGGCGAACTTGACTCTGCGCAGGCGCACTTCAGCCAGTTGCAGACATTGGGAACTAGTCGTAGGGGCAGGCACAAGTGCTGGGAATAGCTCAATGTCTGATATTTCAAATATTATTGGCGAGTGGCTGTAAAGATATACAAAATGTTTCAATTTGCACACTTTTGGAATGTTTGTTTACTTTGGCCGTTGACCAGTGTTGGCTAACGCCGCAATGGCAATAGGGATGTCAACGGCAAGTTTCACATTCAGTGCTGCCCATCATAGGAAAAGTTCCATATATATATATATAGGCACCATAGCAGGCAAGCAGTCAGACTAGTTTGCTTCGCACAGTAAACGAGTGACACGCTGCAAAAATTTTCCTGAATTTAAATTTATAAAAAAAATCAAAAAATAAAAAATGAATTCAGAAAATGGTGCAGCTGGACAGCAGCCCGAAGACAATGAAGCACAGCAATTGGGATTAAGCGCCGGATCGGCATCAGGCAAGTGATAATTACTACGAAAATAATTTTAGATCATGTGCAATTTTCACATGAAATTTGCAATTCGCCATTTGCAATTTGCTCTTCTTCTTCGTCGCTCATTCCAGTCACATTTTTTTAGTTTCTAATTTTTCTTATGGAGTTTGTTTTATATAATTTCGATTTTTTCTTTCATTCCTAACAAAAGCGAAAAATAAGAAGCAAGATATGCGTCCCATGTATGTGAAGAACAAGAATCCTCACTATTTGCCCAATTTGACTGAGTTGAAATTGGGCAAGGGGCACGTGGCTGCAGCTGGGCTTGTGTTGAGCGCATTCTCGCAGCAGGAGTATCCTCACGATGTGAAGGCGGCGGAGAGATCCGAGAGCATGTGTTGTCCAACTTTCGATATACCTCGTCATCTCTTTCCGAAGAATGCACCGCTTCCGAAGATTATGTATTTGCCGCAACAGTTGCTACCCAAGGGTTTCGATGCTGGCGGCGTATTCGCTTCGGGAGTGCTTGCCAAAAAGTTTTATCCGAATGGGCTGCTGCAGCAGCATCATTGTGGACCGACTCCGCCGCTATTTGTGGGTCGTCGCCATATACCTGAAACTCGCGCTCAGGAGATTGATCGTGCCATACCGCGGAACCCGCCGCAGACCCCGCCGCAAAACCCGCCGCAGAACCCGTCCCAGAATCCGTCGCGAAACCCGCCGGCAACGGCATCTCCACGTTTGGAAATACGCGGATGTGGACGCCTGTACGAGGGCATGTGTATTGGCTATATCCTTGCACATTCCGATGCACTGGCCAAGGTACACAAGTTCGCCAATCAGAGCGTCCAATATAACATCTATGTGCCCGATCTGAGCACCGTGCCGATGATGGTGCACTACCAGTCACCGATGTGCATCACCGTGCTCTCCGACGTCGTCCATCCGCACGAGCCGGAGATCGCCTACGCTTCTATGCGCGAGCAGGCACCCCGATTTGAGCTGCCCGGTCAATATTTCTCGATGTCCAAGCGTAAGCCGCTTTTCTTGCCAAGGCGCTTCTTGCCGCCCGGCTTCGTTGCCGGCTGTGTCTTTGGCCCTGGCACTCTGCCGCAGGTCATGTTCATGGACTTGCTCAACAGCGCTCCGCCTCAGATGCAGCGCAACAGTGGGGTAATGCCGCCGATCTTCATTGGCCAGTGGAAGGATGACGAGTCTCGCAAGGTGTTCATCTTTCCCCCAAAGAGCTACATATCGAGCGTGGTTCCAGCGCGATCAGCGATTGCAAGCCCGGACAAATTGAAGCTAATGTGCGAGGCACTGAAGTCAATGCCTTCGTTCCACGATATTCAGCAGAAAATCCAATTTGATTATGTAAACGACAAGCCAACTTTAGTGGACAAGGGCGTAGGTGACGACAAGGTGGACGAACTGGGAGAAGACGAAAAGGCAAACGGCAAAAAGGACAAAGTCAACGATAAGGAATTGTCGCAGCTCCGGAAAATGGCCCCACCATTCGAGCCGGAGATAAGCAGAGAGAAGCCACAGCAGAAATCGAAGCTGGCTATCCGTTCCGAGCCGGCTTCAAATATTCGTAGGCGACGTGGTAATCCAATCAGGGCAGCTAGCCCAGTTCCACCCACACTGCCGCCATATCCCGGCAACCCAGCTGAGAGGATCAATGATTCCTTCACTTGTTAGTCCTTCTTTTCAATTATATACAAATCAAATATATATATATATATATATATATATATATATATATATATATATATATATATATATCTTCGGAAGTGCCTTGACATATGACCTACACACTAAACATACCTAACCAAATTTTCCTACATTCATAAAAGTGATATTTTCCTATATATATTGTATATATTTATTTATTTATTTATATATTTATATATATATTTATTTATTAATACATATATATATATATATATATATGTTTCTTCTGAAGTCCCCTGGCATGTATACCTACATACTAAACTTCATATTTTTCTACATTCATATCACACACACACACACACACACACACACAGATGTATTTCTGAATTCTAATGAGCACTTCACACACGAACAACCAAAAAATGCGTAAAAATAAACAATTATAACATAAGTATACTTAAACATTTGAATAAAATGTATAATTGAAAAAGAAAAAATCAAATTTTATTTTTTTTTTTTTATATATATTTTCTATAGTTTTTATATCCTATTTTTTTTTCTTTTCGTTTAGTTCCTTTTGTTGAACATAATTTATATTCTTGTATTCTTTATGAATTAATTAATATTACTAATTATGAATTGACAAATTGCTTAGCTTAAATCTAAAATTGAGATTCTAAAAAATGTATTAATTAAAAAAAAAAAAAATTGTTTATATATGTGTATATAGCAGAGATTGAGACTGAGAGTGAAAACACGCACGCACGATTTGTGAGTGCCCCTAATGCATGCTGAGAACTGCCGAGAACTACCCAAAACTCATCGAAACACGCCCTGGAATTAGAAAATTTGAATTGTTTTTTTTTGCCGTTTCTTTTTTGTTTAGTTTTTTTTTTTTCTTTTTCTTTTTTTGTTTATACAGTTGTACATTAAACAATATTATCTTGCCATTATTTAAAACTAATAACAAATTCACAAACAGTTTTCACAATTCATATGTCGCTGTTTTCTTTTTCTTTTCTCTTGTAATATTTAATTTTTATTATGCTTATTTATTAATATTTATTATTGATTTGTTTATTTATATCTTGTTTATCAATTTTCTTAAGCGCTTTCCATCATCGTGTTCTATGCCCGATTCTCACAATTCGCTTTTCGTTTAACATTTGCTGTGGAATATTTGATAACTGTAAATGTGTTGCATATATTCTTGTAAATATCTATATAGTTGTATATCTATAGAGTTCTATATATGTGTTATATATATATATATATATATATATATATATATATATATATATATATATTGTAATAGTATTCGAATTCAATTTTCGTTTTTGTTTTTTACATGCACAAACTCATGAGGCCAAAATTTTGTAGTTTGTTTGTCTCTGTGTGTATTTGTATGTATGCATGTGTGTGCGTGTATGTGTGGAGCTTAAATGAACCTAATCAAATATCAAGAATTATAAGATTATCATATATATATATATATATATATATATATATATATATATATATATATATATATATATATATATATATATATATATACATATATATATATATAAATTTATACATCTCGATATTGATCTACAGGCGAAGTGCAGTAGTATGATTAGAGCAAAGGACATTGTATAATTATTTTAACAATAATATAAGTCGAATAGTTTAAATATTTCAGAAAGCTGTATGTTATATATATATATATATATATATATATATAAATACATTTATATATATATATGTAATATAATACATTTATATATATATATGTAATATAATACAATAATATATAATATAATAATTTTTATAGTTAGCATATTGTGTCTTTATTTTTTTTAGTTAGGTGAATATATATATATATATATATATATATATATATTGAACCCGGCTATAATATCTGTTTCTTTCTATACACATACACATATTTATATATATATATATATATATTAAATATGACTCGTTATAATTGTCAGTTGATGCTTCTCTTTACCGTATGCATAGCTACATATGCAAATATACATATACATATACAAACACATACACATTCATATATATATATATATATAAATATATATATATTTGTCATAGGCAATCACCGGATGTGGTGATAAACTAGAAATTTCTATTTGTATATGTTAAGCGCGAAACATTTGATTTGTTTGTCCTGTTTCATAGACAGAACAATGTGGGTGGTGTAAGTGTATGTGTGTGTGTGTATGTATGTGTGGAGGCCAGGTGGCATATGCTGTTTAGACCCACTTGTAATTTGCATCGCATGGTAACGTTTTTATATAGATAAGAATTTAGCTGGGATGGATGGGAGGTGTGGTTTCGGTTCACGCTTTCGGTTTGGTTTAATTTCTTTCGCTCTCTATCCAGATCCAGCTTAGATCTGGCCAACCAGCTCCTGTATGCTGCGCAATAGGTCTTCCATGTTTCACAAGAGATCACGATGGAACACCCACGTATGCTTCGTGTGTGCAAACTTATGCGACAGCCACTGTGATTCCAGCAAATTGAATCGATCTTGACTCAGATACAACGGCTTGCCGCGTCTACAATACAATGCCGAGAGGCAGAGAGAAATGATTAGATTAAACTCCTTTTGGATAATGCATGCATACACCTACTTGAGATCACGATCTTCCTCATCGTAATCATCCAGATAGAGTGAGCCCCAGAGGCACGCACGTCGCCCCCGAATTACAATGATATACGTCGAGGTGACAACCAGGAAGATGCCAATGCCGCCGCCACAGGACAACGTGTGCTAATCAGGATGAGGAATAAATAATTGCATCAATATAAATAATATGTCGAACAGATGGAAAGATGTTGATGGCTAAATACCCGCACGGCCTCACAGCACTCCTTCTCGGCACAGCAGTTCTGCTTGAGGCAGACAATTGTGCCGCATAGCAGACAAATGGAACTCTCCTTCGGCACCTTGTAGCAGTTGAGGCATGGACGTTCATGATAGTACTGCAATCGCAATGTGAATGAAAATCATATTAGAAATTAGCTAAAATATAATTATAATTATATATACATAAATTATTTAAGGTCTAGCATCAACTATGCTTGCTCTTGGCCATGCTAATTTGTTAGCAATTGCCGCTTAAATTAATTAAATTAAATTAATAAATTATTAAGCTGTTAGCAACTTTCATAATGCATTTATATATAATATATTTATATAATATATATAACTTTCATTTTATATATCTAAAACTGTAAGTTATTTATAGAGTTCAAAATTTGTAATTTATGATCGGTTTATAGAAATATCAACATTTAACATTTATCCACTATGTTAACTGCTATGTTATTAACATTTTATTAAAGCTTCTCTTTTATGTTAATCGACCAGCCAGCTAGTGTGAGCTAGTTAGAAACCTACTTAAGATTTGTCTGACCCATTAGCCAGTGAATATTTATGTTAACCGTCTGTTAACAACTACAGAGAAGTTGAGTTTCATTTGTCTGCTACGTTGATTATAGGCTAAGATATGTTTTGTTGTTTGCTGGCTGTTAACATTTATAATTTTAATGTTGTAGCCCACAACTGTAGTTAAAATTTATCTTCTATATTAATTTGTATATAAATTAGCTCAACCTATTTTTCACTATGTTAACTGCTATCTTATCAACTTTCTTTTATATTACTTACATATACTAACTACTATAATTTCATGTCATGTTTGAGAACTTTTGCCAAAATGCAGTAGTTAAGTTAACAGACAAACGGTAAACCGCTTACATTTTTTAGGGTTAACAAAGGTCAGTTAACTGTGATTAATTGAACTCCATGTTAACCCCTGACTGCTATGCTCACTGCACTGCACTGCACTGTTGACTGACTGTTAAAAATATGTTATTCTTATGTTAATTGATGCGCTCTGTTAGCACGGCTATTTGCCTAATTTTCTCTCTTTCTCTAGGTCTCCCCTGTGCAACACTCACCGTAAAGAGACGCTCGTATTCACGCGGCAGCTCGAGCAGACGCGGCTGCTGCCACAGCGAGTGTTGATTCATGAGTATCAGCTCGCGCACCGTATCCGAGGGCGGATGAACGTCCATTAGCTGCTTGCACCAGAATTGCGGCAACGTATGCTCGGTGCCGGGTATAAAGCACAAACCCTTCGATGCATTAAAGCAATCCCAGTCCATGGAATCGGTGACCAGTTCCAGATAGTATACCAGGCGCACAAACTCCAAGCCCGGCGCCGATATCTCTGGCATCTCGTGCATATACAAATGATGACGCAGCAGCGCGGCAATGCGTAAAAATGGCAAACACAGCGATTGCAGCTGCAGCTCCATTGACTTGAGATTCAGCTCAGTTCCAGTTCGACTGCTGCCAGATGATCCAGCTGCTGCTGCTGCTGCTGCTGTTGATGTGGTTGTGCTGCTGGTGGTGTTGGCGGAGGTGGCGCTGCTGCTGCTGCTGCTGGTGCTGGGCAGACTGTCACGTCGCAGATGCGTGAGGCGATTCGTTTGATTCAATACCAGAGCCATGGCTCTGCCCAGCTCTGCGCAGTTCTGCGCTGAGCCAAAGCGTGCGCTGCTGCTGCGACGATTACTGCTGCTGCTACTGCTGCTGCTACTGTTCCCGCTCCCACTGCTCGCTGCTGTAGCTGTAGCTGCTGCTGTCGTTGCTTCTGTGGCAGGTGAGCCAGCTGGCGATGTGGATGGGGCTGCGGCTGCGTCGCTGCCGTAATTGGCCAAAATGTGATCGCACTCGAGCTCGGTGAGCGTGACGCACAATTGCACAACAATCTGATAGTAGAGCAGATTGTACATGACCTTAACCATGCAGGTGAAGTAATCTAAGTAGACAAGAAAGTGCACAATTAGCGGCTGCAGTCATGCTGGAGGCATTGCATCCACTTACCCTGATCGAGATGCAGCGGGGCCAGCAATATGAATTTGAGTAACAGAGCTATTGGATCCGCGAGCAGGCTGGGAATTACCTCGCGGCAATGCGTGGGCAGCGGCTCCGTATCGGTGACGGGCATGCCGGCCAGCGAGGCCCAGCTGCTCCACAGCGGCCATTCGACCAGGACGCGCACATGCACCGACAGCACATGCAGCAGGGGCACAATGCAGTCCCTTTTCGGTTTGTAGCGCGTGGCATTCGATGAGCACAGCGAGCCACCTCGCTGTATGATCTCCGTCTCCAGGTTCGTGCGCGCTATCGACGTCACAAATATGAAAAGCTTGCGAAACGTGATCTTCGTGGTCTTGACCTTGCGCTGCGCTATGTTGGTCATCACCTTCATGGCATGACCCATGGCCTCTATTAGTTTTGTCGGTTGCTAAAATGAGACATTTGATGAAATAATATTCACATATTTATATTGCTATCTGGTCGTGAGATCTGCATCTGTGATCTCTCTGTAGTCCTAAGCTAGCCTCTGTTAAGCCTATGTTAAGAAATTACATTCTTTTTTTACTTCAGGCTTCTCATGGACGGCCAATCTTGCCAAATGAGAGAGCTGTAGCATATGAATGGACGGGTTAGCAACTCTAAATAAGAAATCTAGGAATGGGAGAGCGGAATGGATCCATTGAATGGATTGAAATGCCAAACTAGAGATGCCCGAGTGTACAAATTGTTATTGTAATTGATGTTTGAAGCTTTGTTTAGGTGAAAGTGTCTTGAATGATTATAAACATTCAGATGTATTTGATTTTGGGATACCTAAGTATGTCTTCATTGCTGGCAAAGGGGTGGTCCTTTGAGGCGTCCTAATATGCAACATTCTGTGTATTTTCGTTGTTTGATAAGGCAGGGAGATGAAGCACCACAAATAAAGCCGTTTTGCCGTGTAGTACAGTGTATTGCTCTAGTTCATAGTGTTCATATTTCCCCCCGGTGAGCTTGGGGTCAAGCATGAGTCTACAGATCTTAATTTGATCTTATCATACATGATCATATTTATTGGTATGTCTATTGTGCAACCTCTCGTAAAACATAATGTTAACAGAGATGTGAAAGACGCTTTCAATGTTTCCTGTTCTGTTATCTAAATGGCAATTTATAATTGTATCTGTTTCTCCTTATCTTAGTTTACTTTCCTTTGTATATTTTTATGCCTTTCCTTATCAATATCGCTCATTCTTTGTCTTCCTCTCTCTCTCACTCTGTCTATCTTTTTTCTTTCTCTGTCTTTTTCTTTTTCTTTCTCTCTCCCTGTCTTTATTCTCTCTTCCCCCTTACTCTCACTCTATAACTTTCTCTAAGTTTCTATCTTTCTGTTAACAACAGCTGTTAACAGTGCCGTTAACAGCGCTCTGTTCGAAATGTGTTATACATGCACGACCGTATAACAGTGTATAATGAAAGTTGCAGAGATAGTGCTTGGCGCTTACCGGTATCGTTTCGTTCTCCTTGATCAGATCCGTGAGATCGGCGACTAGCTGCTCGAACGGCTGATTGCCAGAGCGAACCAGATGCGTTGGCCTGTCCAGCTGTGGACTTAGTGGAAGCACAGAATTTGATAGCTGGCGACAGACAGGACAATAGAATTCGCCACTATCCTGCACGGGCTGCCGCTGCGTCGTGTAGAGCGTCTTCAGATACGCCTCCATGCAGCTGAGGTGCACGTGATGGCCGCACGACTGCACATGGACGCCATTGTCATAGGCCATGTTGTTGGACAGATACCATGACTCGTCGCCAAATTTGAGGCCGAGCAGTTCGGTGCGACGGGCAAACTCGCTCGCCAAGCGCGTCGTGTGCGCCAAGCGCTCTTTGTCCGTATCATTGAGGGGCAGGGGCAGGCGCTCGGCGATGCGACGTCGATGGCCAACAATGCCGCTGGACTCAACCAGTACAACGAGACCAATGGGATTCGTTTCAGTGCTGGCCGTTGTGCAATTGCAGATGATGCAATCGTATTCCTTTTCCCTTGGCTGCTCCTCGTACATGGCCTCCTCGTCCTCATCCTCCGGCCCAAAGTCCATATTGTTGGCTGCCGCCGCCGCCGATTGCATGAATTGTTTCTGCTTGTTCGCAAAGTCCTGCATCATCTTCTGTTGCCGCTCCCGTGCCTTCTTGCGTCGCTCCTCCTTCTCCTTGGTCTCGCGTGCGCGCGCCTCCGCCTGCTTCTCGCGCTGATTGAGCCACAGTCGGGCCCGTATATCATCGATGCTCTGCGCACACTGCTCATCCCTGGTCGCAATCTTGCGCAGCAGATTCCCAATGAAGAAGGGTCCATCGCCGATGCGTGAGCTGGACACATGGATGTGCTTATAGCTATAGTTCATGTGATTGCCGCGCTCGGCCAGCGCAGTGCTCGTTGAGGTGCTCGCCTCATTACAGTCCACATCCATGGCCAAAGGCGAGGCCATGGAGCTGCCGGTGTCATCATCGCTGAGCGAGAAACTGTCCAAATTGCCGCTAAGCTGCGAATGGAGCTTGAGCAGCAGCGACAGAATGCTTTCGTCTATATGCAGCTCATCCTTGCAGCCGGGTCCAACGATGGCAATGTCACCGGTGCGTTTGCGGCCGCCGCTGGGATCGAAGCTCATGCGACCGCCGACACCGACGACAGCGCCGCTGCTCAAAGCATTCGATGGCACCACATCCATGTTGCTGCTGGGCACAGCCACCGGCAGACGCACCCGCTGGAAGGGCAACAACATGCCGCCCGTTGGCGTTGTGGGTGAGAACATTTCATTGGTTGGGTTCGCGGTGCCACCATGACGCGGATCACGCTCCCTGTCCCTATCCCTATCCCGATCCCTATCACGTTCGTCAATTGTCGCTCCCAATGTGGTCGCTGCCGTTGATGTCGTGGTCTCGGCCAGCAGGAGATCACGTCGTATGGCCACTTCCATGCCGCTCTCCGGCAGCGTTATCTGTTGCAATGGGAAATGATGAAAATCAGCCGCAGCCGGGCTCATATCCATGGCCGTATCATTGCCATCGGTATCACTGCCATCCTGTTGCAGTAGAACGACTCCCGTTTCGGCAACCACCGATAGGTCCGGCACCAGTGCCACCTCCATGCGCATCCGGGTGAGCGCATTACTGCTGGGTTGCTGTCGCGCAACAACCAAGGCGCGCGACGTTGCATCAAGAGCTTCCAGTCCATAGCTGTCGCCAATGATGCGCATCTCACCCGTATCGACATCGAAGTCCAGATCCGAGAAAAACGGATTCGAGCGATAGCTGGACGTGGTGACTTGTGGATCACGCGACCTAATCGAAAGCTTTGTCACCACATGTCGCAGGTTGCAGCTGAGATTGTCCGTGGGATAGCAATCGAAGAGCTTGGGCGCCCTACTGCCCCCATAATAGTAACCAGACTTGTGCTGCGGCTCACACTCGACCATGGCAACGGGTGAAACGTTCGCGGCAAATGAGTTCGACGATGTGCCAGCTCCGGCGGCATTTATATCGCTGCTCGTCTCGACGGCGATCTCGAGCAGAAAGACAGCCAAGGCGAGCAGATGCTCGGAGACATCTCGTGTGTGTACGGCCCGAAAGAATATCGACAATATCGTCGAATGGAAGAGACGGGAGTTGAGAATCCGACTGGGATCGGTGAATGCGCTGCCCACCGGCAATGGCAATCGAAATGGTGGCCATAAATTGCCACTGGCTGGCATCTTATCCTTGGACTTCACATAGTTGGTGAATCGATCCAGCGACGATTGAAAGTCACGCCGATGGACAGCGCGCAGGAGCACATGCAATGGATCATAGTATTCCTCCCACACCTCATCGATGGGCGTGAACAGGCCCTGCTCCAGATTCTCCGATCCGCTCGATGGCGCCTTATATACGGACAGCTTCTTGAGGAACGTCTCAAAGTTCTTGGTATGCACATTGCCCGAACGCTCGGGCATCAGTTCAAGCAACTGTGAATGTGTCTTATTTTCCGTTGCCAACAGGGCGCTAATCTCAATGATGCATTGGGTTGCCTCATCGTTGCCCAAATTGGTGCGGCTCGTCACCAAGGTGGCCAGGAATGTGAGGAAACCCTCCAGCATCGATGATTGCTCCGGCTTCTGTGGTTGGTTCAGTGGCGCCGTCTCCAGCCATTGGCCCACATTGAACAAGTCGATCGTATTCTGCAGAAAGAAGTATTGCGACAGATTTGTGGCGCATATTTGCAGAAAGAATAGATCCATGTCTGCCATAGAATTGCAAAAGTTCGCTTGGATATAAGTCATCGCTTGTCCCTTGATCTGCAGCCCGTTGCGCACCCATTTTCCGGCAAGAATTTCGTAAAAAAAGCTCTAAAAAGAATCGCAAACAAAAAATTAAATCAATTTAATATAAATTCTTATCAAAATTATTGCCAACAATCAAATTTGCATGTCAATAAACTTACGATGGGCAGTCAAAAACAAAATTCAAAATAGTCAAATTTAAATTTATGACTCAATCGAAAAACTAAAAAAAATCGCGGGTTCTCAAACAAATACTATTGTTATTGTTATCGATAGGTTTAAACGAATGCAAAACTAACTGTTTTAACAGTGTGGCAGCACTATAACCATCGATACGAATGTACATTATTGTTTGTTCACTCGCACTAATGCGATGACCTATGATGCTGGCACACAACAGTAAAAATTCGACAAAGAGAAAATGTGTTGAACGCAAAAGAAGTAAATCCCCAGACAATCGCGGCCTCTGTTGCTGCTATTCGGGTTTTGCATTTCAACTGACATAGTTGCATGAGGTCTAGCTAGCTAGCTAGTCGCTAGGTTATTGCTGTTGCTGCTACATTGTTGTGTTCGCGTTTATTTGTTTTCTTCTTTTTTTTTTTAAAAGAACTTAAGGCGCGACTCAACAAATAAGCCAATCATGCAGCTGCTGCAATTACAAAGGAAATGGACAACGCTGCCATTGTTGTTGAGTTTGTTTTTGCTACTGGGTGGCCAGTCGACACCAACAGAAGCGGTTATCGAGGATGTATTGGATATTATACATATTGTTAAGGAGGTGACCACCGGTGTGCTGAAAGCGTGGGATATTGTACAATCGTCGCCATTGTCGGCTAATATTGAATTTCCGTTGACGCGGGAAAAGCAGCGAAAAGTGCTGCAGAGCTTAAAGGAGGTCAGCAGAAAGATTGATGACACGGAGGCACAGGTGGGCTTTAAATATAATTTAATGCATACAAATTTTAATTGTAATTTATATCAAATTGCAGAACGCCCGGTATGCGACCATGGCCATAGAGTCTATTAACAATTTCATTATAAATAATGTGCCATTATTGGCGAAAATGAACGAGATATCCGATACGATGAATCGCATCTCGTCGCGCTATCAGCAAATGCAAAACTATGAGACACATAAGGATAAGCTCGAGATGAGCACGTTGATCACATTTGCTGAATGGACCGTAGCGCCGAATCCCCATTCGGTGCATCATCTCATGGATCGATTGCATTTAACGCTGCTGGGCAATGGGAGAGAGAATTCATCAAGGAATATGCTAACCCAACTGGCGGCTAGCTATGAGGTAACCTAAACGATGCAAATTCCAATTCAAAAAATAACTTGTGCATGCGAATTTGACTTCCTACATGGATGAATGAATGATTCATCGCATTCACGTTTGGATTAGTTAGTTAGTTGGTTGTTGACGTTAAAACGTTCTCAGAAATGGATCCAATTGAGTCGACTTTCCGGTCCAGTCGCTAAACATTTCTCGCCTTTTCCCTTTGTGCTTATTTGTTCTTCTTTAATTTGCCAATTGGGCAACCCCAAAAGAAAGTCCATAACTTGAATCGCCTTCATATGTATTACTCATCACAGTCAGACAAAACGGAATGTAATGGGACGGACAGACAAACAAAGCAAAGCCAAGAGATGAGCCACACTCCACTACTAACGCACACGCACACACACAGCTACATACATATGTACATTGAAATATCAGCATATCAAGCGCACGCATGCGAATTTCATTTATTTAATAAATGCTGAAGGTGCTGCAAAAAAAAATATGTTAAATTGGCAAAAGCTCTCATGTACACACACAGGCACACACATATACAATAGAGAGATATAAACATAAGTATGTAAATATCTGTTTGCATACGCATGCTGAGGTCAAAGATCATGTCTAATGTAAACAATGCGTACAAAAAAACACTAACACAACGCGAGTTGTTTAAGAATAGGGCAATGCAGCTGTGCTGCCCCCAACGACGACTCAGCATGTCTTTGTTTTATTTATTTATTTTTTTTTAATTCGTGCTTGGTGGTGGCACTCGAGAGAGACAAAGAGAGGACGCATACGCGTGAGAGTGGAAGTACGAGAGGCGGGTTGACAGCTGCCAGTAATGTACAAATATGTAAATGTGACGTCATAACTATCGATATAAATTTGAGCAGGTGCACACAGCTGATCGTGCATTTTTTACGCGACTCCGCCCCTTTGCATTGGTAATGTTTTCCGATTTAACTGAACGTCCACTAGAGCGCGCTCTCTCACTTATCCACTCAAACAGAGTGCAAAAAGTGCACTTGTGTGCGTGTATGTTTTTGTATGTATGTTTTCGAAAAAGCAAAGCTCAGCGACAGCGAATTGTTTTCTTTTTTTTTTACGAGCTCACACATCGTCGGCACGAAACGAACAGAAAAACGACAAGAACCATACAACATACGAAAAAAAAGTGCTCGAAAGCGGCTCAAGGGAGCGACGAACAGAGTGAGCGGAGTAAATTCTGATTCTAAATATGTGAGAGTCGCAGCAGACATATGTATGTATGTATATACTGGCTTTTGTGAAACGCGTGCTATACACATGAATATATTTGTGTGTGTAAGTATATATATATATATTTATGCATATATACATATACGTTTCACAATAAGCAGCAGAGCGGCTGAAAGCACCAAACAGTAGCAAAACAACCAGCAACAGCAGCGCCACAAATCTAAAAAGTGTTCAGCAAACATTTGAAATACGTCGCAAAATCAAATAATGCAAACCAAACTTAATTAAAATAAAACATTTAACAAATTACACTGCATATGCAGCTAGTGTGAGAATTACACGGCGCACACACACATATTCGGATGTACATGCATACATAAGCGAATTGAGAACTGAGTGGTTGCCTTTGTTCAGAAAGGCTGGCAACGCTCCTTTGTTGCTTGCTGTTCATTTTGGCACGCGGCAAAAGTGATATAAATCGAAAATTGAGGAAGCAAAAGGAAAATAATAATCAAAATAGTGTCGAAAGATAAACGTCAAATTTTTTTTCTTAAAATCTGTCAATCACATAAGTTATTGTGTAAAACGAGTAACGGAAAGAACAAATAACGCGATGTCAGCGATAATGTTATTGTTGCTTCTGATGTTAATGTTGTCTATTAGCGCTGGCACTGCTGCGCAGTACAAATATGTGCATCGGACTCCAACCACTGAGGTGGAGGCCTTGCGCATCGAATATCTAAGTCTGGAGCGTGCGCTCTGGATTTACTTAAACAAAACTGCAAATAGTCAAAACAACAAGGACACACAGCTGCGCAAAGTGTACGATTCGCATCGCAACTTTATCAATAAGCCTGCCGTGAGCCGTAAATTTGACAGTGAAAACTATAAAATGATGCGACATTTCGAATGGATTCAGCTGGAGATGAAATTGTCGGAATTGAATCTTATTTTTGAATCGTACAAGGTAGCTTTGTCAAGGCCAAGGCGACATAATTGATCGTAAAATTGATTTTTAATTCTTATTAGAACACTATAATGAAACCAATTTCAAGCGATGAAGCGGAGGAGCGCGCCCTATTGGATTTAGCCGAGACAGCGCTGGGCGTCAATCAACATATATTGATTCCGTCAATATTTGAAGCAATCGAAAAATATATGGTTAACCAAACATTTTACTACAGGGCGATGGTGGTTAGTAACGGTAGTTTCTCAATGATTAATTGATCTGGAGTCAAAGCCCTCTCTGTCTCTGTCTCTGTCTCTCTCTCTTATTCACACGTGTATTCATACGCTTATCAGTGGACGCGCCAATGTTTGAGGGTTTCGTTCGCATCCTACGACACGCAATATCAGTGCAATAGCGGAAACGAAATGTCATTTCATTAAGTAAAAACCGAATGTGAAAAGGTGGGAGAGAGCGAGCGAAAGAGTGAGTGAGAGAGAGAGAGTAAGAGAGAGAGAAGGAGCAAAAGCGTATAGCTGCTTTTTAATTGGAACGTATGGCAGGTCATAACCAGTAATTGAAATGGAATATCGATAAGGCAACCAGCAGTTTTAGCGAAAAGCTACAACAAAACAGAGATAATGTTTCCTTTTATTTTTATTACTATTAATGGAATTTCTAAAAACTCTGCTGTGCTATCGACATTTCTTCAACAAATTGCTGAGTGCACGTAACTGAATCTCATTTGTTCTAGTTGCACGTAAATATTTATATATACACATTACATTTTGCAGGCATCCGCGGAACAAATGTGCCGCACAAAACAATCCGCACAACAATTTGTCTATTCATTGTACTCAGATATTGCATTAACCGAATTGAAGGGCTACACAATGATGGAATTCTCATGGATGATTTTGCGCGTTTATGGGCGTGGCAATTTCTCGCAGGAAGCTGAATTGACGCGTCGCAACTATGAGAGGCGCACAGAGCGCGCATTGAAGCTACTCAAGGAGGTAATGAGACGTTCCGATCGAGTTCTCTGGCGATGTGATCCCGATAGCTTTATACCAGGCAAAACATATGATGAGGTGACACGCCTGCTGCAGGGCTACATTGAAAACGAGGTGGATCTAAATTCAGATGGGACATGTCGCGAAACGTGCTCATTCTATCAGTCGGCGCGCAGCGAGGGCTGCTTTAAAAACAAATTTTGCGCGCGACAACCGAAATGTACGGGCCGCCTCTACAACTGTCAGTACATTGACTCCGATATGTGGGTGTGCCCGGCGCCAATGACCAGCACACGTCGCTATGAATTCATCGAGTATGAGAATGGACGTGTGCTCGGACAGCGCAACAAATGTACGCGAGGCACCACTAAGGTGGACAGCTGGTGGCGTTACATCTTTTGGCGTTGCAGCTACTGTTTCTGTCTCTGCGATGAGCAGGGCTTGAAGTCCGATCGTTACTTCAATCTACGCGAATCTGTATCGGATATCAAGCAGAACAAGTGAGTGGTTGATAATCACACTTTCGAAATGTAATATGAAAATTTGATTTATTCTTTGTCCGCAGCGTTGTTACTGGCCTGCGTTTTGTGAAACGGAATCGTGTGTTCCATCTGCAGATACAGGAGGGCCAACTGCTGCCACGTGGCAGCGTTAATGAGTCAACATTGTACTGGAAGCCCGTCAATGACTACAACATCTTTAGCCGAAATGTTGCCATGGGCGTTGACTATCACACCTTGAGCTATGAGAGTCGCTCCATTGACTTGGATGACGTTATGAATATCGATGACAATAGCTTTGTGGTCACCGGCGTACGCTTTCGTGTCCTTGGCGCACATCTGAATATGGAAGCTCGGGTCACGGAATTTGATTTCAAGACGGGCGAACTCACGCAGGCAGAGACGAATAGCGTTTGGATATCGAATGATAATACCGATGTTAGCGGTGAGCGCAGGTGAGTCGGTGGGGCGAGTTGGAGCAGTGTGAATGAAAGCACAAATACCCAATAACCCGAACTCTTCTCTACATTGCAGACAGAAGATAAACATCGTTAATGCGGATGTGCCCACGAGGACGGTGGTCACTTCACTGCCCATATCCAAGCACAATCAATACATCGAATTTGTCAACACGGGCTTGGAGAAGGATGCGGCGCAGAGCACGGTGCCATTTATAGATATACAGGAAGTTGTCTCAGATCCACCGGTACCATTAGCCGGCATCGGCCTCTACTATAAGGCAAGGCCCGGCTATGGTGGTTTTCTGGCACCCAAAATTCTCACCTATGACTTTACGCCACACGTTCAGGTGCCCAAAAACATTAACTAGCGATGCTGCTTGTTCGATGATAATGTAGAACAATATATTCCCAATTAATATAAGGGCGCTACGTGCATATATATATATATATAACTATATATATACGCAGGTATACATCGAATAGCTTATTAATATAACATAACAATCTACTTTGACAGATATAAAAATAAAATTTGAATTAGAAATTGTAGTTATAAACAAAATACACGCTAATATTGGCACACAAAATAAAAATAAAACAAAAAAAAACAAAACAAAAACTTTTTTTCCATTTAAAATAATGAATATCTATGTCGTTCGAGATATCGGCGCTTATCGATAATGCTGATAATGCTTGGGGCTACGTGACCATAGCGAAAGGTTGAAAATAGAAATTAAAGTTTTTTACAAAAACTCTATCTGCGAATGTTTTTGGGAAAACACACTTAAGTTCTCTCTGAAAGCGTTAATTGCTCTATATAGTATAAAAGTTCTATGTAGAATAGTCAATTTTTTCTTTATTGTAAAGATAGTGCTAAAAAGCAATTCTATAGCAGTATATATGATATGTAGAAAATCGATTTGGAGCAGCGTAAAAAATAAAACAGCTCGGTTATCGATGCTCATAAAAACAAAAAAAATATATATATACATATATATATACAAAATTTATAAAGAAAAAAATAATATATATACATATATATATATATATATATATATATATATATATATATATATATATATATATGTGAAAAAATCCTAGTTCTGTAGCCAAGGTTAGAAGCTTTAAGAACGTATTTGAATTGTTGACAAAAATGGCGAATATTTTATTTGCCACCCAGATGAGTTGGAATATTAATTAGTTGAATTTTCTATTCTAATAGAATTTATAATTAAAAATTTACAAATTGAAACATGTATTCCAATAAGACGAATATAGAGATATATATGATGGGACAAATTCCTCTGATTTGTATTTTAGAAATATTTTTGCGTATGACAATTATGCTTATAAGCCATATAGACCATACATATATATATATATATATATTGGAATTGTGTAACTCACCTGCACACGCAATGGATGTATCATTAGCAAAGGCAAAATGTCGGGACGTGAGGGTAGTACATCGCTGAGGCTGATGCCCATTTTGGTGACGGCTTGACAGACAAAGGCGGCCAAATATCGATGCAGCGGAAAATGAAATGAGGCATGCATCTTTTCCCTCTATAGAAAAACAAGCGCAGGAAATTACAATCGGTAAAAGTGAGAAAAATGATTTCATTGATATTGTACCAGTGACAATTCGGGCTCATTGAAGTAAATCGAGGCAAGCCAGTTGCGCAGCGTTGTTACACAATAGTTGATGATCTTCTTGGCCAGATGGGCATGTGTGCCATCCTGTAGATGCGATATGATGGACCACATGGGATAGGCGCTCGCCTCCAGTTCACATGAGAATGCGGCATAGTAGCTATTCGGCTCGAATTCAACATGCGATGCCGTTTCTCTAAAATTCACATTCATGCCCTGCAACATTTTCAGGAACTGAAACCACATATCAATGAGATTATCATCGCGTAGAAAGACCAATGCGACAGATTCATGTGAGAGCACATTGTTGAAGTCCGATACGAGTGGCCAATAGCAATGATCCTTCATCACTTGCTGTGTACAATCGATCACAAAATTATCTGCAAAAGGCAAAGAGAAAAAAATTAGAAATGAGCAATTTGAGCGAATTTGAATGATTACCGTGCAGCATATTTTGAATGAGTATCTTGGACATCATCAGTTGTAAACTGATTATCATCACATGCAACAGCGACAGCTCGTTGACCATTTTAAGGGCCAAGCTCTCATTAGAGAATAGCTGCACGCTCATATGGACCACCCGATTGCTAAGCGTATCCGGATCCCTCGACATTTCAAGCACCGATGGAATGCGACTGTAGTGCATCACAAATGTTCGCGTTAGATGTTCCTAAAGGTATGAAAACAAAAAAAAAAAAGACAAATTATTAGAGTGCAATGAGAAGGCTGAGAATAGGCTCACCTTGTAATCCTGATCGGGCAACATGTTGAGCAGAAAGCAGACCAACGTTTGGGGAAATTCAAATTTAAATGTCCAAAATATGAATTCTTCGAGCAGCGTCGTATGCACCAGCTTCATGCCTAATGCTGGCAAATCGCGATACTCATAGGGCGGCTCGGGATTGGGAAAGCGATTGACCGCATCCTCATATTTCTCACGATTAGCTTTGAGAAAGCGTCCGTTGCGTGTATCCTGGCAGGGTGTTTCCATAAAATACGAATAGACTTCGGCATTGATTAGCGTGCGCGTCATCACTTTGCGCATTATCTCGCCCATATTGTTCAAATCGATTAGCATATTGGCGAAGGCCTCGCACGAATACGAGGTGATGGCATGCGCCTGCAACGAGGTATCGCTGTGCTCCCGAAAATGTTGCAGCAGGCGGAATAATAATTTTGGCATGATCGCCTCCGCAACGGCCAGCAGATTATTGGGCACCGGATCACGATTGACTCGATTATTGATACCATGATCACTGCAGAATCCCTCCGCCTTCATCACCGATGTGTCGCCGCAATCGCAGGCGCCGCCTGCCTGTGACAAGAACATATTGAAGTCATGGTTGGTATGATTGCCCTTCTTAAAGCAATCGCGACATATCGACATGCATGGCGAAATCCCGCAGGTGCGACAGCGATATGCCACCACATGAGGCACCCAGACCAAACCACATTTGGCATGATTATCGTAGCTGCGAACTGCAAAGACATTTTTCCATTAGTTTTTACAAGTAGTTACTGCGCATATTGTATCGATATTTGCTCATTTGAAATTAACTGTTCGATAGTTGTGCGTGCAATAGTGCACGATATGTTAGAAAAAATCGATATATACAATCATATGTCAGCTGTTTTGCCACTCAACAGCCTGTTTATTGATATTTAAAATTTCTTTAAAAATGGGATTGCACAATTTAATTGCAGTATTTGCATGCGATCGATATCGATACTTATATCGTTTTAGTACTTATCGAAAGCAGAAGTATATATTATTAAAATAATCAGTGCTAATGATTCAGCTGTTTTGTTATTGAGCGAAAAGCTAAGAAACTGTTCTTGATTGTTACTCTAAAAAGCTAGCATTATTTTTTCTTATCATTATGTATTGATGTTATATATGATAAAAATATATAATTGGTCTGTTAATTAATTAATATTCTTTAAAGCTTAGATCTGGCAGCACTGGCCATAATAGAGTATTTTGCATAGCTCGCATAATGGGCGTGATCAACCGCCCCATGACGAAAAACCGCCTGTTGTTGTTGTCTTGTCGCTGTTGATACGCTCTTTTTATTGATTTGATTAAATTCCAAAAATAAATATGATGCATTCATTGCTGTTTGGTATATTTAATGTGTTGCGTGACTTGTCTTTGACATTTTTTTGGTCGGGCCTCGACAAAAAAGGTCAAACGTAATGCGGAAGGAAACAGCAACAGCAAACGCAGCAAAACTGTAAAATTGATTGACAATTTTGTAAAATGGTCTGGCAATGGCGATCGAACAAGTGGCCGTCCAACTCTCTGCATTCGCTGCACCGCCGCTTCCTCCTTGCTGTTATCTTACTATATTTTCTACTTTTTTTTTTTTTTGCTATAAAGTTCGAATAGCCTTTTGATGATTTTTGTATTGCTTTCAACAAATAAATGAGCAACAAATATTTCTACTGCGCACAAACACACTCTTTTTGATATGTATGTATGTATATATATGCGAGCAGTAGCAACAACAATAACGGTCGGTCAACAAGCAATTGCAAGGCCCAAAAGAGAGTACAATAAAAAAGTAGAACAAGAGCGAGTGTGAGCGAGCAAAATTTATGCAGATTGCACCGTGGTGCCAAAGCCGGCATTTGTAATGTAAATTTTGTGTATGATATTTATGAGCATAGCTTTCGCTCTGTATCTCATATGCTGTCTGCACTGTGCATGAAACATGACGTGTCAACACAATTGTCAAATCAACAACAATGACGGTCAATAAACTCTTCCCAGTGTACCACCTATCGTATGTGTGTTTGCTGAGATATTACCATGTGTGTGTGCGAGTGTGTTTCCATGGCACTGGCACGTAGCGTTTTCATTTGCAATTTTGCAATTGTTTGAAATGATTTTCTTATTTGCACACATTCATACATACATATGTAGATACAATCACGCTTCTTTCTAAATTGAAGGAAAAAAAAAAAAATTGAGAAAACAAAATAGAGCAAGGCATTCGCTCTCTTTAACAAGGGTGACCACACTCATTCGCATTTTGCACGCACACACCTACACTAATACATAGGCAGATGCGTTTATTTGAACGGATGCTGCGGAAGCATTACGCAAGGCAAACCGAACAACAGCTGACAGGCACAAGGTGCAACAGCTAGCCATGTTAGTGTGTGCATGTGCGACATGTGGGACAACGGCGGCCATCTGTGGGTTGCCAATGTTCGCGACGCACTTTGCCTGGCACAATGCAAATAGATAGATAGATTAAATGTGTGCTAAATAGGCTGAAGTTAACGAATGTAAATGTCTCTTTTTAAATACATATATATATATACGTATGTGTATATATACATATATGTGTGTATATATGTTTGATTAGGCTCTATCTATGTTCATGTTTAATTTGATTGTGTTGTTGTTTCTCGTTGCCATGGCGTTGCACTGTCACGCTGCTTGCACCTTGCTTTTACTTGCGTGCCATATACCATGCCCTACAACCAATTCACACACACACACACAAACATACTAACAGCAAGCATTCACACAGAGCAAATTTCAGGGGCAACGACTTGCGCGATCAGCTGGTTTAGCCCTGGTGGTAACGATAAAAATATCACTAACGCAATTTATCGATAAATTGAACTATGATCATTTTGACAACTTTGTTGTGACGCGATCTCTCTCCCTCTTCCTCTCTCTCTCGCTCTCATGCACTGACTGATTCTCTTCATTTTTTGGTACTTACCAATTTTAACAAATTCCTTAGGTGTCCGACCGCCAGCAATCAGCCAACGTATCCATTCAATATTATCGGGATTGTCGATGGGCGTACCAGGATTAAATAATGTATCCATAATGGAATCCAAGTCGGGTGTTGGACTGCCACGGCAACATTCTGTATTAATTAAAGCGGCCACCTCCTTGCGGCTACGCAATATAAACGATGATGCGCCAAAAAAGAAGCTGGGCTTAGCGCCAGCATTTCCAGCTGCATCATCGTTTAGTTCCTCTGGATTCGTTTGTAGTCCACTGCCGGCATTGACATTGCCGCTGCGTGTCGCGCTGCTTTGTTGTGTATCCCAATCGTGAAACGGTGAATTGCCGGCTGCGCCAGTTTCCGCGGTCCCGGCCCCAGTGCGAGCTGCACCGCTATCTGCGCTTGTGGTGCTGCTGCTCGTGCTGTTGCTGTTACTGCTTGCCACATTTGGCAGCTGAAATTGTTGCGGATATGATTCAAGCTCGTCTAGTTCGATGCGATCGCCCGCACGTCGTCTATTGCTATCCTGCTGTTGCTGTGGCTGTGGCTGCTGTTGCTGTGGCTGCTGTTGCTGTGACTGTTGCTGTGGCTGCTGTTGCTGTGGCTGTTCCGGATCATCGTCGTCATCTTCTTCGTCGATACTTATATCAGCATTGGATATGTTGTCATCTTCCTCCATGCTGCTGCTGCTGCTATATTGTTTAGTATGTTATCGCCTATCGCTAATCGCCAATCGCGTTTGATATTTTGTTCGCTTTTGGCTGAAAAAGCAGACGACTGCAAATGTTGCTGCCGCTGCTGCTGCGGCGGCTGTTGTTGCTTCTGTTTCTGCTTTACTTTGCTTTGCACGTCTCAGCGCAGAGTTTAAATTGCCTTTTAGCGTCTTGTTCGTCGTCGTTGTCGTTGTCTCTCGTCTTGGCGATTGCTTGTTTCAAACAAGTTTTCTTTTTTGGTTCTTCTTCTTATGCTACTGCTGCTGCTACTGCCTCGTTTAACACTGCGGGATTTTTGTGTTTGGCTTTAAACATGCCACAAAAAAAAAAAAAAAAAAATGTATGCTACCTAGCGCTCTAGGAATTTCTTTTTTTTTTTTTGTTTTTATATAAATATATATAGGTGTATAAAATATTTTTGGAAAAATTTAAGTGCAACACCTGCACACTTGGATTACGAAAAAAAAGTACACAAAACAAAAACACACACGAGAAATTTAACAGCACCAAAACACTTGACTCACTATTGTTTTTAACTTTTTTTTTTTATTTAGCCGCTTCTCATATTTCGCTCCGGTTCTGTTTCAGCTTCTGTCTCTTGACGTTGCTTGCCCGACCTACTATTATCTATGAACATCCTATGAGCTTATGCGCTGCTTTGGCAGGAAAAACACGAATACATTGAGTGCACATATGTATAAATATCAATTTGTATATATATATATATATATATTTGAATACTATATATATATATATATATATATATATATATATATATATATATATATATATATTGAACGTAGGTCGGACTGCCACTTAACAATCTGCACGATATTTTATCGAGTTCGCAAATTTCTTATTCAAACACATGCTTACAGCACAAATACACACGCACTACACTCACATGTATATATATATATATATTTATATAGATGTATATTTATATATATATGTATTTATGCATGTATATAACCAAATATTACTCGTGCAATGAACTTGCCAATTACAATATCAGTTATTTTTGCCCGTTAGGGCTAATTTTATGCCGTGCTTAATAATTCATTTCTATTCGTTTAATTTCTCGTACCCACAAACGTGCTTGATTTCGCTTGCTCTTGTGTGTTGAAATTAGTCTCTGTATATGTGAATTTTATCTCTTCAATGCTATGTGGTTCTTGTAAAACTGCCAGTCACAGCGATGCGTTGGCACGCATAACAAGAGGAAGAATACAGTTAATCAAGTCATTCGTTATCGATTAGCAGTGTGGCATTTAAGTATCGAACAGCTGTTACCATAAATTTGCTTATTTTTACTATGATGAAATACTATAATTTAATTGTATTTAACTGCATGCAGTAAGCTAATCATAAGTGAAATAAATTACACAAGTTGCTGGAAAATTGTTGCACTGAGTATGATTACACGTTCGATTAGTTTATCGACTATCACTATCGCAATTTTATGCCTCTTCTAATGCGATGGAATTCGAAATGAAATTGGACCAAATAATGTTTAGATTGTTTATTACTATATTATGATGTATTTTTTTATTATATGTGAGAGCGTTTATTTTATTCGTTTCATCGAGACATCAACGCAGAAAAGTGAGATCTGCAGCATTCACAACACTAACAGCTGACTGCAATACAGGCGGCGACCATGACGACCACCCTTCCTGCGCGTTGAATCCGACGGGACGGGTGTCACATCCTCGATGCGACCAATTTTCATGGAGGTACGTGCGAGGGCCCGCAGCGCCGATTGAGCGCCGGGTCCGGGTGTTTTTGTCTTGTTGCCGCCGGTGGCACGCAATTTAATATGCAAGGCCGTAATACCGAGTAATTTGCACTTCTCAGCGAAATCCTAAAATAAAAAAATGATTATTATCAAATATGCCACAACAATAGTCTCATCCAATCAAATGCATTGAAATTACTTACCTGGGCTGCCAACATTGCTGCCTATGGCGATGCCTCATCAAGATCGGCTTTGACTTTCATGCCGCCGGTGACACTGGCAATAGTTTCGCGGCCGGACATGTCAGTGACGTGCACGAAGGTATCGTTGAAGCTGGCAAAGATGTGAGCAACGCCAAAGACGATCTCGCCGTCGCGCACCTGTGGTCCAAGCTGAACCTGAACTTCCTCTTTTTGTACTTTTGCCTTACGCGGCGCCATATTCGCTAACCAAATACTGTTGAATAAAGTCGCAATCACCGTTTAATTCTATTGTTGTCAAACAAACAAACAGCACATAAGAAAAACAAAACAAAAACAAATAACAAATTTGTATTTAGCAACATCTGTGCCATTTTTGCACATCTCCCGATTTGTCATTGCTTTTTTTATTAGACAATTGTATGTAGCACGTGTGTGATGTTTACGTTTCTTATTAAAACCGTGAGAACAGTTTTATTTTTAGCTAAATCGGAAGAGATAATGCCGAAAGGAACCAATCGCTTGAACCGGATATTAGAAAATAGAGCGAAAAAGTATAGGGATGCCACATCGATATTTTGTGGAACATCGATATTTCATGCTCGATATATTGCTGACAGCTGAGCGCGCGCTTTTTGTATTTGCAAGTATGCATGCTGAAGAAGCATTTCAAATGAAAGCTTATTGAATTCTCGCTTATGATATCTGTAACACAGACGAGAAAGAGACAGCAATGATTATTCAATGCATTTCAAAACTAGAATCGATTAATTGGCATAAATATTTCGTTTGTTCTACGCCATGTGCATAGAAAAGAAAGAGATGGACGACATGTTTATCTGTTTTAATTTTTTAAATATATATATTCTTCTATCATACGAAACAATTAATATTAAAACAGATATGTAAGTGGTCAGATAATACAGCAGAACACTTAGATAATGATGATGAGGGTTTTTATTAAGATAATGTGTGAAACAAGAAAAAAAACTTATTCATATTAATCAGCCGTGCGGTGCGAACTGGACAAGCGCCTTAATGCGACGCATCAGAGCGCTATTGAAGTTTTTGCACTTCAGCGAATACTCCTCGCTGGCGAGAGCCAACTGTGTACAAAATGTTTCATTGAAATTGGAAATGAGCATTTGCTTCAGCTGTGTTATCTCATCGTGCGACACATTCAGCACGGACATATTGCTGGGATCTGCAAGAGACGAAACGTAAATTTTATGTTTATATATTAAAATTTATAAATGGTACGCACCCAAACAGGTTTCGTTGATGGATGTACGATTCTCGCGGGAATAGATGACCGCATTGCGGAAATAGAAGTCCAAGTGTATCCAAAGCAAATACAAATTTTGTTCGGCTATGAACACAGCCAACATGAGTTCGTTGTGCTTCTCAGAGTGACGTTGGCTCAGCTCCACATAGTTTTGCTTGCCTAAAGCAGGTGAAATGAATATTAATGAAATATAATAATATTATATGAAAGTGAGCGGTGCTTACCACTCGGCCCGAATGTTATGTTGGGCAGTGAGGCGCGCTGCTGCACCAAATTGTCAGCAATAGATTTCTGTGACAGGAAATAGGCAATCGAGCCCTTCAGCTGACTCATAATGGTTTGCATGACGGCCGTCAGTTTCTTGCCATCCGACTTGCCCGAGCTGAGAGTGCGAAACATTAGAGTTCGAATTATGTACATAAAGATTTGTTAATTAACTCACAGTGGTGTCACATCGTTTATCATGGTGGTTATTAAATATTTGGATGTGATGCCATCGCGCACATGCCTCGTTACAGCATGGCGACAGAACAGGGACAGATTTGCCGTGATATCTAGAAAGAATTTAACATGTTGAGTCTTTTGCTCCTCGGACAGATCGGGTAGATCGCTTTGGTTGTGCTCCTGATGCAGCATGCGGCGTATTGTGTCCTCGTTGATAGTGAATCGACCAAAGACAACAATCATCAGCTGCTGCAGCCGGCTCAGGCGATTGTTCATCTCGACATCGTGATTAATTTTCAAGCATTTCTCAATCGAGGACACATCGTAGGTGGTGGTGCGTGCGAATAGATTCGTGATCGTTGCCAGCAGCTTCAGGTTACCCAATTGCATGAATGGCGATGCAGCACGCAGAATGCCCTCAATCATTTCAATGTGGGCGAATAGGAAATTTAGCACCTGCAGCGAGGCGGAATTGTTATCAATGCCCAGCGAATCAACAATGCTGTCGCACAGTGCCAATGCTGGCATCAATATGGAACGAAAGCGCTCATCGATCGCTGGTATAAAATTGCTGGGTGAATGTCGTTCCAGTTCGCACGACTTAATATCGGGCTGCATATCGTAGATGGTCAAATTGGCCAGCACGCCCAATGCGCCCTCGGCCAGCAGCAGGGTGGCGCCCAAGTGCGTCTCAGCCATTTGCGTTAGGAATGCCATGCACGACTCGTAGACGAATAGCGGGCGCATATTGTGCGGCATCGGCTTTAGCACATCCCGCAAACTTTCATCCAATTTGGCCAAGCTACTGAGCAGATGCTTCAAATAGCCGCGCGTGACAATCGTTTCGCTAAGCGTACTAAACGCACGCAGCTCGGATATCAGATCCAAGCAGGACAACGCGAGCATGCTGCACACATCGTGACCCGTAATCGCATCGTGGCAAATTGTATCGATCAGCTTGTCGCCCATGCTGCTTATGATCTCAGCGGCCATTTCCTTCTGATAAAACGAATCGTTATCCGATACGCTGCCATAGGCATCTTTGCGTCCCAAAAAGCTGCCAATAGCAAATGTTGTGAATATAAATTGATAAATTTATATTAATTTATAGCTTACGTTTCGTCGTACTCCACTTGAGCCTCGCTGCGCACGCGCTTCACAATGCGCAGGAAATTTAACAAGGCGGCATATAAATTGATGCTCAACTTTTGCGACTTCACCTCACAGGTCATGATCCAGTCGATCAGACGCTTGATTATGAAGCGCAAATTGCTGCTGCTGCTGCTGTTGCTGCCCAGCAAATTGTTATGAAAGCTGCTGTTTATCGTATTATCATTGCTGCTATTACCACTGCCATTGCCATTGCCGTTGCCATTGCCATTACCATTGCCGTTGCCATTGCCATTGCCATGGCCATTGCCATTGCCATTGCCATTGCCGTCCGCAACGGCTTGCATATCCGCTAGACACACAACGTTGCCGTGCTCATCTAGGGAACGCTGATCCTCCAGCTGATAGTAGCAATGCCTCAAGTTGGCCGACAGCAGCAGAATCGTATCGGTCACCTGTATGGAGATCTTAATCAGCGGCTGCTGCGGCTCCACCTTCAGCATGATCTTCTCAATGATGTCAATAATGTGCTGCTTGCGCACACTTATCGGCAGCACCGTGTTGGGCATCAGGCTGAACAGCACCTGGACCAGATTGCACCAGCCACTCATGTAGCTGTAGGTGGCGAATCTCTGCATGCGCACACCATTCAGCTTGATGGCATATTGCAGCAGAACGGTGATCTCGTCGACAATCGATTTACGCTGCCCGCTGGCAATGGTGCTCTGCACGTGACGCAGCTCGTCGTGCAGTATGCCGTGCAGCTTATGTATGTTGATCATGCCGGCCGCATTATTGCTGTTCTTTTTGCTCTCGCAGCCGGCGAGCAAGCTGCCCAGTAGGCGCTCTTCGAAAAACTCAAGTTTGGGCTGCACAAGCGTTATGGTGTCCAGCTTAAGGCAATCGAGCAAGCGATTCGCGTGCAGACCCAACGATGTGGCCTGCAGCAGTGTTCGACCCGGCAGCACATCACCAAAATGATTCGGATTTGGCGGCGTCAAAATATTGTTGCTTATGTCCAGCGGCAAGTTGTATCCATTGCGCTGCGAATCCGAATTGACGGCCAAAAGTATGTCCGACAACAGAGCATAGCGTGTCGTGTGTCCATATGTGGCCGCCAGTTTCATTTCAATGGAAACACAATTCATAAGATGGCTCATGGCGTGCAGCACGTTGTCCTCGTCAAAGTGACGGAAGGGCATGGCGGACAAGTGGCGCAGCAGAAAGTCATTGCAGGTCAGGCGGAAGTAGCGCAAAACTGGCTCCGATGTGCGGCGATTGGCGCACAAGCCATGGAATAGATGATAGATGCGCTCCACAATGTGGGCCGTGTGCTCGCAATACTCGTCGGTCTGGCGCTGTCGCTGTAGAGCAATGAATCAATTAATATTAATATATAACTGGCATATATATATATATATATATATATATATATATATATATATCTATGACTTTACCTCTAGATAACGCTCGAGCAGCAGCACCATTGAATTGATGCAGGAACAATTGACCTCGAGACCCACTTGCGGATGCTTCTCGTTGCCCAGAAAGTCGCGGGTGACATCGATGCCGAGCAGAAAGTATATAAAATTTGGCATCGGCTGGCTAATATTCAGTTCGAAGAGCTTGACAATCGCCTCCTTGATCTGCAGCTCGATGCGCTGCGGCTTGCGCTGATCTAGCGCATCGAGATCCACTTGCGAATCATTCCCATTCAGATTGCCATTGATCGCTGGGTCATCGCTTTCGTTTTGCTCGTCCTCGTATGCCTGATGGGTGGGCTTCATTTCGAGGCATTCGACAAATCTCTGGCGTATCTCGAGCTTCTCGCTGCTGCCATGCGCATACATGTTCAATATCTGGGTGACCACATCGGGCAGCTGGCTAACAGCGGTCAGTATTTTGATGGCCGCCAGAGTGTGACGCGGCAGCCAGCTGTTGAAGGTCACAAATTTGATGATGTTGAGCACATAGTCGGGATTGCGAGTGCGCGGATTCAGATCGAGCAGCATGCGATTGAGGCCCAACAGCAATATGGATGAATTCGATGTGGCGTGCGCCTCGAAAAAGGCGTTTTGTTTCGACAATGCCACCTCGAGCATCAGCAGGCCGTAGAGGGCGCATTCCTCGAGCAGCTCTTTGCCCTTGAACTGATTGAAGTCCTCGAGACGTTCGCGCGCCTCCTCAATGATGCGCAAGATCAGACGCAACATATCCGATTTGACCTGCAGCTGAAGCATTATGTGATAGCCCGGATATGGATGCTCGTCGCGATGCTCGAGGAAATCGGATGCCTTTGGCCGATAGCTGGCGAGCAGAAAGTATAGAAGCTTCAAGCACCTGGCGCCCACCTCCCACTTCTCGGCAACATCCTTATAGGCGCGATTGTAGAACTTCAGCAATATCGAATCGACCACAAATTTCAAATACGGATCATAGCCGGGCTTGCGCGGACCACAGCCAAGACTCCTGGGCATATTGGTGGTCATCAGGGTGTACAGCAATTGGAGTATGCCGCGGCTCAATTTGTATTCCTCCAGGCGACTCTCGTTTTGATTGATCTCCTCCGCCAAGCTGAACTCAGCATAGGTGGTGGCCACCGATGGTATTGTGGGTATAATTTGTGATTCCTCCAAGTGAAACCAAATGGTGCGCGCCGTCTCCTTGGAGCGCGCCAGGGCGGCAAGCGTGAACAATATTTCGCCCTTGAGCATCACCGGCGTGGAGCACGTCACCAAGCCGAGCAGCACCTGCGGTGTCTGCCAATGCGTCTGCTCGCACAGCATCAAGCGCGAGATCTCATCCCGCTCGGCAACGGCCTGCATTATGCCCATCACAGCGGCCATGTGCTCCGTCTCACGCGGCGTCATATTACGCGCTATGCTCGCGCTGCGATAGATCGTATTCCCAGCACTCGCTAGCGTATCATAGTCGGTGCGCATATTCCTGTTAAATAAAATATAATTGCCAATCAGATAAGTCTCGTGTGGAATCGCGCGGGGTTAAAAAAAACTCACAGGAAATAATTGTTGAGCGCATTGAAGAAATGATCCCAGCTGACGGCGTAGGTGGATGATAAATTCTGTGAGTTCTTGAGCAGATTGAAAGCGCATCGAGCCGCAAATTCGGTGCGCGTTAGGCCCGCAATCATCTTGAGGTACGATCTGAAGAGCGTTTGTGGCAGCAGCTCGCTAGCTAATCGTATGAACTTAAACAATGAGACAGCGCGCGATGGATTCTGTATGTAGTTGTTGGCGGCATTATTTGATAGTCCCGTATCGATTGGACCCCAATACTCGTTGCATAGCGCAATTGTGGCACGCTTATCGCCATAGAGCTTCGCCACGCACAGCATCAGCAGCTCGAAATTGACATCCAAATTGGGCGGCGGTTCGAGTCCCTCATTTTGGAAACTGATCACTGTTCGGGCCGTCTCGTCGGCACGTCCGCGCAGCTCGGAAACCTTGGCATGCATAAAGTCTATGAAGTCCGTGATGAGCAAATGCAGGCGACGATAAATGAATTCGGTGCTGCAAGTATTTCGAAATATCATGAGCAAGAGTTAAGACAAAAACAATATATATGTATATAAAAATATATTGAGCTTACGAATAGACCACGTTCTTATTAAGCAGATGGTGATAGAAGAATGTGAAGACATTGCCAGCGAGCGCCTCGTCAATCAGTTGCTCATCCCGATCGATGACGGCGCTAACATTGGCCTGCAGCTCGTTGGGCGCCTGTCGCAGGCTGGCCAATGTCAGGCCGAAGCTATACTTGATTTGGGCATCCAGAAATGGTGTTTGCCACGTATTTTGTGCATAGATCGCATCATAGAAGCATTTCGCGTAGTCTGGATCACTCAATATGGGCAGCTTGGCCGTGTGCGGGCTGTTGCATTCGTTAATCAACAAAACGGACGTATCGTAGGCATACATCAGGGCCATCAGCATTATTATGGTAACATCCTGCAGATTGCCATCGGCATCGGTGGACTTAATGTTGGCCAAATGCTGAAGCAGCCGTATGGCAATATTTTTGGGCAAGCCACGTTGAGCGGACCAATTGAAGAGGGCCATGGCCAAGGCTTTGCGTATATCCTCAAAGAGACCCAGCACCTGATTTTGATGTCTCTTCGAGCCGAAGGCGCGATTCTTGGTTAGCAAATTGATCTATGAAAAGTATATATTTACAGTTTAGCTCGAACTTTTAGTTAAGTGTCGATCTTACCTCCTTTTCAACGTCCATTTCGATAAGCAGCTCTAGCAGACGTCCAAGTATATTGGAGTCTTCCACTAGATTCTGGCAATAGTTGTTGATCAAGGCGGTCATCTATAGAAATATATAATATGTAATATATATCTATACGATATCTATATATCTACTTACATCTCTGGGCAGTTCGGTGCTCCAGGAGACGCCGCTCACTGCTTGAAACATGTCGCGCAGCGTGCAGGAAATTGCTTTGCGGCCATCGTAGTAGAGCAATATGGCAACTAAGCCGCGGGGCAAGCCGGGATGATGCATCTGTTGACGCTGGGCGGTGCAAAGCAGTTCCAATGCAAAGATCTCATCCAGATCGAACATGTCCGACAGTATGAGCGCTTCATCAATTATCTCTTGTGAGAGCTCCACTTTGCGCGATTGCCCCGGTAGCACGACACCTTCTACCATGGCGTTGCGCAAATGCTGTCGACTTTTGTCGCTCTTCGGCTGCATGAAGCACGTAAAAGCATAAGTATGGGCGCCGTTGAGGATGAGGGAGGGCGGGAGGTTTAGGTTAGGTTTACTTACCGGGTTGCGTAGGAAATTTGTGAAGTTCTGCTTGTACTTTTTGAGACTGAGCTCAAAGTCGGCAGTGACCTCATTTGGGTTCCTTATGGCCATTTGACATATATCATACAGACGCTTGTACGGCGTCCACATGTCCTCAAGCACAGTTCCAGCTAAACACACACAAATTGTAATTATTAGTTGTGTTAGTTATACATTTTGTGCTAAAAGCGACTACATACCATCCATTTTGAATATACGCTTTGTTCGCTCACAGTAAACTAAAAATGAAGCTTAAGCATAAAACGCGAAAAATGACTTTATGCCGCCGGTTTGCAAAACTAACAAATTCGATTAACGATAACGATCGACTATGCTTGCGAAAAAAAATAAACTGAAAAGATGCCGCTCAGCTGCATATGGTATTTCGCTTGCTTTGCTAACCACACTCTAAATGCATATATTCCAGTTTTGTCTAATCGTTTTTATTTTTTAACAATAATACAACGAATTAATAATAGTCAAAGAACAGCTGTTACCGGCTTGCCAAATTAACAATGTCCATAAATGTCAATAATATATGTGCAAAATGCGCAATTCAACTCTTTAAGGCTCCACTTGCGCACAGTGAAAGCAATACATAAAGTTAGATCTTTAAGCAATGTTAATGTTCAATTCAATTAAATTACTTTTCGCTCTTGCCGGCAACGTCGATGTGTGACAGCTGTTGCCTATAAAAGCAATTACTTCTTCATTTTTTCGGACTATCGGTAAATATCGATAGATATGGATGAGCACTGCTCAACACTGATGCAACACGTGTAGAATATATCTCAAAATGAAACAACTGACAATGGACTATACTGAGGATAAAGTGAGAGTATGTAATAGCAAAAAGCAAAGCATTAATTAAATACTCATCATATTTATTACATTGACAGATAAAACAATTAAAGTTGGAAAACGGCTTGGTGACGGACAATAAAAAGGTAGTTCGTCAATACCACAGGCAATGCAAAAGTGAATTCCTGGAAGACAATGATTACACGGCAATTGAGTTGAATGGACTATCCGATGAATGGAATGAGGCGATACAACAGTTTGATCCAGCAGTACACGATGCCTGGATCGTGCAGTGCCCCAAAGGAATAGATATAAATTCATTGGCCGGCAAGCGGGTTAAAGTGCCCGGTCGACGCTATATTGGTGATATTCAGGTGAGGACCACCCGCTACGATAGTCCATTAGCCAATACCATTGGCTATGCGAATAGCAAGGGCAAGTATGCTATACGATCGCTGAAATTGGATGGCCATATTGTTGTCAGCAAGCGTCTGAATATGGAAAAGCCTGATGAGCTTGACAATGGAGAAGCAACTGCATTTCCAAAGAATACTGGACCACAAAAGTTTAGATTGCCGGTTCGTCATCCGTTCTTTGGGCGTGAGTACAAAGCGAGCATTGATATCGACAAGAAGACATCCAAAAAGCTACGAAATGCGGATAAAAAGTGTGCAAAACTGTCGGAGCAGCTACGTTCCACCGGTAATTTCTATAAGATACGTCAGAAGCTTTTGGTTAGCACACAAACGCTACAGCAAAAGGAGCACGATGTACGCCAATCGGTGCTGACAGGCGTGACGCCTAAATTCTTCAATGATAGCGAACATCCCGACTATGTAGAATTGATGGACTCCGAAGATGAGCATCCCGTTAAAAAGAAGAAAGCCAGCGAACGGTCAGTAGAAAGTGAAATGATGGAGGTGCAGAGCGATAATAGTGTAGTTACAAAGAAAGTTAAAAAGAAAAAAACTGTAAAACCCTAGTGGCATTAACCTAAAAAATTTTAGGAATGCATTAATTAATTAAATATTTTACATTTAAATATTGTTTTATGATTTCTTTGCCGTTGTGAATAGTCCAATAGAAAGAAGCAGCAGAGCGATTATTGGTTATCGATTTTGAATCGTGCTCGCTTCGAATTAATCGCCCTTCTTAGCATGAGTTAAAAACTAACCAAACAAAACGTTTTTGATTTTGGTAACTGCATCGCAACCCACCAGAGAGATACTAAATCAACAGTTGTTTGGTGGCACCACAATTCTTTGACAATTTGTATGTATGTGGTTTAAGCAGTTAATACTCTTTTCGTTAACCGTTGTAATTTCTTTTAGCGTTCATATGGGTAAATACAGTTATATACGAGAGGGCCTCAATGTGGCGCTTCTTATGGGTGCGGGTGACATGATCGCACAGTTTTTTATTGAAAAGAAAGAATTTAATGCATGGAATATCGGTCGGACGGCGCGTTTTAGTGCTGTTGGTCTGGTTGTTGTTGGACCCTGCTTACGCAAATGGTATAGCACAATCGATCGGTTGGTATCCAAACAGCAGACGCCAATAAAACGAGGCATTAAAAAGATGATGTTAGATCAGTGCCTGTTTGCGCCCCCATTCACACTGCTCCTTTCATATGTGGTTCCGTTTGTGAATGGCGAGAAGCATGATCATATTGTGGAACAAATTCGCCAGACGTATTTCACTGTAATACAGAGAAGTATTATGTTGTGGCCATTGGCACAAACGATAAATTTCATTATTGTGCCATCTCAGTACCAAGTGATTTATGTTCAGATAATTGCACTAATTTGGAATTGCTATTTATCTGGCGTTCTTAATACGTGATAAATAAAAGCTTTTTAACAGGTGTGTTATTAACATTTGATAACAGTTTTTTAACTGGTGTGAAAGTTAAACTAGATTGTGGCAATTATCCAGTTAACCAAAAAATAAAAACTAATAACAATAGCGACTATAGTTAAACAGACGTTTTTTTTGTTTTTATAGAAATGCATGAATGGATCAGCTGTGTAAGCAACATTCACGTGTGAATGTAATTGTATCGATATAAAACATTTCAACTTATCGATAGTTCGTTAGTTTTGTAGGAAAGCTTGCTGCGCGCGTTCAATTGCAATTTGTCATTTAGTTTCTTGGAAAATAAAGCACAAAATATGCAGAACACACGTGAAATATTGACATTTCAGTTCGGCACATATGCTAACTATGTGGGTGCACATTTCTGGAATCAACAGGTGAGCAGCAAACATCGAATTCTCAGCAGCTGGTCAACTTTGGCATTTACATATCTTGTAGGAGTCGAACTTTGTTTACGATAAGGACAGTAATGTGCCCGAGGAGCAGTTACCCAATAATGATGTTCTGTATAGAGAGGGTCTCAATGATATGAAACAAACGACATATACGCCACGAATGCTTTCAGTTGATTTAGTGGGCACATTGCGGCATTTGCCAATTGTCGGCGAATTATATGGCAACTTTTTGCGTTTGGCGAATGAGCAGGCGGCGGCGGAGCAGGTGCAGAAAGCTAAAGATTTGGCAGAACAGAATCAATTGTCCACGCCCGGCGGTCTGGATGTGCAAAAGCAGCCAACTGCCGAGCTATCCGAATACCAACAGGACTTGTTAAAGGGCACTGTGGATATCGAGAAAAAGGATTATAATTTAGCTGAAAGCTGCAGCAGCTGGGCGGATTATCTATATGCACGATATCATCCGCGCTCATTGAATGTGCTCCAAGGCATGCAACGTCAGACGGATTTCCAAGTGTTGGGCACACAAGTGGCTGGCGTCGAGCTGTGGCAATCGGTGGCCTTCAATGAGGAATTTTGCGATCGCATACGCTTGTATGCAGAGGAATGCGATGGATTGCAAGGCTTTCAGTTGCTCTTCGATATTGACGATGGCTTCAGTGGCCTGGCCAGCAAGTGCTTAGAGCACTTGAATGATGAATATAGTCGCGCCAGCTACGTGCTGCCGCTGCATTATCCACGCAACATTTCCTATGCCCAAGCAGGTGTGATCCTTGATTTACTCCGTGAAGAGCTTTCCGTTTATTAATGAGTTTTCGTTTATTCAATATAGATCCACGCACTGCACATAGCATTCGAGTGGTGAATAGCGTGCTTAGTTATTATCACCTCAGTGAGCAGGCGACCATGTTCACTCCACTCTCCACGTTGGAGACCATTTGGCGCAATACGACATTGCAATCGAGACAAATGCCTGGGCTGCACTGGCAGCCAGATAATCTCTATCAGAGTTCTGCTGTTTTGGCTGCCTATTTGGATACGGTTACGCTCGGCTTTCGTCTGCGACACACGCCAGAGACATTGATGCCGTTTTGTGAGCGTGTCACACCAGCTGGTCGCAAAATGACGGCGGCTGGTTTATCTCTGCCATTGGGCATGGAGCAGGATCAGGATCTGATTGATTTCTTGGATAGCCCTAATAATGGTTCGCTGTTGACGCAGCTAACGCCTGGTTGTGAGCCAGGCAGTGCGCATATTGTACAATCGATTGTGGCCCGTGGAATACCGTATTCGCGTCTCAAGCGTCCCGTGGACAAGGCCGGTCCGCAGCTGCGCATGTCGGCCTATAAATGCGATAGCGTCTCCCAGATGCTGCAGCTGTACTATCAGTGCGCCTATCATGGCAGTGTAACGCATGCCGCCTCAACTCCGCTGCCATTGAACACCAAATTGCCATTCCCCTATGAACTCTTCGACACAACGATCGCAGCTGATGGCTTCAAGCTACCTGGCGAGGCGGAACGGGAACAAGAGAAACGTGTTGGCTCTGCTCCAGCCTTGGCTGCTGTACAAAATTCCAGTAAACTGGGCCAGCACCTGGATGCACTGCATGGTCAAACGCACCGTGTTCAACTAGCCAAGCTGCAGAGTTACACACAGTCGGGCTTTGAGCAAGATGAGTACGATACGGCGCTCGATAAGCTGCTCGAGTTTAGGGACAATTACGATGATTCCCATTATCTTTAAATCTGTGATAAGCATACATGCACATACTCACCACACACATACATACCCACACATTCATAATACACACAGACAATTATGAAGCTCAGAGAATGAAATAAAAACTTTTCATTCCCAATCAATTTTGGGTTCATTTTATTTTTATGTTAGCTATTTTATGCGTTCTATATTCGTTAGCTAAATTTCCGTTAATTTGAATTTTGACGAAAAATGAGCATACCTATCGATATATATTATGTTAACGAACGCAAACATTTTAAGCGCTCTTATGTGCGTCTTTTGAAATATATCTGCTTTAAGCCTAATAAATTACAATATATGAATTGGATACTTGTAGACTGTAAATCAAACTGTTTAGCATGTAAAAATATAATTTTTTTTCTTATTTCTTCCCAAGATTTTTATTTGTACCCTGCAGTTGCTGTAAACAACAATACATGTGAGCTGTGTGTTAATGAAGCTGCTGTTAATGCACTGTTAAAGCTCAGATCGCTGAATAAACTTATCAAGCACGCACATAAGCTTTAGTGCACTGTAACAGTACTTACTCAAATTGTAATGGTCAGTTTTTCGAAGAAATTCAAAAAACATTGCGATTAGAGCTTTTTCTTAAAAAAAAAAAATGGATCTTTTTCTGCTTTCGCTCGCAACAGACAAAATGAAATGTGAAGAAGAAATAAAGCTGGGGCACCGAAATTGTGGCTGCTTTTATTGACTTTTTTCGGCATCCGTTCGCAGAAGCAACAAGGAAAAGCAAAAAAAAAAATAAAAAAATTAAGATGGCGAACAAAAAATTCTTTTTAGCTTTTAGTGCCAAGTGCAGGCCGCGTTGCGTAATACTTTGGCAGCCAGAATCCGCAACGGCTTATTTTTGCACTTTGGCCATGTTTTTTTTGGTCTCAAGGTATTAGCTGGTTTTTGCACCTGCAGTTCAAGAGGTTAGCAGAGCTTCGGAATTCACTTTAAGCATCTGCTAAAATGCGCTTTAAGGAAAAACCAATATGAATGCAGAGACTTGTAAACTGAAGCTTTGATTGATTAACTGATGCAATATTTGTATGATTAGCCTAATCGAACTTCAATTATTTTCTAAAAATTTGCTCAAGTTTTCCACTTATCAGATATATTTATCTAACAAGCATTAGATTAAGCTTAGCTTCTGATAATTCGGCTATTCATACAAATTTTTGAAACATTTTTTGGAAGTAACCACCCAACACAGCTGGTGCTACAGGGTATCTTTCAGTCGTGTAACACTTATTACTATTATTTTTTAAGTTAGATTTTGATAATCGTACCACTGGAATCGTAGCTACTATATACGCTCTTAAATATTTTCACTTGTGTCTTAAGAGCTAAGGAAGGCGATCAGCCCTCCAGAGAGATTATTTGTGCTAGTGCTAGAAATATACATAGTTAAGTAAATAATTTATTCTATACGAGTTATATACGACATATATATAAATTGGCTCGTCAACAGCTGCGAGCCGAGGTAGAGCCTGTTTCAAAGAGGCCGCAATTGATTTCACGGCAAGGACGTGCCACAAAGAGCCTTTTGTAAATGCTCAAGGATTTTAGGGCTTTGACTACGTGCGCGCACGGCTTACGCATTTTGGGGAGGGTATATTAGTTTTGTACAGCATAAGCTAAAATTGTAAATTTTTTATATAAATTGTATCAACAAGCTCTCACTATGGAAGGCAAGCGTAGTTGAACTGCTTCAAAGATAAATCCTTAAAAAATATATAGAATAGGAAAGGAAAGGACAACTTAACAACTTAGCAACTTAATTAAGCATTCGATGCTGCCAACATGTATTATGCAGTCAGTTATGCCCAGTTTGATGTATTTTTTTGTGAAAAGGGTTTTTTTCCAAATATTTTGTTTGGGTTTTTCGAACTTTTCGTTTGCCTAATTTATATGAAAATTTATTGGCAATAAAGCGAACGTAATTGAAATCTCAAACGCAAGTAAATCACAATTTTATGGACTAGCAGCGCCGATGTTGGGAGTCGGACTCCGAGTTGCTGTTGGGCCGGACGAGGTGCTAGTCGATGATGAGGTTAATAATTCTCTTGTTTCAAGGGGTTCAAATGGGTTCAAGATGAGGCCACGGACTGCCTTGGCTTAGCTTAGTCTTGTTACAACCGCCACGCCCCGCGCCTTTGTTTTGGCCACATTGTTGTGCAAATTAAATTTCCATTTGATTGGCACATAGGCTCTATCGCGCTCTCCCTCTCTCTCTCTCTCTCTCTCTCTCTCTCTCTCTCTCTCTGTCTCTCTTTTTATCTCTCTCTGGCAGCAGACATTGGGCTAAGAAAGGGATCGACCAATAGCCTTGATATTTAAAAATTATGCCAGCCCCTTTAATGGAAATTGTGCTTCGAATTCCCAATTGAATTTTATTTCATTTACTTTTCATACTCGTTAGCGAAGTGTAAAGGAGTATATTGGCTTTTTGCTTGATTGATTTTGAGGGCGACTAGTTTATCTGGATTAGTACGCTAGTAGCTATAGTCGTGCATAGCCCTTGTATTTTTACGAATATGTCCATTAAGGGGCGTGGTATGTGAATACAAAATATTCAATATATTTATATATATATAATTATGTATACTGCAAATTGCTGTTCGACCTGGACGACAGGGCAGCGAGTATTGTGCCGTCAGGCATACCCGATTGCAAAATGTTTTTAGTTGTTTTTAATTTGGTTTTAAATTTAAGAGTTTGCATTAATATGCCGCAGTTGCTGTTGTCTTTTGCAAGCAATTGAAGCGGTTGCAAAGTACTTGAACTGCAGTATACCCTGTAAAAACTGAACATGCTCTTCAGTGGGTATGTAGAGTAAATGCAAGTTGTTTTTGGTCTGTATAGGAGAAATTTAAATTCAAAGTAGACATTTATCGATGCGCGCAATTCATTTTTATCGATACTCGACATCGATATTAATCAATTATATTACGACATATTTGTCGATGCCAATTACTTATTTTTATAGTTACAAACATACGAAGTGTATCGTTATTTAAATCGATAATGCAAATCGATATAATAAATATTTACTACCAATATTTTTCGTTACAACCAGCCGAATGAATCCGATATAATCTATACTTATTTTTATTAATCTATATTAATCTATGTACATCAATACTATTAACCGATAGCTATCAATACTCACAGTCGATATTTATCAATATTAAAATATTCGATAATCTAAAAGCGACCAAAACGCATAAATTCTTTTGACTTGACTCACCCTCTGTATGCCTTTTACTCACATAAACGAGTAACTCTGACGATTTTATAATTTATTTGCTCACAGCTGTTGCTTGTCTCATATTAATACTCTTAGCTTTACATCCAGTGTGATCTGTTCTTGTTCTGTTCTTTTGTCTTTTTCGTCAATTCATTATGTTTCGTTTGATCTTTGGTTCAGGCACGGCCTGGGTTTACCCAAGACACAAGAGCCCAGAACCCAGATGTGACGTCAATTTGCACAAGCTGCACTGGTGCTACGGACAGATTTGTATAAAAGCTGCTGCTTTGATGGGTTTTGGTCATATTCGTTTATGACTGAACAATTGAAGCATAATGCGTGTCCTTATTTTGGTTACTCTGCTGGCTCTTGTGGCTGTGGCTGCCGCTCAGGGATCTCGTGGCGGTCGTCGTGGCTCCGCCAGCGGTCGATCAAGTGCCTCTGAGAGAGGCCGTCGCGGTGCTTCGGCTGGTGGTAGCTCTGCTGGTCGTTCTGCTGGTCGTTCCGGTGGTCGTTCCGGCGGTCGCTCTGTTGGTCGTTCTAGTGGTGGTCGTTCTGGTGGTCGCGCTGTCGGTCGCTCTACTTCTACTACAACTCTTGCGCCTAGCACTACGCAAGATAGCGCCGCGGACGACACACTTCTTTATGACTAGTGTCTGCTTTAGTCTCCCTCTTTGTGATAGCTGGACACCAAATTTATACAACTCAATAAATTTCAAATACATGGAAACAAGGAAATATTAAATTATTTTAAAATTGGAATAGGAAATGGAGCTGGGAGTCGGAGTCGGAGTCGGAATAAAAGTTCGCTTTAATTGGAATAGAAAATAGATTGGAAGCTAAAACTGAAGTTTGACTAGATGCAGGAAAAATATTTAACGCGTGAGTGTAGAGTGGTAAATGGGGCTTAGAACATGGAGCTCAGAACTAAAGTTTAGATTGATTTTTGAAACTGGACATTGGATTCGAAGTTGAAGTAGAATTTTAACTATTTTTATAAAAAAATATGAAAAGTTGGAGCAACAATTAACAGTTGTAAATGTACAGGGAGCTGGGAGACAAATACTACAGAGATGGAAACTGTAACGAGAGCTGAGAAAAACAAACACAAAACGAAGTTGGATTGGAAGCTAATAGTGGAGGTAAAGTCAAAGTAGAACTCTACTTACTCTAGCCTGAAGTGGGGGCTGAAAAAACAGTTGCGAATGGAGCCGGAACTGGCCTTGGAGTGAGTTGGAGTGAGAGCTGGAGCTAAAGTCTTGAACTTGTTCCACTTTACACGTAATAACAATTACAAATGCGCACTCCACAAATCAAGTGAGGCAAATGCCGCGACCAGGGAGGCAGCAGCCGGGAGCAGCTCGGTTTTATGGACTAGACTATCAGCCGTAACAGGTGGCGGGCGGCGAGCAGAAGACAGCGAGCAGGAGGCACTAATTACAATTCAGGACGCGTTGCACTCGGGAAAGTTGTTGCTCATTCAACACTCGAAGCGAGTGCCGCCAATTGTTGCACAGAGAGAGAGAGAGAGAGAGGGAGAGAGACAGAGACAGAGACAGAGTGGAGTAGGGGGAGAGAGAGAGGGAGTTACTAAGGTAAGGGTAGGTAGATCAAAGTAGCTACGGCAAAGTCTGGGTGTGTGAAGGTGCTGTTGTTGTAATTAAATTATGTGCCAAGTGACGTAATACGCGCTGGTGTTGCCGATGGCGGGGGAGCGGGGGGCGGGCGCCAGCCGGGTAAGTGCTGCGGCTTTGCCGTGTGCCCATCGGAGATGTTGTGGCAAATTAAGTTTGCTTTTGTTCTAGATTAAAAAGGCATTGAAATGTCGAGCAGGGACGGACGACCAGGAGCGCTCAAGCTGTGGACGGCCTCTCTCCCCTCCAGCGTGTAATGCTCATCTTAAGCAACTGCGCTGCGGCGTTAGCAGCAGTTAAAATGACGCCTGCGGCCAAATGAAGTTAACTTGAAGTGAAGTCTTGTTGTTGCCCTTGGGCTGCTTTAGCAAATGCTTTTTGCCACGCTTCGCTACATGATTAAGTGCCAATGGGCAAACCGAAACGAATCGCATCGCATCGCATCGCAACGAATCGAATGGATTCGAATCGAATCGAATCGAATCGAATTCAAGTGCATTCAACTGTGCAATGGTTGATCTGTTTAATTGACACAAGTGGTTCATGTGTTTGTGGCATGTGAACTAGTTCGCAATTCGGTTCTTTTGAGTTCAGCTTTCATTTGGTTGAGACAAAAAGGGTTTGGCTTCTCGCATTGCTGGACAACACGTGTAAATATTGCTTATTCGAAGAAAATAGGAGAGGGGTTATGGGAAATTGGAGATAATAGATAGGTAGACAGATGAAACAGAGAAAGAATGGATAGGATATAGGAGATTGGTGAAAGATGTAGGAAATTGAGGAGAGATAGGAGATATGTGAGAGGAGATTTGAGATAAGAGATAAAAGATAGGAGATTGGAGTTAAGAGAGTGAGTAGATAGGATATTGATATATAGAAGGAGAGAGCTGATGGAATATTCACAGATATGAGATTCGTGGATAGGAGATGGGAGAATATAAGGGATAACAGAAAGGAGATTCGCAGACAGGAGATAAGATATTGAAGTTAACATACGGGAGATGGGGCATGGGAGATAGATTAGAGATTAAATAGAGAAAGTTTAGGGAGATAAAAGACATTAAGAAAATGGATACACAAAAGAAAATATAGTAGAGAAGAGCTAACAGAGAGCATATCATGTACATATAAATACATTTATACAGGCGTTTATGCAATTCATTTATCAACAAATAAAACGCTGCCAAATTAGAGTGCTATTTCATATGCACATATCAGGTAAATTGTCTTGCTAAATTGTTATTAAATGCAAATGGAAACCTCATGAGTTATTTTGAAAATTGTGTTTGGGCTGAAATTAATTTGCGTCCGCAATTTGTAAGCTGCCAAATAAATATGGATTAATTTGCTTCGGCTCGACTGCTTGCCTAATCTCCCTGGCACCAATTTCACTTCCGATTGGCTAAACAAGACAAAGCCAAAAAGCCAAGGCAAATTGACACTTAACCCGAAGCCGAAAAGACAAAATAAATTTGTCTGATAATAGATTTAATGCGCCTAATTCAGCTAATTTTGCCTTTTGCCTGGTTTTTCGTAGCCAAAAATAATTAACACGTATGTGAGCTGGAAATGTTATTACAAGAACCCCTCCGCTCTAGCCAGCTTATCCACCTTTCGCTTTTCTGACAACTTGCGGGCGGGATAATTTCTGGCAAATATAATTTGAGCAAAACTTTTCCCTTTTGCCAGGAGGATATCTTGCTTTAGCTAAGCGGCTTATCATTTAGCAAATCAGCAGGCGATATGAGTGAGCTCATGATGAGATACATAGATAGATATATCGATTTATAGATATATAGATATACATATATATGTCTTGCAGATACATGTATACACAGATACATATATATACTTAGATACAAAGATACATAAATACATATATAGATAGATACAAAGATATATCGATATATAGATATAAAGATACATACATATAGATATATCGATTTATAGATATATAGATACATACATATAGATATATAGATACATATATATCTATCAGATACATGTATACACAGATACATATATACTTAGATACAAAGATACATAAATACATGTATAGATAGATACAAAGATATATCGATATATAGATATTAAGATACATACATATAGATATATCGATTTATAGATATATAGATACATATATATATATATTACAGATGCTTCAATACAGAGATACATATATATTTGGATACATGGATACATAGATACATGGATACATAGATACATGTATACATAGATACATGGATACAAAGATATATAGATAAAAGATACATAGATGCATAGAAATAAAAATACATAGATACATGGATACATATATAACATACAGATACACAGATACATATATTCATAGATAAATTCCTTATAAAAGGGTATTTGATGTGCGTTGCTTGTTTCTGTTGTTGCCGTTTCTCTTGGTCAAATATCATAACAAGTTCAGGCCAAGAGCAGTTACAGCCCCACACAAGCACACACACAAACACAGAGACAGATAGAGAACGAGTTGCGTTTGTGTTTGTATTGCTAAAGCCATAATCTTGTTGTTTTATAACTTTTAATACCTATAATCCTTTGTCGTTGTCGTTCTCGTCGTCGTTGTTGTTGTTGTTGCTGTTGCTGTTGTTTCGGTGAGGTTTCATTTTGTCGCCACAGCATTTGACAGCCTGCGTTATCCTCGCCGTTGCTGTTGTTGGGTGAGTTCCAACAAGTTAACATGTTGTTTGCAGGAAATTGACCAAATAAAATTAAATAGTAAACAATTTTCCAGAACCCCGCACACAATTCCGGGCTGTGCAGCCCGCCGGGCACAAAATAGATGTTGGCTAAATTTCCAATTATATGCACAATACAATCAACCAATAATGCAATAGATACAGAATATATATATATATATATATATATATATATATAGATATAAATATAAATATAGATATTTAGATGTGTGTGGCAGCGCCACTTAACTTAGTTGCAATAGAATGGATTTTTGCTTTAAAGGTGAGGGTGATATTAAGGCAGCTAATTGGATTCCATATTAAATGATTACATATATATATATATATTAATATATAGATACGTAGATATATTTATTTATATATAAATATGTATATACTATATAATACTATGTTTTTTCTTGTTTTATTATTATTTTGTTGGTGGCTGTGGCCGCTGCTTAGCGAGCTCGAGGAAAGTACAGGATAATTCTCGAACTGGTCCTCGGATGGGTCCACGGCCGGTACATAGGAGATCCACGTGAACGCTTGCGAGATGGTCCACGAGTAGGTACAGGGGAAATTCAAATGGATGTCTAGGGGAGTTTCACGAGGAGGTACACGGGAGGCGCTTCAGAAGCTTCACGAAGAGCTCAATGTTTGGAGATGTCCACGAGGAGCTACATCGGAAGTTCACACTTAAATTCACATGGATGAAAATGTCCGCTAGAAGATCCACAAAGATGTCTACGAAGAGGACCCGAGAAGGTTCACGAAGACGTCTACGAGGAGTTGCTTGGGAAAGTTCACGCAAATGTCCACGAGGAGATCTCCGCGACGCGGGCTGAAGCGTAGATGTTGCAGATTCGAAAAACTATAACAGTCATTTATTTATTGACTCAATGGCTGAAGCAATACAAAATTGTTGTATAATTGAAATCAACTCTTTTGTACATCTCTTTTGACTCCTTGCTCCTTTGCCTGCCATTTCGCTCTTCCACTGGATGCCACTTCTCAAATGAACTGAAAAAATGATTTTTATAAAATTTCGTTGTTTAATTGTGTTCATTAAAAATGTGTTGTCCAACACTAACTCAGTTCTGTCAGCTCGCACACACAAGCAGGCTCTCACTCACACTCACACTCACACACACACACACCCAATCCGTCGCATTTACATGTGTGCAATGGGTAGCTGCTGCAGCTGCTTCTGCTCTGTTAATTGGAATAAACTGTTTTGTGATTTATTTCATGGCAAATGCTGCTCAACAAAATGCTTAATTAAGTTTTTTTTTTTTGCCCACATATATTTTTGGCCAAATGCAATGCTCGCCAGTTGTTTCAGACAAAACTTGTTGTTGTACCAAAAGTTGCGATGAGCTGCAAGGGTGCGAGCGAGAGAGAGAGCGTGAGACGACAGAGAGCGCAGCAGTCGGCGCCATTCTGAGAGTGGCTAAAGGGAGAGCGGGTTGAGCTTTCATTTTCAATGCACTGCATTTAACTAAAAATGAAATTGTTTCACTTCAGTTTTACTTATCTGACAGGCAGATAAACAACATCCACAACAACAACAATAATAATAATAATGATGTGAGCGTCGTGTTTAAAGTGTGCTGTTAAAGCGTCTGAGCTTAGCCATTGCATCAAGGGAATCAAAAGAAAAGTTTTATTTGTATTTTTGGCATTTATGTTACTTTTATTTAATATTTGTTTTTTTTTTTTTTTTTTTTTCACCGTTGCAACTTTTGTTTACTTTGCTGGCAGCTAAGTCGGACCAATGCTGCAGGTATAGTCACTGCTAGCTGTGGGCCAGCCCTTTTGGGTCTCTGGTGGCAATGCCGCCAGCAGCCGTCTCGTGGTGGCTGCTTGTGTTTTTGCGCGACGTGCGCCATCTTTGAAATGCTTCTCTCACCGATCTTTGCGCTCACGCCGACAGCGATGCCACATGGCGTACCCAAAAAGGTACTTTACTGCATACCATTTGAGCTGTGCTATTTTAATTAGTTTTCAATAATGGCGAAATGTTATCAGTGTTTTAGTGTTTAAATTGTCTAATATTTAAATAACGCTTTAGTTTTATTTCTTGTTAATGGTACACTTAGAGCAAATTTGGTACATTTGGTACGCTTTTTTTTATACCCTGAATCCATTGAAAATTAAAAATCAGGGTATAGTGTTGTTGTGCAAATGTATGTAACAGGCAAAAGGAGGCGTGCCACACTCTGAACTAGCCCTATCCGTCTGTCCTTCCGTCCGTCTGTGTAAGCCCGTCGATTTCGTAAACCACAAAAGCTAGAGACTTGAAATAAAAAGCAAAATGCTCAATAATGCCATACGCTCGATAACTCATCCCATTTCCTAATAATCGATAAGTATCGAAAATATCGATCCCATTTCCTTATAATCGATAACTATCAAAAATATCGATGTTGTTTTTGAAGCCTAGCGTGCACACCGTTTAAGATAAAATCGTGCACTTTGTTGTGGTTGATTGCTATATTGAATACGCATATTTTCTCATCTGTGGATTTTTGATGCCACGCGTCTTCGCCCACAATTTACAAAAATTCACAACTCTGGTATATAAAATACTAGGGACTTGATTTTGGTTTGGCGAATAGGCACATATGAATGTCATAATTATGCCCTATCAATTTTATTAAGAACGTATTTCTAGAAGAAAACTTATTGAACTTATTGAAGTTTCCATAGTACAGCCTATGCTGCAGCCGCAGCCGCAGCGATGCCGCTGAATAAAAGAATATTTAAATGATTGGTATATCAGCTCACAAGTATTCAGGGTATCTCTTAGTCGAGCCGTCTCGAGCTATTTACATGTGGGAGCTACGTACATGTAGTCATGTAAGCATGTGTGTGTGTGTATAACAGGCATATGAACAATTGAAATGAATTTGTTTTCCGTTGATGCTCTACCAGCCGACACACACACACACATACCCACACACATGCTCGCTCGCTCACTCGCACGCATACAATACAAATACAAGAAAAAACTTTGCCGACAAACTTTGACTTTGGTTATTGTTACAGTTAAACTTTGTTGCTGTTGTGTGGCATGTGCTTTGCGCCTGCCGCTTTGTTGTTTCTTTTTGTAGCTGTTTCTCTAACTGTTGTTGTTGCTTTTGTTGCAACAACAATGCGACAAATGACAACAAAACTCAAAATGGCGCACAGCAACGGCGACGGCGACGGTGAGAAAGAAGTTTTCATATAAAATGATTTCTTACTTAAGCAGCCGGTTTGGACACGCCCACCCCAATCGGTCGCGCCTGTGGGCGTTTCATTTGCGGATCGTGTGTGAAGCGTGCTAATAAAATCAGCACCATTTTTTATGCATACAGACATATTTGTGTATGTGTATGTGTATGTGTAAGTGTGTACAGTTAAAACTCACTTTATTTACTTAAATTGCATTTACTTGCCATTTTTTATTAGGCGCTTGGCGCTTTTAAGCGTATTACAGTTATTTAACTTTGCTCTGCTCTGTGCGTTGAAATTCTGATAAGCTTTTGGCTTATCTTAATACCTACATATATCGGGATATCAAGCAATCGAAAATTATTTGAGTGCATTTTAAATACTAAATTTTTATATATATATATATATATATATATATCTTAACAATATTCTGTAACTGCTAGTTATATATTTTATATAATATATTAAACAGGTTAAAGCCTTACGAATTTTTCAGATCAAATCTAAGTCTGAGCATCCATCTATCCATCCATCCATCCATCCATCCATCCATCCATCCATCCTGCTTATATAGCAAATGAATCATTTAAACTGCTCTAATGCAAGCCTTTGCTGCACTGATATCATCCGTGGGGAGGCTGATGAAAATTTATGTATTTATCGATAAAGAGAAAATGTTAATTTTCGCATAAATTTCAACTGAAGAGCTTTAAAATATGCCATTGAAATACCAAATAAAGCGGACATTTACTTTAAACTTATGATAAAATATACTCAGAAATAGGGGAAAGTTTCTAGATCTGGAGTCGTGCTGAGAGGACTCTACACCATTTGCCCACATCTATCAAGGCAATAAAAATGAACAGACAGAACGCATTGGGGCAAGGACAAAGGACGACACAGCGGGCAGCCACATACCACATGTGCCTAGGCGAAGCGCTAGGTAGCGAACTGCTGAAGAAGGGGCCGGAGCGCAAGTTGGGGGACATTTCAGAGCATACACTGGGGAGCTACAAAAAGATTTTCATTGCGTATTTTTAGAGCGTCAAAAATTGTTTATTTATTGACTATGCACAGCACGCACCCTGGGAAAAAGCACATCAAAAGTTATGATAGGGGCACACTTACCCTTTGACTTCTCTCTCTCTCTCTCCCTCTCTGTCTGTTCTTCTGCCTGCTCCACCAACTAACCGCAGCTCCAACCCTGCCAAGCTGTTGCGGTCGTTCTGAATAGATTCATAAGCGAATGAAACTAGGCAATCGAGTCGCAAATATGAGTATTTGACATTTGTTCAAGGCAACAAACGTTGGGATGCTGATGGGGGTCAGGTGACACGGCAGGTGTGTTGTGCATGATTGTCGACAATCAGGCTTGTCAGCGACTGCCAGGCAATCGAAATAAACTTTATAGGAATACTCTGCTCGTTGAGTTCATTAGCTGCCATATTCGTGTTCAGCTGGTTTGAATTAGAAGTAACAAAAAAATTAGTAATAAATAAATATTTAAAAAAAAAAAAAACAGATAAATAGATTTTAAATTTAATAAAAAATATATGTTTTTATTGAATATGTTTTTACTAAAGTATAAAATAAAAATGAAAAAATTAAAATATTAATATAAAAAAAAAAATGAAATTTCGATAGCATAAACATTTTTGTTTAAGTTTTTATATTTTTTTATACATTGAAAAACTTTTTCTTTTATTTTTCATTCATTATTTTATTTTTAATGATTATATATTTTAATATCTTTTATTATTTTAAAATGCTTTTTTTTTATATTTTTATCCATATTTAAGTACTTTTTTTTGAGCATTCAACGATATTATTGCTTATGCAGTATCATGCAGTCGTTGATACTCGACAGCAACTAGTCTTTGTCGCTTGGCAGCTTTGTCAAATATGCATAAGCACCGGAAATGCTACAATACCACAAAAGCAGACTTCACGCCAGGCACACTTCAACCAAAGCCCCGAGACACTCGCGAGCGCATACACACACACAAACACACACACACACACCTACACACCCACTCACGCACACGTAGTCATAAAGCAATAAAGCGAAATCATGTGTAGAAATTTTTATAAGTTTTACGCTTCTTCTTCTGCTTTTTTTTTTTTTTTTGGTATCTTCAAGTATCTGTGGCGGTGGAGCTGAGACTGGGGTGCAGGGCTGAGGCTGAGGCTGAGGCTGCAAGCTTCAACTTGCATTTGCGCAAATCCAGCCAAAGAGCTTAAGGTATCAACTCAACTTGACTCAACTTGACTCGACGCGACTCGCCTCGCGTCGCGGTCTTTTTATGCTACGCCAGACAAGTGCAGCCAAATATTTTTTTTATTTTTTTTTTGTTGATACACAAGCAAAGGGCGAAGCTACTCAAATATTTTAGTTCTCGTTATCAATGCAATGCAATGGAATTTAAACATAGATCAGAGCATAAGTAGACTGATTGATAGCTGACGAGATGTTCGCATTTTAATTGCTTTAAACAATTTTATTATTACTATTTAATTATTATTATTTCCTTGTATGCTTAGTATATTTGCATTTATATTGGGTTTTCTGTATAACTAAGTTGTCGTGTAGCTAATGAGGGGGCTTAGACTGCAGAATGGTAGATAAATTCAACTTGCTTTTGTTTGTAGGGTTCATGGGGTGATTTCTCTTTTCTCTATAGACTGCATATGAGAATTTCAATAAGTAACAATTAGAGAAATTTATACAATTAATAAATGTTTTTAATAGTTTTTTATATAAACATTATATTATTTTTGTATAAGATTATTAATTAATTATTATTAAGCAATTAATATAAAAAAGAAATAAAAAAACTCAAAAATCGAAAGTTATTGCTGATATAAAATATATATTATAAATGTTAAGTATATATAAATATATTATATTTAGTACATATATATCCAATATATATATATATATATATATATATATATATATATATAAGCAATCTGAATGATCTATATATATATATATATATATATATATATATATATATATGCATAGATCATTCAGATTGCTTATATATATATACTCCCATCTGTACTCCCAGACATATATTTGATTTCTGGATGCAACCTTTTGCAGCATCTTCACTGTAGTCTAAGCTTAAGTGCTGCATTATACTAATGCCGATGCCACGCCCCACACATATGCATAAGTTGCCTCTCCGGGACCGCCCATTTGATTGCAAGGCAGTCGATATGCACTCGAGTGGATAATTCAATATGGGTGAACAAATTGTTTTTAAACACGTTTCATTAGACTTTGCAGTGGAAACATCACATACATATATGTGCTTGTATGTGTGTGTGTGTACAAAGAGAGTTACCAACATTTAAATTCTAAACAGTAAACAAAGACAAAGCCAAAAGAAGCAAGAGCGAGAGAGAAACTCGAATGCTATTTTAGCTCGACATATTTGATGGTGCTGTGTGTGTGTGTCTGCGTGGGTGTGCTTGTGTGTGCGTGTGTGTGTATGGGTGTGTGCTATCCACCCAGTTGAAAATACGTTAAGTTTGTCTAGCTTGGAAATTTTACCGAATGTAAATACTCTGTATCTCTTTCTATCTCTCTCTCTCTCTCTCTCTTCCTCCCTCTCTCTCTCTAGCTCTGTCTATTTAATGTTAAGAAATGCGATTTTTTGCTCTATCAGACTGTAATGCATGAGACTGTATGTGACTCGCTTTGCCATGCGACCAATAAGCTGATTGTCACTACCAAATTTCCTACTGGGCTATCCGTGTCCTTTGACCCGATGCGCATATATTGTTTTTGCCAATGACAACTGAAAGATTGAATTGAACTTTTGCATTCGAGCGATGCAGGGTAGAAAGGAATGAACGTGGAGCAGCCGGAGCATTGGAATAGTTGTAGATCCAGTTGGACTGTGGGGAGCGGAGAGCTCTGCGGAGGGCCAAAGCGGAGGCTTGAGGTAATTGTGAATTGATTGCTGAAGTGTAGCAAAATTCAATGGAGTTGCATTCGCATGGGAGTCGAGTGCCAAGTGTGGGGAGCCATGGCGGCGAGTGGAAACACATCGAAAATGTCATTGAATCCGATTGGATGCGATCAATTTCATTCGCCGACAGTCGATGCGATTTGTCTTCTGTCAGATTTGAGTGACAGAGCAGTTTGTTCCATTTTATCCACAGACTGCCAAAGCTCTGCGAAAATGATGCACTTTTTGGCCAGCCGCCCCCCACTCGTCACAACAGCCGCGATAAAAATGAGCAATTTGCCTGAGATGGTTCATCTTACATCTTCACCGACCTGACTAGCCTGACTGGAGTTGGTGAATGGGCATTACGACCCCTCCTCCATGGGCGAGAGTGGAAAATGTTGTGCCTAAAAGATAAGACGCGCTCGTTAAGTGGCGCCGAGCTTCGGTTCGCTGCGTCGCTTCATTGCGTGAAAGCTGCATTAGGTTAGCGTCTTGTTGCCTGGCCCGTGCCACGCCCACACTTTGGGGCGATTGTTGTTGCTGCTGTTGCTTATTGTATTATTGTCGTGCTGTATTGTTGTCGTGCTGAATGAAGTGCTCACAGCTTGTTGCTTTAATCTGCTCCAGCTCCTTGAGCGCGTTGCCATTGCCTCGCCCGCCCGCCAGCGTCGCTCTGCGACTCATTATGCGCTTAATTTTCGCTTTTCATTTTCAATTGCCATAATTTAGTTTTATTTCGCTTCATTTTCGCTGCGGCTGCCGGGACCTGGGCACGGGACTCGAGACTCGAGACTCGGTGCGCCATTCATTGCCATGCCAGCTACTGTTTTTCATTTGGTGGGGAAAACTTTTACCGCTACCTGAGCATATTTTCATTTGGCAAAACCCATGGCAGGCTGCGTCTGATTACATCATAAGAAATGCGTAATAATTGCGTTAGCCAGGCCAGCCAGGGAGCCAGGCAGGCAGGCAGGCAGGCCGCCAGCGCGGCAGGCTCACAACTTTGGCCAGCATCTTTGCAGGTATTGCCGCATAATGCCCACGCCCACAAACACGCAATGGGCGTGCCAGCAGCATTCTTCACAAATAAAAAACTCAAGTGAACAGCGAGCAGCAACAACAACTCAAATTATTTTTACAAAATTTAATTCTTATCCCCAATTCAATTCAGCTAAACAGCTTAAGAGAGTGCACTCTATGGGACGGGGGCGACACCTGCCGGCGAACAAAGCCAGCTGAAGTGATTCTGAGAATATGTTTTTCATAGATATATAACTAAATTCTAGCTGAGACTTTTGTGATAACAGAGAGATAATAAAGTTGTTTGGAGAGCTGGGTAAAATATTCCGTGCTATATTCGTGAACTAGCAGAATAGCTGTTGGTTATCAATTGAACTAGTTCTTGGACGCAGCTTCATTTTCAGCAAAAATCTTTAATTATGAACTAGTTCAATTGAGCTGAATAGCTAAGGGTCATCAATTGAATTAGTTCTTGGACTGCTTTTGTGTATAGCATTTTAAAATGTTGCATAAATAATATTGATTAAAAAATACTTAAATTCGATCTGTAGACACTCTTTGGCGCCATCTGTTGTGGCATTTTTAAGACAAATATTTGCATTGGAAATTATTAGCTTTTAGATCCAATGTGTTTATCGAATCTACGAGTCTTCAATTCCATTAACATAATCAAACTTCTTAAATGTCGGAGAATCATAGCTTCTATTCAGTGATCACATCATAAATATATATGTGTGTAAAGAAACTTATAATAATAAGTATAGATAAAGGAAGCACGGTATCTTTAGTCGAGCAGTTTTGACTAGAGTTTTCTTTCTTGTTTGCTCTGTATTTTAGTCATTTCAAATACAATTAGTTGCTTTGCCTGTCTAATCCTTGCTACAGCATAATTGAGGCGCCATCTGTTGGCAATTTGATATTTAGAAAAAATTTCTTTAATTTTTCTGAGCTCGCGTCTCGCTTTCTATGACTCTTAAGTGTGTGAGTATAATACGACAGTCTCGTATAACTTTTCACCTCTTATCAGAGGCAGCGCAAAAATTGCCAAGACGTGCCAGGACATACAGAACCACTCACATCCACACTCGCACACACACACCAATACACAGGAGCTAAGAAGCGAGCAACGAACTATAAATCAGTACCAATGAAATATCATTAGCACCAGACCAAGTCGAACTTCGCCACGCAGCGAAACAAAATAGCGAAGCAACTGCGGTTTGGCAAAAAGCGTGAAACATGCACTGACTGTGCTGCCAATTTAGCTTTTTTTACGCTAAATTTGGCTTTTATTATTGCGAAGAGTTGAGCTCGGGAAATGTGGCGCAAAATGCTGTGTAGCAATACAAAGCACTATATGCTTAAGCTATATGAAGTATGAAAGAGTATTGAACAAGTATTGAAGTGCGTACAGTATGTAATTAACAGTATATAAAGTGTGTATATTTTAACAGTATGTAAATTAACATCGTGTAAATAAACTTTATGTAAAGTGTTAACAGTATGTCGAATGTTTACAGTGTATAAAATAGTTACAGGATGTAAAGTACTTACAGTCTGTAAAATGTATAAAGCATGTAAGGTATGTACAGCATCAAAATTATGTACATTTTGTACAGTACGTAAGATATGTAAACATGTAAAGTATGTTGAGTACTTACAGTATTTAAGTATGTAATTTATGTGTGCTATGAAGAAAGCCCGATCCAGTCCCAGTTAGGTCCAAAATCAAAACAGCTTTGGAACTGCAATATAAGTGCTTTTCTTTACTTCTACAGATTCAAGTTCGAACTACTTTTATTTTACAGGTTGAAAGTTAAGCGCAGTTAAGGCACCCGGAGAACGAGCAAAGGAATGTTATGCATATGTAGTGCGATCATAGGGAGAACAACAGATTCCCGCTCACCCAGCTCAAAATCCAACTGCTGCTCTTTACAGTGATAGATAAAAGGTATATAAAGTATATAATATATATTTATATAGTATGAAAGAGTCGTATTTGTCACTCAACTGAATCGAATATCAATTGGGTGAGAAGCTCCACTCATTCATCTCATGCTAAATAAAGAAACTAGTGTGTCTGTGCCAAGGGTATGTTCTAGTCGGATATATAATCTGCACATGCCCACTCGTGACTGCTTTTCCCCAAAGCTGACAGCACTGGCATGCGGCAACCTCAAGTTGAAAACGAGTCGAAGGAGTAAAAGAAAGAGAGAGAGAGAGAGAGAGACAGAGATGTGAGAGAGAGGGAGAGAGCTGGCAGACAGTTGGCATACACATTATGCCAGAGCTGGGCCGCCGGATGCGGCTGTAAAAACTTGAAAAATTGATTGAGCACGTGAATAACAGGAACTGAAATGCAACTGCAACAAGCAGATACATGTTTGCACATACAAATGTATCTGCTTACTGCTTACTGTTAGCCATCTACCTACCACTCTCTCCTCCCGCCCTCTTTCTCTCTCGCTCCTTCGCTCTCTTTGTCTTTCTCTTTTGACTACTTGACTTGGGCAATAAAATGTACAACATGCGTGGGAGTTGACGCAGAGTAAATCCTCCAACTGCATTTTGCACATTTGTATGCCAAAAAAAGAAAATACAAAAAGATGCGAGCTACATCAAGGACTGTGCTATAATACTGTGCACAAGCAAATGCACATATCGATGGTTGACGCCGAAGTTTAAATACACTTGTCAGCTGCATGTCAAAATTGGCAGACAGTCAAATTTAACGACATAAATTAACAGGCAAAAATTGATAGGTAAAAATTAACAGAAAAATATTAACAGACAGCAACTAACAGGCGATTTAATTTAAAATGTTTTTTTTTTTTTTTGACATTTACTTTGACAACCGTCTACAAAATTGCCACGTAAACATGCTGTTAAGTCTGCTTGTTAACAAGCAGTACTATAATGTTTAAAGTTAGCTAAAATCATTGATGTTGCCTAAATGAATGAAAAATTTTAATATTTATTTTAACATAAAGTTAAATAAGAGTTTTTATGTTGTCAAACTGAATGTTAAATTTAATGCTCAAACATTTTGCTTAACTTGAACATGAAATTTAACAAAAATAATTTCCGACTGCTAGTTAATATGAACAAGAATTTAAATATGAGCACAAGCATCGAATGAATATTTAACTTTAAGTTAAATATTATTTCATTTATATTCTTTAACTGTATATTAAAATTTAGCCAGCAGCTTGTGAGACTTGGCTGTCAGCTGACAAGTACCTTCACATTATTAAAGGCTATGCTGGCATAATTGCGCCTGCCATAAATGTAAGCTACATTCAATTTTGATTTACAAGCTGGTTGCAAACTGTATGGCAAATGCTCTGCTGCTTGCATTTGCCAACGTGCAGAAGTATAAAAGGAAAATAGCTGGATGGCATTGTTGCAGTTGCTCGTAGCGTTCTCAGCTTACTCTGGTGCCAAATGAAGGAAAGAATCACAGAGCGGGAGAGGTAGAGGAAGAGGGAGAGAGACAATTGGATAGACGAACGGACAGAAACAGAGTATAACTGTCTGCCAGACACACACACACACACACACACACGGACTCGTAGATAGAGTTTGGATATGGGCATTCATATCATTTCGGTGCCACCTTGACTAGGCGGGCTGCAGCTCGCAACGCGGCAAGTGCCGCAGATTGCTGGGCGGCGGGGGCGTGGCGTGGAGGCGTTAAGCAGCACGTAGCTGTGTAGCTAAAACACCACGTAGCATTATCGATGTAATCACCGGATAAGCTAACAAGTTGCCAGGATTTTCACGCAAACTCCATGCCACTGGACAAGGCCAGCAAGAAAAGCAGAATGAGAGAGCGAGATAGAGAGAGCGCGATGGAGAGAGCGAGATGGAGAGAAAGTAAGGTATAGATGTAGTGTGAAAAGAAAACAAAAGAAAAACACAAAGTTTTTACCAAACATTTTATAGTGTCTTGCAGTTGAATGGGTTAAGCAAGCGCATGAAGAAGGACTGAGACGGTGGCGGGGGAAGGGCGGTTGGTTGGAATGGAGTAGAAAACTTGGATACTCGTTGGCGGTTATATGTAGCTTGCACTTACTTAGTATGGATAAACTGTGTTAATAACTAAACTCGTTCAACTTATTGATATTGAAAATCTTCTAAAGGAATTGGCGTCATGCACTGAGGTAAGCGTAGAGTGTGTGTGTGTCTTTGTGTATGTGTGTTTGTGCCTTTGTGTGTGTGTGTGTGTATACAAATCGAAGCACAAGTGAATCAACGAAAGTGCAACAAAGTGGAATAAAAAGTTAAATGCATTAAGAGAGCTGAGCTAAGCTCAAAAAGTTCTTAGCAAAAATTTCAAAATGTTATTTCTTAATTTATTAAATTTGCAGAAATCACGGAAGAATAAATCAGAAATGCAACTTAAGTCAAGCGCAGTCAATCGATTTTCATTTTTTATCTTCCAAGTTCATATACTGAGTGGTCCCGCCGAATTTGGTTCAAAGACATGTCTGTTTCAGTCATATTCCGTAAATAGTATATTAGCTCTAGGAAATATCAGAGTCTTTATTAAAAAATATGAATAGGAGACTTGAAATTTGAAATTTGAAATTATAATATATATTATATGATATATATGATATATGATACATGATACATGATATATGATATATGATATATGATATATGATATATGATATATGATATATGATATATGATATATGATATATGATATATGATATATGATATATGATATATGATATATGATATATGATATATGATATATGATATATGATATATGATATATGATATATGATATATGATATATGATATATGATATATGATATATGATATATGATATATGATATATGATATATGATATATGATATATGATATATGATATATGATATATGATATATGATATATGATATATGATATATGATATATGATATATGATATATGATATATGATATATGATATATGATATATGATATATGATATATGATATATGATATATGATATATGATATATGATATATGATATATTATATATAATACATGATGATGTATGACATTTAATATAGTGTGCGTAATATATAAATCGTATAATGCATCGTCAATAGGGTACAATTTTATATTCTTAATATTATTTTTATTTTAACAATATGCATGTTCATATGTATGTATTGTTATAAGTATATTTATATAAATATAAAAAATATATATTTAGAGCGTTTTGGAGAACAGTTGCAACACAGAAACTTTAAATTAAAAAATTACTTTATTTTTCAATTCAATAATGAATTATAGTTACCATTGGGGCGTAACAGTTCAGAAAATTAAATTTTGGTAACAAATGTTAGCTCGTTTTGTATTTTAGAGGAGAACTTTTTAGAGTCATGTCAATTATATAAAAGAAGTCAACTTTAAGCTATATAGAGCAGGACTAGGTCACCTCTAGAAAATAAATTTATTTAGCTATATCAATTATATAAATGAAATTTGTATCAAGATATATTAACTAAAGTCTAAATTAAGCTATATATATGCCTGGGCCTATATAGAATATATATAAAGCTTTATCGACTATATAGAAGAAGTCGACTTTAAGCTGTATCAGATATATAAATGAAGCCTAAATCTATATATATATAAAGATAAATCGGAGTACCTGCAGATGAACCTCATCGATGGCTTGACATGGCACTCCGGCTTAGTTGGGGTTGGTGCAGTAAAGGTTCGATGTTTGCGCTATTAGTGAACAATTTGTGGCCGCACTTTGTGTACAGACAGAAAATGGCAAATATTTAAACGAAAAAGCCGTGTGGAGTCTCAGTTGAACTTGTGTTTCGTTCAGGTCTATGACAGCAGCAGCAGCAGCAGCAGCAGAAGTCGGCTGCAGCCACAGCAAGTAGCAAAAATAAAATAAAAAATAAATAAATTTGTATATATATATAAATATATATACATGTGTATGCGCTACAGGCATGCGATACGAGTGGGCGTAGCGATTGCAACATGTTGCCTTACTGCATGTATATGCCACATTTCCATTGTTGTTGCTGCTGTTGCTGTTATATTGTTTCGAACAGGCGCATCAATTTCTGGCCAAGTTTAAACTAAATAAAAAGCAAATGCGGCTGGGTGGGGCAACGTCATGTGTACGAGCATAATATCAACTTTGAACATACACACACACACACACACACACACACATGAGTGAATGGAATGTGTTGCAGGCAGCGGCAAGGATTCCCCCGTTGCAAGCGCTTAAGAAGTTTCAGACATGAAATCAATTTGTCTTCCAACTCCCACGAAAATAAAAACTGAGCCAAACGCCAGCGAACAGGCAAACGGGCAACGAACGAGCCAAACAACCAACAGAAAAAAAATGTGGCCAAAAATTGCAAGCCAGAGCTGAAAGCACGCTAAACCAGAAACTTGAATGCTCTTTAACAATAAATTTAATTATTTTATTTATATACATTATTTTTTATTTATATGAAATATTTGTAAAACGTTGTATTTTCTGATAGTTCTCATAAGATAAGAAATAATGAAATTATCAATAAAATCTAGAAAATGCTTCAAATTAGTTTATTTCTTATCATGATTGATGATCATGATCATGATTATCAAGTGAAGCCATTTATTAAATTTCATGCAAATAAGTTTCGGCTTTATCCAGATACAAATGTGCTGACTAGCTATAAGCAGGCATAGATAGTTTTATAAAAAAGTAAACTAAAAGTTAGTCGCAAAGTACTTAATAATAATAATAATGGGATAATCTATATAAATATATATTATATATACAAATGCCTTTCTTACTCAGTTCTTGAAAAAAAAAATTTTTAATATCTAATCCATTTCAAATTTTATACAAAATATTAATTATTATTGAATTCAAAAACATGCAAGGTTTGTTTAAAAAAAATATATTTTTTTTTTAATATTTTATTTTTAGCTTACCAAATAATTTATTTGTCATATTAATTCAGCTGCTGCTCCGATGCGTTGTTTAACTGCACAATCGAAGCAGCTCTCTTCAATGGACAATGGACAGTACTTTTGGAGCTTGTAATAGCCATGGGCGGTTCCAGTTTGCTATATTGTTAAGCATAGGTAAGAAATTGGAAAGTGCCAAATTACTAATCAGCTCAGCATTCAAAGAACTCAAACTTATCGGGTTGAGTGAGACTCAATCACTCACTTGAATAAATATTTGATAAAAAATATATTTGAGTAATTTGTTTAATTTATAATTTTCGCGTTACTTTGTGGACTCGTCTATATCTCGTTTATACAAAATATATATTTATAATAATTTAGACACTGTTAAACTAGATGAAGCCTTATAAAAAAAGTGAGTTTAAAGTGAAACTAAAAAAAGTAGAAACTACAAACTTAAGTATTTCAGATAATCCTCTTCAAATATTGAGTACCCCTGTTTTAATCATATATATATATGATGATCATATATATATACATGATCATATATATATACATGACGAGCGTACGCACCACAACTCATCCGCACGAGTACAGTGATAACTCGTGGGGACGAATCTCGAATGTGTCTATGGCATAACAGAGCCGATATATTTGCGCATATATTCCATGGTAGGGTATCAGATGGCAGCCAGCCAGGGAAGCAGTCATTGCCTGTACAAAAGGCAGTCATGTGGCAACACACACACACACTGCACATGTGCATGGGTTGGGCGGTGGTGGAGCAACGTGGTGGGGGCGTGGCAGTGCAATAACTTGTATTTTAAGTTTACTCACTGCTGGGATTCGAAATTTAATTTCATAGTGCGATGCGTTGTTATTATTTTGCATAATAACATTTCTGGCAACTGGTCGGAAATACCCAGCGGTATTACATAAACCCAATCCGCCCACGTTCCCCACGGCCACTCTAACTATATCTAACCAAATCTTATGTGCGCATTAGGGTTATTCATGATAGAACGATCTTCTTGCAGTGAGAAAAAGGATAGTAAAAGGTTTCATATAACAACTAAATAGAATTAAATATATTGTGATGTGATGATAATATGGTATATAATATCACAATATATTTAATTCAAGTATTTTAAATTAATTTTAATTTTGATTTTATATTTTGATCAAATTTCGTGCAGTTTCTTAAATTTATATAAAAAGTTTTGTTCTTGTTTCATATCAGTTCAATCTTCAAAAATATATTTTTGTCGCTTAAAATTGTCGTATTGAGTACCCCTACTGTTGTAGCTTGGGCTATTTTCTGTCTGCTTTTCCGGCTGAGCGAAATATGCTGAAATTTCCGTGCGTGCGTGAGCGCTTTGCCACCCACTTGGGGCTCATCTTGACTGGGCAATCGCATCCAGGTTATTAGACAAGGCTCACAGCATGGCGCGCGCTTACAAAAGGCTCATGAAGCGCCTTTTTGACACTCGATTGCTTATTAATTGGATCACAGCAAGACGTCATTTCCCCAACTAATTAACTACGTAATCCTATTCGATTGAGTCAACCCGTCAGACTATTAAATTAAACAGATTAAAATGATTAAGCAAACAAATACTAAATCAATCTTAAGCTACCTGAACAACAGGAGAAAATCTAATAAAAGATCGTGACATCAGCTGCGCACAGCTGTTGCTTTGTATTTGTTTAAGAAACTTGGAAACTTTGTGGCTCACATACGTGATGTGGAAAGTCCAAAGCTGAGGCTTAACAGACTTTGCTGTTGGTAGACATGGTGTGCTTAGCTAAGCTGTAGTTATTACAGAGACGTAGTTATTGAAATCGATAAGTATCGATGTTTAATTTAGATTTGTGATCTTTTCTAACTCTATCTGTATCTGTGTCTTGATCTCTATCTCTATTTTTTCTATATTGCCATATCTCTCTATATCTCCCTCTCTCTAAATATCAATTTCTATCTCTCTCTCTCTCTCTTCTATATTTACTGTTTTTACTTTACACCTATTTGGCCCACCTAAATGGCATTACGTAAACGCATATGGCTTGTCCATTAGAAGTCACTCTGGTAGGCGTATTTATTGAGCTCTGCAAATTGTTGTTGCAACTATATTTGGCCAATGATTTAATATATTTTTAATAAAAACATTGCCAGCAGGGGCTGCGGGGAGGCTTGTGCTGCTGTCTCAATATTTTATTGTTGCTTAAATCATGAAAACAAAATGTGCTCATAATAAAATTGAAGCAGCAGCAGCAACAGCAACGGCAACGGCAATGTGTAAACACATGTAAGCCTGGCCACATTGTTGTAGTTGTTGTTAAGAGCAACTGCCGTTGTCTGTCTGGTAAACCAAAATTGTTGCTCGTTTTCCGCATGAATCACTTGCATCATCATCATCAGGCAGCTTCCTGCTCCTACTCACTGCAGCTGCTATGGCCTAGCAAACCCTTTACAGTTCACATATGAAACCACAGCATTGTAATTGTGTTTCTGTGTGTGTGTGTGTGAGTGTGGGTGTGATTGCACACACACACACACACATAACCGTTTCGATGTGCACTTTGTAAGTAGCTTTTAATATATTTTGCCACAAGCCAGAAAATAAAAGCTACAACAAAAATAAATAAAAAAAAAAAAAAAAAAAAAATATATATATATATATAAAATCGAAAATAAATAAATAAAAAAAATATCGCTCTACTCTGCTGCCGTTGCTCTTTTGTATGGGTGTGTGTATGTGTGCGTGTGTGTGCTTGCTGAAATTGGATTAAAATTAAAATACAAAATCAACAACAACAAAAAAAAAGAAAAGCTGCTCGAATAAAAACTCACATGAAGCAGCAGCAAAGAGCGCAAAATTAAATGCAATAAAATACACACGCACATGCACGCACACACATATATATAAATAAATATACATATATAGATATTTATTTACTCGGACAAGTCGGAGTACAAAATCTCTTATATCGACAAATCTGTTGCGCAGTTATCGTCGCTAAGACTTTGACTAAGTATTTATTCATGGCTATGATTGGTGGCATTCATCGTGTGGCTAATTCTGATTAGTTGTTGATGATTAGCCATGTCTGTCAGCAAGTTTTAGTTTTAGTACCTGACACTACTCCCGTAAGATTTTGAAAAGAGTATCTGATTCGAGTTTCAAGTCTCTAGCTTCAGCAGCTTTTCTGGCTCTACTTGCGCTGATGGACAACCGGTTGGACAGACTTCCAACAATACTTCGTATTTGAAAGATATCGTAGGCCCCTTTATATTCAAATTCACTTGCGTATTAAATCGAAGCTTTGCCTTACTACATAAGTTGATTATTTCTAAGCTTACTCCCAGGCTGATTTCAGTTTTGTTTCTTCTAAAACAACCTATTAATAATCCACAACGGGTTAGGCTTTGCAGCGCTTCTTTCACGTTTGATCAATTTTATATCATATTCTTAACTTTTCTTTTCATTCTTCTCTCAATGAGAAATTTACTTTTAGCTCATCTGCGCGGCTTCCCTCTCTCTTTTTTCACACTTTTGCTTTACTGAATTTAGTTAATCTTTACATTAAATTTTTAATTTTTTTATTGTTTTTTTTTAATAGTTAATAATTTAATTAAATAAATCTAAATATAATCAATAAACATATTTACTACTATTGTCATGTTTTGTTTTTATTAATTTAAAAATTTTAAAATACTTCACAATTGTTATTCAAATTCAAATAAATATTAAATAAAAATAAATAAAATTTACAATTTTTTTGAGATTTATTTTTAAGCTTACGCAAATTTATTCATACCAATTTGAGTGAGCATCTAAAGTGCTTTATTCATATTACACTTTAACTTACATTTGAATGGTTTTGAATATTTCGGCATATCATCTGTATATGTATGTAAATATATTTATAGATATAATATGCTTCCCTATTACGCCATATTCGCTACTTATAATTGCGCTCATAAATATTGTTACTGCATTATTTATGCGTCGTGAACAGGCAAACAATAAAATAGTTTCGCCAACCAGTGTACACTGTTAAACAGCGACAAATATTTGCGAATATTTGTCAATATATGTGAATATTTGTGAATATTGATATTGTTTATGGGTTATAGCTCCTCTCTGGTATCATGAATATCAGCTTTTAGCTCTGTTTGTTAACTGGAAATAAGTAGACGCTCGATTCGGTTCGGTTTACGCAAATTATTTTTAATTTTTCAATTATATTTTTCAAATGTATATTGGATTGCCTCAACTGGTTTAGCTTTTGGTTGGTCGTATATGAAAATATAAATATATTTTATATATATATTTTTATATATTTTTTATATATTTTTAATATAATATAGTTGCATTGATTTTATTTTCCCTAAAATTACGTCAACTGCAAGCAACTATAAATTATGAAAAGTTCTTGCTAAATTTAGTTTCGAGTTTTATTTTTTCAATATAAATTTTAAAGCGAATATAGTTGAAGTATGTAATTTGTTTTGATTATATGTATATATATTTATATAACTTTATTTTACTCTTAAAACAAATACTTATATATATTTTATGTTTATTTATCGCGGGCATATTGCACATTGCCTCGAGTGTTGCCTGAGGCAACTTTGATAGATTGCTTGATTTTTATTTTGCCTTCGAATCAAGCGAGATCGACCACAGATACTCTGTATACAAATAAAGAGAAGACAAAGTACTAAATATTTTTTTTGTTTTTTTTTTTTCTGCCGACAAAGGCAACTTTTAGGTTTGTATACCTTAGAAATGAGAGCTGACAAGCGATTGAACCAATTAGAGACATTTCGTGGGGACTTCAATTGTTTTGGGGGAGACTTGACTGAGGGTTACGTTAATGCTGAGGCAGCTGTCAAACTGTCGGTCATTGCCATTGTCAGTGACGCTTGCACGTTTCGCTTTTTTTTCTTTTTTTACAGTGTACACACACACACACACACACACACTCACACACAGAGACGCACAACACGCAGCTAGGCAAAGTTTGTGCTGAGCTTTGCAGTTGCCACACAAAGTTGCGCTGACGTTTGCAACATTTTGTTGCTGCTATTGTTGCATTGGCTCTATTAAACATTTAAACTAAGTGCAGGTCACGTCACGCGCCACACACTTCGACCAACCCCACCGCCCTTCCCCCTCCTCATGCGTAGCAATTACTTGCCAAATGGTTGTTGGCGCTGTCTTAAATTGTTGAAAATGTTGCGTTTGACGTTTGATCAGGCAGCTCTGATGGTCACATAAATTTTGATTTATGCCACACACGCACAAGCACACGCATACTTGCAGATACATGTACATATGTATGCAGCAAATACATACATGTGCGGCACGCGCTTCATTAATTTGTCATATGAAGCGATGCATAAAACAGATAGAAGTACGGGTCAGGTCTATGGATATATCATTAAGCCAGCAGCCAGTTCATAATATATTTGCCCAGACATACAAACAGACACTCACACGTAACGAGAGCGAGAGAGAGGGGGTGTGAGCGAAACACTCAGACGGTCTCACACACACACACAGACAGAAACATGCAATTAACAAGCAACTTGTGGCATATTATATTGCAAAAAGAAAAAAAAAAAACGCATTTATAATATAAAATATTTATATAAAAAAAAGTAAAACAAGACACAAATAAATCATATTTTAAAAATAAATAAAATAAAAATTTCCTAAAATAATACATACAATTTTCGTAACATATTGATTCATTTTTTAAATAAATTATATATATTATTGAATATATATATTATATATACTATTCAAAATTAATCAATGAAAAAACTATAGACAAAAATAAATGAACAGTAAATATAAGTAACTAAATAAAAATATGCTAAGAAAAAAGAAAAAAAATATTAAAAAATTAATACATTTTTTTTACAATGGTTTGCAATATAAAAAACTTGAAATTTATTGAAAACAAAATATATTTTATAATATAAAAATGTAAATATAAAAAAGCAATAATATGTTATTTAATAAAATAAATAACTAATAATATATATGTACATATAAATAAAAATAAAATAAACATTTTTTGTTGTCGAATTAAAATATTTATAAAAACAATAAGCTAATAAAAAATCGAATATAAAATTTATTGACACAATTAAAACTGATTAGAAAATGTATACAAAATGAGAAAAAAATTATAAAAATATATAAAATAAATGTTTAATTACATAATAATTAAATTATATAAAATTAAATATATAAATAACGGAAAAAATACTTCTTAAATATTATCCGTCATAACTATGGAGACTATGAAGTACCGTGCTTACATTCATGATTCCATGATTCCTTGATTGCTAAAATTAACATAATATCAAATTGCTGTTGAGCTTAGGGCATGCAGATGTTTTTAGATGCTGTTTTATTTTTAAGGTAACTTGCCTATAATTTATATGCAAAATCGAACAGAAATGTACGAATCACCAAGAAGGGAGGAAAGAGAGAATTGTTTTATGTGCTGGGAGGCAAGTGGGAAGTTGGCTCAGCTGTTGCTGCTCAGCATCGTTTTTTATTGCTCGCTGCTTGCTTGCGCTAACCTTGATGCCCTCGGCTGATCCGATTTCCGTTCAACTCGCCCTTCCACTGCAATGCCACCCATCGCGCCCACCAGACCTTGTCACTTTCACAATATTCGCAGCACCGCGAGCGAAAAGCCGTAGGCGACAATTGAAATTATGGATTTTATGTGTCATAAGCTTTTATTGGTGCAACAATCAAATATTTATGATGACAATTCCCGCTGACAATGATGACAATAAAAGTGCTTTTAGTAAAGACGAACACAAATGCGAATATGTATTCGGCATTCGGCATTCGGCATTCGGCATTTAATATTGAGCAGTCGCTAAGTGCCTGGATACAATTTCTTCGCTTGTATTTTCTTTCAAGTTTGTGAAATCGAAGAACATTTGATCTTTTTTCATATTCAGTATTGTAATCTATTTAAAGATGCTGTTTTGTTAACCAGTCCTCAGGGTGGTATATCGCACTAATACTATATATGTTACTTTGCTTCTTTTAATATATTTCTCTAAAATATTTTGCTTAATTTATTTGAGTATTTATTTTTCTTCTTGACAAGTTTATTTCTCTGGGTACGACAAGTTTCTCTCTTTAGGCACGACAAGTTTCTCTTTTTTAACCACATTTTATGTCCTTAAGTAACTTCTTCAACGATTTCTCACTACTCACTTCACAACATGATTTTTTTAACAAATTTCATTCTCTGAGCTACAGCAAGTTTTTCTTGATCGAGTTCTTTGTTTTGTTTCTCCTTAAGTTTCCCGCTTTGGTGTTTTCTTTAGCCTTTATTTATTTGGTAAGTGTTAAATTCATCATTTGATTTTCATTTTCTTGCTTTAGCTCTCCCTTTGCTCTTATTATGTTCTTCAGCTTTGTATTTTCTGCTTTTTTTCCTCTCTTCGCTTCACTTTTTAATCTTAGCATTATAGACTTTTATTTTACTTTTTTCTGCTTCTCTGATATTTATTTTACTCCATACCTTTCTCACTTCCTAACTTTATATTTTTCTTCATTTTCCGAAAGTTTCCCTTAACTTACTCTATCATTATTTATATCTCCAAAATGTATCATCGATATTTCCATTAAATAACTGTTTGAATATTCCATTTTTCGATAGCTTCGATATTTTTCGTTTATTTGTCATTTGCGTTCAATTTAATGCACTTCATATTTGCTTAAAGCACTTGGCCAAATGTGAAGCGCAGCTTGGGGTCTATTTTGTTACGGAATTCCCTCTCTCCGCTAGATTAGACGAGTTGCATGTGCAGATAAAACGCGCAGTTACATATGTATGTTATATATGTGTACACATATATAGGATATATAACATATATAACCAGTTCGCACAGTCGCACTCTATAATTTATATAGAGCAACACACACACCGACTCCCACATACAGGCACCCACACAGCAAGTGTGTCTTTTACCTGGCTTCCACATTTAGCCGGGATTTTACACATTGCCTCCACCTGCATATCATGTAAGCGGACCCCTGTGCTATTCCTTCCGCATACAGGTTACCAGTCTATCTATCTGTCCGACTCTGTCCGTCTCAGTTTGTGTCCGTGTGTGTGTGTGTGTGTTATTCTATCCATATGCAGACAGTCAAATAGCGAAATATCTATGAGTATATCCATTATCCTTAATACACTTATGCGCACTAATGTGCTCCACATTAATGTGGAGGAGCTGCTTCAAAATTTGGCTTCTATTTTCTTTGCATACTCGCTCCCAAGTCAATTAGAGGCATATTAGTTGGCGTAATATAGATTGAGCTGAAATATTTTTGTATTCGCTCACACACTTGAAGAGGGACATATTAGCTCAGCAATCTCTTGGTTTTTTTTTTTTAAATTTTTGACTTTGTTAATAGAATCTAACATAGCCATACATTTTTGGGATTACAAATAGATGAAGGGTATATCAGTTATTGATGTTTATATTCTTCACTTTTGCTGAGCTGTTAATTTTATGCTAATTTTTATGATCAATGGAAGCTTAGAAAATCGTCCCAATCTTATCATCTAGAGTTTATATATATATATATAAATAATAAAATATACATTTAAGAAAAATATCGTTAATTGAATAAGTATCGATATTTAGTCATAAATTTGCCTGTTATCGAGCCCTGAACGAGCATGTTGTAGTCAATAGAAATAGTTGCACTACTTTGACCAACTCTTCTGTTCTTGTTCATTCTATGCTTCTTTCTCTGCCTCTTCAGGTTCAGCCGTCTGCCTTTCTAGCACTCCCCGGTTCACTTCTTTCATATTCGGCCCACTTCAATGCGGACCTTTTGCATTGAGTATTCGCTTTCGTCTGAACAATAAGAAACGGCCAGGAGGCCAATGGCTCGATCTGCTTTGTAGCTGGGCAACACGTTGGATTTCCGCTTCCATTTTTGCATTTCGCTGGCATTCGCCATGGGCGGCCAGCAGTGGGCGTGGCTAAGCCTTTTGGCCGCAACGCCAGGCCGAAGTTCTTGGCAATTATTTTGCGATATCCAAACTGGGCAGTTGAGCTGTACCTGGGATTTGGCGCATTGCTTGCTGCCCGATTGGCTATGAAATTTCTTTGCTGGCGCCAAGGGGTAACGAGACGTGCCGAATGTTGTGCACAGAGTTCAAATCCAAGTTACGACTAAAACTGGGCAGTAAATCGATTGGCCAAAAGCTATTTGTAAGACTGTTTCAGTCTAGCAGTCGAGCAGACGAGCAGCCAAGGCAAACCGCTTGGTCAACATCCTAGCCAAAACTGTGGCCCAAGTCGTCTGGCAACACTGTTTGACAAGCTGCTTGTTGAGCTATATGGGCAACTCGCTTGACAAGCCTCGCTTGAGTTTCGTATATTGCTGAACAAGCTGCTTGGTGAATCTTTCCATGAAGCGTTTCAGCTTCAGCGCGTTGGTCAAGCCATTCGATAAAACAGTTTGACAACAGTTTTGGAAAACTAATCGTGGCATTTGAAAAACTGTTCCAAGGCCATTTGACAGGATGTTTAACAAGCCGTTTGACAAACAGATTACCCGCCGCTTGACAAGAGTCGTTTGCCAAAAAGTTCAACAGGCAATTTGACAAGCCGTTTGACAATGTGTTTAAAAAAATCTGTTCGACAAGTCGTTTAAAAAAATGTTTGATGAGCTGTTTAACAAGATTTTTGACAAGACCCTTGACAATCAGTTTGGCAAGCCATTTGAGCCGTTGGTCACATGCTTTGGCAAGCAGCTTGCCCACGAAATATTTTTTTCAATTGTCAAATATTTTCTTTTGTACCTTTTCGAAAAAGCTTAATTACAATTTCGGGTTATCGAGCAACAATTGAACAAGAGGTGGAGCCGCGTGCTGACTTTTTGACAAAAGTTATGCAAATGCTTCAAATTGATTTTTTGTCAAACGAAATGGGGGAAAGAGATAGAGATAGTGAGGGCGAGCGGGGGAGCGTAGGAGCGTAGGAGCGGCCCCAAGCTGAGCGCTGTAATTGCTTTTCTGCCAATTCAGTTTTTATATATTTTTATTTGGTCAATTTTTTTTTTTTTTTATTTCTTGCCATCCAAAATTTGTTGGCCAAACAGTTTTCTGATCAAATTTTTGTTTGCATTTTTAGCCAACTGCCGGCTGACGGTCGCCGGCGGCGCAAATGCAAATACTAAAATGCTTTAAACTGCATTTAAGCAGCGAAACAGGCGAGTAAATAAACCCTAGGGAGGTACACTGTTCGGGTGGAGGCGGGGGGGTGATTAAACAAGAAAAAAAATGTGTGTGTGCGGGGGCGTGGCCGGGCAGAGTGGCCGCTCTTTGTTGCAACAAAATTATATGCAGGCGCAAATATTTTAAATGTTAACAATAAAACATGCGCACAGTAAATAAATGCAGCTCACGAGTGTGTGTATCAGTGTGCATTAGTGTGTGTGTGTGTGTGTGTGGTGTAAACAGCGCTGCATGCAAACAAACAGCGAAACAAACAGCGCAGGGCCTAAAAGTATGCAACGTTTTTTGCTTCGCTTGCTTTCCCTTGACGCCCCTAACCCATGCCACGCCCCATATCACAGAGCAGTCACCCAGTGAGCCAGCACTGGCGCCGCATTCGCATTCAAACAGCGACCGCTTAAAACACTTTACTATCGCATTTTGGAATTGTTCAAATATCTTTTGCCCAGCTGCCCCAGCTCTTGGGGGCTGCTCCTCGGCTGGCTCGCGTCCCGCTCTCAGCTGCTGCAGTTTTTATTTTCGCTCTATATGTGCCACGCCCACAGCTGTGGCGCACGCCTTGCAACAAAACGATTAAAATTCTTAAATATTTGCGCCAAGCTGACGAAAAAAAAGAGGAAGAAAAAGGAAAACAGAAAGGAAATAAAAATAATAAAAAAAAAAATACATTTAAGAAGTCAACAGAAGTTGGCTGCTCGGCAAAAGAATACCCTGTATATTTGAGTGTGTCCCACAGATATACCCTGTAATAAGATTTAAGCCACAATAAACTTTAAGATTACTTAATTAATATTTTATATTTAATCTCTTCTTCGTATTATTATAATAATTTCCAAATTTGTAGCCTCTAAAAATTTCGAATTACAATTGAAAAGTCAGAAGTCAAACTAAAGTAGAGAAAAATTAATGAAAATTGTGAAAAATAAATAGTATAAAGCACAAACTGCTTTCAGCTGTCTGTTACCTAATGGCATACCACTAGCTTTGCCTCAATTACAGGGTATCACGTTACAGGGTATACAGAGCAAAGCAATAATAAAACCATGCAGAAACAGGCAGAGATATATAGGCAAAAGATATACATATATTAAAGCCGGTCAGCATAATTTTTTTCTATGGATGTATAACTATACACACACACATACACGTACATACACACACACGGACTCACACATATGCATCAAAAAATAGGATATAGTTTATATGAGGCTGCAGTTGGTCAACAACAGATCGCCAGCAGCTGGCGCTAAGCCGCAGTTTTTCTGTGTGTGTGTGTGTGCTGACATGACAACAATGCACACACACACACACACCGACACACACATACACATACACATACGCATGCACTTGTACAGCTGTGTTAATATTGACACCAAATAAAAGGGGCTGTTTGTAGGCTTTTGGGCAACTATTTAAATAAGGATCTGGTTACGTTTGCCTACAACAAAATGGCCAACAAATTGGCAAATAAACAACAATAAAAAATATAAATTTATAAATAAGTAGCAAACATGATAGACAAAATGATACCCTATTTTAGAGTCGAATACAAAGCAAAAAAAGTGGAAAAGATATAACAAATTATCTGTTTAATTCTGGCAATGTTGCTAATGTTATATGAAGACTTACTATGTCATATATATATATATATATATATCAAAAAAGCCCACACTTACAGGGTATGCCTTGCTCGAGCTTGCACATTTAATTCTAACTAGAATGCATAGAAATTGGCAATAAAAGCACAAAGTGGTTTATGGGGCGTACAGAAAATATTGACTTGAGTTTGTTTTTTTTTTTTTCTAAAAAATCTAAATAAAATTTTTTCTAAAAGGTTTTGCTTTTTGTATTTTAAGGGAATTTATTTTAATTTTTGCTTTTTGTATTTTAAGGGAATTTATTTTATTTTTTGCTTTTTGTATTTTAAGGGAATTTATTTTATTTTTTGCTTTGCTCCTTTTTTACTTTTTTCATTTAAATTAAATTTCATTCGAATATATTTGAAATTTGAAGCCTTAGATCGACGTCGAAGCGATTTCGTACTAAGTTTAACTTCTAGTAATTGACAAAGTTCATGGGGGAATTCGAAGTGATTTGCTTACAGTCTAGTCTATTACGTAATTTATAGCTTGCAGAACCTCTTCTTTACTGTTTTTGTATAAATTTATATGTAAACCTATATATCCTATGTATACCTGAACATACCCAAATTTTATGCTCCATATATGTACTCTTTAGACAAAGACAAGAAATTGATGCAATTTTACTGCTCCTACTATTAGCCAGCCATACCCGTCATATTATCCATATAGGGCATCTATAAAGGCATTGTCTTGATTGTCGAATCATATATATCATCTTATTATTATTTTTTTTTCAAAATAATCGATGTCAGTAAGTTAGCTAGCTAACCATATATTATAATATATTCAACAAGTTATTGAAGCGAAGTTCCGTCTTGTGCTCTCTTCCACTCTGTCTGCCTACCTTTGTCTCTGTCCCGTTTCTCGTGTTGTAACAACTAGCAGCCAACATTCTCTATCCATTTCCTTTGATCGATAACTGTATTCAGGCAGAAATGTGATAATAATTTACATTCATCTCGAATGCCAGAAATTCGATTTGCAGCTCAAAGATTGATGAAAATATGCGAAATTGAAAATGTAAAGGGCATGGATTTTCGGGTGTTCATATTTGATGTGATGGAAGTCAATTGTAAGTGTCGCAAACGTTCACCAAAATCAAGTCGGCCATGCACGACTGCTCGATGCTCTGTATGGGTTTGGAACTTAAGAGCCTCGCGCTACAAAACCCAGCCATGACGATTGGTTAAAGCGTGTAAACTAAGAGTCAGACTGTCCAGAAGACGTGTATGATAGCAAGCCAATATGCTCGTTTGGGCTTTGTCGTGCCGTGTATATGGAGTCAAGCAAATATTCTTCTTCTGACATGTGGTGAAAGCTCTTGAAAAAGGGCAAAGATTAATAGAGTTTGCTAGCCTGGCAGGGTATTGAAACAAGCTAATATACCATTGTTGCTGTGGTACGAACAGTGTATAAAAAGTGTAGAGACTGCTAGTATGGACAGAAGAGAGACGAAAAAATCAATTAATGGCAAGAAAATATGCACTTAGCATTTTATCGAATAGTGTATGCAAAGTCGAGTTGATTGTAGTTGTCTAGCCAGCAAGAAAACCAAGGAGAAAGAGATAAACATGGCAATCAACCAATATACTCCATTTGCACAATGCCGTGCAGTGTATAGCTGGGCAACTGTGCGTCAATCACCAAAAAATGTGCCGGTTGCAATGGCAAAAATGCCAAAGGCTGCATAAAACGAAGGCAACTGCAACATTTTTTTTTTTAGTTTTGCACATTTAACAAACACACGGACACAATGTGACACACTATAAACACACACTCGCACACACACACACACATGTGCTTTGATTATTGAAAAAACAGAAACCGCAAATGTTGTGGTAGGAGGCGACAGGCATTGCATGCCAGAACAATGGTCATTTGAGCTCGATTTGTTTCGAAAAACGTTATGTAAATACACACATACACACACAATATATATATATATATATATATATATATATACATATATATGCAGAGAAATGCAAATCTACAAATCTAGCAACCAACAACAACAAAACCAACAACAATAGATACTCTGCACAAATATTTTACAGTATGTTTTGTTGGTCAAATGATGGTAAACAACAGCAACAACATTCATCTGTCTATCTACAGCAGATGTGCGAAATGCTGTTTGTTTGTGTGTGTGTGTGTGTGTGCTTGATTTTGCGGACGTGTGTATCTGTGTGTGTTTTTGCCTATTTTTTTTTTTTTTAACTTGTAGTTACAAAATATGCACAAGTCTGGCAGAGTTATTTATATTGTATGTTGCACAAAAGCACAAATAAATATACTAGAAAGCTAAGCAGTGCGTTAACAGATACCCTGTAAATTTCCATATGTGCAATGTGCAGTGATTTGCTACTGCCGAGCTCTAGTAAGTAGCTCAGATGAGCTGAGATGTTAAGCTAAGCTTAAACAAGCTAAGATTTAAGATTAAGAGTTAAGACTATGAGAATTACAAGCCTTCTGTCAACCGCCTTTCTTTTTCTCAGCTAAGCTAAGTACACGTTCCAATATTTCTAGCTCTGAGATTAATAAATGAAACGACTGATTTTCTATGGATCTCAACTCTAGTTTTTATGCCAAATTCCTATCGAGTCGACAGCTCAAATTTGTTAGCTCATTCCAGATATTCTATGAACCAAACTATATCATATGCCTGCGCTGTTCATGGCCTACACTGACTGCTTTTTCAATATTTTACATTCAGCCCTACATCATTGACGTTAACTCAATTTACAGGGTATTTGAAACGACAAGTGCAAAGAAACGAGTGCAAAATGAATAATTTGTGTGACAATGTTGCCTGAGCCTGAGCCGCAGCCGTTTCCTGTTTTTCATTTGCTTTTTCGGGCTTGCGGGGTAGTGACAAAGCAACATACACCGCTCCCGCCCCCGTCCACGCCCCCATTCCATGCAAATGGAAAAAATATCTTAACATTTGCATCTTTTACGTTCGCAATTGTTGAGGACGCGTGGCGGGAAGCCAGAACAGTGAAAGATTTCGTTCTCTATGCAAAAAACGAGAAGAATGGAACCAGAGTCGGCACGCGAACCGGTATCAGAACCATTTGGCTGAACTGGCAACTGGCAAGCGGCAGCCCAAATATTCAGACAGCCAGTGAAAAAGTGGGCGGCTCTTGGAGCGGGGCGTGGCATTAACTTGCAGCTGCGTCTCGCGTTGGTCTAATAGTTGAAATTCATTTGCATAACCATGTGTGTGTGTGTGTCTGTGTGTGTGTGTGTGTGTCTGTGTGTGTGTGTGTGTGTGTGTGTGTGTGTGTGTGTGTGCGTGTCTGTGTGCGTGTCTGGTTTCACGCTGTATGCACTGCTAATGATTTGATGTCGTCTCCAGCGAAACTCAAGCCTCTCAAACCACGCTGCCGGAATTGCCACGTTGTCATGCGTACAGGGGCGGTGCGGCACGAGTTAAATGAAAGCAAAGCGGTCGATGGGGAGGGGGAGGGCGAGGGGGCGGGCTTGTGCCTTGCTAAAGACAACCTCCCCACCCAGCCAGCCCTCTTCAACTGCATCAAATTGAAGTGCCTGGCAAGTCAAGACTTAATGTCAAAGTTGCGGATCTTTAATATAATCCAAGCGAATGACAGACCTTGCAGCGTTGCCAGAGTGTCAAAGTGCTAAATTTAAAGTTCAGCGCGAAATGAGTTATATGTATGTGCTAACGTTATTTAATTGGCCTTGACTTGGTGTTTAGCTCTTGTACATTTAAGCAGCTTTCATTAACAACTTCAACTTATCATGCTAAAGCGCATGTTAAAAAGCCTGTGATATGTGCAAATTACAGTTCATGTTTAACCTCATGTTGCAGCTCATTTTAAAATTTATGTTAACAGACACGTTTAAGATTTTGATAAGGTGCAGAAGGCAGCTTTATAAGGAGTATGTTAAGGCATATTAAAGTGCCTGTCAAAACTACTGTTAAAACGGATTGTGTAAACCACATGTCAAACTGAATGTTAAGCTTAATTCCCTAAATCTTAATCCTGCCTTTACTGGTTAAAGGCAGATGTGATAACGTACGAAATTCATGTTAAATGAGTATCCAACATTAACGTTAAAACTCATGTTACTTTTACAGCACATGTTAGGCTGCATGTTGTTGACTCAATGGCATCCCAGTGCAGTGCAGTGCAATTGTTTTCCTTTTGCTCCCATTGCGGATAAATGAAAATTCATGAAGTGCCTAAGAAATTTCCCATGCACAATAAATAATTCATACCATATTTATGTATATATTTTTTTTTCCATACGTATTTCTCATTTATTTTGCAATTATTTTCAGTTTTTCTGTTATTTATTTCATATTTGCTTTGAGTATTGGTTTCCTTTCTGCTTGGGGCTGTGTTCATTGATCAGAATTTACAATACAAATACAAACAATATTTTATATACATAAAGGCTTTAAAATTGGCGACGAAGAAGAAGAAGAAGAGAACGGCACAGATCTATGAAATATTCCATATAACTATATGCTGAAACTGTTTTTTTTTTGTTTTGAAATATTTTAGTTTACTTTAGTTTTGTTTCCATTCATATGTATTTTTATTTTTTATTCTTTTTTTTCTTTTCTTATTTTTTTTTTTGTTAATTATTTTGTATGCGAGTATTTTGACTCTGGAGATGCTTTTATTTTCTGTAGCGTAGACATTGAATGCTTTACGTTTTTCGGGCATATACATATATATATATATATATATATATATATATATATATATATATATATATATATATATATATATATATATATATACGTTTGTTTGCGTATATGTTTATGGATCTGTCACATGTAGAACTTAGTTAACATTAACTTAGCTTAAAATAGAGTCGAGCTCCGTTTCGAATTGTTGCTAAATTTTTGTTGGTTTGTTTTTATATGTATATATTTACTTATATATGTAACTTTGATTTGCTATGCGATATCATTTATCTTAAAAAAAAAATACTTTATATATATATCTGCATGGTATATATATATATAGTTAGTTTATAATTTTTTTTTAGTATTTTAAAATGTATTTCTTGAACTCTCTCCAGCCCTGCCTCACTGTGCTTCTCTCTCTCTCTCTCTCTCTCTTTCGCTCTTCCATTTTGCTAATACATTTTTGGTACGTATATTTAGTTAGAGTCTGGTTGATTTAACCGTTATAGTACTAGTATATGGTACTAGATGGGCTTGCGTATACCCTAGAATATTGCCGAATCGTGTCACGAGTGGTTGCATTATATATTTTTCGATTATTTTGTTATCAAGTAGCATTACGTACTTCACATATATACACATACATATATGCATATTCATATTTATATATATTTGTATTTTCATGTAGGTATATGGAATATTGAACACACATACATATGTATATATATAATTATTTTGTTTGTTTTTATTTTTTGTCAGATGCATTTTTGGCACATTTTTTTTTTTTTTGTTTTGGTTTTGCTGCAAATATTTTTACACAATATCAATTATGGAGTGAAGCTGAAACACGCATTAGACTGTTACACATGTACACGTGTACATATGCATACATATACACATACACATATATGTTTGTTCCATATAGCCATAGGGAGAGAGCGAATGAATTGGATTTGGTTTACCTAACGAAATGAAGCTGGGAGTACTATGGCTCGATCGCGCTGGTTCCATCTGGGGCTATGAACTGCTTGGGTTGAACTATGAACTAGTTCATTTAGTTCATTGCACTGATTCCATTTCGTTAGTTAGATTACATTAAAGTTAAAATGTTGAGCTCATAGAATTGTTTTGTTAGTTCACTGGAACAAGTTCATCTGTACCTTTGCAAGGTACTGGTTCACTTTATTCAATACTAATAGGGTCATTGAAGTGTTTTCAATTGGTTCATTTTGACTTGTTCAACTGGTTCATTAGCTATTAACTTTCACTAACATCACTTGGTTGAATTGAACTAGTTCAACATAATTTGGCTATTTACTGCAGTTTGCATTTTTAAACTACTAGATCTTTTTGAAAATTCATCGTAATAGTTCATTCATTTCGTGAACCAGTTCACTTGCATATCACCCAAACTGAAAAAAAAGTTGCTCAACATAATTAATCGCCGAATGAACTAAACACATTTTCAGCTAATGTAAATGAAACCAGTTCCTAGTTCATGAACAAATGCGAGCAATGCGTTAACAAGACATTAAGAACACTACAGGTGCGAATATTTACAATATCGTATTCCATAAATAGTAAAAATATGTATCATATGATCATATGATTTGAGCTGAGATATATGTATATATATAAACTGTATATATAATATATCTAGTTGTATATACAGAGACCCCTAACCTATTCAATACATAAATTAGAGCAATAAAAAAATGTGACTTATGGACAACTATATATGGGGCTTGATATGCGGCTAAGCTAAATGGGACTTCGGATTATGTTTTCCTTATCATATTCAAGATTATTTATAGTATGCATGTGATTGGGGCCTTATTTAGTTTGCTTAACCCTAGCAGAGCATGAGCAAATGAGAGAGAAAATAATTTGTAAAAAAAGCGAAATACATGATGATGCATGAAAGAATACCTAAAAGTATATTTCTTGATAGATATGCATTCGGACCACGTGAATTTGTTCTATGCCAGCCGAACTCATGTAGCAAGTGAACTGAATAGCTGAGAGCTGATTTGGTAAGTTTGTAAATTATTATTTTACTATACAAACTTGGCTTAACTAGAGTGACGAAATGATGAGCTGCTTTAGTTAAAGTATTGCTCAGAAATATATATCAGAAACAAATCTCAGACAATTCTCTCAAATGGATCTCAAAGAAATAGTGTGATATATCTCTAAGTTGTGCTGATGCTCTGCCCAGAGTTTGACAGGTTCGGTGAACCGAACTTTAATATATATATATATATATATATATATATATATATATATATATATATTATTTTTTTTTTTTTTATATTTATTTTTATAATACTTGAAGTAGCTAAAGCCTGTTAAACCAAAAAAAAAAAAAAAAAAAAATTTCCAGAATTTAACATATAAATGTTGATATTTTTTTTTGTTTTTTTTTCCACTTAGCATAAATATTTTGTTATCTTTCGGTTTTTTGTTTAACGAGGTAACATTTAAACGCGTTGTTTTTCAATTTCCATTTAATCTTAACTACTTACGCTTAGATAATATCTTTATTCGTATTGAAATATGACCAAAAGCCTGAGCCCCAAAGAAAGACAAAAAACATTGAAACTCTTCAAACTTGTTTGTCTGTCTGTGTGTGGGTGTGTGTGTGTGTGTGTGTGTGTGAGGGGGGCGGCGTGGCATATTCTATTTTGGCCATGCGTGTGTCTTTGTGTGTTGCCGTCTTTTGTTGTTGCCTGTGCATTCTTATAATTACAATTTAATTAAGCTATAATATGAAACGAGCTTTGCAGCTGCTGCCGCCGCCTCCGACGCCGCCATCACCGTTCGCTTCAGCCATTGTCCTTGTTGTCGCTGTTGATGCTGCGACTCGAATCGTATCAGTGCCCTGCCCCGCTGGGCCTAGCCCGTTTGCCAGACAGCAGGACACTTTGCCTGCTAATAATACAAATAGAGCCAATAGAAACGGCTTTATTAGCTGGCCTGCCTTTGCCGCTCCGCTGCCCATGTCGGCATCATTGCTGCGGTCCTTGTAGAGGCGACCGTTCTGATTGCGCGAGCCATCCTCGTGCCGATTCTCCTTGAGCACTACCTCGTTTTTCTGCGCCAATTGAGACGTGGGACGAAAGCGTATTGTTTGGTTTTATATCAATTCATATGTTTGCTTGTTTACTTGTGTGTGTGTTTATGCATGTGTGTGTGTGTGTGTTTGGGTGTGCGTGTGCGTGTGCTCTCTGCTCTCTGTTTCACTTACCGTCACTTCATTGAGATCCTCTTCGCGCTGCGCTTTTTTGCCCGGACGTTCCATTTCTAGTATAAAGAATAAAAAATCCGAAAAATGTGATGAGCAAAATAACTGAATTAGTTCAAATGAACTAATTGGTTCAAAAGAGCTCAATGACTATACATATGAATCAGCAAATGAAAAAAAATACAACTATTTTGAAGAAACCTAGACATCTTGGGCTCATAAAATAACTAGTTGCAATAAGAACTAGTTCAGGCTGAAAAAAAGAACTAATAGTTCCCATTCAATGCGAAAATAATGAAAACCAACTTACAAGTTTAATTGCAAGCTAGCAAAAGAACTCGTTCCGATTGTACAAAATAAATCAAATATAGACAAATGTGGAAAAAAACAACTGATTAGTGAATATATCCAATACAATCTAGTAACTAGTAAAAGAACTAGTTCAATTTTATTATTATACGACAAAGAACTAGTTTAGACAACAGAACTAATGCAATTTTTACTATAGATTTGCAATATTATTACGTTATTACATTTCAATCATAACAGTCAGTTCGCGTATGGACAGAGAACTAATTAGATTTCGGTGCTATTTAAGAAAGAAACTAGTTCTTTGTTTGCTCTTTAACTTACCGTATAGTCGTATGGTGCCTTCCGTGTCGCCGATGCTGTTCTTCGAGATGCATTTGTAGCCGCCAAAGTCGGTCGACTGCAGCCGCCGAATGTGAAGAATCATCTCGATGGCGTACATGTTGTTCTCCTTCTCGGTTAGGGCGTACCGATCGCCGGCTATAATCATTTCGCCTGCAACGAAAATCGAACATCAAAATGGGCATCGACGAATGTCAATTGGGAAGAAGAAGCAGCAGTAGCAGCAGCGAAAAGTTCACTTTGATGATGACATTTGCGCTGCCAGCGACGACAGCTCGTGCCAAGCTGTCACGTTTGCAATATACGTCAAATGCACTTGACAAGAGCCACAAAAAAAAAGAAGAAAAATAGAAAAAGTCAAGAAAACAAAACAAACAAAAAATACGGAATACAAAACAAGGAAAACAAGCGAACCAGCTAAAGGTTCCGGGCTTTGCAGCAAGAAAATATTTGAGCATCGAACACGAACCAAATAAAGACAAATTGCGGCATTGAAGGGTTTATAAAGCTCCTGGCTGCTGCCTTTTCCTCTACTTCTTTCTACCTCGCTCTTTCTGTTTTTCTCTCTCTCTGTCTGCCCTCAGTCAAATCCAAGTACCAAATGGAAAGTGCGCAAAAAAAAAAAAAAAAAAACAAATAAAAGCGTTTGAACTGCTAGAAAAAACATGAACTGCGAGTACGAGTCAAAAATACCTTGTATTTACTATGCTAAACGGTTTCAAGAATCGTATATCGAGTTATCGATAACAGTTTCAAAAGTCAGCGAACTTAATTGCTTGATGATAGAATGAAAATGTTTCTTAGCAACCTTTGAGCATAGTCTTTAAATTTTGTTAAATAATCTATCGATATCGGTACAGTTTTTTGATCAGCGACATGATCTATGAGAAGGTTTTTTAAATAATGAGAAGTAGGTAATTTATCGATAGTTCTAAAAATGTTCTTCACTCTACAAAACTAACGATAGCCCTGAATACATGTATAAAATGCGCGTGTTAATAAACCGTGCAAATAATCGATACATAATCGATAAGTCAATCGATGTGTCGCCGGCTTAGACTTAATATACTCTATATTAAGTCTAATAGAAAATTTGTTTTCGATGTCAGATGCTAAGTGCCCCTGCCTTGCCTTCAGCAACTTAAAATGCTTGCAGGGTATGCAGTGCGTAGCGAGTTCTCTGCCCAATAACAAATAAAAAAGAAAAATATCGTAGAAAAAGAATGGAATAAAACGGCAGCCGAGCAATAAGGCAGAGCTAGAGGACTTACCGTTCTCGCGTTGCCAGTAATTGATGGCCTTCGGTGATGCCTCCACGTTGCAAATTAATGTGACATCCGTTAGAACCGGGGCGCCAACCAATTGATTTGGCACTTGCACCAGAGGATGGACTGCAAAGAGAGAGAGAGAGAGATGGAAAGAAATAGAGAGAGATAAACAGAGGAGAGAGAGAAAGAGAGCAGTCTGCTGAGCAATTTGATCAACATAATCATCAAAGCAACCAACGGACTCCATCAGTTAAGCAACTAGTTTGCCAATTAACTGACGAACTGGCTCCGAGCGTGAGCATTGGAAGTTGTGATTCGCATTCGAAATGCCGTTATTTGTTAATGGCAGCTACGTCAACTGATACGTTTTTAATTGAAAATGAATTATTTTGCTGTTAGCCCCAAACATGGAGCCGCACACTTGCTTTGCTCGCACTTGTCTAGCCCTGGGCTGCTTCGCGCTGTGCTCGCTGACAGAAGCGAGCATATTAGCTAGGCATCACAAACAGTTAAACAACACTGGCCCCAGGCGGAGCAGCGGCTCTGGCTGAGAGCTTGAAGAAGCGACAGAATTTTATTGAGGTGATCTGTAGCCTACGATATTGTTAACATTCGTGGATTATATTGACTCAATGTTGTTCAACTAGACACTTATGTTAATATTATGTTAAATTGCTGTTGGTAACATTATTTTAACTGGAGGTTATTTACGTTAATATAAAGCAAAGTTTTGAGGCTTTAAATGCAGCTCGGCTCTAAGTTATTTAACTAATGTTAAGCAACTGTTAGCTAAAATGCTGCTAGATAGGCTTCGTCTTTGTGACTAGAATTCATTCTCATTTATGTGTCATTACATAATAATTTATAGGGTATTTGTGTGCTCGTCAAGCTATCGCGCTACTTCGCTCCTCTCACTCTTTGCTCTTCTCTCTTGGCTTTTTGGCCGTGTCAGTTTGTGGTTTTTGCTTGGCAATTTTTCTTGCTCGATTTTTGTTTCTGTTTTGCTTTTGGCATTGTCTTGGGCTTTGCCGCTGACCATCATTGTTTTTGGCTTTTCAACTTTGGTTTTTTCATTTTTCTTGCTCTTATTCCGGCCAGCTGTCCGCCATGGCATGCCCAAATGCCCCAGCCGCCCAGCTGCCCGCGGCCTTCGCTTCGTTAGCTGCGCCGTTGCATTGCTTGCGTTCAACCGTTCATTATTGGTCAATTTATTGGATTTGTGCAGGCTTCAAGTCTGTGTGTGTGTGTGGGTGTGTGTGTGTGTGCCTGATGTGTCTGCGTGTGTGTTTGTTTGTATCTGCCATGTAGCATATGTCATGTGCTGTTTGTCTCGACTCGTGTTGTAATCCCTGCGTCATTCCTGTGGCTCGCCTTTCTCTCTTGTTGTTTTTGTTTTCGCATTGCCCATCAACTTACTGAAAATGTAATTTGTTCTAATAGAGTTTTACAGCTTCGACACAACAACAACAACAACAACAACAATGAGAGCAACGGCAGTCGCAAGAGCAGCTGAAATTACAGCGGCCACGCGCGGCGTATGCGTAATTTGTTGTTGCCTTGTCTCTGTGACGTTAGGTAAAAAGTGAATATGCGGAATTCCTCACATTCTCCAATGATGACTATGGAGTTGGAGTAGAGCATGAAGCATATGGAGAAGTAGAAGAAAGTATATTTTAGAGACTGCGATGTGGAATGAAAGCAGAGAAGGAAAAGAGAGAGATAAGAGAAGAGCTAGTCAGTTGAAGAGAAAAAAAGGGAGAGAAACGCAGAAAGAATATGAGAATCAGAGAGAGCGAGAAAGACAAAGATTAGGTAGACTGAATGGAATTAAATGGAAAGAGAATCGCAGAATCTAAGTAAGAGAAAGAAAATATAAGAAATGAGACAGAAAGACAGTTGCAAATAAAGAAGTAAAGATCAAAAGCACAAGAAGCGGAAAAGTTAGAAAAATTAAGAAATAAAGAAGAGAGAAGTGATTGAGTCTAGAACAGTTAAGAGAAACATCTGGACCGGTAACTCTAATACTCCATTCTTTATACACAGTCACAATATTAAGATCGATTATCGATAGAAAACAAATTAGGATATTTACATAAGCAGTTTATGTTTTTATTCAAAATATATTGTCAAAGAATAGGAGGAAGCAGCTGCTGTGACAACGTGAGCCTAATCGCTAGAAGAGCTGTCTGTGGTGCTGCTGTCAGTGCTGCTTGATGCAGTGGTGCTGTCAACGGTTGTGCTGTCCACAGTAGTGCTAGCAACAGTAGTGCTAGCAACAGTGGTGCTTGCCACAGTGGTGCTTGCCACAGTAGTTCCAGCATCAGTGGTTGCAGCATCAGTGGTGCTACCAGCGGCTGTACTGCTTTCAGTGGTACTAACGCTAGTGCTGCCCTCTGTGGTGGTGGAGCGCTTATGTGGAGGAGGACCACCTGGACCCCATGGACCACCTGGACCCCAGGGACCACCTGGACCACGACCACCTGGTCCACGACCTCCTGGACCGCCTGGACCCCATGGACCTGGACCACGACCTCCTGGACCTCCAAAGCCACCTGGACCATGACCACCGAAGCCACCTGGACCACCGAAGCCTCCTGGACTACCGAAGCCACCTGGACCTCCAAAGCCACCTGGACCACGACCACCGAAGCCACCTGGACCACCGAAGCCACCTGGTCCGCCTCGACCGCCGCCTGGGCCACCTCGACCACCACCACCCTGTGCGACGGCGACGGCCACCAGAGCGAACAGTGTAACAAGTATGTAGGTGCGCATGCTGTCTCTCTCGCAGTTGAAAACTGACTTGGCCCTACTCCAGCTCTACTTCCACCTTTTATAGCATTTCTTTCGACTGGTCACTACGTCAGCTCAACTGTGTGCTCAGCCTCTAGCTGCCCTTCCATCCAAATCAAGTGACAAAACCAAGTGCGTCATCGTCTCGTTTTCCATTTACCCTCCGATGTTCAATAGCACAGGTGTTCTAACTGTTTGATCATTGCGATCTATTTGATCTAACGGCGAGCAGGTGAAAAGCAGAAAACGCAGAAAAACATCAAAACACACAAATACGTTTTATTTTCGCGAAACGTCGTTGGCACTAAAATATTTATAAGATAGTTCTTGGATAGATCTTTGATTTCTGAACTATAACAATAATTATATATATATATATATTTCAGTCACAGTTACACTGACAAAAGCTGAATGCTATAAAACCGTGCATAGCTCAAAAAGTACTGAAATTTGTATATATTTATATACCCTATATCTGGTATCGGATTAGGCCAATATAACACAATCAATAAGTCCACATATATTATCTGTAGAGGCTCCATTTAAGACTTTCAACTTCTACTCAGATCTCAGCCAAACCATGATTGGCTGACAAAAGCTGAATGATATAAAACATGCATAGCTCAAAAAGTAGTGAAATTTATATATATTTATATACCCTGTATCTGGTATCGTATTAGGCCAATATAACACAATCTATAAGTCCACATATATTATCTGTAGAGGCTCCATTTAAGACTTTCCACTTCTACTCAAATTTTAGCATAAGTATGCTGGACTGACAAAAGCTGAATGCTATGAAACAGCGCATAGCTCAAGAAGTAGTGAAATATGTATATATATTTACGTACGATGTATTTGGCATGGGATTAGGCCAATATAACATAATCTATAAGTCCACATATATTATCTGTAGAGGCTCCATTTAAGACTTTCAACTTCTACTCAGATCTCAGCCAAACCATGATTGACTGACAAAAGCTGAATGCTATATAACAGCGCATAGGTTAAAAATTAGTGAAATATGTATATATTTATGTACCCTATATCTGGTATCGGACTAGGCCAATATAACACAATCTATAGTCCACATATATTATCTGTAGAGGCTCCATTCAAGACTTTCAACTCCTACTCAGATCTCAGCCAAACCATGATTGACTGACAAAAGCTGAATGCTATATAACAGCGCATAGTAGTGAAATATGTATATATTTATGTACCCTATATCTGGTATCGGATTATCTGTAGAGGCTCCATTCAAGACTTTCAACTTCTACTCAGATCTCAGCCAAACCATGATTGACTGACAAAAGCTGAATGATATATAACAGCGCATAGCTTAAAAAGTAGTGAAATATGTATATATTTATGTACCCTATATCTGGTATCGGACTAGGCCAATATAACACAATCTATAAGTCCACATATATTATCTGTAGAGGCTCCATTTAACACTTTCAACTTCTACTCAGATCTCAGCCAAACCATGATTGACTGACAAAAGCTGAATGCTATATAACAGCGCATAGGTTAAAAATTAGTGAAATATGTATATATTTATGTACCCTATATCTGGTATCGGACTAGGCCAATATAACACAATCTATAGTCCACATATATTATCTGTAGAGGCTCCATTCAAGACTTTCAACTCCTACTCAGATCTCAGCCAAACCATGATTGACTGACAAAAGCTGAATGCTATATAACAGCGCATAGTAGTGAAATATGTATATATTTATGTACCCTATATCTGGTATCGGATTATCTGTAGAGGCTCCATTCAAGACTTTCAACTTCTACTCAGATCTCAGCCAAACCATGATTGACTGACAAAAGCTGAATGCTATATAACAGCGCATAGGTTAAAAATTAGTGAAATATGTATATATTTATGTACCTTCTATCTGGTATCGGACTAGGCCAATATAACACAATCTATAGTCCACATATATTATCTGTAGAGGCTCCATTTAACACTTTCAACTTCTACTCAGATCTCAGGCAAACCATGATTGGCTGACAAAAGCTGAATGCTATATAACGGGTCATAGCTTAAAAAGTAGTGAAATATGTATATATTTATGTACCCTATATCTGGCATGGGATTAGGTCAATATTACACGATCTACAGTCCATATATAATATCTATAGAGTCTCCATTTAAGACTTTCAACTTCTATCAATTAATGATCTGCTGACAAAAGCTCAATGCTATGAAGCAGCGCATAGCTCAAGAAGTAGTGAAATATGTATATATTTATGTACCCTATATCTGGTATCGGATTAGGCCAATATAACACAAGCTATAAGTCCACATATATAATCTGTAGATTCTCTATTCAAAGCTTTCAACTTTTACTTAAATTTAAGCATAATCATATTGGACTGACTAAAGCTGAATGCTATACAGCTCGACAACTATTGAGCAAATGGATGATGACCAACTAGACCCCATGTTTCTGAACTCCCTGGACGACCTGTACAAAGTGACACAACCAATTGCGTCATCTTCTCTGTTTCCATTCTCCCTTTTCCTCCTCTTTGGCCAGCTTATAGACGTCGTCCAAGCACAGGTGTTCTAACTGTTTGATCATTGCGATCTATTATATCTCACGGCGAGCAGGTGGAAAGCGAAAAACGGAGAAAGACATCAAAACAGGCAAATACGTTTTATATTCGCGAAACCAGTTCTTGGAATGATCTTTGATATCTAAAGCATAATGTATTTATATATTTACAAAAAGATGTTTGCTACGGATAGAATAAAAATCATAATAAAAATAATTATAATAAAAGTAATAATAATAAAATACTAGATCCAATTCCAATAGCAATACTAATAATTATAATAATAAAGAGACTAATACGAATATTAATATTAATACTAATACTAATACTAAAAGCAGTACTAAAGGATAATTAAAATGCTGAAGATGATGCCGGTAATAATAATAATAATCATTTACAGAAAACTGTTCTAAATTCTAACTATTCTAACTATTCTAACTATTCTAAATTTCGTATCAGCTCTTTTGTTTCTGATTAAGTCTCGTGAGTAATTCGAGCTTGTCGAGTCAAATGGCTTTAGGAATACTTGGCAAACAGCATTCAGGCACAGCATCACACACGTAAGCACACATAATCGTTCTTCTTTTAGTACTATTCGTCCCACTCTCGCGCTTTCTCTCCCTCTCCCTCTCCCTCTCCCACTCCCTCGCTAGCCATTTGCTGACAGCCTGTCTGTCTGTCTGCCTTGTTTGCGCGGGGGAAATTTAAAAGCCAAGGATCCACTTAATTTTCTGATTAAAATCAATCAAGCAAAGCGCTGAACCAACTTAAGAAATCAAGCGGTAAATGCGGCCCATGGGGGTGTGGCCAAGGGCGGAAGCGAAGGCGGCGTTTGGCGTTGTTGCTGTCAGTTTAAGACAAACAAGAAGCAACCAGCAGAAGATGAAGACGAAGAGCAGTACAAAAACCAACGAGCAGAGACCAGAAGAAATCAGAAAAGACAGCAAGAAGCAGAAGCAGAAGCAGACGGTGGCGGAAGGGGCGATGGAAGCTGCCAGAGTTACGCCCATATGGGGTTTTTAAATTGAAATTGAGTCGCAGTCGCAAAGCCAAAAAGCAATAAAGGGGCACAGGGAAGAGACGTGGCAATAGATGGTGGATGTAGACGAATGACTGATAGACAAACCGAAAAGCAGAGATGAAAACGTAATGAAATGCGAGTCACAAAAATTGAAGCAAAGATAAGAAGAACAAGAAGAAGAAGAAGTAGACGAAACAGAAAAGAGAAAAGCGGCAAAAAAAAAAAAAAAATGGAAATTAATTTTTGCGGCAGGTTAAGCAGAGGCGTGTTGACATAAGCTGGGGCTGGTGTCTGGGGCTGCTCTTAAGATAGACAGCGGTGGCTGCTTTAACAGCCACTGAGGTGCGAACATATCGCTCGTGTCAATATAAATTGCAGATGGAATCTTTTACCTACAATATACACACATAAATACCCACCTTACATACACTCACACACACACACACATAGAGCCTTGCACATATTTTCAATTTAACAAAACTCTCGCAGCGTTTCACAACGTTTTTGTTGCTCCTTGCAAAAAAATTTCATTAAGTTTAATGCGCTGCAGCAGCCGCTGGCACGCCGAACTCCAAAGGGAGACTGGGGCGTGAGCGTGGAAGTGGCCCACTGCCTTTCCCCGTTCCCTTGCCCGTCCCCATTCACAATCACCACATCACATGATACTAAAGGCTGGCAGCCAGGCAGCCAGGCAGCCGCAGCCAAAAGCTGCTCAACTTTTACAACAGAAACGTGACGTCTAGACTGGCGCTCGCTGTCGAGTGGCGTGGCCAAGCCCTAATCGGCTCCCCTTTCGGCGGCCACTCGCCGCAGGACACGCAGCCAGCTAGCAGCTAGCCGCTGTCCTAATGCATTTGCAAAGTTTGCCTCGAGTAGGCGGAAGGCGGAAATCGAAACGGAAACACTTGCAGCTCGCGTTATTGCGTTTACGCTACCGTGTAGCACAGTGTAGCGCTGTTTAATAGGGTGTACTGTAGTGGAGTGTAGTGGAGTGTAGTGGAGTGTGCAGTGTGCAGTGCAGCCGAGTGTCGCTGCATGTGCGCGAGTGCGAGCTTACATAGCACGCACATCCGCCTAGGTGCGAGGCATTATGATTATTATTCGAGCACCGGACTCGAGGGTCATAAATCAAAGCATTTATTGGCGCCTCGGGTGCACGACTAGCAAATGTCCTGTAGTTACTCTTTCCATATGTTTCATATGCAATCTAATTGCGAATGTTTTTATTTTTATTTATGAACTTTAGCACACCTCAGAAAGACATAGGGTATTTTTTGTGTAAATTTCGCTTGGCATACTCACAGTGCACCTGTAGCTTCATGCGCTTGCTCACAGTCGGCGGCACTCCGTTGGAGGCGATGCACATGTAGGCGCCCATTTCCGATCGCGTGACTTTCGACAGCGTCAGCATTTCGCCCTCCACCAGTATGGCTAAGTGCGGTAAAAAGTAGGTCGGCATTATGTCAGGTTTGATATGCGGCCACAGAGTTTACCAAAGCAAAACGTTTCGCTCACCTTTGGTCTTTTGATGGACACCATTGCGTGCGATTATCTCGCGTCCATCTTCGCGCCGCCATGTGATCTTCGGCTTGGGATGGCCGCGGGCGCGGCAAACGAGCTTCGCAGAGCCACCTTCCGGCACCATCATATCGCCAGAGGTCTCCTCGTTTATTATATCCGGTGGTATGACGACCTCCAGGGTGGCGGTCTAAATTAGAAAAAATTGAATTACGTGAATAAAAACGTATTTCTTTCATTTTTATGTACGTAAAAATAAACATTTAAGTTGAAGTGTTAAATAGCGTACGAAAACTGTGCGTTATCCAACCGCCATCTTTATATGGCAACCATAATAATAGCTACTCTTTCTCTCTTTCTCTAACTTATTGGCATAAGATAAGCCGCCGCTTCGGCTTAGTAAAAGTAGCACAAAAAATTAGCACAGATTTTGTCACCAATCCTAAAGGCCGATCAAACGCTGTATAATACTTTTTATAACAGTCAGTGAATGCATTAGTAATTATTGATTGTCCTTTCTAGACGTTCTTTGCTACATAATTTACATCATCAGCGTCGTCCCAGTTCGCTCACGCCATCTTGTCATGCAGCTTCTTCGCTCAGACTTATTACAAAATGTATGTCGAAGATGAGCTCCAAAGACGAATAACACAAATAACACAAAAATGTAGAACAGAATAAATGACCAAACAAATGTAGTATAATAGATATATGTGTACGCTCTTTCATTTTCTTCTATTATACAACATTTTTTTAAAGCATAAATATGCTCGCGTAATTATTGAAATTTAAATGATCATGACGAAGACACTGCATTCGTGCCGTACGATATACGAAATTATAGTTTTACTAAAGAAGTGACTCGTATGTGTGTGTATGTGAATTTGTGCGAATTGCTCATGTAAAGCCTTTGCCATTGTGTGACATCTATACATCTCGCTCACACTTATTATCTACAAAGTAAGCGATGGCGAGCAGAGAGATTGGTCATTTTCATTTACTATTTGCTTATCCGTTTCGCTCTTACATCCATGATCGAGCGACGCGTTGTTGTGAGTGGCTAAGTATGTAGGTAAGAATCATTTCGCTACATATTTGTCACTGTCTGATTTACGAGCCAGCCTTTAGAGAGAGAGTGGGAAGCTGAGAAAATGGTTGTAAAATTACGTAATAAGCAGCAATAACGGTTTGATTGTATAAATATTTATAAATTTTTATAGATATTTAATTGCAATCCTTATGCAATTTGACCAGCTTTTATTGGAAATTACTTTAATGTTGTCGCTGCTCCTGCTGCTGACAGTTATGTCATAAAAAATAAAGTCAACGTACCCAATGGGCGCAAAGGGAGAATGTAAAAATGAGAGGAGAAAATAAATGAAAACGTAAACGAAAAAAGAAAATTGCGTTAAAGGCTTAAAAGGCAGTCGAGCTGTCTGTGTCGAGCTTTTTGGCTGCGTGCGTGCAGCCTGTTTGCTTTTTATTTGTCTCATATTTGCATTTCACTCAATTCGCTTGATTTTATTGCGTTGCCGTTGCCGTTGTCGCCGCCGTCGACAGGGGCCGCTGCTCAACGATACGCAACGGGAATGAAACGGAACGGAATGAAATTGAAAACGCAAGCGTTTTGCACACGTTGCGCCGCATTTAATGGACGAATGCTGCAAGGGCTGTCAACTCGATGTCCGCACACACACACACACACACACACACAATTTCATATATACACACACACACACCCACACAAAGCAAATGCGACCTCATTGTTTGTTATTTATTTTTATCTTTAAAGCATTGCATTATTTAAATATTGCATTTAAATGCGAGCAAGTGTCCTTGCTAGCCACTTGGTCACACACATACACACAAACACGAACACGAACACATACACATACAATTGCAGCCTTAAAGTAATCGCATTTTACTTTGATTACTTTTAATTTTGATCTCAAATATATCTTATAATTCGGAGCTTTATTTATTTATGTTTCTTTTTAATGCGCAGCACACTCAGCTCCAATTAAAGAGTATCTTCTGGTCGAGCACAGCCAAGTGACATATATCTTTTTGTTTGTTGATTGAACCGAGTAAATTTGAGTGGATTAGCTTTGTCTCTTGAGCAGTACCCAAATGAGTTCGCTCTGCCGCATGGCGAAAATCGTTTTGAATATTTTCAAAGCTACAGAAATTCTCAGCAATTTCGTTCAGTGTAGCAAAGCTGTTTGGCCATTGCTAAATTGTGAATTGCAATCGTGTGCATTCGGCCAATTGCACAAGCATCAAACACATTTATTTAGTTTCAGTTCTTTTGTTGTTGTTTATCTTACTCTGTTTTCTCGTTTTTAGCTGAGTTGGCAGCTCGGATCAACAATTCAACTACGATTGCAATAATCGGAATGGAATGCAAAATCAATTGCTAACAAATTGAAATTTAAATGTCAAAAATATATCGATTCGTTCGTAGATTTTCTAAGCCCTATATGGAACTCTAAAGTTAATCGTTCATTGATGATACCTATTTTTATCGATAACACATAAATGCTGCAAAATTTCCTTAAAATTAATATATATAAAATATGAAGATACCGATTACACGCAAACGTGTATAATTTATATATATGTGTATAGTAAAATAGATTGTCTGATTCGATATTAACATTTGCAACTCAAAGCCCAATACGTATATTCATGGCTATCGATACTATCGATAACATTAATATTGAATATTTGTTGCTACTCACTTGCATTTTCATGGGATCTGTGTTGACCTGGCACATATATTTGCCCGCATCCTCCATCTTAACGCCTCGTATATTCAGTGTCCAAGTGTTGTAATCATTGTGTGTCACCGATAATCGATCATTGTTCGTTATAACATGCTCGTGGATTGCCAGAATTGCTTTGGCATCGGCCTTAATCCAGGCCACCTGAGCCGCAGACAGTAAAAAATGTTGCGATGTTATTGTCATTGTCATTGTCATTGTCATTGTCATTGTCATTGTCATTGTCATTGTCATTGTCATTGTCATTGTCATTGTCATTGTCATTGTCATTGTCATTGTTATTGTCATTGTCATTGTCATTGTCATTGTCATTGTCATTGTCATTGTCATTGTCATTGTCATTGTCATTGTCATTGTCATTGTCATTGTCATTGTCATTGTCATTGTCATTGTCATTGTCATTGTCATTGTCATTGTCATTGTCATTGTCATTGTCATTGTCATTGTCATTGTCATTGTCATTGTCATTGTCATTGTCATTGTCATTGTCATTGTCATTGTCATTGTCATTGTCATTGTCATTGTCATTGTCATTGTCATTGTCATTGTCATTGTCATTGTCATTGTCATTGTCATTGTCATTGTCATTGTCATTGTCATTGTCATTGTCATTGTCATTGTCATTGTCATTGTCATTGTCATTGTCATTGTCATTGTCATTGTCATTGTCATTGTCATTGTCATTGTCATTGTCATTGTCATTGTCATTGTCATTGTCATTGTCATTGTCATTGTCATTGTCATTGTCATTGTCATTGTCATTGTCATTGTCATTGTCATTGTCATTGTCATTGTCATTGTCATTGTCATTGTCATTGTCATTGTCATTGTCATTGTCATTGTCATTGTCATTGTCATTGTCATTGTCATTGTCATTGTCATTGTCATTGTCATTGTCATTGTCATTGTCATTGTCATTGTCATTGTCATTGTCATTGTCATTGTCATTGTCATTGTCATTGTCATTGTCATTGTCATTGTCATTGTCATTGTCATTGTCATTGTCATTGTCATTGTCATTGTCATTGTCATTGTCATTGTCATTGCCATTGTCATTGCCATTGTCATTGTCATTGTCATTGTCATTGTCATTGTCAAGCCACATAATTAATGCCAAGCAATATCATTGTTGGTCATTGTCCATGGTTGTTGTTGTAGCAGTTATTGGTCAATGACAGCGCCATCAATGCCGCATTCACCAGTTTCCGTTTGTCCCAGCATTTTTTCAATTTTTTTTGGGATAGTTTGTTGAAATCGATTTGCGGATATATTAGAATTTAGTTGAAAGTTTCGCTTGCGGTGAAGCCAGTTGGCGTTTTGTTATGGATCGAGGGCGGCCGTGCGGACAGCGGGCGAGGGCAGGGCATTTTTTTGTGTGTCAACGATACAAAAGTTGTCGTTTGTTGGTGTCGATGTCGTTGTCGTTGACAATGGAGGAACCCAGTTTCCAGTTTTCAGTTGCCAAATGACGGAGCCAAGCCGAAAAAGCCAGTTGCAGGCAGTCGCCGGGTGCCAGGCGTTTTGGTGTTGTCGTCAGATGTCAGCGCAATTTGACGCCATTTTCATTGTTGTTGTTTGTTTGTTGTTGTTGTCGTTGGTCGTTGGCGCAAGTTTTTGCAAGTTGTTTGGTTTTTGGCCAAGGATATGAAATCGGGGTGTACGGATATTTCAGGACAATTAGTTGGAATTGGGTTTTGTGGTTGGCCATTGCGTTAGATTGTTGTGTATGTGTGTGTGTGGGTGTGTTGTGAAGAAGAAGAGATAACATTTAGCAATTAGTTAACATTTGTAGCTGCTTAAGCTGGCTCTTTTCATTTATTATATCAAATATTTTGATAGTTCGAAACGAACGAAACTGAAGAGAATACATCGAAAGAATAAAACATATACATATATACGTATACATATTCAAATGCATATATATATATATATATATATATATATATATATATATATATATATATATATATATATATATATATATATATATATATATATATATATATATATGTATGTATGCATATATACATATATATGAAGTCGACTGGGAGAGCGGGAATTGTGGTGGGGTGCAGGTGCAGTTATCTAACGGCTAAAGCATGCATAACACAACAAGCAAACACACAGATTGAAGTAAACACAGAAAATATATATGCACACATATAAAGAGGAGGTTCGACCGGAACGTTGCCCTGTAGCTGAAAGAGATGGAAATATAATGGATGGAATCCACATAGCAAGACTTGCTGAATCCAAATGATTTTAATTGATATATAGAAATTCATACAGCTAGTTAGAAGTATATATAAAGATATTACTTCAAAGTTCATGTCTTTATCGCCTAACCATTAAGAGTTGGTCCAGTAAAAATAATCATTTTTGTTCAATATTTCCCAACAATCAAATTATGAAAGAAATATATACCAGCAACTGGCACATATACCCTAACAAAAGCTATTTAATGGGTATGCAATACAAATATTAAAAAGTGTTGCCTACCTTGGCGGACGGCGCTGCTTAACAGTCACTGGACAGTTTTCATTAACGTAATGCCCAATAACAGCAACTGGCTCTGTTTACTCCACACACACACACACAAGCGCTCTACTAAATGAGAGTAAGCGCTAGAGATAGAGGAGGAGCGTGTCTGTGTGTGTGTGTGTGTGTCGACTAATCGCACTGTGCGCTCGTCTGTCCGTTTCCTCTCTCGCTCGCACACTCGCTTTTTGAGTTGAGTTAAAAGCTTTAAGCTGCTGCTGCAGGCAGACAAACGGTTTCGAGCCTCTGCCGACGTCGCTGCTAGAGCTTAGTAACAAATATCACAAAGTCAAATGCAAACACAGCGCGCAAAAGAGAGATAGCAAATTAAACGCTTCGCTTCAATTTCTGTTATAATTAAAGTTTTTGTTTTGCTTCCTTTGCGCGTGCGAGTGGGATTTTTTTTTGCTTTCGAGCTACGCAGCCGTTTAGGCACAGTGGTTCTGACCCCCTGAAAACTGCGCGAGTTGTAATTGGAATATTTTGTAAATTGAAGTTTTTGGTTTAAGCAAATGAGACACAATATCAAATGGCTCGGGTGATAAAACTAATTGATGTCCGGTCAAATTGATTGCGCAGTGTTGTAAAGCGTAAACAAAATCTAATTTTTCTCATAAATTGTGTTAAAAGCGGAATATGTATTCAGCTGTGCGCAGAATGGGGCCAGGCGCTGAGACAGGCAAACAAAGTGAATGCAAATGCAGCTGCGACTATAGCCAGCTGCCAGGCTCCCATTTCCGAGCTGCGCCCGGCTGCGCCGTTTGAGCCGTGTCAATAGTAGCGCCGCAAAATGCTTTAAGCCAATAAATGGCGATTCAGAACGAACCGTAGCGGGCCTGACAAAGAGCCTGCCTGGACTTTGCCGGACTGTCACTTTATTTATTTACTCAATAAAGCAAATTTATTGAGTAATACGAAAGGGGGGAGCATGGGAAATGGGGCCGATGAGAGAGAGGGAGAGAAGGAGAAAAAAATGGTAGCGAAACAAAGAAATTGTTAATAAAAACGGGAATTGTTCTCTGTGTAAATGCAAATACAGCAAGCAAATGTCATAAAGTCAGGATACAGCAGCACTAAATACAGGACTACGCCGCTAAAAGGACTACGCAACTACAAGTACACATGCAACGACAGAGAGGAGGAGAGCGACAGAGAGAGAGAGAGAGAGAGAGGGAGAGGGAGAGACTACATGCATATATATTTACAATACATCTACATATCTACGTATATTTATATATTTATATATATCGAATATGGTGCAAAGTTTGTTTCGGTTTTAACTCGGTGCGCTTCAATTCATTTTTATTAAAACTTTTTCTGCTGATGAACAAAACAAGAAAAGACTGAAAAAATATGAATCGAGATTATATATAAGATAAAAGTATAAAGAACAAAATAAAAATAAAAAAAAATAAAATACTTGAAAATACACGAAAGTCGCAAGCGAACACAATGCGACGGTAATCGTTGTTTCGATTCTTTTGTGCAACTCGATAGTCGAGGGCTATCGATAAACTTGTTGTTGTTGCCAGGGCAAACCCCTTGCCTGGTCGTTACATAAATCTTACGACCAATATATTTATATAGCTTAAACAATACATTCGATCGCCTATAGGCTCAGGTCCACGACACACGAGGTGTGCTCCAAGAGTATTGCGAATGCTGCCATTTCGATTTCTTGCTCTATTTTTTTTTGAAGCGATCCAATCCGAGCCCAAAGGTCAAGGCAGTCCATTGAGAATTTTCCATTCGATTCTCTGCTTCGATTTCCCCCGCCAAGAGAATCTGTCAAAGTTCAATTCTATCTTAAAATCACAACAAAAAACCGCAGCTATACAGCATTTGGCTATAAACTAATTTGAGGACAGTAAATTTTAGCATTTTTCCCATTTTGATCTACTTCTATTTAGCTGTAATACGGAGCTTAGCTATAATATTGAATAGTTAGCCATAAGCTGAATGAAATGGAATATAGCTATGATTTTAGTTATGAATTTAATAAATCTAGCTGTAATAAATGTAGCTACAATTTAGCTTTAATTTTGAGTTTATCTATAAAATGGAGTTTGTCTATGATTTTTAACTATAAATTTAGTTGTAATAAATTTAGCTATTAAATTGATCTATAAAATTGAGTTAAGCTATGAGTTTTAGCTATAAATTTAGCTGTAATAAATATAGCTATAAGATATAACTAAAATGTAGCTATACAATTGAGCTAACATTTAGCTATAAAATGGAGATTGGCTATGATTTTTATCTATTAATTTAGTTGTGCTAAAATTAACTATAAAATATAGCTAAAATTTAGCTTTAAATTTGAATTTAGCTATAAAATGGAATTTAGCTATAAATTTAGTTGTACTAAATTTAGCTCTAAAATATAGATTTAGCTTTAAATTTGAATATAGCTATAAAATGGAATTTAGCTATGATTCTTAGCTATAAATTTAGTTGTAATCAATTTAGCTATAAAATATAGCTAAAATGTAGCTATAAAATATAGTTAAAATGTAGCTATAAAATGGAATTAAGCTATGATTTTTAGCTATAAATTTAGTTGTAATCAATTTAGCTAAAAAATATATCTAAAATGTAGCTATAAAATATAGCTAAAATGTATCTATAAAATAAAGCTAAAATGTAGCTATAAAATGGAATTAAGCTATGATTTTTAGCTATAAATTTAGTTGTACTAAATTTAGCTATAAAATAAAGCTAAAATTTAATTTTTGAGCTTAGCTATAAAATGGAATTTAGCTATGATTTATAGTTTCAAATTGATTTGTAATAAGATATAGCCGATATGTAGCTTTTATTTTGAATTTATCTATAAAATTGAATTTAGCTATGATCTTTAGGTTTTAAATATTTTAACTTTAAAATATTAAAGCTGCCTTTTGAGTTAGGCTAAAAAATATTTTTTTCCGGCCTCGATTTAGCTTTTTTTGCCAAGAGCTGTCAGTTTTTAAAATGATTTCGGGCTTTCAGTATTGCACAGCCGAAAGTGCTGTAAAATGTGCTAAAATAAATCAACTTTTCCCCCTCGCAGTGGGTGAGGCGTGAATTAGTTAAGTTTTAATTGAATTCCCCCTGTCGTTGTCACTTTTTTCTCTATATTTTTCCTTAGCTTGGCTTAAAAAAGCTTTGCCTAGGGCATTCAATATTCGTTTCGATTTTCGCCGTTTATTGTTTCAGTTGGCTCAAAATTATTTGCTTTTTTTTTAGTTTTTTTTTCTGCTGGCGAATGCAATTTATTTTATTATGTTGACAATATTTTATTTATTGTTTAAATAAAATGAAATTGAGTATCGATCTACCTCTCACTCTCTGCACCGCCCCCACTCTGTGCCCTCTCGCCCCCTTTCCGTCTACCTCTCTCTCTAATTGTTGTCCTGTTCCTGTTTGATTGAAGTATCATAGGATTTATCTGAAATTGTATTTTTATTTATGATGCCATTTCGTTGATTAACACTCTTTGACGTGGCGCTGCACAATGCAGAATAATAATAAAAAACCACTCGCACGACTGCACCAACAGCGCCCCGTGCCCCATCTACCCACCCACACATTCCCACACACAGAGTCGCACTCGCTTGTTTGCATTGTGCAAACAAAATGCATTTCATTGTACGAAAGGCATCGAAAATGAATAAAAAAAAGTAAATACAAAAAAAAAAAAAAAAAAAAAAAAAAAAAAAAATTATGCAAACAATAGAAAAAATATATATCTATACGTATATATAGAAATTTTATTTACATTTAAGGGCGATTTTTTATTAAATCCCAACAATGCTTGACAGTACAGTCAAATAGCAGCTTTGCCCATCAGGATTTGACTTACTTTTAGCCTCGAATTAACTTTTTGGATCTATAGACATTATACCATAGAGCTGGAGCTGCAACCAGAACTAGCATTAGAGCTCGATTTGAAGTCTTGAACTTGGACTATAACTAGTAATAGAACTTCGAAATTCAAGGAAGGTATAACTGGAACTTGAGCTAAAACTAGCTCTAGAATTAGAAATAGTACCAGAACTAGAGCTAGTACTAGAACTGGAATCAGAATTAGAGCTAGATCTTTAACTAGAACTTGTACCAGAACTAGAGATAGGAGGCAGCCGCTGAAGCTGGAGGAGCAGGAGCTAGAACTAGAACCAGAACTTGAACTAAAACTTGTGAACTTTCTCTAGCAATTTCCTATAAATTTATTTTAAGCGAGCTTTCAAAAATCAATATTATTTCAGCTAAAAATATTTCCTTTGGTTCTACCTCAGCCAGTGCACGACTAGCACATACCCTCACTAGCGCATATAGCTGTTAAGCATAAAGCAAAATGCTTCTGTTAGCCAAGCTCAGGTGATTCTCATGATCTATTCAACGTTTGGCTTCAATTTAATTTTCCAATTCTTAAGTGTTTTTAAGTGTCTCAAAGATTTACGTGCTACAAGCATGTTGCATGATTAGCATTACTAAACTCGAGTTATTTGACTTTTGTTTCAGAATTTAAAAATATCTAAATTTATAAGTATGCAATTTTTGAATTAAAAATTGCTTAAATTAATTTACTGAGTCTAAGGCCAAGTTTTCTACTCCATTACTTTCGGCTTACGTAACTCATTCAAAACGGAGTCGATTTAGCATTTTAATTGAATGCTTTCTCTTCCCGGCCGAGTCGCCAAGGACTTAGCTACTATTGACGACCGATAGACTAGACTAGATGGCTCTGAGTTTCTTACACTCGCAGCTGCCCCGTGTTGGCGGGCAACCGTCCCCCATGGATGGGGCTGGCCTATTTGTTGCTAAGCTCGTTAGAGCACTGATGGCATAACTGGCTTAAAGGATTACGTGTTTTCAATACAGTTACGAAACCTTTTAATTGCGGCTCAGTTCTGCCTTTGCTTTAAATCATATTCTCAATTCTTATTTTACTCATTTCAATTATTTTCATTTGTTGCTTTTTTTTATGATTATTATTGTAATTTTGTATATTTTAATACATTTTTTTAATACATTTGCGTTGCGTTTGACATCATTAAATATGCAGAGTTATAGAAGCAGACATATGTATATATGTATATCTATGTCTTCCATCTCTGTCTATGTAATCAACTCTTGCTCAAGTCCCGCAGCATAAATTAAAAATGGCAGCCAATAATAATGCCATGTGATGAGACAGTATAAATAATTGCATATACGCATATATATATATATAAATTTAATTTTTATTTCAAGTATATTTCGCTTAACCATTTGTTATGTATGGCATTTATATATATATATTCTTTGTTTTTTTTTTTTTTTTTTTTTTTGTATTTTTATACTTACACACTTTTCTATACTTGCAGAAATCCTAATTTTATTTAACGTGGCGTATACCCCATTTACTTTTTACATATGTATATATACATCTGCCTTGCAGTGTAAGGTGTACTATATATATATAAGCTATGTTTAATTCGAAAAGAAAGTTAGCTTATCTATATAACGTTGCCAATATATTTGTATATATTTTATATATTTACAATTTTGGTATTTATTTAACTATTAATTACAATTAAGTATCAAAAACTGGCCCTTATATAGCTATGACTGTCCTGGCAAATTGAATAAAGTATCTATACATTTTGCTAGTTTGGAAGTTCAACTACTCAGCTTTAAATATATTTATACTGCTCTAAATATCAACTATTAATATTATTAATTTTGTTATTTATTATATTCGTATCTAATCAGTGTATACCATAAATAACGAATGTACAATTTTGGCATTTATAACAATAAAGCTGCGCTCGATGCGGCTCTGAGAGACAGAAAACCCAATAAATTCTGTCACAATCTTTAGATTTACTTTAAACTTGCCTTCAGTTAGTATTGATTAGCAATTTCTGTATTTTGTTTAGTATATTGATCCCAGTTTTTAAATATGTCTATATATTGAGCTATTCAGCTATTTCAGAGATAGTTCTATTTATTTTGCTATTTTTTATTCGTATATACCTAGCCTTGGGTTGAAATCTCCATAATATATATATATAGCTATTTCCATGGTGAAACAATTGAAACTTGCTCAATTTTTAGAACTATTTCCCTTAGAGCTCTCTAAATTTAATTAATATTCCCATAATTTGAGCTTTGTTTTGTGAACGAGTATGGTGCAGTCGACTAAGCGCGACAGCCAGGCTTTTTATACGTTTTATTATGATACGTTTTTTGCTGTATTTATTATATTCTGGTTTATTTATTTTTTTTTTTTGAGGTGCATTTGGTGCTTTGAATATGCAAAGTGCTATTATTATTATTATATAGTTGTATAGGATATATTTACTTATACGATATATATATATATTTATAGATAGGTGCTCTTTAAAAGTTGATATATATATATATATATATATATATATATATATATATATATATATATATATATATATAATAATTGTGATTGTTGTGCAGTTTCTTTATTCGTTAGGCTGATTCCAAAAGTGAGAGAGAAAACTGAAAAGATTTTGGTGCACTTTCAACTGTGAAACTTTGGTGCGAATCGTGAACGGAAAAAACGTAGTGGGCAAATGAAACGATAAACGATCAACGATTTGTTGTCGTTGTTAATAAATGAAAACGCTTTGGATATTAAAACCGATACATACCTTGGCTGGAACTGACGCACCGTCACCACTCACCCGATGACCGCCCAAATTGTTGACAACACACGTGAATGTCGCGTCCCGGCCCTGGGCGATGGTCACGTTCTCCAATGGAATGACAAAGTCCGGCTCGAAGGCGCCCACTGAGGAGATTTTGTTTGAAATGGAATTATCTTCATTTCAATGAAGAGAAAAACATTAATTGAACAATTAACGTATTTATATATGTATATGTATGTGTATCTATGTCTGTATACGTTGTATCGCCGTCACGTGAGTGTTGCGTGGAGAGTTATCGAAAAAAGGTTTAATGAACGTTCAATGTCAAGCCAGAGCCACATCGATATCCATGCTATTGGATTTTGTTATCGATGGCGCAGAAGCAAAGCTAACGGTTTGTTTGCATATCGATAATTGAAGTTTATACAAGCAATATGTTACTTATCGATAACACACTTAAGGCAGATAACACAAGAAGCATATTCGATTATCGATAGTTAAGCGATGTAAATTATCAAATACCAAATCGATAGTCGATAAATAATAGCTCAATTTTAAGACGGCTCAAGTGTTGACTATCGATAGTTTGTTAAACAATAATTATCGATAAGTGATTAGGAATCAAGCGAAAGATTTTTGCGCAACGCTTCGATACATGCTCCATTCCACTTACCAATGCAATTGCAAATCAATAACAGCAGCAACAGCTGCAATCGTCCGCCTCCATTAGCCACGCCCACGCCCACGCCTACGCCCACATCTGCAAATTGAAAATGCGCCAGCTTCTGTCTAAATATAGATTGATTGGTCTGCCTTCGGCTAATGGTCTCTAATTGTCGCTGTTGCTGTCGTTGCGGCTGGGTTTGGGGCTGGGGCTGTTGCTGTGGCTGTTGCTGTTGATGTTGCTGTTGCTGTTGCTCCTTCCAACTGGGTTTCTGGAAGTTGAAGTTCTCGCTACGATTCAGTTTGCTGCGATTGCGAATGCTGTTGGCGATTTGGTCGCCGTTATGTGGAGCCACCATTATCATCATCATAAGCCTGATGTACTAGTTCCCATTAGCATTGCTTCACTGTAATGATGGTCGCTTCGCTCGCTCGCTCGTTCACTCGCTCGCTTGCTTGCTTGCTGTGAATTGGTTAAGTGAAAAATTGAGTTATGCAAATGCAGCCAGAGTTGCCAGTCGAGGCTTAACATGTCCTATGCCTAGCTGAAACTCTGAAAGTCTCTCGCAGCATTGTGGATAAGCGAACGCTTCGATTTCTAAAACTGTTTCGCTCCCCGTGAATATAGATTTGCACTCTCATTCTATTAGGTTTGACAAAACGTCAAACAGCAGCCGGCGCACAAAGCCAAAGCGAGTGTAAATTGTTGGCTTTTATTGCATTTGCCTCACAGTTGGATAGACAAAGCTGCTGCAAATGCTTTCAGCTGAGCTCTATACTGGCTGCTTTGCCGGCTTCAAATTCACTTTAAGTTTCTGTACTCGCTTGGGCCACTATAATTAAACTGACGCTTTCTTGAAAGAACCTTATCAAAAAGTATCTGCGAAGCCTTGAAACTGCTGAAAGTTCTTCTTTAATTTGTCATTAATTTCCAAGTGACTCTCATTAGCGAAAAGTCGTTAAAAAGGTTTTCACATTCACAAATTACGCAGAAGAAACTTACTTTTCATATTTTCTATTGAGCTAAGTTTTCTCAAGCGAATTTCTTATTGAATCTATGTTTGGCATATAAACTTATATTTATTATTATTTTTTTTATATTAGTATATTTATATATAAGCAAGTAAATGAAGTTAGGTAAGTTTCTATGTCTCGCCTAACAGCGCTCAGAGCATTGGCTTTGGGAAGTTCACACACATCGATAAATCTGGGATTGTTTGAGTTTGAGTAAGTTTGCGTTCTAGCTGGCTGTTATTCTCTAATTCTCAAACAAGGAAAGGGAGAGAGAGAGAGAGAGAGAGAGAGAAAGGCAGAGAGAGTGAGAGAAAGAGAGAGAGAGAGAGAGGGAAAGGGAGAAAAATGCACAGAGGAAAATTTGATTTATTGATGAACTGCTGAATGCTGTCACATTTCTTGTGCCTTTTTAGACCAGTTATAAATTTAATACAGACCCGAATCATATATATTATTTGAGCTACATCGATTTCTGGCTTTATTTTTCTAAATTTCGTATCACAATTTAATTAATTTATGCGCGGACATCTGCATTGGCTTAGGATTTGTTTCTGCGTGCACTAACTACGAGCAGCGGCTTAGCTGATCAAGTGGAAAATGAAACGGGTAGAAGGAATGCAGTGAAAATGGAACGAAATGGCCGAAAGTCTCTTTACAAGTGAAGCTCGCTCGCTCGCTCAACCAACTGTGAATTGCCGCTCTTCAATTAGCTTGATTGCTAAAGGTAGTTTGCTGGAACCAAAATATGCAGTATTTGTCATTTATGAACTTATTTTTAATGGATCATTTTCAAACTTTAATCAAAGTTATCCGAATAGTGAGTTTGAACTCTATTGGACTGTTCAGAGGATCGCTGCAAATTTGTCTTCTTTTGTCAGACAGTAAAGCCCTTAGCCACTAAGACCTTGGTCTAAAAGAGATAATGTCAGTGCAGAAACTATAGACGCTTCTTGAATATATATAAATGTGATTGAGATTTGATCAAGAATTAACTTTAAGTTGAGTAAGTTTTAACTGCAGAAGCCAGCGAGCACTGTACACTAATTCACACCAATTTACTTAGCGATAAGTCAAACTTACTTTGGCAGTTAGTTACTCAAGTGAAGCCGTCTTGCGGAGCAAATTTGTTAACAATTGCCGCAGCTCGAGCTGCACAATTTTGCATTCAGCTGTCAAATTCTGCTGTCTGAGCGAGTCGGAACGTTAAAAACTTAAATAGTGGTAGATATATAGATAGAGAGAGAGAGAGAGAGAGAGAGAGAGAGAGAGAGAGAGAGAGAGAGAGAGAGAGAGACAGGCAGAGGAAGAGCGAGAGGGAGGTAAGTAGATAGGCAAATAAATATTGCATATTGTGGCAAGGGCATGAACGAACGCAAAGTACCGTGTATCGTGTAGATGCTTTATCTATTGACAAAGCGTTGTAAGTACCATTTGAGAGTGTATATAATATACATATACTTATATGTGTGTGTGTGTGTGTGTGTGTGTGTGTGTTCGTGTGTCTGACTGCATTTGCCTTGCCTTTGTTTGGCGACGACAACAATTTTTATTGGCAACAGAACGCGAACGCGCATTCATCTTGACACTGGCTGCGGAGTCCAAGTCCGAGTTGGAGTTCGAGTCCGTTACTGGCTGCAGTGCGCGCACGTGCCGCTATTTACATTTACACGTAATAAATTCACAAGGACGAGCCGGGACACAGGACATGCGGGACACAGAGGAAGTAACTAGAACGATTCGCAACAGGAAATAATGCTAAGGAAGTGCATTTGCCACAGCCAATGGCAGCGACGTGTTGCATGTCCACTTCAAGCAGAAAGAACACACACACAAACACACACACACACCCTTACATATTTACATTTGACAAAATGTAATGAGCTTACAAAGCAGCAGTTGAGCTTAAGAGCGGGAGCCAAATATTTGCGTCAATTTAAATTTCTACAGCAGATCGAAGCTTGGGGCAGATATGTGGTGTCTCTCTCGTTCTCTCTCGTTCTCTCTCTCCCTCTCTCTCTCTCTCTTTCTGTGACTTGACATGACACACACGCGTGCTAGCCATTTTATTGGATACGTGTCCTATCTATCGCAGCCATTCAACAAGCTAAACACAGCCCGCAACCGACGCTAGGCCATCATCGAATGCTTTGCTTGAATAGTGGTGAGTGGGTTAAGGCAGGGAGGCAGGGAGGTGTGAGAGGGGCTGCACTGGGCCATGGTTTGTTCCATGATCTGCACTTGTGCGAGTTTTGTGTCTGCATTTTTTGTGCTGAGCTCTATCATAAGTGTGTCCTGGTTTGCTTCTTCTTCTACTACTTCCACTTGACATGAACATTAGCATTACGAAACGAATTACGAAACACAGTTGCCTCTCTCTACTTAGCCAAGTGCATGTGATATAGATGAACTCAACTCAAGAGCTGGGACTTTGTTAAATAAGTTCATCTGCTGAGTGGCAAGAAAAGAACAAAAACTATTTGAGACATTTCATTGCCTTTGGCATGATTTTAAATACATTTTTATGCCATGGGAGTTTATTTGCTTTGTTTGTTTGAGAATGTGCTGAGCTAATTCCCGAAAGTAAGCTAAATCGAATGGCATCAAACAAATCGATGAGTGCTGGCTGAGCTCTGACGTCAGCAAAGCTGGGTTGAAATTTGAATAAAGTTTCACTAATCAAATGGCAAATGATATAGCATACTTAAACATCTAAATTTGATCGATACTCAAGCGGCTGCATGGACAGCACCATCGGCAATGAATATATATCTGAGCCAAACATCTGAGCTGCAAGTCCTTAAAGTATGGAATATATTTAATAAATACATTTTAAAAAAGATTCCACAAAAATATTAAACTTTTATCGATGCACCCAAATAATCGATAAATATCGTGACCAATTAGAGTATCTCAGCTTCTATATGCTCAGCTCAGTATGGACTTAAAGACATTAGACTTGAGGCAATTGGAATGCAGCAGAGCAATAGATGGATACGGAGAGTGAGAGAGAGAAAGATGCCGAGTTCTATTTAATTGAGAAGGAAATAAATTAAATTGAGCGTTAAGGGTTGCAGGGCTTCAAGGGCATGCAGCAGGTATTCATTATGTTACGTCCGAGTGGCATAGCTGGCAATAACTAACTGCAAATTGCCGTCAGCTCGTTGTAATCAAAATATTTAAATATATTTTTGTTCTGACTGTTTGAATTAAATTAGCATTTGCATATTTCGAATTCATGTCATCATAGAATGCCAGCTCGGGCGGAGCAAATACAAAATTGCGTTTTATTGCTCTGCCCAGAAATCACAACGATTTTCATTCTTTCTCTTTGTTGTCGATTATGTTGCAGTGGCTCATGCTTCGAGCATTTATCTAGCACCACACAACAATTGTTTGCCCTGTGCCTAATGCAACATGTTTCGATAGGGGACATCTTTACAACAATTTAATAGTGTTGTGCGATGTGCTCGCCGAAAGTGCTCGAATTGAAGAATATCTAGGCCAAAGAGGAGAAGCTGCTGCTTCTGAGCTCTATATATTCACACTTAGAAATATACGCGCCATCTACCGCTCAACGCCATTTCTAAGAAGAAAGAGATAGAGAGAGGGAGAGAGTAGGATAAAGGGAGAGATATATAGCAGGAGAGGAGAGAAGAATAGAGAGAGAGAGAGAGAGAGAGAGAGAGAGAAAGCAGGATAGATGTAAGAAAAGGGAAAGGAATAAAGAGAGATAGTGAAAACCAAGTGATAGAAAACGGAGCAAGAGAGAGAGAGCGAGAGAGAGAGAGAGAGAGAGACATAAAGTCCGCTTAATGGGCCTATAGATTCTGATCATGGAACTGACTTAGAGCGAAAATACATGAATGCATATATCCACTTGATGGCTCGCCCGAGGCTAAAATTGTACCCATTTACAATGCATTACAGGGTATACCAGTCTTTCCATTGCAAATTCTATTCTATCTATGAGCTAAATTGCTCATGAACCAGTTCAATTGAAGCCATACTCAAGCATAAGCATGTATTTTTTCAATTACCTCGGAACTAGTTTCATCTGCTAACAATTTTGATCAGTCAAGTGCAATTTATCGACAATTTTGTAGCACAGTGTGAATCAGTTCTTAAAACTTTTTGTCTTTCAATTTTCTTCTATTTTGTTGTATTTAATTTTTTGCCGTCTTCAACTTAAAGAAACTAAGTTGACCAAAGCAGCAGACGAAAATTGGTTAGCAGCTTAAGACATGTATATGTATGTGTGCGTTTGCTTACTAGTGTGTATGTGTGTGTGTGTGTGTATGTGTGTTTGTGTATGTGTGTGTGTGTTTATTGTTGCTGACATTTAAAATTACACACTTGGGAATGCGGGAGAAGTTTTGCTTGAAAGTAAACTAAATTAAACAAAGAGACAGAGTCTGAGCGAGGGTCGGCACGAGACTGACCTGGTGACAAGAGTGAGATGGAGAGAGAAAAACAGAAAGAGAGAGGAAGCGAGTGGGCTTGGAAGTCGAGTAAATAACAAGTGACCATCGCATGTGGGGAAATGTGCTAAACCCGGCGGCGCCTCCACCACGCACCACGCAGCATGCGCCACCCGCAGACCCACGCTCAGCCCTTCTGCAGAGCTGGCCGCAGCCCCACTTTAACTAGCCCAACAATGACTTAAGGGGCTGCTGCCACGCCTTCATTTTATTTCATTCGCATCTTTTTTTTCATGGGTAAAGTAAATTTTTTGGTCAGCAAAAGTTGGCAAACGTCTACTAACTGTATTTGCTTAACCTCACCCGCACACACGCATACAATGTACGCATATATATATATATATATATATATATATATATATATATATATAAATATAATAGACTAGCTCCACAATCAGCCTCACTCTCTCGCCGGCTGTCAGCTCTGGCGTCCATTTTCTGCTGATGCGACAGATTTTCTACACGGGTCTCCGAGCTTCGAGTACGGACATGTGTGCAAATGTGTAAATGAGCAGTCATAGCCAGCGGCGCGATAGTCACACTTGCAATCAGACACACACAGACATACAGAGAGATACACTCGTGCATATGCATAAGCTGAGTTAGCCTTTGAGCCTTTGCAACACTGGACTGGGTCATATTTTTATTTGTATTTGCTCTGCTAGCTTTAGATTTCAGATAAGGGTATCATTTAAGCAGTTACCGAAAGCTATACCCCATATAGGATACCAAAGACGAGTCTTCAGTTAGAGCGACATATAAGTTGGATCCACATAAGTGGGATACAGATCTACAGATCTCATATAAGATTCGAATTTATTTCGAAGATTAGAGTATCATATAAGGTATCTTATAAGCTAGTGTCAATGACTAGTCTTCAGCTAAAGTGCCAGAGACTAGGCCTTATATAGGGCATAATATAAGCATGACCCAAAAAGATTTCAGTTAGAGGGTCATATAAGCTTGAGCTCAAGACTTCAGATAGTGAATCATATAAGATTAGTCTTAAGATAAAGTATCCACAGACCACTCTTCAGTTAAAGTACCAAGTTAGCTGCTACCAAAGACTACCCCTCACATAGGGTATCATATAGCATGTCAAAGCTCTACATACATACGTGCCATATAACAGTTATGCAGAGTCAGAGCAATCGGTTGACTATTTAACAATAACAATTGCTGCTTGATGTCGGCGAGTGTATTTACTCTTCGATGTTTCTTTTTGGTTTTTTTTAATCTTTTTTTTTTGTTTTTTTTTTTTTGTTAGCCTCCAGTCTTTGCCAAGCAACGCCCCGCTTCATATGCCGTTCCGATCCGCCCCTGCCTCAAGCCCATGTGCTGCTCTAATTGGAGTGCTTTAGCTAGAGCTTAGTGCCCAGCGGATATTTCCGATGGTTTTTTATGCCATTCCTCTTTCACTCTCTGTCTCTGTCGATTGCCTTGTCATGGGGAGAGGAGCGGCTGGGCTGCGAGTAAGGTTTAGTCGAGACTTTTCAGTTTGAAGCTTTGGCATCCGTTGATAACAACAATTGCAGCACTATTCGCTCACAATTGTCCACTTGATATCCTCAGATTCATTTCAATTGGGTTACTTTTTGCGCTGTGCCATTCAAAAGCCTTCAATTCAAGATGTTTTCAGTGCGGATATGAGAGTTTTTCAGCAGAATAAGATAGGAATTTCGCTTCGAGTAGAATATGATTTGGATATGACACTAAGGGGGCCAAGATTTGGATATAAGTTAGAAAAGATTTCGTTCTGTTGAAGACAAATAGTTGAAATGATATATGCAATCACAATCACTTTGTAATTCCCATTGACATCGAATCAGTCAAACGCGTAAAGCGAATCAATCAAAAGTGAAAACGAAATTTGATATCAAAGCTATTTATAAATGTATAATATTTGACTTACTGTTGACATTTTGCATTTTGGATTTAATTATTTTGTCTTTGTTTCTTAATTAACTCATCTCTCATCATTGGGCTCGAGTGGCGATTTAAGAAGTTACATTGATAGCTCAGTCCATTACAATAAGCAAGCGTCAAAGCATTTATAGTGAAGCTTCCAATCTCTTCCTGTCTCACTCCCCTTCCCACTCTTACTCTCTCTCTCTCTCTCTCTCTCTCTCTCTCACTGTCATCGGTTGACAAATGAAGGCATAACCCGACAGTCAACATCCCAGACCCAAACTCAAGCCCAGTCAAAAGGCCGGCGACCCAAGTTCAGCTACGACGGATAAATAAAGAAGGCAAATGCAAGAGATTGAATATAACTAACATAGAGAGAGAGAGAGAGAGAGAGAGAGAGAGAGGAAGACAGAGAGAGAGCGAGCGAGAGATAAAGAGAGGAAGGGCAGTTTGAGTGGAGGGCAGAGCTTGTAACTTGTAAATGGGCAAATAAAATGGAAATGAATATTATAAAGCAGCAGCCTCTTGCCCACTTCTGACTGACTGCCTGCGCCTGAGGACTCCGGTTAGCTGTAAAGTGAAAAGCTGACAAGTAGCTTACGTAAATAATGTCAACGGAACAATAAAAATAATAAACGAATTAGCTGCTTATGCGGGTGTAAAGAGATACCCTGACGGACCCTCTCGCCAAAGCAGAGCCGGAAAACCCATCTACGTAAGCAATGAAAGCGAAAGCGAAAAAAAAGAGAAGCAGTGAGCAGAGCGGACACGACAAACATTCAAATCGACTTTTCAGTTGCTTTTGTCGTTGAACTTCAACCGACCCGACCCCCATTGTTTTTTTTATACCCTGAATCCATTGAAAATGGAAATTTCAGGGTATAATGTTTTTGTGCAAATGTATGTAACAGGCAGAAGGAGGCGTGCCACACCCCATAAAGTATATATATTCTTGATCAGCTCGATGAGCTGAGTTGAACTAGCCCTGTCCGTCTGTCCGTCCGTCCGTCCGTCCGTCCGTCCGTCCGTCCGTCCGTCCGTGTAAACACCTGGATTTCTGCAACCACAAAAGCTAGAGACTTCAAATAAAAAGCAAAATGCTCGATAATACCATACGCTGTACGAGTTTATTTTTTTTTTTCGATAACTCATCCCATTTCTTTTTTATCGATAACTATCGAAAATATCGCTTTGTTTTTGAGGTCTGGCGTGCACACCGTTAAAGATAGAGCCGTGCACTAAGTTGTGTTTGATAGCTATATTGAATCCGCACATTTTGTCATTTTTGGATTTTTGATGCCACGCCCCTTTCGCCCACAATTCAACAAAAACGATAACTCACGTATATCAAATACTAGAGACTTGAAATTTGGCAAATAGGTACATTAGGATGTCATAATCATTCCCCGAAAATTTCATTAAGAAAATAGGTCGAGAAAAAAAGTTATTAAGCAATAAAGTTTCCATAGCACAGCCTCTGCTGCAGCCGCAAAACTGCGCATTGAGCATATTACGTGCATGCATATGTTTGTGTGTGTGTGTGTGTGCATGTGTTGGTTACTATTAATGAATAAATGAAACTTTTTATGATTGGTATTACAGCTCAATGGATTCAGGGTATCTCTTAGTCGAGCAGTCTCGACTAGAGTTTAGTTACTTGTTTTTTTTTTTCTCTCTGTTGCCTCGTCCCGCCTGCTATCCAATGCGTTTCCAAATTGTGCACTGCTAGAAAAGTGGTATAACTCTTATACGAGCTGATGGCATGTCGCTTTGATTGATGGGCAAATTCCTTTTCCAGCCAAGCAAACACTTTAGAAAGTCGAAACTTTAGAGAAGCATTTGTCTAAGTTGTTGTTTAACCTCTTTCTTATGCAATTCAGATATGATCTCGAGATAGAAAAAATAATTGAAATTTGTTGAGATTTTTATATAAATATAAAATTTATTTATTTAACTACGTGTCCATAGGGGAGGTGTTTTTAATAAGGCTATAAAAAATAAATTATATTGAATTTATATGAACAACAAATTGAAAACAGCCGAAATCTGCTCAGTATATAGCAATTTCAATAATTTCCTCCTCAAGATTCTCGCTGCACTACTAAGGCAGAGTTTATTTTTGCTAACTAAATATATTCGTCAGCGAACTCTTTCAGCTCTAATAGTTAAGTTGGGCTATAAGATATAGAATAAATAATATAAATTAAATATAATACATAGAAATTATAGAAAAATAATTAAAGTCAAACAAAATCTGCTTCAGCATACACAATTTTCAATCATTTCTAGCTCAAAATTCACGCTTCAACTAAGAAAAAACATTTAGTTTTGCTAACTAAATATATAAATGCTTCAACTAGCATTAATATATGAGCTTCTACTAAATAAATATATGTCGTGAATGCCTAAGCGATATGTAGACGGCTGGTAAAGAAGCTCCATATTTCGTGCTACAAGCTGAATAATTTGATTATTCAGTTACTCCACAAAGCCGAGTATTTGCAGCTATCATTTTGCTGTAGTATTAAATATTCATAGAGTTATATATTTTTTAGCAGTTGGCTGGTATTTTTGCGTAGTGTTGTTGGTGTTGGTGTTGGTGTTGGCGCTAGGAGCGCACTCTCTAACTCTGGTCCATTTGTCGCTGTCGCTGTCGCTTTGTCTGAGTGCCTGGCTGTGACCTGGGGCAGGATGTTGGACCCGGCGACCCGGCGACGTTAAGATGTTTATGGCTTGTCAAGGATTATTGTTATCACCAGCTAGCCAGGTATGCAAACAGCGCCGTTATGAGCTTCCCTCGCACACCTCTCCCTCTACCTCTTCCTCTCCTTCTCAATCTATCTGTCTCTCTCTCTAGTGGCGTCGGCTCGCAGCTTGAGCCTGTCATGTAATTGTCGTGTAACTGTGCGGCGAACAGTTTTGGTTTTTCGGTTTTAGGTTTTCAGTGTTCATAGCGCTCATAGTTTTCGTAGTTTTCGTGACGTTTGCTCTTTTGGGCGTTTCGGGTTTTTTGGTTTCCGGTTCTCTGGCCTCTTTGTTGTTGTTGTTCTAATCCTTAGCACAGCCTCGCAAAAAATATGTAAAAATATTATCAGAGACAGAGGACAATATATTTGCTTATGTTTTTCTGTTTTTTTTTGCCGCCAGCTGCGTTATATCTCATCTATGTATATGGCTGCGCTGTCCGTCTGAAATGGAATTCGTGAACAGCGAATACTGTCAGGCTTTTAAGTTTTATGTGTCCGATACCCATTGGAAGTGGTCTGAGGGGCTATCTGTTGAGATATATGTCTGAGCGGAAAGTGAGATGTGAGCTAAGTTCAATATAGAAAATCAATTTTATTTTCTATTGCACTGAAAGGTCTTCAAATATGTTGGGAACTAAATCTATTTTCGTTCAAAACAGACAGAAAGAGTAAGCATTTTATTTTTAATAATGAAGTTGACCGAAATACTCAAAAATATTAAATATCGATATTTTGCTTAGTTGAATGGATTTCTTACTTTCATGCCCATTTAATCTTTTATTAATAAATTTAGTGTTTAATTAATGTTTTATAAATATTAAATATAAACCAAATTTCGATATTTATCGATTTTGCGGCCCTTGCATATATGTCTTTCTTTCCACTTACACACTTTGATGTGACTGATTGATGTACAATTGCCATATAAAATCGATCAATATTAATCATTTTTACGCCATATCAAACTCTAATACACTGAGAATTCTTTACAGGGCAGCTGCTCTTCGTTCATTGCAGCTGACGACAGCTGGCTTTGGCCCAAACATGAAAAGCTGCAAAGTCATGAGCTGTGACAAAAGGATTACCACGGAGTTACCACTGTCTGCTAGCCAGCGACTTGCAACTCACCAACCACCAACTCCCACCCAACTCACGCCCAGTTCACGACAGCCTTGTGCACACCGCACCTGACGCTCAGTGCCGTGCGCTCTTCCATTTCGTTCGCCCTGCTGACATTGCAGTTTATAGGCTAAATAAGATTAATTTAGAGATTAAGCTGGAATCCTGTTATAGTCAGTGCACAATTTACCTGACAGTCGTCCACACACTCACACACCCATAAACATACTCTCTCCCTCTCTGTCGCTCTTTTTATCTGTCCGGCGTTTTGTTTGATTGGCTCACATAATGCGTGTGTCTATTAAATGCGTTTTACCTCATGTATTTGCCTGCGCCACATCAGTTTTGGTCTCTGCTCTGTCGCTTCGGCCAGCGTGTCCCTTCGATTCGAGCAACGTGCAAATTTATTTGATTAACAACAAATATCAAATAGGAAATTAACTGTCGTCTGGACATGGACTCAGACCCAATAGCACAAGCCGCTGCCACTGCATCCACAGTTGTCCGTCAACTGTCTGATCAAACACCCACAAGCACACACTGGGATAGGGAGTGACACGAGAGACACCTGTAATGTCAGCCTCGCACCGGTCTCTCATTGTGGTTGGCCGTTCGATTGTCCATGCTGAAATGTGCAGCTGAAAGTTGTCAACGGTTTAAATGCCACATTCATTTGCCGTCACGTCTAGCCGTGCCGCCCCATCAACAGCAACTTCACGTATGATGAGCTTATTTTTTGGCTCTCGTCGCAAAAATTACAAATGCCAGCGACGCGCTTCAATCGAACTGCAACCAAACTTTTATTTTAAGCAAATTTCTGGCATTTCTCGTCTCTTGTCTCTCGTTTTCAATTTCCTCTCAATTTTACCACAAAGTTCAATTTAATTACAAATTACACTTCGGTATTTAAATCAAGTTTATTGAAGTTTTGATTAAACTTAACATATTTGAACTGCAGCTGAGCCAGCATTTCACAACTGACATGCCGTAGACAACTCGCAATATATTCCAGCAGTCACCAGTTTCACTTGCAGTTGTCGTAAGTCACTTGTCACTTGAGTCATAGAGTTGAATTCCTTGTGAAATAGTTCATAATTTGTATAGTAAGTTATATGAAGTTTTTGTATCCACTTTCTAACTTATATCAATCATGAACCAGTTCATAACTGACAAGCTGAAGCCAACTGAGCAGCACATGTATTAGGATATATTCTAGCATTCACTAGCATCACTTGCAGCAAATGGCATATTTATCATGAGTCTCAGTCCAATTGAATCACAGTGCTGAGCCACTAGTGAACCAGTTCATAATTCAAATGGTAAGCTCTATTAAGCTTTTACTATTCACAAGCTTCACTGCAAGCTTATTCATGTTGAATCACAGCGCCCCACCAATAATGAACCAGTTCATACTTGAAATGATCATATGTATCACTTGTGATTCAGTTCACAATTCATAAATTATGCTATCCAAACAATTCCCTTTGAGCTCATTCACAAAATTGCACCATTAATGAACCAGTTCATACTTACTCACTTTTCGGAATCAGTAAAAATTGTAAATATTTTTGTAAAATTTAAGTATATTGATTCCTGAACTATATGATAGCTAACCACACACCCTGTGAACCAGCTCGAAATGCATGCAACAATTGACTTTCATTAAAAATCATATTAAATATCTGAAGCGTAAATCTTACTCATGAACTGGTTCAAAAAAGCTGAATATAGTTGATTCGCTCATAGCTTTAAGGTACGCTGAGAGTTCGCAATGTTGGAACGAAATGGAACGGGAAATAGAGGCGACGATTGACGATTTGAGTAAAACAAATGACACAATTGTAGTTGGCCAATGAATAACCAACTTGGCCACAGTTCGTCTGACATTTGAGGCTTCTGCTTCTTACTTTGCTAGCCGTTGTTGTTGTGCCTGAAACGGACTTGGCCAACAATTTGTATGCAATTGTTGTTGCATATGCAGCAGGTGCCAAGTGGTAAGTGGCAAGTGCCAAGTGCCAAGTGGCAAGTGCCATAGAGAGCTGCTCAAAGGACACGCACAGGCTACAAGTATATGCAGCACACACACACACACACACACACACTTTGAGTGTGTCTGATATGAGCATGCAGTCAGTGCTGCTAATACCCTCGCGTCCACGTTGGGTGGTTTGTTGTGTGCCTGGAATACAGATCTCAGACTGCAAACAGTCGCTCAGATACAGCCAGAGCAGTCGAGACATTGGCAATGATCTCTGGACAAAGCAGAGCTGAGTATAATGATGTGTATGACAAGTGTATAAGCTGAAGCGGGTATATTGGTTAGGGCATGACTGTCTGCTGTAATATAAACCAGGAATATATATATTCTGTAAAAAATCGCTCTAATTGAAACATGAAATCGATAATAATCGATAACTGATTCAATGATATGTGTTTGCATAGCATAGATTCATACCATATACCCATAGGGTATCTGCCTAGTCGCTCTTTCGCCCTCTGTGTCGTCTCACAATTGTGTGTTTTGTAGATTTGCATTCATATAAGAAATGCAACAAATTGTTGCATAGCATGCAACAGACAAAAACATGACAGTCAGAGGCGTCGGCAGTGGGCGCCGCCGAAGGGGTGCAGGCCTCGCGTGCTGCGCAATGAGTCAATGTCGCTGAAGCACATCCTTTTGCATGTTTGCCTGACAAAGCCATGCTTGTGTGAGTGTGTAAGTGTGTGAGTGTGTTCTTATCTACCAAATGAAAGGGAATAGCCAGGGAGAAAGAGAGAGAGTGGGTCGGGGCTTAAAGCTTTGAAGAGGGACTGTAGTTAGCCCAACCCAGTGAGCGCAGCTTCAATCATTGCGTGGCATTTGTCGCCTGGCAAAATCCCAAAATGAAAGCAACACTTTTATGCCATGAAAACACAACACACAGACACACACACTCACGCACACACATTGACATTGGCGTGTGTGCATATTTTAGGCGATTTTGGCAGTTGAAAAGGGTTGACAAATTTTTAAATTAATGATAAAACGAAACCGAACGCGCAAAAGAATTCCAATGCTGCGCGCTGCCTCCGTTCGTACCAACAGCCGTTCGGCCCCCGGCCAGAGTCTCCCACTCTCAGTTATCCCCTCCTCCTCAAAGGCTCTTTTTGATATTTGAGGTACATTTTCGTGCAGCTGATTTGGCTGCCTTTTGGCGTCGAGATATGCGTTTTAATTAAATTGCATGGCCAACTGCAGCTGCACCAGCCACGGCAGCCGCGCAACATGGGCCAACAAATTGTTGCATGTACTCAAAATCCCTGCAACTGAACTTTGACACAAATTCGATTTGGTCTGCAATTGAATCAGCCAATTCAGCACTGCATTTTTCCACGTTTACCCACACTGGCGGCTCCATGCTGAAGTTCATTCTTAATGCTCTTAAGCGGATAATTTTTGATAAAAACGCAAAATTCCAAATTCTTTTTCAGCTGACCTCGCATCGGCTGTTTTTTGTGTGTGCAACACACATAAATTATAATTAAAATCAATGAAATGCACTTTATTGGATAAATTTTTACAATCGAAGCGAATTGGTCGAGCTATCAAAAAAAATATAATAAGCCTGCAGCTCGGACGGAAGGACAAACGAACAGACTAGTTCAACATAGGGCAAATTCAACTCAGCTCGCCATCATGCAATAATTGGGAAGCTTGGCTCTCATCACAAAATGTCAAATCAAACTTTACAAAAAAAAACAACTATCAACTGTTAAATAAGGTAAAGTGCTCAAGCTCTTAAGGCAAATAACCATTTGTATATTGTTTTATCAAACTGAAAACCCATTGAAATAATGTAACTAGAAAAGCGAATATTTAGAGCTCAGTTTTTTTACTGTCTCGCATCACCTGCACCATATTTTATCATCCTTAAGTCAGCTTTAAGTTTACCTTCCTTACCATCTCTACGCCTCCCCTTACTAGCCCTCGTTTCCCCTCCCTTCTCCTTATTCCCCTTACATGAACATTCCCTAAAACTTATTGAGTCTCGCAAAGCTACCTACCGCACCATTCGAATGCCTATTAGAGGCTATCTCTTAGTCGAGCCTCCTGAACTAGAATTTTCTTGCTTGTTCTATTATTATATATTATTAGAAATTTATTTAATATTTTTGTTAATACTTGTCTGTGCTCATACAATTTTACGACACATTCATGGCCTTGATATATGCGCACTGTAGATACCCTGTACACAAACTAGGATTCGAGTGGGAGTTTCTGCAGCTATCGAACAGACGAAAAGCCATTAAATAGTTAGATAAGAAAGTTGCCTGTCTACATGGTTACGTTGAGGGACTACTTTCAAACTAATGTAAAATATTGATTTATTTATTTATTTATTAATAATTTTAATTATTCCTAACCATAGCTAGGTTCTTCAGCCTCGTAGTGTAATTTCGGTAGGTTTTATATTTCTACATTTTAACTTATTTCATATTAAATTACAACCATATTTACATATTAACATTGTCTTTTTATGTGAACTGGTATTTGTTTTTTTTGGAAATTCAATTATTTTGGGGATATCTTCGATAGGGGGCACGTGTTGTAAATGATTTTTGACTTAAGGTGGGAAGTTGTGGGGCAGTTGGAGCGGAAGTGTTTGAATCTTCATACATAGTTCTGTGACAGTTTGAGCTGCTTTGTTTGAAATTAAAATATTTGAAATAAATGTGAAAATTTTGCATATTGCTTTTCCTTACCTCTTTGCTCTCAAATGAATAAACATTTGATGGAAGTTAGACAAGGCTTTTCCACTGCATCAAATTATATTATTTTATTTGCCTGTCTTTTTATAGATATTTCTGCTATTATTTGTATATTTAATACTTTTGTTAGTACTTGGCTTTGTTTATACAATTTTACGACATATTCAAGGCTGTGATGTTCAGCCTTTGATATATGCGCACTTTAGATGCCCTGTAAATACATAAGCTATGCGAACTATAGAAGACGACGAAATAATACAAAATATTGATAAAACTGCAAATTGCAAGATTAAGTCAAGCTCAACTTTCTCGAGAACTGAATTTTGAGCTCTTCTCTCTCTGCGGCCCACACACTCAAACACACATGAAAGAGGTATCAGCTAGTCAGTAAGTCTCTGCGAGTCTCGTCTTGCGCCGCTTGTAGTCTGTTAGGCAAATATACATAGGTATCGCGTTGACATGTCAGTTTTGATTAGCTCACATGTCGTGCGCTAGGCATTTGAGCAGCTCGAATTGCTGCTGGTGCATGTCTAGATGCAATAAGTCCAAAGTTCAGCTAGATCATTTACACAACATTTGCATTGGGCATAAGAGTGTTTTACGTGGATTTTGCGGCATCTCGCTGGCAGCACGCACGCAGCGAAGCCGCAGGCGACAGCCTGTTTGGAATCGTGCATTTTGATTAGGCACTCAAATATATGTATAAACAATAAAAAACAAGCTGACAACAACTTAATGTGCCACACACAAACACACAGACATGAAGAGCCATGCCACATGTCGCATGCAAGTGTGGCGATACTACTTATGCGCCAGCTGAGCCAGCAACAAAAACAAGGACAAGCACAAACTCAAGTCAGGCAACATTTCGGCAATCACTCGCCAGATTTGTCCAGGCGAAACTTTTCACATTTTTTTCCCAACTACAATTTGAAGAACTTTAAATTAATTGAAATTTTATTAAAGTCCAATTTTGTTTGTGGACATAGATTGAGCTGTAAGAATAACGTTGGCCAAATATAAGAAAATCAGCTTAACAGCACTGACAAGTTCAGTGCTGCAAAGTGAACTATGAGTACAAGAATATTAATAATGTGTGCGTAAACCGAAGTGAGATTATTTCCGACAACTCTGTTGCAGCGTGGAAATTTTATGGGCCACGTATGTGACCTTAAAATAAAAACGGAGTAAAATTTAATAGCTCAATGGGTTTTTGTTTCATGAATTATATATCGCACGTGCATTAAGTCAATCAATATTAATTTGCCAACAATTTTCATTACACAAAATTTATGAAAAAATCGTCTAAAAATTTTTACATTAATTCTATAAAAAATGTATAAAGTTAATTTATTTGTAATTTTAATAAAATTTATTAAACCATTACACAACTGAATCAATTTAAAGTAACATAAAATTAAATTGAGCACAAAAATGAAAGACACATTTGCTAAGCAGTCATATATTAAAAACATTTGGAGAGAAATAAATTTGATTACATATTGTACGTTTGCATTAAACGCTTAAAGGTGTTTTCCACCTTCAACAGTTGTCAATTTTATGCAGCTGTGAATCTAAATTAAAGTTTAGAACTGAGCTCAGCTGCTCTTGAAGCAGCAACAGTTGCAATAGCTTGAAAGGGCTTCCGAGCTGAAGCCATTTACAATTCTTGTGGTCAAGAGTTTTGCAGTTGATATAGAAAAGAAGTGAAAAAAGTGCGAGAGAGAGAGAGAGAGATAGGGAGAGAGAGAGCAATTGAGGTAGAGGGAGCCAGGTATGCAGTTCTTTACCGCGATTTTGCAATTTGTTAAGGTTGAAGAACATTAAAACCGTAGAACTGGCCAAGCAATTTGTTGGACCATCCGCTAGTTGAGTTGAGCTCTGTTTCTTGGTTTCGCCATCTCTTTTGTGGACTGCTTTCACCTACTCGCTTGCACATTACGCATACGTCGCGTGGTGCACAGAGCTGAAATGCAATTTAAACAGCAAATGCGAATGGCAAGACGAGCCAGCTCCGTCCGCCATAGTCCATAGCACAGAGTTCGACTCTAAAGCGCTGCCACTCATACCAAACTAAACCATAAAATGCATTGAGACTGAGCCGAGAGTTTGCAGCGCCCCCACGCCGAGTGTGTGAGCGCATTTATATAACAGACCGAGTCTACAGTGTATTAAATCATTTCATTTTTATGTACTGTTTATGTAATACTTCGCCTCTGTATCAAATGCTGCTTCAATTGCTTTCGAGAGCTCATGCAACTTGCCAACTGCGCGCTCCAGTGTTGGTCAACTTTAGTTTATGCCTTATTCAACGCACACTTATTCGAGAAGCTTGAGCATTGACTAGGCTACAGTCTGAGAGTTAGAGCTGCGCCAAGTGCAATTGGCAAACTGAGTAGCCTAAATCTTAAAAGTGAGCAAGGAAAGGCAGTTACAGGGTATTCATGCTATCGCACAATTTAACTTTTCATCTTTATGCTGTGCGATATGCGATTTGGGCAATGGCAACTCACATTTTCAAGTTTGAATATTTTTATTGATATTGAAATCTAGGGTATATTTAAGTTGAGCACTTTAAATTATATTCAGTTTGCATGAAATTATTAAAGATTTTTCATATCATCTTTAGTATAAAAGTAATTTAGCTTATATTAATTCATATTCTAAGACTCTGTGCACTTTTTACAGGGTATATTCAAGCTGTACAATGAGGTTTCATTGGGTTACCCTGATCTTTTTGTTTTATTTAAATATTTATTAAACTGTTTTGCATTATCTGTAGCTTGTTGCTCCAGCCGAATGCAGGGTATATTCTATTCATTCCATTAAAAACTCATTCAAATGAAGAGTTACCTAAAACTAAATTATGCTGCGTAAATCCTCAAGTTTCAATGCAAAATAGGAATAAGTAGGCGTGAAGGGGTTTTTGGGGGGTGGGGGGTTGGGTGGGTTTTTCAGAGCCATGGATCATCCCCAACAATGCCACAGAATTCTCTGTGTGGCCTTTCGTCACTGATGCGTTTTTAATTGTGTTTATTTCCGCTTCGCTGTGACACGTCATTCATTAGCAGGCAATGCATTGCTGCCACTAAATCCCTCCACCCTCCGACCACGTCCCCTCTTCGGTTTCAGCTCCCCGTCACCTTTAGCCCCTGCCTGTCGCCGGTGCCCCCTGACTTTTGGTAGCCCAGGTCGTTGTTGTGATTTATATGCACTCGGCATATGCCAGGCCCAGCCAAAATACAACACGAGTTCACCCGACTGCGTTATGCTCGTTCAAACTCAGCTGTCAGCTAAATTACACTAAATATTTGTATTATTCATATTATTTACATTTATATTTGTAGAGTATTATATAGTATATAGTAATAGCTAAAATTTGCTCTACAAGAGTTTGATTTTTGATTTGCGTTAACTTATTGGCAAAACCAATATACACCTTTCACTTTGTGAAGCGGCATTAAAAACAGGTCAAAGCAGCTGCCAGGCATCAGAGAGCTCATATTACGCATACGCTGGCTGCGTAAGCATAAAATATTAAATCAAAAAATATTTATAAACATTTTGAACAAAGTAATCTAAATTATATAAAATATAAAGCTTCATTTAAATTTCTAATATAAATATATGAAATTATGAATATATAAAGAATAATAAAAATAATAAATATTTATTATGAAAAAAAGAAAAATATCGACAAATAAAAATATAATTAAAGCAAAATGTATATTTTTCGTACATACATGAATATATTAATACAACTAATGTACGCAAATAAGTAAAAATTAAATATATATATATATATATATATATATATATATAAATATGTATATTATATACAAATATGATAAAATATATACAAAATATTAAAAATATACAAATTAAATAAAATATGTTAACAAATATATAAATTTATTAACTTAACATTTTTACAAACTTAGTGAAATTCCCACAGCTAATCATCTACATTTATTTATATTTAACTTTAACTTTAGCTGTTTTTTAATTTCTAGGTAATTAAATTCTGTATGAAGTATATAGTATTAATTATGGCATTAAAGAGAAAAACTAGAATTCTCGGCTTAAGCTCTTTGAGCATGACCAAATCCATGTTTATATCAGCTTTATATTCCGCTGCGCTTGGCTGCTCTCCCAGCTCCTAGAGGTCATGCAGCTGGCAATATTTCATTGCAGCTCTTCAGCTTGCTGTGCTTCTTCGTCTTCTTTACTTATGTTATGTCACAATTTTCATCTTAATTAGAGTTTCAAATTCTTTTGTTGCCTGAAATGACCGGCCACAGCGTCCACACATCTAACTTTAACTGTTCAGCTGGCGCTGCAGCTTGGCAGCAGGGCGGCGTGGGCGTGGCAAGGCAGACGGCTCACCTCCTGCTGTGTTCCTGGTTGTTGTTCTTGGTAGCTGGCCTTTAGACTGCGTTGCTTGCATTATGCGTTTAACAAAAGGCTTAAACGAACGAACGGCCCACACAAAATTTATGCTAATTTGTTTTTAATGCTTGTCGGATATACAGCTTAAGGCAGCAATAGGAGAAAGAAGGCGGAGCAGCAGGCGGCAGGCAGCAAGAGATGGCTATGTGTCCTGGAGGCGGCCAGCAGGGAGAGGAAGCAGCAGCTGGCTTCTGACCAAGGCCCAGCCACACATATGGAAAACAGCTACAACTACAACAGCAACAATACCAACGTGTGCTGCCCAATTTGGCTAATAACGCAAATGCAATGCAATGCATTGGCCGCATTATTCAAGACGCGCGCCGCATCATTCATCATTTGCAATTTGTAATATGTAAAGGGGAATGAGAGCGGAGAACTTAACTATGAAATAGCTTCAAATAGTAATTGGATTCATGTGAATGAATGAAATATGCGATAAATGCAGAGGGTGAGAGAGGGAGAGAGTGATGGAAATTGAGAGAGAGAGAGAGTAAAATGGCGAAAAAGAGAGTTAAAAGAGCGAGAGAGCAAGAAATATAATTCTACTTCGCAGAAAGATAGATGAAGAAAGCGAGGGGGCGACTGAGAGAGCAAGGCGGACTCAGAGTGAGTGAGAAGGGAAGAGATAAAGAGATTAAAAGCAAGAGCAATGCAGAGAAAATATAAAATATAAGGAAAAGCAAAAAGCAGAGAGAGAGCAAGAGAAAGAAAAAAAAACTGAGAAAACGATGCATGGAAAGTGAAAAAATAGAGCGGGGGAGAGTAAGATTGTGTAGAAGGCAAATTGAGGACACAAGATAAAAAGAGAAAGAGATAGAAAGAGAGAGAGAGAGAGAGAGAGAGAAAAACAAAAAAATATGAAGAATTTCACAAAGAGAATTATGTGAGAAGAGAAAGTGAAGAAGTCGAGTGTTAGTAACATATGTTTGTAGAGAGGGAGAGTGAGGACGAAATGGAAAACAAATGCATTGAAAGTTTTTGACATTTGAACTACTTTAAATGTTTTAATAAATTTACCTACATATAAATTATTAAAAATACTTTTATTTCCTTGCTAAAAATTAGAATTTTATATTTTATTTTTCAACATGCTTTTGATACTTAAAAATTCTATTATGAAAAAGAAATGTTTTTATTTAAATATTCAATCAAATTTGTTGGATATTTTTATTTTTGCTTGATTTCATTTAAAATACTTTTTTTTATTTCAAATTCTATTGCTTAAAAATTAAATGTTTTTATATATGTAAATATTTACTTAAATTTGTTCATGGAATATTATATATTTTTTTGTTATTTCAATTGCTTATTCGCGTCCTAATGCAATAAGAAAATTATAATAATTGAGTTGACAAATTTAAGCAAAAGAATGCAAATTAAATTAAGAACTTTTCGAATATAAAAAAAGTTTTGAAATTTGCATTGCACAAAAGCAAATGCTGCGAAGGAAGTTTGTAATAAAAAAAAAAAGAGAAAAGCAGCCAAAGGATGTCGAGTCATAATATTTATTATGTAATTTAATAATAATGCACTTACAAACGCACACACACACACACACATACACTGGCGCATTTGTATCTGTGTGAGATTTTTGCAAGTGGCGACTGCGTAAAAAATGATTTAATTAATTAATTTTCATTAAAAAGGACGACAGACAGCAAGTGGCACAACCGTTGCCAGCTCGATGTCCTGCAACGGTGACAAAAACAACAACTCCAGCAAAATAATAACAACAGCAACAGCAGCAGCGACTGTGAAGGAGCAGCTGTTGGCTGACTTCAACTTCAACTGCGACTGCAGCTTCCGACTCCTCGCTTCAACAGCTCAACTCAACTCGACTCGTGCTACAGGTACAGCTTCAGCTTCAGCTTCAACTTCAGCTCTTTCGTCCCGTCCTGTCAGTCTGGCTGTCATTTACAATTTTAATCTCGTTGTTCAGTTTAGCTTAAGTTGGCAACAGGATAATGAGCACAGGGATAACGCATCTGCTCCTGCCCCACTGCCGCTCAGCTGCAGCGCTGCAACATGTCCGTAATTAAAGGAGCGTGGCGAAAGGCAGGCGAAAAAAGTGTGCAGCCTGCAGGACACCTGGACGGCCGACTGGATGCGCAGGCCAAGTTTTTTAAGCCAGCGAAAAATTTCATGGCTAATAAATCACTTTTAATATTAATAAAACATAAATCACAGCGACTAAAAACTTGACACAAGGCTGCAAGACGCGGGCGGGTTGCTGGTGTTGGCCGCTTGGCGGAGACACGACGCTGGTTATAGTTTGAGTCTTTGTGTCAGCGAACAGCCAAGGCGAAAGCTAAGGAGCAGTAAAAAAAAAAAAAAACGCAGCGTAAAAAGTTTTTTCGCACAGCCTTTGAAATTCAGGTGGCTGCAGACAAAACGATCTCTACACGATGATCCAAAAGTTTTTGACTTTTAACTTTGAAAGAATGTAAAGTGAAACTTTAATACATAGCCGGGCCAGTGTTGGGAAATGCACTGGGAAATATAATGAATGCCACTTGAATGGCGTCACACAAGGGGCAGAGATGATGCAGAGAGAATGTCTAAAGAGTTACTCATCCGAGCTTCTAATATATTCAAATTGCTATCTGAAGCACTATTAGAGAAGCTTCATATAGGGATGCAAAAACAGTGTACGGGAGTGGTAAATAAATGTCAGTAGTGGAGAGAGTGAAACTCAGATAGACATATGAGTCAAAATTGGTATACAAATAATTATTATTAAAATATATATATATATATAAATAATGCTGTCAGAAACAAGTAGAAAATAAGATGGAATAAAGAGAAAGGGAGCTGAATGCAGATTAAAGGACATTTATCTTGTGCGTCATATAATGTCATATAATATGCTCCATATAATTCATATATAATTACAATTGGGCTTATTATATTTTTATTTTTCGATTTTTCTGTATGCTTCTAAATATATATGAATATAAAGCTATTTTTAAAGCCTTTTTGAACCACTAAACCTACTTCTTATTTCAAATCACAAAATATTGTTTGCTTCTTATAGAAAATTCCATAAATATATGTTTATATATTAATTTATTTTCCTTTTCAGTTAATTTTATTTTTAAATAGTTAGAAAAAAATTAAATTAATATTTATTTGGTGTCATATAGCTTAAATACCCAACTGATTTTGGTTCATTTTCACAATTATAGAGTATATTTTTAGACCATTTATCAAACTCCGCACAAAAATCCCAACTAATTGTTTCGACATAAGCCACGCTTGTATCACAGAAACAATAAAAAAAAAAAGATTCGATTTCACACACAAAATTCGAGTTTTTTATTTGTTGTTTCTTAATTCTGTTATCCAAAAATAAAATCTAGTTTCAATTACCTTTTGCCTGAAAGCAATAAAAAACACGAATTCAAACACTTTTTTCTGCTCACTTGCAATGTTAAATCATTTTTGGTGAAAAAAAAAATCAACTTGGAAAAACACTCAAAAAAATTGGATTTTGCAACACTTGTTAATAATTTGTTTTTGCACACTTTTTCTATGCTCTTATTTCTCTGTTATTTTTGCAAATTTAGAAATGAATTTTCAAACACTTCGAAACGTTTTTCAAAGCCTCTTCGTAACGGTCAACGTGCAAACGATTAACAGCTAACGACAAACTGTAAACGTCGAACGGTAGACGGTAAACGACAAACGTCTAACGGCAACTCGCTCGTTTTTTGGCGTTGCTTAAGTGAAGCTGGCACAAACAAATTTTGTATTTTACTGGCGCCTTGTTCTCACCGACCGACCGACGCGCTAGGAAGTTGCCCGAGCACTGAACGAGCCTCGCATTGGGCCAGCGAACAGGCTAAGAACAGGACAGGACCTAACACAACTCGCATGGCCTTCGGCCGGCCCAACGAGCCGTGGCCAAACGAAACGCACGAAGTCCACGAGTTGCCTGAAATAAAACCGACACGAACTACCGAAGCGAACTGCACTCGAGTGCCGAATGGCAACACGACCGCCAAGCAACAAATGTTGCCAGCTGGCATGAAATGTTGCCGGCGCCATCAAATGTTGCTAGCCACAGCGAAGACTGTGTGACTTGACTAGATAATGTATCCTGCCTTAATATATCTCGAAGTCACTTAGAAAAATGGAATGAATTTTAACTTTGTCTTATTAGGATCGTATATTTTGAATTAAAGATATATATTTATTCTACTATATATCAGCAAATCTTGAGGACTTTACTCAGATTAAATAAATTTTATAAAAGTTATGTAAGGTAATTCTATATATATAATCATAGCTCTGTAAGGCTATATATATACTCTCCTAATGTTGCTTACTTTCCATAATATCTTAATTTATAACATAATATATATTTTAATTATTAATTCATAACAACTAAAAATCAGGCTTAGCTTTAAATTAAAATGTTCAATCCACATATTTTATTTTATTATGATCAATTCTTGGTAAAAGCACAATGCCTTCTGCTGCTGAGTTAGCTGCTCGATCGAACCTGTCTAACCACATTACCTTTTAGCGTAACATGTTTCAATTAAGTTTCGCACATGTCGAAGAACCAGACGAGTCAAAGTTCAAAGCTAAGTTTCGATTGCTGTCGCTATCAAAATATAATTAAAAACGCTGCAGCTAGCTAAATGTGAAGGTATGCGCACGTAAATACCCTGTAAATTGGGTGAATTATAAATGTATTTACAATTTTTCCAAGTGTTGTAATTTATTTTTATCTTATAAGTTTCAGATTTTCTGTGAGTTTTTGCTTTTCAATGCTTGTTTTTCAGTATTAGCCATAGAGTTAGTATCACTAGCATCCATAAAGCTAATGAGAATCTCGTATAGAATACGTTGTTTGAATTTGCTATAGGACTCCTCATATATATCCTATGTACCTCTTACGCGCTTCTGCTACAAACGTCTTCTAGTTGCTAATATGACTTGTATCTCACGCATAGAGGTTAGGGGGTATAATAGTTGCGGCTTTTGCAATCAAAAACACTTTGCACTAGGCACTAAAACAAGTACCCTTCCGGCCCCTTCCTCGCGTCCTTAACAATCCATTTAGCTGTAACCCGTTCCTTTTCATACTACTTATTCAGTGCATCTTTCAGCACATCACTTACGCAAATCAAATAGACCAATAGGTTCTGCTCCTGCCGCTTGCCCTTGCCCATTTTGATGTGTGGCAAAGCTGGCGCAAAATGAAATTCATTGCGTCGCCGTCGCCGTCGCAGTCGACGTCACTGCCAGTCGGTAAAGGGTATCCAAAAATCCAGCCGCCCAAGGAGGTGCCCTCTCTCGGCACTCAGTTTCATGCTTCATAAGTAAAATTCATTTGCCACGCCCCTGCGCTGGCAACGCCTCTGCCTGTGCGCCCAACAGACTGCGTTGATTTTAATGAAATGTCATCAACTTTGAGGTGTTTATTGCGCTGACATGAAGACAAGAGCTCAGCGGTGGGCTGCAGGCGTGGGCGGCAGGAGGCTGTGGCAACCCTTTGAGACAACCCTAAAGCAACGAGACAGCAAGAAAGTAAATTTCCCTTTGCATTTGCCGAACTTCAAATACACTTAAGTATTATTATAAGTATATAGAGTATATATTTAAGTCGTCTAATATATATCTCATGAAGCAACAGTCGTTGCCTGCGCTTCGATTTGCTGACAGTTCGAAAATAGTTTTCAGCCTGGCCACGATACATGAATGATGGTAAGTGCTTGGATGTGCAGGGTATTGGAATAATCTTTGAGTCTTAATGTCAGCCCACGCACAGCTTACTCAAGTAGACTGAGCGGCAGCTAGGTGAAGTGGGCCTAGCGGTAAGCGGGCTGGGATCAGGTGTCTGCTCTGCGGGCTGGCAAAACATTTTCATGTATCATAAATTGTCAAACACTTAAAAAGTGATTACGTGTGCGACAGCCCCAGCCCAGCCGGAATCGGCATATCAATTTATAGACTCTCTATAGGCCTGGGGGGGTGCCACACTTTGGGGCTGGGGTTAGTTAGTTAGCACTTTAGATAAACAAATTTTGTGCAAGTTGTTAACTTTAACGATGACTCATTAATTTTGTAGAGTTAACACGCGTTGTCCTTTATTTATAGTCCTCTGTTTATATCCTTTGCTGAAGCCTCGTGTTTGCCTAGCCCTAAATTTCACATCAGACCCGAGCCTCCGCTTGGCTCAAATACATACACACATATACAAATATATCTATATATGTAACATATATGTATGGGATGCTGTATATCCTAAATTTCAAATTCAAATTCAGATCCCCCCTTAAGTCTCCAAAGAAGACAACAAAAGCTTCATTTATTGTTTTTTCCTGCGCTTACCAAAACTTTTATAACGAGTTGTTGTTGCTTTGCCTCCTTGTGACACACATTCACAATGCATTGCAGCAACAATTGTGAACTGAATTGTGAAATTAATGACAGCCATGGAGAAACCATTAGAAAAACAAACTTCGCTGCTCATTTCCTTTTATAGTAATTTTTTTGTCAGGCCATAAGGATTCTTGTGGTGAATATATTATTATTGACCCATGTGAGTCGTATTCATATTGTTATTTTCATTGTCATTGTCATTGTCATTGTCATTGTCATTGTCATTGTCATTGTCATTGTCATTGTCATTGTCATTGTCATTGTCATTGTCATTGTCATTGTCATTGTCATTGTCATTGTCATTGTCATTGTCATTGTCATTGTCATTGTCATTGTCATTGTCATTGTCATTGTCATTGTCATTGTCATTGTCATTGTCATTGTCATTGTCATTGTCATTGTCATTGTCATTGTCATTGTCATTGTCATTGTCATTGTCATTGTCATTGTCATTGTCATTGTCATTGTCATTGTCATTGTCATTGTCATTGTCATTGTCATTGTCATTGTCATTGTCATTGTCATTGTCATTGTCATTGTCATTGTCATTGTCATTGTCATTGTCATTGTCATTGTCATTGTCATTGTCATTGTCATATAAAACTTTCACACCTTACATAATCCTTGCCATCGAGTCCATTGTAATTGCATTTTAAATTATAATAATTAAAAAGGAACTTGAAACTATTTCATGCAGCTCTCAACTCGAGTGTCTCTTTCCACAACATTGCAACAATGTTTGTTTTGCGCCTCTGTCCTCGAAGTCCCCTCACGGACAAAGACACACACATACATACTCATAGTGCTCTTAGTCTTCGTCCATGAGTTCAGTCGTTTTGTTTGCCAGCTTTTTGGTGTTGTTCGACAAATCGCTACAAAATGTAACTACTTAACAGCGTCAACAATGCCACAACTGCAGAGCTGAGGAGGCGTAGTAGGTCTCAGAGGGGGATTGCGATTGTCTGGCGGGCGGTCGGGTTCGGTTTGGTCAGCCTGGCAAATTAAGGAATTTTCAGTGCAAACACAAACACAAAGCGAAAAAGCTGCAAGTCACGCAACAATCATTTGCCCATAGGAGGAGGGAATCAAAAAAATAAAGAGTGGTGGGGGGGGGGGGCTGGGGGTGACCTGCGTGGGACAAGCTGTGTAGTGCACATTTACCTACCTATAGCTAAACAGCTCCCTCCGTACCCAACCTCAACGCCTCCAGCTCCAACTCCAACTCCAATTGACGTCGCGTCGCATCGCATGTCCATCAATGAAAATATATGTTGAACAACACGATGTTCCCCAACACTGACCGACAACCGCTGCCCCCCTCACCCATTGAGCGTGCGCTACTTTATTATTTCTTATTGAATAATTATGGCTCATTTGGGGGGCGCGAGTTGCTTGTGGGCGTGGCAGCGATAACATCACAAATGGCCGCAAGCGTCGGGCAATGAATGGGCCAAGCGTCAATCGTCACCAGCCCAGGGGCGGCAACCGCGTAATAGGTGGAGAGAGAGGGGGAGTCGTGTACGCTTCACGTGCTTATCTCGTTTCCGTTGCTTCATTTAAAAGTTAATGACTGCTTTCAGTGCCCAGCTGCGCAGGACGTGCCACCCAGGCCGCACAGGACATGACCAGGGCCCGAGTTCCAGTTCACAAAACTCATCCAACCAGCCCCAACTTTCCCATTCAGCTCCACTCAGCATTGACATTGGTTCGGGCCTTTGGCATGTCACCAGACAGCTAAATTGATTAGCTTTTCATAAAAATAAACTCAAAAAAAAAAAAAAAAACAAAAACAAACTTCTCTAAAATGATTTTCAAAAACGAACAGAAAATCGTTGCATACATTTGGGGTGTTCCAGGCAGGAGCTTTGTGTTCACTTTGCATTGATGCTACTCTACTTCTAGGCTTCGATTTATTATCCCAGCAAAAATTGGAAAGACGAGAAACGCCCGTAAGCAGGAAAATGAGAAAATTCGAGATTTGAAATCAATTAAAGAATCTTTGCCATGATCTGCGCTGCGCGAATCAATTCCAAGAAAAATAACTTTTTCTCAGAATTGGCCATTTTTCGCTTGGAAATTAAGCAAAATTTTAATTCCTAGAAAAAGTAATTTGATTAAGTTGCTTATGTGATCTGTTGATGGCGTATGGAAAGAATACCCCGTAAGCAAAGTCAGTTGGTCACAGTCTTAGAGTAAGCTCTCACTCTCTGGACAGCATTGAAGTAGAGCAACCCGGCGTCGGCTTGAGTTGCTTTCGCGAATCGCCATTTCAAATTGAAAGTCACGCAACAATTGACTAGTTGTCGGCTTCAGTCCCTGGCTATACTTCCTGCTTTTTGGCCGAGTGCCTGCCCTTGTTGCTATCGGTCCATCTCTCAGTGTCTCTGGTGCGACCCTTGAAATGGAAAGTAACATTGTTGTGGTCAGGTCAGGTCGTTGCTTTGTTCTCCCTCTCTCTCTCTCTCTGTATTTCTCTCTTGTTCGCCGCAAGTCCCATTAATGTCGCTTGTCTCGCCTGCTGTTGGCTATTAAAGGCAAATGTTATTGAATCATTAACACCTTGGTGGCTCTGCCTCCTCCTCCACCCCACTCAATTGGAAGCAGAGGAGCAGGAGCATACGAAAAAAAAAAAAGATGCCATAAAGTTTATTAGAAGTCGCTTAATGGCAACGGATGTGCAAGTTTATTACAATTTGTAACGAGAGCTCTCAAAAGCTGTTGATTTACATACAAACACACACAGAGCTGCAGCTGGGCTGGGCAGGGGGGCCTGGCGCTTGGGCGCCCCACTGGGCGGAGCTGACAGTGGAGCACTTATAAAATATGCAGCAGTCGCGTGTCTATTTTCAATAAATACTCGCGAAGCGACTACCTCAGCCAGTGCTCATTAAGTGGAACGAATGTTAAGGCAAAACTGCATTGCCTGCTTGACTGCCAGATACCCTGTATGTACCAGGAAGCATTAGCATGGGTGTCGATGATCAGCCTAAGTTGAGTGGCACATAGTTAATTCAAAAGAAATACCCTTTAATAATAGTGTACCAAGAAACAGCACTGCTCCACTATGATATACCCTATAATTAAATTCTATCTTATTTGACTATTAGCTGAATTGAAAATAGGTAAAATAATTGCTAGGAAAATCAAAAAGTCGTTGCAAAAACTCGACTAGAGTTACTCTATAACAAGTATTCATTCTTAAGATACCTCGAATTGTTGTAGGGAATAGTTTTTTCACTGTTGCATTTTGAACATAAAAGTTGAAGTTTGTGAGCCCTAGCCATTCTCCGCCAATTGCTAGGGTATATAATACTTTCGAAACCCACAGCTATGCACTGTATAGCTTCTCCGCTTGACTAAGCAAATCAGATGGAAATTTATGCAAACGCCAAAACACTTATTAAAATCAAATATTAAAAGTTATTGAACTGAAGACCGCCAATATAAATACATATTTAAGATTAATTCTAGATGCCACACGCATCCGCTAAGGACTAGAAGGATAGTGCTTGGAGTAATTTTGAATGCCAAATTACTTAGATCTACAAGAAATAACAATGCAGAATCATCTACTCAGCATTGGAAATCGAGCTACTTAAAATCGAATTGAGACGGCTTTGAGAAGCTCATGCATTATGGAGTCATAAGAGAAACAAGCTGCATGACAAAGTCTTTCCCCATGAAGAGAGAAAGAAAAGAAAACAAACTGAAAGCCCGAAACGGATTAGTTGAGCCTGAGCTGGAAAAATGAAATCGGATGTCAGGTTTAGGCAGGGTCTTTGGCAAACCTTTTCGCCGCGAATCACAGACGTATGGAATGTGTTGACGTCATGGAAATGGGAAATAGAAAATGTAAAAGGGGAAATGTGAAAATGGAACAAAAGTGGAAACAGGGGCAAAAGGGGCCAAGGAGCGGGTCAAAAGACTTGCTGGGGCATCTCATTGGGCAGGGTTATGTATTTTGATGAGCCATCACGCGGCAAACGCGTCGCGACTTCCTCAAGGAGCCGGCAACGTTTTTAATGTTGCCAACAATTTTTAAGTAGCGCAAACTGACACAAGACGGCCACAGGGAGCGCAGACGTTTGGTATCAAGCGGGGCGCCACACGCTGGGACCAGGCGAGAATGGGGAGCGGCAGCCCGAATTGTGCAGGACCTGGGTCGTCAACGACGTCGACGCCAACGCACGCTTAAGCATAAGTACTTCCGACTTTAAAAGGATGTCACATCCGGTTTTGTCTGTCGAGCGTGAAGCGTAGTCCGGCGACGCGATAAGAGCCCCCACAGACAGGCAACGGCAGCACGAAACTTGTGGCAAGTGCCGCAAACTGTGACTGAGGTGCACAAGCGAATTGAAGGGCTTGAAAGGCGCTGGCCCAACTTCTCTTGGCAAAAGCAATTGAATAGCCAGCGCTGCTGGTCACATTGCTGCAGCATAGCGACCACGTGCCCAGTGCTGGCTAATATCAAAAGGATTTCGTCTTTTCATCAATGAATAGTTACATTTAATACAGATTTATATTTAACTTACATACTTTCGTCTTGAGAAGTGTTAAAAAAGAAACATAGATACATCAGAGAGTTAACCACTTTTTAGAGAGTGGGCAACATTTTTTCAGTGTTGTAAAGTATAAAAATAGTGTGTATTTTCCCATATATTTTTCTCTATTTTTAATAATAGGTTTGCATATTAGAAATTGTTGAGTTTTGCTTAAACACACATACCAAATGCAACTTTCAGTGTAGCAAAGCGTTAAGCACAGTCAAAAGCATTAAGAATTAATGCTGAGCTGACCAATTAGGTGATCGAGTACTCTGCCATTCTTGTTGACTGTTGATGCAGTGTTGTTAAACCCCAAAGTGTCTGGTCAATCAATCGATTGAAATCTCAATGAAAGTCGTTGGCATAAAATTGAAACTCAACTGTCGAGTGTCTGGTCACTCTGGCATTTACAATGTGACCAGTGTTGACAAATGTCAACTTGTTGGCTGACAGATGGTAAATCAAAAAGCAAACCAAAAAAGAAGTCGAGTCTAATGATGATGTTGAGAGAGCTGACGCATGGATGCGAATACGGACTATAGAATGAAGTACATGGAATACGGTAGATACGGTATATGGTATACGGTCTACGGAATATGGAATACAGATTGGGGCATACGGGATTTGGGGAACGAGAAACAATAGCTGACAGGGCAGACAATGCCTGATGCTGACATTTATGTAGACATAACAACTGCAAAATTGTTCTAAGCGGCGACAATGACAATAGAAAGAACCCTCCGGCGCACCGTTTCATCCACGTACTTCCCGTTAGCTCCGCACTATCTCGAACACCCGCTGAACGGGGCTTAGGCCATAAAAGCTGGCAGCACGAGAAGCGACCAAGATTGATGAAAAAGCGCCGGCAAAAACAATAAAATGTATCTGAGGCATAACACACACCCAAAAAAATATACGGAAAAAATACACACACACACACACACAGACACACCAGCTTTGTGTGTGTATCTTTGTAAGTATATCTGCCACTGTTTCAGTATCTGTATCCGTATCTGTATCTGCAGCCTGCATTTGCGACAATAAGCGCAAAAGAAACTGCAAGAAAAAATGCGATTGCAATGGAGATAAAAAGAAGTGGAAAAGAAGAGCAAAATAACAAAAGAGCAGAGCAGTGTGCATGCTAGAAAATACCCTGTAGCAGAGCCATGACAGCAAATAACTTTGAATTAAATTATTTAGTTAACAAAAGAAAACGTTTTAAGTTATCGATATTTATCGATTAGCAGTTATCAATTGCAATCAAGATCTGCTTATCATTGGCTCTTTCGTATCTTATTACAGGGTATACGTAAATTTGTTAGAGTAGAACGCAGCTTTGGCGAGATCGGCAATTATCATAGATGCTTTGTATAACTGAGTGCCTTTTTGCTCCTTTTTACAGGGTATATAAAAAAAAGAAGCAAGCAACGAACGATGGTAGTGGAAATCGTCATTCGGAATGAGCATGGGCGTTGCCTAGATGCCCTGATGGGCCGTTGGGCCGCTGGGCTGTTGGGCTGTTGGGCTGTTGGGCTGTTGGACAGTTTGGAAGCGGATGCTGGGAGGATGCCGCTGAGATGGCTCCTGATTGTAGCTTAAACAATACATTTGACAAAAAGTGGAGTCAACTGCAACTGCAACAGTCACACATTGCACAAAGGATGCATATCGAGCGGGGCACAGGCAAAAGCAACGGCAAAGGCAAAGGCAAAGGCAGAGCGGAGCATGGAGCAATGTCGCCGCATAATATGTGTTAAGCCAAAAGGATTTGCTATTCGAAACCGAGCGAAAAGATAAATAAACAAAAGCTGCTGCTTGACTCCTGCTCCCTACCAGCAGCCGAGCAGCCCAGCTGCCCCCCCTTTGAACGGGTGGGCGAGTGGTATGTCCGGCTGTGATCCCAAGGATGCGGCAGCCACAGCAGCAGCAACAACAACAACAACAAAAAAGAAAATAGGGAACCAGAAAATTTTTAATAAGTGCCACAATGCAGAAGGACGAAAAAAAAAGGAAGAGGAAGCAAGGCGGGCAGGCAGCTAGGCTATGCGGTGGCACAGTCCTTGCAATAATGAATGCTCGGACAAACACACACACACACACTCACACACACACACATACAGTCGCCATATGTGTGTGTATGTGCCGGTTGTTGGGCATTAGATAGCAGCCAGAGGCCAAACCCCAATTCCGAAGAACATTACGTCAGCCAAACGCTTGACTGACATGAAATGCGAGCACAAATTCAAATTGCTCCCAAAGCCAGTGCGAACAATTAAGCAAAGCAAAAACAGCGAATAGTAGATCACCATTCAAATATATGTATATGAGTATTTATATAAATCACAGTTCTAATCACGGCTATAGATCATGAATAAACTAAATAACTGCGAGGACTTTCAGTAGCTAAAGCGCAATCGACTATAGAAAGACTGGCGTATGTTAAAGCTGCCTGTAGAACGATTAAGAATTACAGATAAACATTTCACTCGTTTATAGATAAAAGAAGATAGATACAATATAGATAGGCCCTAGATTTTTAAATGCAGTTCAAAAATTATTTAAGAGATTTATAAGTATCCAATTCAACATTTGCGGAAGAGCACTCAAAGAGAATGTTTTAAAATTAACTCAATGCATTAAAAAAAAAAATAGATTGAGTGGGAATCATGGGAATATAGTTAATATACTAATATAGTTATAGACTAAATAATGTCAAAATCATCAAATTGAGAATGAAATATAAAGCAATTGATATCAGTTATCAACTAATCAATAGTATATATATCGATATGCTGACTTTGTTAGCTCTGATTAGCCTAAATTAAAGACAAATTTAAACTTGCCAGTGAAAAGCTTTCAGCCTCAAAGAGGCAACACTAAAATGGTAATAGATGTCTACCAATGAGCGTGGATGGTGAAGCAGTTGCGAAGGCGGCACAAAGTGATATAGCTAAATTGAATAAGCCACTTCGAGGCTGTAAAGCAAATAAAGGAACATTCGAAGCGTGTGACTAGCTACTCGCCCGCCCCACATCAAAGTATTGGAGACCGCAATAAAAAAATATTATAAGAAAATATATTTTTTTATAAAAAAGAGAGGAAAAGCCAAAAAAAAAGAGAAAACGAAAGCAGCGCACGGGCAACGACAAATGCTAAATTCAAATAACAACAATGAATGAGGAAATTTGCAGAGCAACTGCAGCTGCAGCTGCAGCTGTAGCCGTAGCTGCAGCTTTAGCGAGCGGCGAATGGCAAACGGAATTGCAAAATGAAAACAATTTGTGCACAATTTTAATAACTCTCATTCCCGTTCCAGTTCCAGTTCTCGTTCTCGTTCACTTTTCCGTTCCCATTCCCAATTGCATTTTGCGGCCACGTTTCGAACGGCACTTCAAATTAAAATAAAAGAAATAAGAGACAAAGGAGATGTGAGAAGAGCCACAGCAATGCAAGAGAAAGGTAGACAATGAGAGCGAGAAAGAAACATGATGGAAAGACGTGAGCAGCGAAAAGCGAGAGACAATTATAAAATGCATTTGAAGTGGGCGTGGCATGCGACACGTGATAACAGCACTCGAGACTTATTTTTAAGTTCGTTTCCGCAGAAGAGAAGGAGAAAATGAGTGAGGAAAATTTGTTCTATGCTCGACTTACAAAAGTTCTTTCAGTCAATAAATACCCTGTAAATTGATTCAGCTGCAGCCTACGCATATCTTATAGCAGCTCTAAATGATCAATTTGTTCTATAAGAGCTCAGTTCATAGTGAAGAGTTTTGAGCTAAATTTGTTAAGGATGTTTCTTTGACAATGTCCATGAAGGGCTTATAATCGTTATATATAAGACTATACTTGAATTCTATTTAAAATTTATTTATATATATATATATATATATATTTTTTTTTTTTAGATAAAACAGTTTTTGAATAAAATTAAACATTTTTAAAATTAAATTTGTATTTTTTATTAAATTATTTTTTGCAATATCAGATGAGAGTTGGAGTCTTGAAGCTGTCAAAGTCTAGTCTAAGATGCTTAAATTAATCCAATAAAGAAAGACGGATAGAATATATGATGTAAAAAATCGAAATTAAACAAATATATATATTTCCAGATTCCACATTCATATGTCTAGCTACAGGGTATTCAAGCGCCTAGTTACTGCTGCGAAATGTTCTTGCACATTATTCATTCCACCTGTTCGATATTAATGCTAACAATTAATATTTTTTAAAAATTAATAACATATGAAATGCGCTGTAATAATATTGTGATTAATGCATGACACAACCAACACACACACACACACAGAGACAGACACACACCCATCCATTTATTCATATGCTGATTGCATTTATTTCCCGAGGTCTTCGGTAATTTTGTAAATTTATACAATTTAATTGGACATGAGAGCCGCAGCAGCAGCAGCAGCAGCAGCAGCAGCAGCAGTATCAGCGAAAGAGTCGATCTGTTATTGACCAACAAGTTAACTTTTTGTGGTCAATCACACTCTCTGTGTGTGGGGGGAATGGAGATGGTTTGTGCTTCAAGTGTGGGCGTGGCCCGCAAGTGGCAACAATATTCGCAATAATGATGCGGCTCTAATGATGCGCGCTCGCAATTCGCTTTAAATTTAATTAATGTGCAATTTTCGCTTTTAGCTCACGCCACTCAGCACTCCAGGCTAGCCTCACCTGGCCACCTCTTATGCCACCTAGTCATCAGTAGTCTCTCTCTATCTCACTCTCTCGCACTCCTCTCTTTCCACCAACTCAACTGCTCAGTTCGTGTCGGGTTTGTTGTTTTCCAAATTGATGAATTACGTTTAATTAGCTGCGCGTAATTGTACCACACGCTGAGGTGGCTCCCAGTTGGACCACCCACTGTGCCGCGCGACTCAACTGCACCTACATAGCACTCGTCTACCCCTTCCCGACAGGAAAGGTCCTCTGGCTGTGGTCGAGCCGATAAGCAGTGTCAGGATTTGTCCATTTATGTCTGCATTATGTTCAGCTTCAGGTGTTTATAATTTGCTTACCTCTTCCCTCTCTCTCTCACTATCTGTCTCCCGCTTACTCTCTATATTGTCATCTCTTTCAGCGGTGATGGATCATCTGGATAATGACTATTGGCAATTATCTGAATGAGTAGTCGGACTTGAATAGTAACGCGATTTCCTTTTTGACTGTCGCCGTCAGGCATTAGAGTCTGTATTTAGGTATTCAAATGCAAATACCCTGTAATAATTATGAAAATCTGGCATGCTGAATGCGAATTTTATAACATTTAATATTTATTTAAGTCCTCAGCAATAATAAGCTCAACTATTTAATGTATATTAACGCTATTCATAGCTCATTATACCCTGTACATTTCCTAAACTAAAACTAAAGCTATGATTAATGCACATTACATATGTATTATTCACACTTCACTTTTTATATCAAAATTTAAAATTCTTCATGCATGAAATAAAGTCAATGCAAAAATACCCTGTAAAAGTTACATTGACATGGCGAAAGAAAACGTAAAAGTAAATGATAAATATATATAATAAGCATGGTAAAAGCATTATAACCGCACTTACTTCTAACATACCCTGTAACATGTATAAAATTGGGTATATTCAAGGTTAGCTTTGCTTAAGTGGTCCGATATAAATATTTAAGCTACGAAAATTTGAATAATCTCTAAAATATCTATAATAGCCATCTGGAATACCCTGTAAACTAGTAATCATGTGAGAATAAGAATAATAATCAATTCAATATTAGTAAATATACCCTGTAAACAGCAGTTGTACCCCGAAAGCATTTATTTAAATAGCTTTTAATAGGGCTTAAGCAATGCTAAACACTTGAGTCTTTCTGCCGATACGAGGCAACATTTTAGAGGGTTGGTCAGTGACAGGCAGAGGGCGTGGCAGGGGGTAAGGGGCTTTGTTGTGTAGCGAATGAAACATTCATTTGAAATCATTTAATAAATTCGCACTAAATTTCAATTCCATTTTCATTAAATGCCACATAAATTATACGCATCGAGGGCCACTGAGGTGAAGCCGCTCTCGCTGCCAGTGCTGCACAGCGGGGGAGCTGACTGTATACGTGTGTGGGTGTGTGTATGTGTTAGTGTGTGTCTGTGTGTGTCTGTGTGTGTGTGTGCGGATGGGTGGCCAGGGGATGGCTTAGAAGCACGTCTGTTGGTTGAACTAAATCGCGTGTTACCATATTTCGTATTCATTTTAAATGGTTGCGCGCCATTTGCGCATAAAATGCTTTTAATTTTTCGTACATTTGTCGTTGCAGGCCAGAAGCCTCTCACACTTTCTGTCTCTCTCTCTCTTCTTCGCCCTCTCTTTCCCTCTTTCTGCTCTGCTCCGCAGCGGCCCTGTCACTGGGGCACATTCTCAGTTCGACCTCAATAAAATTTAAACAGCGTACACATTCGCAAGTGAGAGACAAAGAGAAAGTGAGAGAGAGCAAGATAGAGAGAGAGCGAGAAAGGAAGATAAAGATACAGTGGAAAGGCGGCGTCAGGGAGTTCAGCGACAAGGCTATGCAGATAACCAAATGAGTCGCACGAGTCGAATGAGCTGCATAATGCATAATGCAGTGTGCACAGATACCATGTAACATTAAATTTTAATAATCGAAAATGAATATATAATATATAATATATAATATATAATATATAATATATAATATATAATATATAATATATAATATATAATATATAATATATAATATATAATATATAATATATAATATATAATATATAATATATAATATATAATATATAATATATAATATATAATAAATAATGTTATTTATTGATTTAAAAAAATATATTAGAAGTATATATATAGTTATAATTAATACCTTTATATTAAAAATTATTATTATATATATTATATTTATCTCTATCATATACCCACTCTTATTTATAATATTAAATTTCTCACAAAACCTTTCAAGCTCATCTCGCTTAAGTATATATATCTTTGGTACACGGTAACTTTTCATATCTTTAACTATGCTCATCTGAACATTTAAAGTTCTAATTGGCAATAATAAATAATACGTACTCTAACGATGCATATATAAAGATATATAACGGCATACATAAGTACATATACACATACATTTATAGACGTAGTCTATGGCGCCGATGCCCAAAAAAAAAAAAAGTTCATTTCCTTTTTGGCGTGTTATCATCAGCACTTCCGATGTGGCCGATGGAGGACGACATTGAATGTGGACTCTATGTGTGTATGTGTGTGTTGTGTGTGTGTGTATAAGGGTGACTGCTGGAGCTGGCAAATAAGTGAACTTAAACAAATGCTTAAAGTCAGCTCGAAATCAAATTAATCGAAACGAAATAAAACAAATTGAAGACAAACTCTTAACGCTTAAAGTTGAAAAGTTTTGCTCGAAGTGTTGACCTTGTCATAGGGTTTTCTTTACCGTTACGTTCTTCTTCTTCCTTTTTTACAAGCCCAACCGAGCTCAAGTTGGGCCACCATCACTCTTGGCACGCCCGAATGCAAATACAATTTTCCATGTGGCAGCCAATCGACTAGAAAACCTTGTCCCGAAAGCCAATGGAGGGGATAGCAAAGGGTATTGGGTAGGGGTCTATGGGCGGTTATGGGGCATGGGTAAACTTTTCACTTAATCGCTTTTGCGCTGCGTTCTCAAAGAAAACAAACACAGCTAATTTGAGTTTATCTCCGTGCCAAAAGTTTTTCCTGCCTGCTTTGCCAAAAAGTGCGCAAAGTGCAAAAACTGAAGGAAATTTTTCCGCAAATGCGACTGGCCAGTGGGGCAGGGGGGGATGGTGGTGGTGTTGTTGGCCAGCTGGCTAGCAGACGTTGATCATGTATTCAGCATTCAACTAGTGTTTTCACTCTCCATTCGAGTATTATCAAGTGTCATGCATAAATTACGAGCTGAAACAAAATGCAAATGAAAATTTTCTGGCTTTTTGGCTTTTATCTTTCGGCTTTTTTTTTCTCGACTTTTGACTGTGTGGGGTCAACATTTTGTGTGTGTGTGTGTGTGTGTGTGTGTATGTGTGTATGAGCAACGAACTACTTATAAGATAGTTAACTGCAAGCGAAACTGATCCAAAAACGAGCTTAACACGGAGCTGGCGCCATCTGTTGCCGAGCAGCAGCAGCAGCAATTCAGCCAACTGACTGAGCAGAGTTTGGGAGATGGCATTTTGCTTGAATTTGAAGCATGTATTTGTGTTGTCTGTTCCGAAATAAATGAATATATATTTTTAGATTACACAGCAAGTTCTTAGAATCGAGAGTAATGTCGGCATAATTACTGAGCAAAGTCATGTTAAGTGCCTTCCAGCCTTCCAAGTGTCATAGTGAATCATCCCACTCTTCGACGCTCGACGCATTTAATGCATTGTTTCAGCTCTGTTGCCTGATTGTTTCCGTTGCAGCCCCCTTAGAACTGCATTTGGTTAGTTAGTTAGTCATTTAGTCAATCAGCTTGCCTATTGACTGCTTTCTGTTCAGCTGAATGCGAAGCTCATCTTATATGATCCAAGTGCCACTCTGCTCCCATCTAATATTGAAAATTCATAATTTCAGGGCTTTGAGCTTGTGACTCTGTTTTTAAAAGCATTGCTAAAGCTTTTAAGCCGCATTTTACACAAATGCTTGGCAGCAGCAGCAGCTGTTGAAGACCTTTGGCGCTTTGGCGCTTTGCCGCATTTCCGCACCTATGCAGCAATGCACAACAATAAATACAACAATACACACACGCACACGCACACACACACACATAGACGTTAAGCGCTTACCCTGCGCTTGGCTCTTGCCTTTTCCCTTGGCTTGGCAAATGTTTTGTGAATTTTGTAGCCGCGTTTTTGAAATGCATTTGCGACATTTGACAGCTCCGACTGACCATTTATTTGAGTGTGTATGGGTGCATGTGTGTGTGTGTGTGTGTGTGTGTGCATTCCACTGTTGCATGTTGATTTTGGCGAAGCTGCTGCAATTCATTCACGTGGCGCCCCATCAAAACTTCTCCACGGCTGCTGCAGAGTCGTAAATAAATTTGCATTTTTGTCAATTTTGACGGCAGAGAGAGAGAGAGAGAGCGAGCAAGAGCGAGCAAGAGACCCGCATACCCAAAGTATGCAAAGTTTATTCATTTACATATGTGCGTGAATGTTTATATGTTTGTACAATCGGAGCATCGGCGCGGCGACAGTAAATCTGTCAGGGATATAATGCAAATTTCGTATGCAACCCTGTGGGGGGGATTAGGGCTCGAGAAAACAAATGAAAACCAAGAATTATTGATGGGGGCTTGCGAGGCGAGAGCCAAACGCCGCACGCGATTGCTTTTGGCAAAAGCTTAAATAGGAGAGAGGAAGAGCGGGAGGGAGAGAGGATGGGTCAGTAGAGACGATATTAAATTAGAAAACATCTTGAATGAGATTGGAATCTGTGCATGATAGGAATGAGAGAAAGAGAGGGTGGAAAAAAAGATCGATATAAAGAGAAAAATATACAGACTTAGAGATTATGTATGGAGAGAGCGAGAAAGGTAATCATAGATATAAGATATACAGACCTAGATTGAGTAAGCGAGAGAGAAAGATAACGAAGCGAGGGTATCAAAGAGAGAGAAAAAAGAGAGATATGAGTAAGAGATAGAGAGATAACGATAAAAGAGGATGAGAGAGTAAAAGCGAGAGAGATAGAGCGTCAGTGAGAGAGAAATAATAACGGAAGTGTACGAGAAAGAGTAAGAGGAAAAGAGATAGACAGATGGAGTGAGGGAGAGACAAGGAAAGTTAGACAAAGAAAATACGTAAATAAGTGAGGGAGAGGGAGAAGCAGAGCGTATTGCAAAGAGAGAGAGAGAGAGAGAGAGAGAGAGAGAGAGAGAAAACGAGAGAGCGAAAGAGATAGAGAGAGGGAGGCAGCACTATTGTATTGTTCCAATATGTACTCTATTTTAGACTATATTTACCTTTCATTTCGCCCAGTTACGACCAAAAACTAGCCCCCCCTCTTCCCTCTCTCTCACTCTAGATCTCTCTTTCTTCCTCTTGCCCGGTTGGAATGCCATCAATGCGGTTATCGGCAGCTTCGCCTCTGTCGACATGTGCGAAAGGCTGCGGCATTAACTGAAAAAGGGAACGGACGATGAGGCTGGTCTCTGGCATTCACAGTGTGTGGATAGCAGCGGCCAGCGGCTGGGGAGAGCTAGCTGCTGTCTGTAAATGTTTTCGCTGCTGTTGTTGTTGTTGTTGTTATTGTTGCAATAGTTGGAAAGTTGCTGACTGCGTTTTTGGTCATCATTTTCGTTGACATTTTTGCGGCTGTGAATTTTGCATTGTTATTGTTGCTGTTAGCCCTAAACACTATTATCGCTGCGGCTTCTGTTAGATGTGTGTGTGTATGTATGTGTGTGTGAGCTGGGTGTCTGCTGTGCGCTGCGTGTTCATGTGGTCATCTTTCTCTTTATTGTTGCTACCAAAAATTAATTTGCATAATGATACAGACACACACACATACACCCAAATAAATATATACACCACAGAAACACACACACAAATATATATATACACATATATATATATGTATATATATGTATATATATATATATATATACATTTATTGGACCGCGGGGGAGCGCATTGTTGGCATATTTGTGCGACTGGCAAGCAACAACAGCAACAGCAACAGCAATTCAGCAGCAATTGCATTTGTAATAAAATTTGCTTCAAACAAATTAAAGAAATTACAAGCAATTGTATTAGAATATTACTTTGATAATTAATGAAATAATTAAATAATTAAATGAATTAAGACTATAAAAAGTATTAAAGCATATAGATCCCAAAAGATATGATAATGATATTGATAAATCTGCAAAGGCAGAAAGAGTCTTGGGATGGCTCAGGAGAGACAATTCTGTATATATGATAGATAAATGAGATATATGATATTTGGGTACATATATAGATACATATATATTATAGATACACATATAAATCTCAAGTGCTCACACGCATATTTTCACCCATTCATAGGCTAATTTCATTCAACTCTATCAACTGAGATTTTTACCACACTTTTTTTTTTACTTTACAAAATTTGCCCAAATTATGTTTAATGACTCCGAAATAAGTTCTTGCATAATAATTATTGATTTTTGTGAGGCTTTTTTGCAGCTCGTCCAGTTTTGTTTTTGCGCTAATTTCTTTTTCTTTTCCTTTTTGTTTTTGTTTTTTTTTTTATACCCTGATCCCATTGAAAATGGGAAAAAAGGGTATAATGTTTTTGTTAAAAGTATGTAACAGGCAGAAGGAGGCGTGCCACACCCCCAAAAGTATATATATTCTTGATCAGGACGACAAGACAAGTTGATTGAGCCCTGTCCGTCTGTCTGTCCGTCCGTCCGTCCGTCCGTCCGTCCGTCCGTCCGTCCGTCCGTCCGTCCGTCCGTCCGTATGTATGAACGCGTCGATCTCAGAACCTATAAGAGCTAGAGACTTGAATTTTTTTTTGTTAGGCGCGTATATTGGGCGCGCATATCGAGTTTGTTTCAGAAAATCGATAACTATTCCTGAATATTTGTTATCGATTTAAAACCATATGAAAAAACAGTTATGATTTTTTATCTTTTTTATCTTAAGAGCTAGAGACTCCAAATTTCGCATGTAGCTTTATGAGTATTTTAACCAATTTCGGTTTTTGTTACATTTGGATACTGGCCCCAAATTACCCCACAATTTTGAAAATTATTTTCAGTTGCAATATATATGGTGTTTGGTATTTTTGAAAACTAAATCAATTATTTAAATCATATGGTGAAAGTTTCATCAAAATCCGTTGATAAACACAAAAGTTATTAAACAAAATGTTTGGCTAGATCAACAGCGATTGAACTGCAAGCGCACACAGACCAGGTGGCGCTTATACATGTTCAATTTGTATACATGTGCACACATACATGCAAATGCTCGCGAACAAATTTTCTAAGAACCGCAATTGCCTTTGAGTTTGGGTCGAATTGTGTTCGAATTGTTTTTGCTACCTACTTCCAATTGCCGCTCGCCGCTGTGTGTCGCAGTCGCAGGCGCTGTGTGTCGCTGTGCGAATATGTTTTCGATTCTTCTTCTTTAATAGTAACGGAACGATTCTTGTGAGCTGTGTGGCGCTGTGTGTCGCTGTGCGAATATGTTTTCGATTCTTCTTCTTTAATAGTAACGGAACAATTCTTGTGAGCTTGCAAAAGTGTGCTGGCATAATCTGTGTGTCGAATTTGTTTGCATAATTCCTCTTTGATCGACATTCTTAGTACCATTGGCATAGATTTAAGTCGCGTGATATGGTTGTACATACGAGTTATGGACTATATTAAGAAAAGTAAGGGGGGGTGGGATTAGGGTATCCCCTAGTCGGGCGCGCCGACTAGAGTCTTCTTACTTGTTTTTCGTTGTTTTTATTTTTTGTCGGACTTACAAATTTTACGATAGTTGCAACACAATTTTGCAAGTTATTTCAATTAAAATGGGGCCACAGCCAACACAGGGTGAGGGGCGTTAACCAGAACAGGGGCAGCTGGTGGGCGTGGCTGTCGAGCAAGTGCAGCAAAATTTTCATAAAATTTTTCATAAGTTTTCGTTCCGGTTGCGCTTGAGAATGTTGTAAATATTTTTGCAGCATGGCTCTCTATGTGGTCATTGTAGCAGCACAATATTCAAGCACACACACAGATATATATATATATAAATATATATATATATATATATATATTTATATGCTTGTATGCTCATATGGCGAGCGCATTTCTTGCTGCCACTTTCGTTGCCTCTTCACATTTCGCTTTGGCATCAGCATAATTATTTGTATTACGTTCTGCAAGTATTTTCCAGAAAACAGAGGAATGCCAACAATAGATCTGGGGCTTAACTAACCCTTACCCAACTAACTGTGCCACTTCCCAGACGTTGGCAGCCCTCGATTAGGCAATCACACAAGAATCTGGTTTTCTTTATTTTTCATATGAAATTCCAAAGGCATTTAAATATCTTCCATCTAACGATTCTTCTGGAATTTATGATAAAAATTATTTAATTTACATTGCTTGAAACTTGATTTGTTTTTATCTGCTGCCTGTCTCAGTGGATGTCGATTAGCCAGTGCAATCGATTCAACTGCTGTTGGCACAGTCAAAGGATAGCTCAAAGTGATTTTACTGCTCGGCAAGGTGCAGCTGACAAGGCTGGAGCTGTGGCGCCATTTCCACAGATATTACCCCAGTGACTTAGGATCTGAACCTAAAGCCGCAGAAGTAATTAAAACTTGATTGGATATTGCCCTAGAGGTATTCTTATGAAAATCAGTTCACATTTGTTGCTGGGTGTATAATAAATAAATAAAAAAAAGTATATATATATATATATATATATATATATATATTTATATATTTAATATAATATATTTAATCAATAGATTTTTCAAATAATATATGCCTATAAATTATAATTATAATATTTATGCATTTTATTTAGTTAATATATTTATATCAGAAATAATTCTTTTTTTTTTTTCAAAAAATAATTTACAGCCTGTTTAAATAAAATGTAAATTATTTTTTGAAAAAAAAAAAATTATTTTGAGGCGCCTTAGGTTATGCAACAAAAAATTAAAATTGAACATTTTGAGCAAGTTGACTTTTTAAGCCAAGTCACCGCAATTTATAAAGTAAAGCTGAAATGTGTACTAAATGCTGAGGGCATCAATTAATCTAAAGCCCCCATCTACAAGACACTTAAAGTGCCAACCTGCCTATTTGAATTCTTCTACAACATGCAAATTATCCACAATAAATGTAGATGAACTGAAGCTAGCTGGCATGTGGGAAACGCAGGGATCTAGGAATTCCAACAGTCGCAGAGCTTATTGACCAACACAGCTCAAAATTCACTTACAGACCGACAGCGCATCCAAAACATCTGGCATCTAGTCTTGGGAAAAAAATAGCACAGAAATAGTAATAAATAGTTACTGTTATACTGAATCACTTAATATTTAAGGCTTAGTACTGAATGCGTTATAGAGTCTAAGTTATGGAATTTCAACAATTAAATAATAAAAGTTTTTCTATCAAATGTTTGTTTTTAAATATCAAATAAAAAAAATAGAAACATGAACAGGCTTAGAGATTATCAAAAAAAAAAAAAAATAAATAAATAAATAAAAAAATTAATAAAGCTAAAAAACATTTATAAGGCGGTCACAATGATTCTAAGAAACATTCGATTTTTTTTATTTATAGGCATAACAAAAAATATTTTTAATAAATTCATAAGATTTACTTAGACTAAATTAAGATAGAGTTTCTAAAAATTCCATTAAATTCTATTTAACTCTTAGAAATTTCATAAAATGTCTAAAAATTACATGTAAAATGCAATTTAAAATAAAATAATAACTTAAGTAACTAATAGTAGCTTATTTATTTTTTATGCTTATCTTACCAATAGAGAAACAGAGTAAGTCGAAGAAAATAGATTTTAACTGAACTTACTTCAGCTAACTACTATTGGCTTTATGATGAATATATGGAACATATAGAGTACCGTTAAATGTCATTGATGAACAGATGCTTAAAGCTGACTGCCTGAAGATTGTTATTTGCTTCTTTTTTTTTGTTTTTATTTTTTATTTATTTTTATCTCAGTTCAGTTTTGTTTTGATCACTTTTTCTTCTTGGTGCAACGCTCACGGTATTCGTCGAGGGAAATTTTCTTCTTGGAGCAAATTGGCTTCGTCGGCTCCAGCGGGCGCTTGGACGTAGCGTTGTTGGCGGCGCCAGCGCCTGTAAAATGTGGCAATAGAAGCATCGTGTCGGAGTTGAGCGATTGAATGTTAAAAAAATAAAAAAAAAAATACTCACGTGGCGGCGAGCTGGGTAAATAGCGTTTGTAGCACTCCATGGGCTCCACTAGGTACTTGCTCTGCTTGTTGCGCGCTGGTGACTGGCGAGTGGGCGTGTTGCTGCTGCCCGGTACATCGGCTAGTTTGCCCAAATGGCTGTGCAGCAGGTACTCATGCTTGGCCTTGAGCTGATCCTCGCAGATTTGCTGCTGCAGGTGCTGCTTGGCCTCGGTCAAGGCCTGATGCTTCTGGTCGACAAGGCACCTGCTGGGCAGCTCGAACTGATAGGTTTGCCACACGAACTGCCAATTGAGCAGTTCGCTGCGCTCGTAGTACGTGTTGGCCAGCTGATCCAGCGGAAAGGCGCGCGGATTGTTGTCAAAGCGCAGAATGAATGATGGCTCGCTGTTCGGCGGCCATTTGCCGATGCCCTGAATCTGCGCCACGCGATGCTCGCTCTGAATGCGAACGCGCACAAAGCACGCCTTGACCAGCCGCTGGTAGTCCGGCGGCGCCATCAACTGCGCCAGCAGCTGCAGCGTGCGCCGCGGCAAAAACATTTTGTGCAGATTCCTCGGATCGTCCATGAAGCTGCGATTGTCGGTCGGCTTGCGAGGCGTTCCTTGTGTTCTAATAGCTGCTGGCGCAGCTGGCGCTGCTGCTGCCGCTCCTTCATTATTTCCCATCTGCTTCGGTGACTTGGGAGTCACCGGGAATTTCTGTTTGCATCTCGGCTGTTGCTGCTGCCACTGTGCGTACGTCTGCGAGTATGGCTGTGACTGGGAACGTGGGCATGCGAATGGCTGTGACTGGGAACGCGGCCGTGCGTATGGCTGTGTCGGTGGCCGTGTCTGTGACTGGGAACGTGGCCGTGCGTATGGCTGTGTCGATGGCCGTGTCTGTGACTGGGAACGTGGGCGTACGTATGGCTGTGTAGGTGGCTGCGGCTGTTGCTGCGGCTGTGGCTGCGGCTGTGACTGCGGCTGCGGCTGTGGCTGTGGCTGTGACTGTGACTGGGACCGTGATGGCCTTGTTCGATCGGACTGCTGCTCACGCTGCTCATCTTGCCACTTGTGGCACATGCGCTTGCGCCACTTGTAATTGTTTCTGCTCGCCATATGCCTAGCGGCGGAGAGCGCCCAAACGATCCAAAAACTCTGGCTGACAACTTGCCCGCTGCACAGCTGTTCGATCTCTGATGGGGGAGTCTCTCTCGCTTCGAGCCAGAGTCTTGCAAATTTGAGCCAAGCTCGCTTCTCCCTCTTACTCACTCACTCTCTCACTCTCTCTCTCTCTCTGTCCCTCTCTTGGCGACTACCCCACTTACTCTGTCGCTTATTATTTTGATTTCGATTTGTTGATTCTTTTTATTTGTTTTGTTTTTTTTTTTTTTTTTTTTTTTTTTCTTTTATTATCTTTTTTTGTTGTCTATCGAGCGATTGGACATTGAGCCCTCTGAGCTGAGCCGAACTTGCTTACACACAGAATTCGTTATACCTATATTATGGCTACTCTGCACATGCACCTACAGAATTCAATTTACATAAATATTAGTTGGAATTTCCGCCAAAATCATAACAGAGCGCGAATTCCGTGCAAATATCTTGATTAGTTTACGGCGTCAACTTCTTTGCTAAAAACAATAATTGGAAAAGTTTATGCGAAGTGCGAGGCAGAAATGTTTACAAATTCTAATTTAATCTAGCTACTCCGAAATGTGAATGAAAGATTTGCAATGGATGGGCAATGGCGAGTGCATCAATGGGAAATGTGCTTAATGTGTGTGAGTTGGGATGAGAAGAACAAGCAGCAGGTGAAAGGAGGTGATGTGATAAAGGCAGATGATGTGAGGAAGATGATTAAGCGAGATGATATAAAGCGATGATTGAGAAAGATGATGGAAGTGAGATCGTGAAGGAAGATGATGAAAGACAATGGTGAAGCAAGGTGATGAAGGAGCATAATGAAGGAAGATGATAGCGAATGATAATAAAGAGAGCTGATGACAGATGAAGGCAGATGATAGAGAGAGAGTCTCTGACTACAAAGAGAGATGGTGCAGGGCGAGAATGATGAGAGATGGAAAAGAGATGGAGATGATGAAGAAAAACTTTAAGATCTGGATACCAAAATTCCACTTTATACCTTCTTACAATAATCGATAAGTTTTTCAATTAAATGAATGTAGGGGGTATCTTCTAGTCGTATTTGCTTTGAGTGATGATTCGGCTTGAAGTCTACTTTGCGCGTTTGTGGGCTGCCAGCCTAGTATATACCCTATATAAGGGTGTGTGCCAGTGGGTGAGCATACATAAAGCTATCACGAACTAGACTTAGCTTTTACACTGAGTGAGTGTGTGTGCATGAGCGGGTGTATATGGCAATAGGACTTGTGTCAGTGGCAATGCAAAGAGCGACGAAAACGAAGCAGAAGGAGAAATTAAGGCGCGGTGCAATAGGAATTATGTGTGCCAGAGTCATATCTCAAGTAGGAGCTTAAGTAATTAAATAAGTGCAGCTACGAGATACCCTATACAAAAATCAATAAATGCAGATTATGTCACGCGCATGCAGATAACATATATTGTAATATTCTGTGCGACACTTAAAATCGCAATTGAAAATAATGTTTGTATTGCTATTGATATACATTTAAATACTCTGTAAATATATAATACTGTCTCATACCCTGTAAATTGCTTTGATAATAAAGTAAACTTCAGTATTATTACTTTACTTATATCCAGTAAACTCTTCCCATGGCTCTTCTAGTATTCTGTTCTACACTCTTGATATTTATTTTCTCATCAGCTCCTCTACTCTTTTTAACTCTATTCATCTTCTCTCACCTTGCCCCTCTTCTCTACTCTTCTCTTAATTCCCATTATCTTTCCTATCTTTTATTATATGGCGGTTACAGGGTATATGGTGCGTCGTTTAACTTATCGTCACACGCTGCAGCAGAACACATGTAAGGAGAAGTAGAGCTAAGCAAAGACAGAAGACATTGCTCCAAATAGGACATAGGCATCGACTAGAAGGACGAGAAACTCGCGCACACATGTTGTTGACGCTGTGTGTTTGTAGCTTTTGAGGTTTTAGTTTTTGGCAACGCATTCAGCCAAGTCAGAGGCGAGCCGAGTGGAGACGAGGGAGTGGAGAGCGACCGCTGTAGGGCAGCTGCAATGGCGGCGCCTGCCGCAAAACACAGTAAAACGCGCGCATATTTATAACGAAATGCTCAATTTAAATTCCCATCAATCTTGGTGGAATGCCACACAAACACACACACGCACACACACACGTATTCATGCAAGTTAGTATAAGGCCATGGACAGGGTTTGGTATTGTCTGTGCGAGCAAAGCAAGGCATTCAACCAAATGTAGTTGGCGCCCACACACACACACGCCCACACACACACACACTCACCACACGGGGCGTGGCATGACTGTAAAGTCATCTCTGCCTCCATCTCTGCTGCTGCTCCTTTCCATCTGACAAACAGCGGAAAGCGCAACGCGCCAGTCGCTTATTGAGCGTTAAATTAAAAAATTCGTATGCAAAAAACCCAATTGGAATATCAAATGAAGAGAACAGATTTCAAATGTATATGAAATAGTGAAACACTTAAAAAAAAAAAAAAAAGATGAAGAAGAAGATAGAGCTCTTGAGTAAGCTTAAAAGAAGTTGAAAATCAAGTTATTTTCATGGGTTCTTTTATCATTCCACTCACAGCTGTAAAAAGAGATGGGAATATGTGGAAAATGTTTTATAAAAAGAACTCTTCAGAACCGACAAATTGGGAGAAACAAGCGAGAATTTAGCAGTAGCTACAACCAAACTGGCCAAATGATAACGAAGCGCAAAATAATCGGAAAGAAAAAATAAAATTGAGCTCATAAACATATCAGCTATATCAAATTGGAATTATTTTGTATCAGCTCTTTGAATATATATTAAATTGAATATATAAATATTAATTGAAGAAAATTATAAATATTACATAAGCAATAACAAGTTTATGTCTACCTGTAAAATTATAATTATAATATAGTATAAAATAGACTTATACTTATAATATAATAAAATATATTAGAGATTTATATTTATAATATAATATAATAGAGATTTTAGAGTATTTGATACTAATTATAAACCGTCTGTGCGTCTGTTAGAGCAAAATCGATAAGTATCGATTAAAATTAAATTTTGAAATATCGATTAAATAGAAATACGATCAATTGATAATGCTATAAAATATATATTGGCTTAGCGAAATAGAAGATATATATTCAATCTTTTACAGTCCCTTAATCAAACATAAAACTTGCCCTCAATATGGGCTTTTATCAAGTGTTCTGGGCTTTCTCTCGAATTGTGCGCATGAAGTTAGGGCGAGAAAAGACATTCAAGCTGAAAATGGCATCTATTATAAAAGCTGTTGATCTGCCTTCTTCACAAAATAACTTATATATATCTTACTTATAAGTTAGATAAGTATCAGTGTAAGTCTTTATTTTCGTATCACAGAATAACGTAATCACATACGTATAATACTCAGTTGGCCGACTCTCTAAAGCTAAAGCTTTAATGAATGTCCGCTCCAACTAGATGAGATAAGCCTCTAGTGGCTTGGCAATTTCTCTTAAATAAATATGCATCGGTTAATCAACTACAACTAGAACGTTAGCTACCCTGTAATACAAATAGTAATTGGAATGGAAAGTGAAACGAAATAAAATGGGAAAAGGAAGCATATGTGCACCGAGCAGTACAGAGTACACTGAGTTCCAGGCACTTCAGGCCCTTCAGTCACTTCAGATACTTCTGGTGCTTCAGGTACGCCTGGTTCGGCACATTCGTCACACACGTCACAGCTTTCATTACGGGCAGCGCACACAAGTGCCCCGCTTTGAGGACTGGGAATTGCGGACGTCTCTTTGATCCGATGAGTGTTGCAGCTGCAAAACTCTGGACACTGGCGAAAGTTTCGTGTTAAGCCATCGAAAAAGAGCATTGGAAATTACCAAAATAAAAAAAATAAAATATTTTTTGCAAGTCTAATAAATGAAATTACAGATAGAGAAAGAGAGATTGACATAAGCTGAGAGCTACAGAGTAAAATATTAAGAAATGACTAGAGATAAAGAGCACGAGTCAAGAGATTTTTTGGGGTTAGATCTTTCAGTTGAGATAACATAAAATAAATATTTATAAAAATTTGGTTTATTATTAATTAATTTTATTATTAATCTGCATCTCACAGATTATATAATCCAATTTTTTTTCCGATACAAATCTTATTAGGACTTAGCCTCCTAATGGGCTCTAGAAAATATAACATGCCAGATTCAATAGCTCGTTTTTAATTAACTGATGATAGAATATTTTAAGCTATATGCCAAATATAATTTACTTTCTATTATCGAATATATATATTATATATAATTATAAATCAATTTTATCTATTTTAAAAAAAAAAAGCAGAGGCGAATAAACTCGCCTCGAAACGAAGCTCGAGCGCTGTGAGCCACTGTGCAATGGACATCACCTATGCGAATCGATGTGGAGCTGACTTGTGTCTGAGCATACGTATACCTATGCATATGCAAACATGCATACATATATATACATATAGAGTATTCTCATTTCTTTTTTGGGTAACTTTTTGTTGCTTTGCTTTGCTGCTCTGTTTATCGAGCATTTCGTTGTCTGTTTATTTTGCGTTTCGGCGTCGGGAAGTCGCGACACCCGCGTAGCGAGTTGTTCAAAAATGTTTATTGATATTAACTGCGATCCGCCAGGTTAGCCTTAAAGCAAATCATAAAACTGAATGTTGATAATTCATGTCGCATGGCAATGATAATGACGATGATGATGATGGCTTAATTATTATGTTAATTATCAATGCGCAGGGAAAGAAGTGAAATGCGAGTAAGTGGCAGAGCGCAAGTGGAGGGGTTAGATATAGAGACAGAATTGAATAGAGAAATTGAGAGATTTGAGGAATGAAATAAAGAATCTATCTTTAAGTGAGAAATTGAGGGAGAAGAAGATAAATTAAGAAAAAGAGAAAAGAGGTGAATCGGAGAGGCAAGAATTTAAAATAAAGTGAAAATATGTGGGAATATTTAAGATAAGGCGAAGGTGTGTGGCAGAAAAAGAGAAAGCCAAAGAAAGGAAGAGGTAGAGTTGGAAAACAAGAAGATATAGAGAGAGAAAGGGAGTGAAAGAAAAAGCGAGCTACAAAAGATATAGAAACAGAAGGCAAGTGGGAAATGGAGAGAGGACGAATTGACGAGAAATGAAGAGAGAGCGAGTGAGAAAGAAAAATAGGGAGGGAGTAAAAGATTATAGGAGGTGAGGGATAAAAATAGGAGGCAGAGAGATTTATACATACAAATAGAGTTTGTTCTCTGCATTATCTCTCTATCTATCTCACTCGCTCGCTCTCCTTTTCTCTATCTCCCTATCTCTCACTCTCTTTCTCTGCCTCTATATGAATATATCTATATCTCTCTTGGAACGTATAAGCGCATTGGATATTTATTTGCTATTAACTTTCAGAAAATATCTACAAGTCTATGCCACAACTTTGCTTGTGGCCAGACTGGAAAATAAGAAGAGAAGCGGAAGCCGGCTGCCATTACGTAAATCATTGCCGATTTCATCTAAGTTCATTTTGGTTTCTTGGTTTTTTGTCAGCTGACTGAGTAAAACTAAAATAAAAATTGAAAGGCAAACAATGAAGCGACATGCAATAAACTGGCTACAGGCCGGGCTACCCGCCGCGCCAGCAATGGAGATGGGATGGGGCGGGGGAACGCGAAATGCCTGCATGCTGCTTGATAACTCGGTGGCTGTGTGTCGTGGCTGGCAGCTTCCTCAAGTGGTTCACAGTTCGCGATGCGGCAGCGTTTTATGCATAAGCAAACATGTCAAGCGCAGCCACGCCCCCCCCAACCAAATTCCCCCACCCGCACGAGTTGGAGACCGGGTCTCAAACTTCTGACTGAGCATAATGTTTATCCAGCTGGCGAAAGATGTTTCGCGTGATTTGCGCAGACTTTGAGAGCGGGCGGGCGGGCGAGCGGGCGAGCGGGCGAGCGACAGCAACAGGGCGACGCTTGGGGCTGACTGGCTGGCTTAGCCGCGTCGAGTTCATTTCGGGTTAATGCCGAGCAGGATGAGCCGCAGGATGCGTGTGTCCTCACAGATTTCATGTGAGTTATGACCCGCTGCTCAGCACTGCTCCTCCTGCCTCAGTCTGTTTGACTTTCTCTTTCTCTCTCTGCCTCTCTCTCTCCGTCCCCCTCATTCGCAATCTGTCTATCTGGTTATCCTTTCAAAGCGCCACGCCCCTTTAGTCTGTGGCAACCAAATTGACAGAAAATTCAATTTGCACATTTTACTGCATTTTATCAAAGCTGCGCTGCAGTCGCCGTCGATGCGGGCAGGTGAGCCAGCGCACAGCGCGCTGCGTGGGCGTCGTCTAGCTTTAAGCTGACAGACAACACGACGTATACGCAATGTATTCAGTTACCCCTCCCACCGATACCGAACAAAAAACTAGCTCTGGATCATATATCCTGCAATAAAGTGCTTGCAATGAGGTATTTTCATATGCACTTGTGTGACATGCATGCATGCATGCATGCATAAATGCATACACACATACAGCATACATGTATATATGCCTCTGACCAGATCTAATATAAGCCACAAATCGATAATTATCGCTTACGTTATAGATCTGCTATCGATACGCATTAAGGATTTTAAAAATTTGAAATATTTAAAATTGGAATTATAAATAATTCAGCCATATTCGATCTTTCCCGGACTTAAACCTTCCTGACATTTTCGTCTTTACACGCTCAATTATCGATAAAGTTCATTCCATTGTTGATTAAATCCCGATTGATTGATGCAACCTTCATAATCTTTATTCGACATATTTCGGTGAGTAAATTCTGCATATCATCTCAACAGCTCAGCAGTAAATTTTATACTTTAGCTTTAATCGTGTGCCCAAAATTGAATCAAACTGAAACAACAGAGTCGTAAAAGTTCAGCTTCAGAGCTGAATCTCGTCGTTCATGTGAAATGAAAAGAGCGAAAAACGTCAGCGATTTCCATGCACTTCAGCTGCCAATTGTTCTGAGCACTGCTTATGTATGTAGCCAAGTAGTCGCATTTTTTTATGCCTTTGTCAAAGTCAGCTTTATCGCCGGCAGTTCATAAAGGCTCAACTTTTGTTCGCATATGCTGTCAAGTGCTGCACTCGTATTCGTACAGCTGTCTGACTATTGTCACTTAATGGGCTTTTATGATTGTGTTACACAAAAAAATAAAGGAAGTAAATTGTGAAGCCAATTTTATTTTATATGGCCGCAGATGAAAATTAAAGCTCGACTTCGACGAGTAAAAAGAGTTGATTTACCAAGTAGTATTTTTATATTATAAATAATAGTGCAGCTGATAAAAATAAGTATTTCGCTCTAGAGTATTGCATTCAGTGAGATTGACACAATTATCGATAACTATCGATTTGTATGACAACTTTCGCTCTTATATTTGAATGATTTAGAGCTCAGAAATATTGACAATCGATAGCATATGATCGAGTGCTAACATATATTCAATTATTATATGTATTCAACTGTTAGATATGCTCAAGCCAAATTTTTTTATTTTTCAATTTAGTTTTTATTTATCGATAATTTGCAACTATTGAACTGCGATATGCCAACTCATATACCAATTAATATCGCAACTTCAGTCTATACAGTTGCTTACTATTGATTATGGATTGTGTTGATTATCTCATTGCTAATAAAATATCGCCTATCGATAACCAAAAACTTTACTCCTCAATATCTATATTTAGCGATAGTTACTTCCTAATTAACAAATATCGATAAATTAGCCAACACTTAGTTTTATGCATCTTCTAATCTAATTACCGAACATCATTCAGCCCCCATTGCCGTTAGTCCGCCTTTAGTCTGCCCCACTCACAGATTTTTATCGCATGCTTTGCAACAGAAGTTCGTTCGCTGATTTGACAAAAAAAAAAAAAAAAAAAAAAAGCCCCAATCCAAGCGAACCAAAGAAATAACAAACAAACAAAAAAAATCCAAATTGGAATGCCGCAGTCGAAAAAACCAAATGGGGAAAAATGAGAGCGCACATTACGCATACGCCGCATGGCGCGAAGTGCTGCTAAGGGCAATCGCGGCCAAAGCGCGCAATAAACGGCATTTATTTTTAATTTACCAAATGCAGAAGGTATTTCCCACATACAGTGAGAGGTAAAGGGATAGGAGGAGGCAAGGACAGAGTGCGGCCGGGGTCAGACAAAAGTTGTCAGAAGTCAGTTTTGTTTATTTTAAAATTCAGCGCGAATCATTTTGTTGGAAAATGTTGCACATAATTCTTGTTTAAGTATCTTGTAAATTGCTTAATAACGCCAAAGGGACTCCTCGCACACACAAACACACACACACACACATACACTCACGCACAACCCCTTTAGGTCGCTTTGCCCACACACCGCCCGCCCGCCTGCAATTACCCTTTGCGTCTGGCAGGTTTTCAACTTTGTATTCAAGTGCGAAGCGAGCTACAAAAATTTAAGACAAAAACTTTCCAAGCTCCCCGCCGAAAAAAAACGAGCAACTGCCAAATTAATATATGTGCGAGTGTGTGCGTGTGCGTGTGCGTGTGCGTGTGTGTGTGTGTGTGTCTTGGGTTAAGTTGGCACTTGTTTAATTTAATAACAAAATAAATGTTCACGAGCACGTAAATTTATGAGTTTAAAATGCTCTCGCAATGCACACATTAACACGTACGCCAGCCAGCCCGCCAGCAACTGCCACGCCTCCCCATCAGCCTTCTGACGACCCGCTCGCCCCCCTGGCTCCGTCTAGCTATCAAAACTCGAAGCCATGCCAAACATTCCCTGCGCATATTTGAGGTATAACTCTTTTTTTTTCCACGCATTTCTTTTAGGAGCTGTAAAATCAAGGTCCTCTGCTATTGAAAGGGGCGCTGCAGGGGCTGCCAGACTAAGAGCTGGTTTAAGGGTTAAGCTGCCTGGTAGGAACTTACAAAAAGTTTTGGTTTTTCAAAATGCAATGGGAACTGTGAACTGAAAGTGAGGCATGGGAAGCATGAATGTGGCCTCAGCTTGCGGCAGTTCGAATCTTGAAAGTAAAGAGCTTTCTAGAAATTGTGGAACTTTTTTCCTGTGCTATAGCAAAACCTATTTACCGTCAATGAGGCGCCTCTTGATGCATTCGATAAATATATTAATGAAGCTCGAAAGCAAATTGAATTCGCTCAAAATATGCTTAACTGACTTTACTTCATTTTAAAATTTGACTTCGAGCACTAAGGCAAGCTGAGTTCGAATCGATAATGAATTTCGAATCTTATCTCTAATATGATATCAAAGTCGAGTTTCGAACGTAAATGCAAGCTGAAATTCACATTGCTGAGTTTCGAAAATCATTTTCAATATTCAATATCAGAGAGAAAAAGCTAAACAAAATGAAATTTGATCAGGTAGAATTCGAATTCGAATCGAGAGACTAACTTAAAATATAGCTTAAAATAACTTCAATTTAATTTGAATTCGAGCTGGCATTATAGTTCGAGTTCGAATAGTCCTCTCTTTCTAAATTTCTTACTGAAGAAAAAGCTTAAATTGAAGCCTAAACTAGAAATCGAATACGAATTCGATTGAAATTTCGGACTGATATCAAAAGTGAAACACGAACTTAAATTCGAAATCAAGCTAGGCTCGCTGATTAAGCTTTAAGCGCAACTTAATTTCGAATTGGAATTTAAGCTTGAGCTCAAATATGTAGTCGAATTCGAGTTCGAGTTCGAAACTCGCACCAAATCCGAATCCAGAGCCAGACGTCTGGTCGAATCTTTAGCTCTCGTCATTAAACGAGTCACGCTTCTGATGACGGAGAAGGCTTGAAACAAAGAGGTGTGCCAGGTGTCAGGTGCGGGCGACGCTCTCAAATTGTGGGCGTGGCTGGGCTGTAGCAATATTTTGCTTGCTTTTGGCTTGCCGCACCAAATTATGCAAAGTGTTTGACAAATTAGCAAAGGAAACTTGTTAAAAGCGGAAAAGCGCATGCATAGCAACGAGCCGCGAGTGCCAAGTCGTGAAAAGTCTCGCATAAAGTGCAAATTTTGTGAAAATTGCGAAAATTGTGGAAATTGTGAAAATTGTTTTCATAATTAGCATTTTGAGTAGGCCGCGTGCGCCAAGCTGCCAGCGCCAAAACAAGACAAACTGCTAGAGGAACTAAAGGCAAAACCTCGCCGACTCCCATCAAGTGTCTCCAGTCACATGACGCGTGCCACGCGCCAGCCAGCTACACTTAATCGCCCTCAATGCATGCAATGCTCAATTACACCATGTAACAACAGCTGGTTGGCTGACTAAGTCGCCGTGGAACCGAGCCGATTCATGAACTGAACTGAATTGAGCCGGATCAACGTCTGCAACTGAGCTGAGCTGCATCAATTACCAAATCCCGAGTGATTGTTAGGAAAATGAGCTAAGTCCAAAATATATTACAGCACTAGTTCATATGAATCTCATTTGCTGGTTCGTGAACCGAACCGAAAACTAGGCACGTTTCGTCTGAACTGCGAATGAAAAAACTTAAAATTTGTACTTAAACTTTAAATGCTAATTGACTTAATTTCCTGATGTACATATATGTGCAAATAAATGTATGTTCGTATTATGTGTGTGTGTGTGTGTGTCTTGGGTGTGTGTGTGTGTGTCTTGGGTGTGTGTGTGTATACATCTGCTGGCAAATCCGCTCTAAGAAGTCACCTGTCAAATGGCCAAAACGCAAACTCATGGAGCTATCAAACGTTTATCGTCAGCTCACCAAATACACCTCAATGATACGCACACAAACACACACACACACACATACACATGCACACACACACACACACACACACAGGCATTCAGCATTTCGCTAAGGTCCCCAAGCGCTTATTTGAAAAACGTTTTATTTTTATTGCAAGACTCCCCAGTGACGAGTGCTCAGTGTCAGTGAATGTCATTTCAGCTTTGCGACTCGACTACCCGCCATCTAGCACTCTTCTCTCCACCTATCCCTCTCTCTCGCTCTCTCGCTCACACACTCTTTGCTTGTCGCCCTCTTTGAATGCGACACATATCCCAAGCTCGAAACTAAACCCGTAAGCCCTTACCCCTAAGACTCGTAAAACGCACGACTCGCCAAACTGTGTCTTAAACAAGCTAACAAGCGCAAGTTATCCGCTTGAAGCAACGACATTTTAATACCCTTAAGGTGCTTAAGATTAAGCCTTTAACAAGCAAAGTTATGTTTCCTTTCATAGGAGCTCTAATTAGATCCGAAAAATTGGTTAAATTAAAATTGTAAATTGCATAAAGATAAATAAGCATACATACAGCCATCAGTTTAAGTTACAAAAATGATCGCTTATTAAAGATTGGCAGCCTTCGCTGATAGAAAATTCCTTTGGATAAAAAACGTAATAATAATAATAAAAATATAAAATTATCGATAGATAATCCAAAGTGCAGAGCTTGCCAAGCTCAGTGTATATTAAATCGAATGCAACGAATCAGACATTCATACATAGGGCGGACAGCCTTCACTCACTCACTCTCTCTCTATCTCTCTCCCACACACACATAGTCGACTTATATCTCTATCTCCCTCTCTCTTGCAGCGCTACAAATGTCGATTCGCTATTTTACATGTCACAAATAAAGGGCGACCAAGAGAGAGAGAGAGAGAGAGAGAGAAGCTAGCTGTCTGCCACAGTGACAAATCGGTAGCAGCAACCTTAAAAACAAGGGAGTTACGTATTGAAAATAATGCTGAATGAAAATAAAAGTGTTGAAAGTTAATGCAATGCGATTTGCCAGAGATTCGCTCAGGCGAACTGTCAAAAGGATTTGGAAGTTGAAGCTGGAGTCAAAGCTCATATGTGGAGATGAGACAAGAGATGCGCCAAGCCTTTCCCTCTCTCTCTCTCTCTCTCTCTCTCTCTCCTGCTGTATCTCTCTCTCTTTCTCTCTCTCTCTCTCTCTCCCATCTATTCTGCCGAACTTGAACTTGTTCTGCTCGCATTGCAGTTCAATTTGGTTTGGCTCGAGCTGCTAGGCTTTAAAGCACTCAGTCGGCTGTAAAATCCACTTAATTCCATTTACTTAAGCTAATTTCACGCCATATTCAATTTACCACATCATGACCATTCATTATTTATTCACAACATGTAAAATCAATGGCCAACGACGACGAGGAGGACACGGCATAAAAAAACAAAAAAAAAAAAATGAAGAGAAAACACGGCAAAAAAAAAAGTGAATTGTTGAATGTCCCTGCAGCAGACAAATCGAATGAAGTGGCTGCTACGGCTGGCAGTTACCCTATAAAAATATATAAAAAAAAATAAATAAAATATATAAACTACATAAAATATATAAAATATTTAAAATATATAAAATATATAAAATATTTAAAATATTTGAAAATATGTAAAATATATAAAATACAAATTTCGATAATTATCGATAACAGCTAATTGCTGAAACCGTTCAGATTTGCTAATTTGCTTAGGTCTAGTCTAAGTCTCAAATTGAATCAGAAAATACTTCTTGTATCTTTGTTCTCCGTTCTAATTGGCCCAGCCTGCATAGATATTACTGATCTAAGATTTATCTTACACTAATTCATATAGCAGATGATATTCCGCATATAGAACACTTGATTGAATAATACAGGGTATACAGCGTTGTATAGACGAGAAGAAATGCAGCGCTATGTATGGCATGGATGAGAGTCATGTCCCTGGATTGGTTGGCAGTTCGACCCTCGCCCATCAAAAGGCGATGACGTACGCTTAATTTGGAGCGTCGGAATAATTTATGTACAGCATGTTTGAGTGTGTGTGTGTGCGTGCGTGTGTGTCGTCCTATGTGGGTGTGTGAAGAGCAGCCAAATGAGGAAATGGAAATTGACAAAAAAAAAAAGAAAAAAGAAGAAGAAGTAGAAACGGCAGTCAGTGAATGCCGACAGGCATATCCACCCAGACAGACAGATGGATGTATGCTGCAGTGGGACAGGCCACAGCTTGAAGAGAGGGGGGCGATCGGGTGGACAGAGGCACTGCCCATTGGGCACGTGGCACGTGCTGAAAAACCGCGTTGCGGCAACTAAGTGCGAGTAACATTTGCGACGCACTCGATAAATTTTTCGGGCCACGCCGCCGGACACACAGACAGTCAGACAGACGCACCTGTTAACGCTGCAAACGAGGTGGGCGTGACAGGTGTTTCGTATTTGAAATATTTCTGTAATTTCCCAGCACTGAATACCAAAGAGCGACAGACAGACAGACAGACAGACAAGACTGGGCTGCCGCTGGCGCTGCAGAGCTCTTTAAATATTCGATTGCATTTGGGGCTCATTTGACAACAAAGAAAACATTGATAAACAAATACTATTAATTAGTAGCTCGCATTATATTTACAGCAAGTCGGGGTAGCCAAGAAGATGAAATACCCTGGTTAAATACTAAACAGATTGTAGCTCTATGTGCAAGAGAGTAACTCTGGTAATTGTGATTATATAAGATATATAATATATATATAGATAAAGAGAGAACAGAAAGAGAGAGAGATAGAGATATTTATAGAGAGAGATAGAGATATTGATAGAGAGAGAGAGGCCTTATGCAATTATGCAAGCAGCAATAGAACTGATGTAGAAGAATTAGAGTTAATGTTTATAGACAGCAGCTTTATGGTCAAGTTTACGCCTTAAAGGATAGTTTATCTAGCTGATCAAAAGGAAAGAAAAAAGTAAATATACATATAAATATATCCACATATCTTCAAACGATTTCGTCATCAAATTCAAAAATAAAAGAAAATGACCCAATTGCAGATAGTTTGTATAGTTTACGTAACTGGCAAGCTAACATATAGATAGACCAGTTCTTTGGACGGGCTATTCGAAATTTGAGTCCGCGTCTCTCTCTCTCTCTCTCTCTCTCTCTCTCTCTCTCTCTCTCTGTCCCTTTCCATCTGTCTCTCTCGCTCTCATTGTGTGTAGGCTTATCTAAACATGTGCTGGAGCCAGTGCCACGCCCACCATTTTTCGCAGGTTGGATACAGTGGAGGCCGAGTCGGAAGTAAACAAATGGCCTATGGCCGGGCAGAAACGGAACGGAATGGAACGAAACGGCGGACTGATGCCCGAAAAACGTTAACGTTGGCATTACATTTGCGGCCATAACGATGCACACCTATGCCAACAGCATAGCTATATCTGTACACACGCAGACACATGCATGCTCACAGTATATAACGGTAATGGTAATGGCAATGGTAACGGTAACACCAGCGCCAAATGTTTGCCCGGCTGTCGCTGTGGGAGCTGTGCCAATATTTGCGTAACGTGTTTGACAAAGAAATGAAAACTGAAAGCGCCAGCTTGGAAAATCAAATGAAAGCACCACCCAGCCCCAGTCCCAGCCCCCGTCCCAGACTTAGTCGCCAGCCGCCAGGCGCTGACCAAGCAGCAAAATTGAATGCAGCAGGCCGAGCCGGGGCAGGTGGGAATATCAAATAAAAATGGCATATAATAAATAAATAGATAAACACATAATACATATATCTATACACAGATATTGCCCTAATCTGAAGAATAAATAACTGCCAAAGCAGCACAATTTCAATTGTCACAAGCTGAGCTAAATTGTTTATTAACTAATCAAGAGATTACACATACTAAAGCTAATGATACTCTGAATATCTGTCAAAATAATGCATATTCATTATCATAAATTATAATATTATTAAAATTGGTATTAAATATAAATATTAATTATAATATAATATTCTTAAAAAATATATATTTCATAATTAACTACTTTTGTATCATTTACGGTTCAAATGATAAAAATATAAATAAACATCATATATATTTATGATAATATCATAAGTAAACTATATTTAATTTTATTTACTATGTTGATTAATTAATAAATTGTTTTTATGTTAAATAATTAATTTCATTTAGTCAATAATTACCTAATGAATTTATTTTATTTTATTAATTCAACAACTGAATTCTATTTGAATACATTTTTAAAATTTATTGATTAATAAATTTTATATAATTTTATTCTTATATATTATATTATTATAAATATATATTATTATTATACAAGCATAGCTCTTCAAAATTTACGTTTAATAATATATATATAATAATTTGCTTGCATTATTTTTTATTACGATTCAATTTTAATAAAATATAGATCTTAATTATATTTTTATGTAATATAAATATTTATATATTTGCCTCTAGGCTAAATTTGTCAAAGCTTTGCTCAAATTATTTTTTATGTAATTGAAAAAGTCAATTTTTTTATAGATTTTTGTGCCATCGGGCGAATACGTAATATAATATCGAATGCTTTGAATTCCATCTGCACGTTTAACAGATGTAAAACTTAATTAAATAATATGGCAAAACAAATCATGTTGATGAAGGGGGCAGAAAGTGAGAGAGAGAGAGAGAGGAAAAGAGATAATATTTTGTATAACAAGGGTATTCGGTTGACAGACTAAATAATGAAAATGTATTTTATAATCATGGCAAATATATATATATATATATATATATATATGAAAGCCAATGAAATTGTTTAATTCCGAGCTGTGTTTGCTCATTGTTTATCTGGTAACATTTCGTCTTTTCCTATATTCCAATCAAATGGGATATTGAAAACAGCTGCCGCATGTCATCCAGTTCTCTGCGTTTATTTTTTTTTTTTGCCTTTCGTTATCAAGTGCTGATTTTTTTTCAATTATGATGTGTTTGGGCCAAGGGATGATGAATGGAGTTAGGGTAAGAGATAGTGATAACAAAGCAACAACAAATAGATTTCAATATGATTGATAAACAAGCACAATATACGACTTTCACTCTCTCTTTCGCTCTCTCTCACTTTCTCTCTCTGTCTGTCTCTCTTTCTCTTTCTTTCACGTCGTGTGTGTAAAAAAGCATTGCAATCAAAGAAAGGGACATCACGAATTACAAGACACACAACAGAAACCATAAACAACGTCAAGGGAATGAAAAGTGCCAAGCATGCATATACGACTAACAAGTATCCTATATAGAGCAATTAAGGAAACAGCATTTGTGAACTCGATTCTGAAAAGAAATAAAAATATATCGATATTCGATAACTCAGTAAGAATATATTTTATTGCTAAGATGTACTTATTATAATATATTTTTAGCTCTTACTTCAAGCTTATTATCTTTATCTTATCTGTAAAAGAAAGTTGATCTTAGATATTTATCGAATTGTAGTTATCGATTCAGAATGTGAATTTAAAACTAACCCAATGCTATTTATATACAATACTGTAAGTCTAAAATATGCACCAGCGAGTATTTACAGGGTATCAGGCAAAACAATTTTATTTTTTACAGTGTAACAGTCGAAGGCGGATGGACAGAACTGTTATCGGATATGCCTGGCATTGCGTTATATTCCAAACACTCTCTGTCATACACACACACACACACACACACACACACACACACACACACACACACACACACACACACACACACACACACACACACACACACACACACACACACACACACACACACACAATGACAATCAGAATAAGTGGCTGTTACATTTCACACCAAACATTGATGGAGCGAGCAATGGACCAAAAGAGAAGCAAAAAGGACGACACAGAACGAGCCGGCAGCCAACCATCGAACGAACCGAAACAAGCCACAGAAATAGTCGAACAGTTGTGGCCAAAAGCTTGGCTAAGAGCTGCGGCATGGGCCAGCGGGTGTCGCAACTGTGTCAGCTGCTTGAGCCGTGGCATAAAAGCAAAATCAGAGAATTTCACAAAAGATGTTTATCATTTTCACTTGGGCAAAAGTTTTACAGCTAAAATGGCAAATATTTTCTGCATACAGATTTCACAACTAGATAAAGTGGTAAAAAAGAAAAGGGAAATAAAAGAAAAAGATGTATATAAATAAAAGAAGCTCAAATAGCAACGAGGCACGAGGCACGGGGCAGGGGGCACGGGACACAAGGCAGGAGGCAAGTAACGCAAAGAACTAAGCAGCCGGCCAACTGGGCAACTGTGCAAAGTTTGTAGCCAAATGCACCCAATGGACATCAGGGCCAATGGCCCACAACTGAGTAGCGGATGTTGTAAACTCGCCAAGGATGCGAAAAGGATACCAAAAACAGCTAAAAAGTATAAGTTCGAAGCAAACTAAAAGCCATGCCACGAATGAAAGATGTTCTATGGCAATACTGAGAAAAGCAATGTTCTCTTTCTCGATAATTGGATACTTTGTATATATGTGACACAAAAAATGTATTAATTTAGTTCAATTGGCTTGAATCTACTACAAATTTATATAAGTATTTTTTAAAATTTCTTTTAACTTTTTTAATTTTTGTTTTAAGTTTTTTTTTTTATTTTATTAAATTGTTTCTGAAGAAAACATATTTTTACTAGAGCTCATTCATAGTGAATTTTATGAAATACATATATATATATATTATATTTATTTATATATATATATATATATATATATATATATATATATATATATATATATATATATATAAATAAATATATATATTATATATATAAATAAATTATGTGTTTCCACTCTTACTCATAACTTACTTATATTTCAAGCTCTTAGCCAAGCAACTCAGTTGCCAAAGCCCTGTTGTTAGGGTATTTGAAGCGCAGTTTCTGTTCTGCCTTTCGCGTTTGTTCATATTTGCGAGAAATCAAAAAACATAAAGCAGTCGAGAGAGAGAGAAAAAAATGACAGTTAAAATTGTATTGGGAATAAATCGATCATATAATGCAATATTACAGCGTAATGCCCATCGATAAACCAACCGCACAACACCCAAGCGAAAAATATATATAAATATATATAAATAATATATATATATATATATATATATATATATATATATATATATATATATATATATATATATATATATATTTATATATATATCGCGTTGCGTTTCAGTTAAATGAAGTCGATTATTTGCTTGGCGCTGGGAATTGCCTTCAAACCAATAAAATAAAATATGATTGAGCGAAAAACTAATACAAAATCTCATTAAACTGAGATCTGAGATAACATTGGATTAATGCCCAGCGTAACATTTCAAGCTGACGCCAATGTGAATTGAACTGCATAAAAAACACATTAGTAATGCATTAGGGAAGTTATATAAGAAATGTTTAGCTTGTATACTCGAGCTCCTTGACCAGGTCAGTTGATGAGCTCGAGTAAAGGAGTATTTTAAACATTCCTCTATTATTTAGTCAGCACATTTTATATTATAAATAAATTTATATGATAAAACTTATTATCTGATGGCATGTGGCAGTCGATACTCCCAAAGGGGGCCTCACGTGTGCGGGGCCACGTAGCGAGCGCTTTGCTAGAACATTCAGGGTTAATGTGACAAGGTTTTGGTGGACATAGCCAGCAGCATATAACCACAATGGTTTTAGCTATTATTTAAACGAGGCTCACACAGACACAGAGCACGAGCGCACCCACACACACCCACACAGACACGCAGACATCCAGGCACACAGGACGTTGGCGCATATCCTGCAGCACAATTGAATTAGGTTAGTCATGCTTTAATGCACATCAACATACGTGCAGCCAGGCAGGACAACCGTGTGTACGCGTGTGTGTGTATGTGCGTCTGTGTGTGTGTGTGTGTGTGTGTGTGTGTGTGTGTGTGTGTGTGTTGACTCTCATAAATCTCATTGTCAGTGTTTAACTTTCTTGTTGGTTTAACTTAACTTCAAGCAACAACAGCGAAAGGCAAAAGCAAAAGTCATTTGTCATTTCAGTTGGCAACACACAATTCACCCATACACACACACACAGTCACACACACACACACACCTATATACACACGTTTATAGATAAACTCTTTATGCATTTGCATTTTGCTGCCCTTAAGTAATATTTTTGCCATGAATTACAGCTACATCATGCAGCTTGCATCATGTTATATGCCAATGCTAATGCTAGGGCTAATGACAATGACAATGACAATGACAATGACAATGACAATGACAATGACAATGACAATGACAATGACAATGACAATGACAATGACAATGACAATGACAATGACAATGACAATGACAATGACAATGACAATGACAATGACAATGACAATGACAATGACAATGACAATGACAATGACAATGACAATGACAATGACAATGACAATGACAATGACAATGACAATGACAATGACAATGACAATGACAATGACAATGACAATGACAATGACAATGACAATGACAATGACAATGACAATGACAATGACAATGACAATGACAATGACAATGACAATGACAATGACAATGACAATGACAATGACAATGACAATGACAATGACAATGACAATGACAATGACAATGACAATGACAATGACAATGACAATGACAATGACAATGACAATGACAATGACAATGACAATGACAATGACAATGACAATGACAATGACAATGACAATGACAATGACAATGACAATGACAATGACAATGACAATGACAATGACAATGACAATGACAATGACAATGACAATGACAATGACAATGACAATGACAATGACAATGACAATGACAATGACAATGACAATGACAATGACAATGACAATGACAATGACAATGACAATGACAATGACAATGACAATGACAATGACAATGACAATGCTAGGGCTAATGACAATGACAATGAGAAAAAATAGTACTTCTTGGGTTATTAGTTAGTGTATCAGCAATGCATTAGCTTCACAAGTGACTTCGTTGTTGCTGTGCACTCAACTTCAATAACTGTTTAGTCGAAGTCATGTTCGGCAGTGCAAAAATGCAGCAGCAGTGAAGGAACTCCCCAAAAACTGTCTGTGGCGCATGTGGAAATTTTCTCTCTCTCCCGCTTCCTTTCTGCCACTCTCTTTCTCTCTTCCGATACGTACACTACTTGACTTAATTAGCTGCAAAGTACTTAGATAAATTATTATCGTCATCATCATCATTGTTATTTCTCTGCGGTTGTTTATTGTCTAATACGCCCACTCCTGCTACGAGTCAGTTAGCCGATTCGCTCTCTGTCTCTCAATCTATTTCACCCTGTCTCTCATTTGCTGTCTAACAGCCATTATAGTTATTAATGAATCCTTAACTTTGGCAACTCATGTGCCACATTCGAAAATTCTGTTGAGAAAACGCATTTTCAGCATCACGCACAGCCCCGATGGGCCTGAATTTAAATTCATTGCAGATAGTTAGTTAGAAAGATAGATAGATAATAAGAGACATTTATATATAGATAATGAGAGATGAATATACAGATAATGAGATATAGATAGATTTATTGTTTCTAGACTTCTGTTCACTATAAAACTTTAAAAAAGTATTTCTGGTTCTACAACTGAATCGCTCTATGAATTAATAAATATTTCTTGGCTACGTTCGCTAATATGAATATATATATATCAAGTTTTGGGTCTATAGCTCCAAAAAATCCTAATAAACTTTGAACAATTCGCAAGTTCTATTCAGATTAACGCTCAAATTGCGCCTTTCTACATTGAGCTCAACGAGCGCAGCTCAGCTAATATACCCTATGCTACTATTGAATGTGTGCTTAAAGTTGTTTTAAGCTAATTCACAAAATATTAAACTAGCTTCGATTAAATGCTCACAAATATTTTCATTGTTCTTTAAATAAATCATCAGCTGATGAAGTCAGAGCACAAATAAAGCCAATTTTGGAACGCATTGTTCTCGCTGGGTTTGCTATCGCATTTAGGATCTGTCTGGTTTATAATAATATCATTATTATGGGCGAGTTGCCCTCGATGAGCATATTTCATGCACATAATCGAACTGAACCATCGGAGCTGTATTGTGAGCGAATAACTAAATCGAGGCCGTCTCTTGAACCCTTTTTTGTCTGCGAAGACAAAGACATTTGCGGCGAGAGCCGTAGGGCATTCCGGATGGTCCATTCACAATCGTGTTAATTACCTGAAAAGCACATACACACACAATATGCAGCGATTGATGACATAACGATGGGGGTCCGAGAGAGAGAGAGAGAGAGAGACTGAGAAAAAAAAGAAGCAAATTCAAAAATAGAGGATGCTCCGTTCCGAAAAGGGTAGAAACTTTTTCGATTATATGCTCGTAAAAGTTTTCGATGTTTGTCCAGGCCACCCACAACTGGGCCATAACCGCAATTTAACCGCAAAACAGCAACGGCAACGGCAACGGCAACAACAACAGCAACAGCAATAACAATGCCCACTAGTTGGCAAAGTAAACCGTATAACCCAAAGACCCGAACTCTGAACCAAAGCAGATGCGGAGCAAAGTAAGCTGCGAAAGCAGCTCGTAAACAAGCAATAAAATTGTAAAAAGGACAAGCGGCAACCGTTGCCACCAATTGGCATTGTCAAAGGAGAGGACACACTGCACACACGCACAACACACAAACACACACACACACACACACACTCTGCACACAACAGCAGCATGTGTGTGCTGAGGACGCACTTGGTTGGCAACCTCCATTGGCCTTTCGATAGTTTTCGCTTTTCGCATAGTTCGCAAAGGGGGCGACCCGAATTGGCAACAACAAGCAGTGCAACCACAGTGCACACTGGCATGAAATTAACAAAAACAAAAACATTTTAAATATTATTATAAACCTAAAATGGAACCCAGTCTAATAAACTGCTCCACATGGACTCCAAAAGTGGATGAAATATATATCATATTTCTATCATACGACAATGCATCTTTAAATTTATATTTAAGTCTATATGAGTCTTTGTAAATATAATATAATATATGATAACATTCATCCATGCATTTTTCATTTATCGATAGCTGCATTTATCGCACTATCGCACAACTGTACAGAGCATGTGCTGCTGCACTAATTGCATTATTCGTGCCACTGTGCGACGCAGTCAGCTTTTTGCTCATGTCAAACTTTTATTAAAAGTGTTTTTCTTAGCTTATCTTAAAACAGGGAGAGTCAGGGAGAGGAACACAGCTCTTTATGGTCAATATATGAGACCCTTGGGGCATCTGCGTATTGATGTCCCGTTATACTGGCAGCAGCATCAGAAGCAGCCGCTCCATTCACATGCCAGTGGCGTGCGCTCAAATATTTTAATCAAGGACAGGACCATCACGAAGCGCATCCTGCGCCGCGATTTGCCATTTTTAAGTGAATGCCCCAGTCCAGCCCAGCCCAGTCCAGTCCAGTCCAGCTCAGCCCAGTCCAGCCCAACCCTGCCATGAGTAGCCGCCCAGCAGCTCAGCTGAGTGCAAGCAAGTGCTAGGCCATGGCAGCAACTGGATGCGAGTCGGGCATCAAGGCGTTCGCCTAATTGATTAACACCTGAGCGTCGCTCCATTATGAGCATCCCCGCGGGGCGCGCTGATTGCCACGCCCCAAAAGCGCCAGCCACAAGCACTGCCTCCTACCCGCCACTCTACCTTGCCTCTGCTGCCCTGCGTTTCTTTCGCCACTTACAGAAATTAGACGAAGCTGCCGCCCCGCCCGCTCCAAAAGTCTTCGCTCATCATTGCCTTTCAGCTTTTTGGCGCTGGCCACAAATCAAGGCAAAACTTGCCCCAGGCATGGAGCGGGCGAGCTGGTGAGCTGGCTCTTGCTGTGTCGCCTGTGTTCTCTAAATGTGTCATTAAAAAATTAAAAGCAAATTCCAGCACGCAGAAGCTGAGACGAAGACGAAGACGATGACGACGACGACGACGACGACGACGACGACGACATTGTGGACGAAGTCCTTTTCAGGTCTCCATCGCTATTTCCTTGGCACGCGGATCAAGCGCACATCGTTGCGGCTTGGCCATAAAGTGGTTACAAAATGCTGCCAAAGGACTTTGCCAGACATTGTGCCCACAAAATCCAGCCGTCGCTGGATACTCAAAAAACAGTCCCCGTCCGAGCAGCAGAATACGAAATAACTTTGGCTACCTTAACGATTTCGCTTGATACAGTATTAAATTGAATGCGCTTAAGCAATGTTATTAAGAAATTCTATAAAACACTGTGAAACTCTGTGAAACGTTATGAAAACCCTATGAAGAGCAATCAAACTGAATGAAACCCCATGGAGCCCTTAAACTACTGTAGAGCTCTATTGGCCTCAGAGCCCTAAGAAACCCTATGAAACTCTTTGAATCAATATTAAACCATTTGAAACTTCTTCAACCCCATACGACCCTATGATACGCTTTCAGAGCCAATCCAAGCCTAACAAAACCTTATCAAGCCCTATGAAACCCTATAAAGTCCTATTACAACCTATCGAACCAATCAAGACATATCAAGCCCTATCAAGCCCTATCGAGCCCTATCGAGCCCTATCAAACCACATCAAACCATAGCAAACCATGTCAAACCATATCAAACCTTGTTGAACCAACAAAACCCCATCTAGCCCTATCAAGCCCCAACCAAGAAAGATCTTGGCCTATCCATCTATATGTAGCCCCATCAAACGCTATCAAACCCTATCGAACCATATCAAGCCTATTAAAACCATATCAAACCCTATTGAAGACCCGAACCCAAAATCAAACTAACTGATCTAAGAGACTCTATAGAGTCTCTTCAGAAGGCAACCTTCAAAAAAATACCTTTAGAAAACCTAACGCAATACAGATGCATTGAATGTGCTCAACACAGCAGTATATATATCCAATTGATATAGTAAAGCCCCGCAAGATTCTCCATATAATCTCTAAAAAAAATTGACTAGTAACTCCAAGGGCAAATTCATGGATATGTATATTTATATAGACGCGTGTATTTATAAATTTTATAGACCTCATTCATTGGTCTGCGTTGATTATATGCGAGCGCACCTGACCGCAAAATGCATAATTAATTCAATTAATGAAATATTTTAAAATCATAAAAGCTGACAGCGCTGCGGCGAGCATGAACGCGACACCAGAAACCAGAAGCCCGAGCCGAGAGGCCAACGAAACCACCGAACCCATTGAACGCCCCTCGCAGCGGGTGCTGACAATATTCCCCCGTCGAGTGGCTCGAAAAGCCTCTGGACCACGGGTCTCGACTAAAAGCAATCAATGTCAATGCGATTGGGAATGGACATGGGGCGAGGGTATGGGGCAATATGGATAGCTATGCAGCAGCAGCAGACAGGGGACAGGGGCGGCTAGAGGTGGGTCAATCACATAAGTAGGCGTGGCATGGCAGAGTGTGCTGAGCGACAGTTGTATGTAATTCGATTTTGGGGCTGTACTCATTTATGCCTGGCAGACGGACAGATTTTCGATTTAAATGTGTAGGTAGCATTCGATTAGTATACCCATTACAGATGTGTAACTAAGGGTATATTACCTTTTCTATGAGCATATAACAAGGAACTGCATGCATCTAAATAGAGAGAAGAGGAAAAGTATGATACAAATCTTACTTATATATTTCGAAAGTTATTTTTGATAAAAAAAAAATGTCTTGATAATTATCGATTTGTAAGCATTTGGAAAATAAAAAAAAAAAGATATATGAATAAATTACCTCTTGTTTATCTATAATTTATAATTGGAAAACTCCTACACGAAAGGCATTCAAGGGTAGAAATTAGTCAGAAATGTATTATTTAAAAAAAATACAGACAAAAATTCAGCTGTTGCTTCAATCTATGCGGTCATATACCTATCGATATATATCGAAAAATCTTTGTAGCAATGCCAGAGATACAGTTTAAGCCTTAAGCTTAAATTCTAGAAATAGTGAGCAAGTGCGAATAACTTTTACTATAGGGTATCACTAAGTTGAATACTTTTGCCTGCAGCACAGCACTTTCTGATTATCATTGGTGTCACGTCGCTGCTGCATCCACCAAATATTCATTTGTCAATGGACTTGCAAGTGAAAGGAATTTGCTTTGAACATATTGCATACCTCTATATAAGATGCCCATGGCTACGAGATATATTGTTTTCATTGTCTTACGAGCTTTTCTTTAGGTGAATATCAAATTTGTATGGCACAACAAATTAGAGTTATAATTAGATAAGGCTAGCTTAAATTTGGTTGATTTTAAAATAAATCAGTGTAAGGTAAGGGATAAGTTGGAATAGATATGGTACGATTAGAGCTAGAAAAGACTTTCGCTAATATAGAAAACATTAGGTTAGGTTGAGATAAGTTAGATCAACTTCGAAGACAATAGAAACAACTTTATTTTTTCATTATTCTAAGCATAAATTAAATAAGCTCAGGCTCAGTAAGCTGAGATTGTGTTAAGTAACGTTAAATGAAACTAGATTAATTCACGCTCAATTGGCTAAGCCTAGGTCAATTTAGGTTTCAGCGGCTCCTCTGAAGTGAGGAAATAATATTTACTTTTCTCGACAAATTTAATTTGCTTTCATTATGAAATTCCCTGGTTCAAGTTGCATTAACGACTTCAAGTTTCTCTCAGATGAGTTAAGGCTACTTATGCCTTTATTTATGCATCTATTGAATCAGTTTACTCAAATTCCTCAATGTGCTTATGCCTGCATTACTTGAAGCCACCGAGCAGTGCCGCATCACGTTTAAGAGCATTTAAATATTTATAAAAAAAAAATGAGATTGGCGTCAATTTAATTTTAACTTGCAGCGTGGCGAAGGACCAAAAATTGCTGAACATCTCAAGACACAGAGTGAGGGAGAGAGAGAGAGGGAGAGAGAGAGAGAGAGAGAGAGGAAGCTGAGTGCAACTTTTTTGCAGTTGACAAAGTGTCGCCGGAAGTTTCGATTTATAATTAGCATGACACACACTTCAAGTGAAAAACTGTTAAGAAGTCTGGCGAAAAATGGAAACTTTTGGTGGCAGCAAGACACCAGCCAAAGCCCTTTCCAGGGTAATATGGGTACAAGGGCTGCGGGCGGCGGGCGGCGGGCGGCAGGCGGTGGCCGGGGAACTTGGGTCTAGACAACAATCAATATTTCCTCAGGGAGCGACGCCGCGGGATGACAAAGTTTGCAATTTTCCTACCTCAATTGGTTTTATGCTGGCGACCATTGAGCAGGGCATTGCATGTGGCAAGCACGAACCTACAATACCCTGCAAATTATGAAAATTTAACAGCTTGAACAATTTTAAATAGTTGTTCGAACAACATTTCACAAAGAATTTATGAACAGCTTATGGATGTTCAATAGAAATGAGTTTTTAGCTCAATTAGAAACAGAAAATCAATAAATTTTAGACAAGATCTGCCTTGAAGCTCACTTGGAGTTGGATCCGAGCTTGAACTTAAAGGTGAAGCAAAGCTCTTCTAAAGCTCTTAAATGCAGAATGCAATAAAGCTTATGTTATTTTTATCTCAGCTGAAAAGAAGATCCCTTAAAGCTCTCGCAAAGGTTACTGAAGTCTTGTATGCAAATCTTACTTAACGCGTGCTTAGAGCTCTTCGGCCAATTATGCCCTGTCTACGTGGCTGTACTGAGATGCAAACTTGAGTAAACTTGACTGGTGAGAGTGGCTTGGTCTATTGGTTAAATTGATTTTTTTTTTTTTTGTTTCGTTCGTTTTTGATTTTCGCGACTTTTGCTTCAAGGTTTTAATTACAAGTTTCGACAGATTTTGAGCTGCGCTCGCACTCAACGTGTTATCAATGGGAAATCAATGTCTTTGCTATCGCCAGATATATATATATATATATATGTATGTATGTATATATACATATATATTAATATATAAATTTATATATACGTATTTGGCAAAGGGTCGCCGGATTTTGGCTTTTTCTGTTAGTTTTAAGTTGCTTTTCTTGTCGCACAGCGGGGATTGGGGGTAGGGCAGCTCCAGGGCTTAGTTATGTTGACTGTGGAGGCCCAACGACAGTCCGCAAAGTCTTCAACCATCTCGCGGCCTTCGTGCCCTGAGGAGGCGCTGCTGCATTTAAAACTTTATCTGGCGACTGCGTTGCTTCGTTTTAATACTTCTTTCGCTTCTTTGCTTCGCATTTGCAGTTATTTTGTGATATGGCATGGCAGCGTAAAACAGAAAGGGTATATTGTTATACATACAATATATGTACATATATCCATGGCATTAAACAAATCGAATCACATGATGTTTTACTCAATCAATTTGATATATGCGTCGATTAGTACAGGATATCTTTGATTCGAGCAGTTGCTTGCTATGCAACTTTTGTCTGAATTACAGTTGAAGTAAATTTCCTAGCAAGGGAAGAAGAAACTCTTTGGCTGACTTTTCAGCTGGCAAATCTTTCATAATTCGATTTTGCTATTGGATCGATTATGTAACCGACATCAGGTTCAACTCTAGCAACTTCTGGCAAATTCAATTCCACAATTTCTGTGTCTCTGCTCAAAGGAAAATGTAAACAAAAGCAACTCTGCGTAAAAATGCACTCACACATACATACATACATACATACATAACATGCATATGACTTTTCTCTAATCTGTTTTGCTCGGCTCTTTTAAGCTTCCACTGAGTAGACTTGCGAATTATTGCAGTGTCGGCAGATCTAGCAGCTAGAGCGAGATAGCGAGAGGATACACAGCATTGATCTGCAATCGACTCAAGCCATTTAACCGTACGCACACAAAATAAACAGTTGTTCGTTTCGAAACGCGAGAGTCTTGAGCGTAAGCGAAGGTGCATATACAGAGGATGTGTGTGACGTCACAGCAGTGCAAATTGCTCAAATGAAGGCGAATTTTCTTATGTAAAATTAGTATTTAATGACTATAAATAATTAGATTACATATTATAAGGTGTACATTTAGTCAATATGCATATGTACACATTTGATTAGCCGTCATTCACTCGGTGATTGTGTCTTTAACTCTGACGTCACATCAGAGCGAGCGCCTAATTATGCCCGCAGCACCTTATATAACGCTCAATCTCAATCTCTTTATAGCTTTAGTATTTCGTGCCGAGCTCTATTTGAGTTAGTTGACATTCGTCTGTGCACGTCACTCAATAGGTGCTGAGCAATGCTCTTAAGTTGTAAGAGACATTACATACGCATTAAATTGATAGTTGGTTAAATTTCTCTTAATGTGCATGTCGGGTTCTTTGGCGAATTTTATATAGAGTTTCATGACTTTAAGAACCCCACTTTTTATGCTCTAAATTTTTTTTCGCTTCGTTTTAGTTTTATTTAACATTTGTCGCCGGCTTTGCCCATTAAATGATTTTGCGGTAATTAGCTGACAGCAGTTCCTTAATTTTTTTTTTTCTTTTTTCCTTTCATAAAGCACACACACACACACGCACGCATATAAAACTGAACGAATGCGACTGCCACCAGTGTTGTCATATCAGTAAACAAAATCAACGAGCTTTGGTTTCGCATTGAGCATGGTTTTTTTTTCTTGTGCGCGGAGAGAGAAAGAGAGAGGAGAGCGTGTGAAGGAGAGACAGGCAGAGGGCGTGCTGTTTGCTTGCTTGACCAACGAAATGGGCATTAACGCATTACGTCGCAGAGACACAGTGCCTGGAGGGAAGAAGGCGTTGATAAACAACAACAAAAAGAGAGGAAAACGAAACGCGTGAAGAAATCTATTATGACATTTGCGCGTTGACAGCTTGACGAAAGTCATTAAGGAATTGTCCAAAAATTCCTTATGCTTGTTGTTGCTGTGGACACAAAAATTATGGCACAAGAACAATAATGAACGTGAGACTAAGAGAGGGAGAGAGAGAGAGAGAGAGAGAGAGAGAGAGAGAGAGAGAGAGTGAGCGAGTGGTATAGCGCGGCGTCAAAGTGAACACGACAAATGAGCCCAGCGGGGGGCAACATAAATAAAAATAATTAGTTCGCAGGGTATGAGAAAATTCGGGGTCGGGTTAGATTGTATCCAAACGAACACATGGCTGTTGCATGTACATACATATGTACACATATGTACACATATAAATGCGTATATAAATTATGCACCGTTTTCATCCGATATGTGTGCTATATACGCTATATACTCATATCAATGGTAAGTCAATAGCTACTTACCTATTTTATTCTTCGATTTTTCAATTTTCCAATTTTTGTGTCTTGATCGGCTTTCCTGCTCTGTTAGACTTCTGTGTGAATGCTTCGCTAGATGTGTGACAACAAAATTGTGACTTGCTGAATTTATCTGAGTTTGACATATTCCGATTGTAGCATAAATTCATATCAACCCGACACACACCTGACTGACACTTGCCTGTCCAGTTTCAAACGTATGAAATTCATATTGTCTATATAAGTATATGCACTCCCGATTTATGATTTCAAATAATCAAGAAAACCCTTTGCAGCTCTTGACTTAGGCTGACTTCCTTACTTGGACGTAGTCTAAGGGCAGACCTGGCTATGGAATTCATTGAGTATTGAGCAGTATCAGGAAAATTCTCATTGTCTATGATATGCAGCAGTCGTGTATACCCTTTTTGCTAAACTTTTTACTGTTTTCAATATTTTAATTCTAGTCTCAAGATATTATAAGTTTAAGCTGACCTACTCAGTCAATGGATGACAACAAATTACAGGGTACTAAGCGCAATGCGATATTAACAATTTTCTTGAGTCTGAACATCTAGATTTTTATTATAATCCCAGTTCATTTATGGTATATCTGTGTTAAGACTATATGAAAGCATCTTAAGTATAGCTTTTAAGCTAATTTTTTTGTTGAGATTTGAGAGTTTGCGGCCCGCTGGATGCCGTGAAACAGTTGGGCAAAGTATCCAACTCTCTAAGAGGGGCTGAGAACGTTTCACCCAGAGGAACTGCTTAAGCGAAAGCTCTACCAAAAAGTTGCCCCGCCCACTTAAGCAGTCAAACACTTTGATTTGTTGTTGTTGTTGTTTTTGAAGTTTCCCCTGCCATTCGCAAAATTGAATCCTTTCGCTTTTTTCTTACAACCGGGCCAAAGAGTAATGGGAAAGGGGTTAAGGGGTAAGGAGTTAAGGGGTAAGGGGCTAGAAGGTTTGGTACGCGACGTTGTCTTAAGATTGAAAACGGCGAAGGTTTTTTTTTGTTTTTGATCTTTTTGTAAAACTCTTTGGCTGCGTGCCCCAGCCCCATTGCGACGACACACGCATGAGAATTGGGCCAAAGAAACGCCGAAAACTTAATCGGATTTGTTTTCCAGTCGTATCCATATAGGGTATACCAGCAAGTCTATTCATTTTGTCTATCTATAGTCTATCTGTATCTACATATATCTATATCTATATCTATATCTATATCTATATCTATATCTATATCTATATCTATATCTATATCTATATCTATATCTATATCTATATCTATATCTATATCTATATCTATATCTATATCTATATCTATATCTATATCTATATCTATATCTATATCTATATCTATATCTATATCTATATCTATATCTATATCTATATCTATATCTATATATATATATATATATAGAAAGGGTATAGACAGTTCCGCAATACGAATCGTGTGGGATAGAGAAAAAGAAAACAATTTTAAAATTCAAGCGGCATAAATCAAACACGGGCTACGCGCCTGCCTGAAAGTGTGCCGCGCATAAGGGATAAACGGCCAGGCAGCCTTTGCTCCACTTCGCCTAAATCTAACCCCAGCCACGCCCACTGGCTGCTGCAGTTGCGGCTGCAAGGATTTCCACAAAACATTTGCGACTCAACAACAATTTCTTAGCTCTTTCCCCAAACTCATATTTGAACTGGCGCTTGGGGGACACATAAGACGCAGGCAGTTGGAGGAGGGGGCGGGTCGATGGGGCATGTAAAGCTATGCTGGGGCATTCTAATGTTAATATTGTTGTTGCAACCAGTCATGTGTGTGAGTGTGTGTGTGTGTATGTGTGTGCAGCTTGTATTGTTGATTTTGTAAATTTAATTTTGACTTAAATTGATTTTTTAGCACACACGAAGCAAAAAGCAAGAAGAGTTACGAGGAGATTTGTTTTGGAAGCGGCGAGAGGGAAGCTAATTCTATGTAGCTCGAAGGAGGAGAAGAAAAAATATATTAAAGAAACATTGCCAAAAATCTTTCGAATGAAAAGTTTTCTCTTTTTTTTAAAGTCTCTAATTCGATTTGATTAGAGCAATGGTTGCATATATATATATATATACAATATATATATATATATATATATATATATATATATTAAGTATCTTCTATATAACTATGTATTTTTTCTATATTTCTAGCGAGTCTAAGCCTTTCGTCTTGGACTTTTAACAAATGTCATTTATTTTCAATTGAGTAAAAATACGTTTTAAGTCCTTGAACATCTTGTCACAATAAAAACAATAAGTATACCCTGTAAATGATGTGATCAAAACTAAGAAAAGGCTTTGTCCTACAGCAGTTTCTATTGACAAGGCGACTAGAGAAATGATATAAGAAATATTACTACATTGAGTGTAGTTGTAGATCGAGCTGTCTTATATATATTAAAAGTATTGAACTTAATAGTTAAATATTAGGTAAAGAAATTTTAATGTATTGACTTTAGTACTTTAGTCAAGCATCGTTCGCTTTTTAGTTCTTACTCTCTGACTTAGCTAGAGCACTTAGGGCCACATACTGGTTAGGGATCTTGGCTGTTGCACAGCTATTTGCTGAGATCCCTGTGGTTGCGTGATTTACATACATACATATATATAAGAATTGAGTTCAATGAGTTCCAAATTCGAAATCCAGAAACTGTGTTGAAATGATAGCCGGATAGACAGACGGACTCTGCTTCCCATACTTGCCCCATTGATAATAGAATCTACGGAAAATAGCTCAACGAGCTGAGAAAGTCTTTAAAAATGAGCTAGCTACAACGACGAAATGAATAATTGAGAAAGTTGCTTGAGAATTGCACAAAAGGTGCAAATAATGAAATTCTTGGCGTGTCGCTGGGCTGCCCATGTGGTCGTCGTTGTTGCCGCGGGCTCTGGCATGTGGCATGCGGCATGCGGCATGCGGCAAGCCGTTGGGGCAGCTGTCGCTTTAGCTGTAGCTGTACTGCGAACTGCGCTTTGAATACTAAGCAAATACAAATGAAATGAATACAAACAAGCGAAACAGCATCCAGAGATACCTGTGCGCCAACATCCAGGGTTGCCAGCGCTTGCGAGCACTTTGCCAGACCTGTCAGAGTTTGCCCAGTGAGTGTCGTTTGCTGTCTCAGAGCTGCCATAGCAAAAGTTACAGAACTTTAGACACTTGCTGCTTACGGACAGGTGGCAACTCTGGTTAGTTTGTTTTTTTTTTAACTGTAAGGCATAGCTCTTTGCTGAATTGCTCTGTGGATTATAGAGCAGCGAGATGTAGGTATTTAGGTTGAGGTGGCAACTCTGGTCTGTTATATATGTCATGTGCAGGGCGACAGCTCTGGCGAGTATATGAAGAGTATATAAAGGTATCACAGAGTTGCCCTGAAATATACAGATCATTGGCAACTCTGGCAGAGCAATGCCTGAGAGCTTTGCAGAATATGGGAGAAAAATAGAATTTTTTAAATGCAAAATAAATATTAAAGGAAGAAATCCGAAGCTATGCTTAGCTAGATTATATATATATAAAAAAAAAAAAAAAAAAAATATAATATATATATATATATATATATATATATATATAATGCCAGAATATCTATGGAAAAATATTTGTGAGAGTTTTGAGCAAGAGAAAGCAAAGGGAATATGAGAATATTTTTTTAAGATGAGCGATTTAGCAGCTAAGAAATAATCTTTAGCCGCACTTTCAGCATAGCTCTTCGCCGAATTTGGTAGATCTTGGCAGTTAGTTAAAGAAAGTCAAATTACTTAGCTAACTCTAACTCTTAGCTAAGGAAAAGTTAATCTAATTAGCTGAGGCTTCAGTCAAGTGTCCGCTACGAAGTTATGGAGTATGTATAGACTTAGATTCATACTCTTATAACTTAACATTTTATTTTATATTTCTATTTTCAGACATATATATATATATATATATTATAATATATATAATATATATAGATTATATAACTAATATAAATATACATACATTATACATTATATACCCAATATTTATATAAAGTCCCTCACAGAGCATTTAATATTCGTGCCACTGCTCTCAGCTGTCGTTGTCGTGTCGTTGTCCTTGTCTATCTGGCTACTGCCATCCTGCTCTCGCGCGGGATGCTCAATTTTTAGCAGCCACAATTTGAAATATTTTCCTAGCATATTTGACAGACAGCTAAAGTTGTGGCTGAGTGAGTGGAGAGCGCAAGGGAGTCTTACACACATTGCAATGCAAAAGGTAATGCCACAACACACTCACACACACACTCGCACACACACTCACACACACACTCACACACACACTCACACACACACTCACACACACACTCACAGCTTCGACTTCTTGGCTCTGGCTTTTTGGGCATTCGCTTTGTTTTCGCTGCGCAAAGTGTGAAAAGGGAATGCGAAGGACAACAAATGAAATGTTTGGCTCATTCCATTCCACAGCACATCCGCTGGTTGCCCACCTAGCTGTGTGCGTGTGTGTGTGTGTCAATACCCTGTTTGCTCAGCGATGGTGGGGTATATTTCGTGCCTCATTTGCTTTTGCTGTGTATCGAGGATGGTTGCTATTTCGTTTTTTCACAGAGTCAAATATTTCCATTGCTGATATTTTTATTACACAGTTTGAGCGTCACTGCTTGTGAGTCACAGTTTGAGAGCCACTTTATCAAAGCATTTCTTTGGCATATGGCATGCTTCCTTCATGTTGTCATGCTTCACAAGTTATACAATCGTAGTTTTCGAGCCACTGCTAAGACGTTTACAGTTTGAGAGTTCACAGTTTAGTGTATAGCTGTGTTGATCTTAGCTTCAAAAGGCTTCAGTTAATTAAAGCCTTACAGTTTGATGCACCACATTAAGGTCGCAGTTTGGGAGTCAGCATTTGAGACTCACAGTTTGAGAGTCGCATATTGGCGTTGCAGCGTCACAGCTCGACAGTTACAGTTTTACAGATATCCTTAGACAGTTATAGTTTGACAGCCATAATTTGGCGATAAGAGTTGTTCAGTAACAGTTTGCGATCACAGTTTGATATCACAGTTTTACGGTCATCGTTTGGCAGCAACTATTTGGCGATCACCGTTTGACGGTCACCGTTTGGCGATGTCAGCTTGACAGTAACAGTTTTGCAAGCATAATTTGGCAGAGACAAAATTAGCAAAGCAGTTTGACAGTCACCGTTTAACAGCCAACATTTTGACAATTACAGTTTGACAGTGACAGCTTGAGAGTTTCAGTGTAGCAGCACAGGGCAGTGTGGGAGAGGGAAGTAACCATCACAGTTGCAGAGTGACTGCTTACAGTTTGACAATCACCTTGTGAGAGTTGCGGTGCATGTCACCGTTTGAGAGTCACAAGCATATTTTGAAAGTCGGAATTGAGCAACAGTGACGCCTGAGTGTGACAGTTTGAGAGACATCGTTAATTGACTCGCCGAGATGAATTAATGAAATACATCAAATGCGACCAGTTCAGTGATCGAGAGTATCTGTGCGTCGCGCACACCCGACGCCGCTCACCTTGCTGTCCGCTTGCATTTTTATGCTGACCGCCAGCAACAACAGCAACGTCAAGTCGCACACAATCGAGCGTAATAATGAAGTGGGTTTGTCAAACAGGATGTGCGAGTTGGCCAGGGAGGGGGGGGTGGAGGAGGAGTGGTGGGAGTTGGGAGTTGGGCAGAGGGTGTCACTGCCGAGGTTAGGGTATTATCAGGTGCCGGACTCCCAGTGGGACGGCCACGGCCACGGCAGCGGCAGCATATCTTGTGCGACAATGGAATACAATGGCTCTAACGAATGGGTCGGGGGGTAACTTGGCTTATGTGATTTTCGAGTTAAAATTTGTCTACCCCCAAAACTGGGGCGGGCGAAACCCCCCACCCCCCACACCTGGCCGTCTGCCAACTGCCAACCGCCTGGGCCCCACCTGTTGCCCTTTTTGCTTTTATTTGTTGGCTTATTTGTATTTTGCTGCTGTTCGTTTCGCATTGTTTGTTTGTTTGTTTATTTGTTGGCTTATTCGCCCAGTCTCCATCATGTGTGTGGCCGTTGGGGAGCGCGGAGCGTAGAAGCGGTGCGGGGCGGGGCGGGGCGGTGTGGACGGGGACGGGACGGGGGTGTTGCTGGTCAGAGTTCACATTGTGTGAAATTCTTTGCTTCCACTTCATTTGGCATTTTGTGCCAGGGACAAATTCACTCGACTTGACCAACATGGAAAATATTTGCACTCTTATTGGTTGGCAACTCCCGCAGCTCCATGCCCGTGCCACGCCCACAATCCTTCGCAGATTTGAATATGCCCATTGAATACCTGCACACATGTGCCCCAGATAAATGTATTCTCGACTTTTGTTTTCCACTCGTATGAATAAATTCACTCGGCGCATTCAAGCTGGTCAATTATGTTAACAGTTAAGTCAACTGATTGACCGCTTGTTGCTTGATTGATTGATTGACTGACTGACTGCTTGGCTGGCTGGCAGTCCGTCTGACTAGCTGCTGATTGATTGATTGTCTGATTCAAGAATTGCTAAGCTGTTAATGTCCATCATTAATTGCCTAAGTGATTGATTGATTGACTATGTGATTGAGTGATTGACTATGTGATTGATTGGTTGACTATGTGATTGATTGATTGACAATGGACTGTCTTACTACTCGCTTGATGACTGATTCTTTGATTGCTCAGTGATTGATTGATTGTGATTGATTGATTGTTGTTTGATTGATTGCCAAGCTGTTAATGTCTATAATCATTAATTGATTATGTGATTGATTGATTGACAATGGACTCTCTTACTACTTGCTTGATGACTGATTCTTTGATTGCTCAGTGATTGATTGATTGTGATTGATTGATTTTTGCTTGATTGATTGCCAAGCTGTTAATGTCTATAATCATTAATTGATTATGTGATTGATTGATTGACAATGGACTCTCTTACTACTTGCTTGATGACTGATTCTTTGATTGCTCAGTGATTGATTGATTGTGATTGACGGATTATTGCTTGATTGATTGCCTTCTCTCGATTCTCAAGCTGTTGAGGTCTAAACGTATTGATTGACTTTCTAAATGATTGATTGATTAACTAGCCAAATGATTGATTACATTAAATTAATGCCGGACTATTGGCATGACTCACTTGATGATTGATAGTTTGATTGACTGCATGACTAGGTGATTTTCTGCTAATTGATTAACTGTCTGACTTAATGATTGGCAAAAGTATTGTTGTCTCATCAACTATTGACTGATTGATTGATTGGTTGAGTGACTAACTGATTGATTGACTAGCTTATGCTAATGACTAACTTTTTGCTTCACTTACGTGATGGATGAACTTTCGACTATCCGTTGGCTGACTGATTGATTGATTGACTGATTGATTGATTGATTGATTGATTGATTATTTGATTGACCAGCTGTCAATCGGAATGCGGATTAAAGGACTTTCTCACTCACTGATTGACCAACTAATTGCAGTCTTTTACACTAATTGATAGATGCTCGCATTGATTAATATGATTTACCTTATTTATTATTATATATATATTATTATTTATATATTTTTTGAGCTATTGATTGAGCAACTTTCAGTTGAAGAATTGCTGGACCCTTAGATAAGCTTAAGTCCTACTTCAACTCATATTATTGAACTAAGTTTTTCGTCTATTATTTGACGATATCTGAGCTCAGCTCGTTTGGCCCACCGCATCTGGACTGCATTGTTGGCCCAATTGGTTTATCATCAACGCATCTTTAAACAATCCATCAATAGATTTATGCGAAAGTGGGTCAAAAGAGTTAACGAAGAGACGCGGCGAACAAAAGGCAACTGGGCGTGGCAGTGGGCGCAGCTGTTGAAGGTCAAAAAGTGCGGCGCAACGAGTGTGTGCCAAGGGAAGGGGCAGAGGCGGGGTGTGGCAAAAAACCTCCCAAAAAAAAAAAAAAAAAATGAAATAGAGAAGAAACGAAGCCGTTGTCAATGCCACAGCCCGACACGCCCCCTCTGTGTGTCTAAGCGCTGTCTGCAACAGCCGCCCCGTATGGGTGTGCGTGTGTGAGCAAATGAATTTTTAATAAAAGGCGCCACATGTTGCCAATGGAAGAAGTGCAAATACAAATGGATATGGCTAGACCATGTCATCGTCCGCCAACCCAGTTCAGCAGCCGCCCTCCGCTCCAGAGCCTCTGCAGCTCCCTGGCCGATACGCCAACCAGAGCCCTCGCTTCCCGCATTTATCTATATCATATGCTCCACATGAGCCGAGGCATTCAGGCGTCATCCCATTAGTGAATGACTTTTCATGCCCATCGCTAGATGGCGCCACAGCAGCAGACGAATGGGGCGTCAGCACACCACCGCCTACCGCCTACCGCCTACCGCCTCCCGCCCCCTATGGGTAGTGTGCTTTTAATGTTGCCTCAAAGCGCTTTGTGCTCCATTTATCTTATGCACATTTTGCATGCCGAACAGTCCGTCTCATGGCTCACTTTTAAAGCCGGGTGAAAGTCGATGGCAGAGCGGCCAAGCGATAGCGACAGCGACGGACACACACAGAGAAAGAGAGCGAGGAAGAGTCAGGCCTGAATACCAAATGTTATAGATAATCAGCTTTAAAAAAAAAGGCTTATAGAAATAGCTGTTGAAATCGCAACTGCATCAGCTGAACTGCTTTAAAAGGCCTTTAAAAATTCCCAAATTTGTTGATTGCAAAAATTGATGCTCAATTTAATGAGGGCTTTACGAGTTTACTATGGATAGTTCAGTACTTTGAATATGGTTGAGTAAAAGTTGTATATCTTGAGTATACTCTTATGAAAATTTAATGGATATCTAGATATTTTGAGCATAGGCTGAAGCCAATGAAAATGGAATAACATAGAGCAGTAGGGATGTCTCACCCCACAAGGAATTTAATGAGATCACTGATTGCTGTTCACACAGAGCTGCATATTCTATGAACAATGCGAGCTTCTGATGATGCTCAAGCATCGAGCTCAACCAGCTGTATTCGTCCGTCTGCCTGTCGATTAGTTCATAAGTCCGCCCGTCTATCAGTCTGTCCACCAGTCTGTCCATCAGTCTGTCCACCAGTCTGTCCATCAGTCTGTCCATCAGTCTGTCCATCAGTCTGTCCATCAGTCTGTCCATCAGTCTGTCCATCAGTCTGTCCATCAGTCTGTCCATCAGTCTGTCCATCAGTCTGTCCATCAGTCTGTCCATCAGTCTGTCCATCAGTCTGTCCATCAGTCTGTCCATCAGTCTGTCCATCAGTCTGTCCATCAGTCTGTCCATCAGTCTGTCCATCAGTCTGTCCATCAGTCTGTCCATCAGTCTGTCCATCAGTCTGTCCATCAGTCTGTCCATCAGTCTGTCCATCAGTCTGTCCATCAGTCTGTCCATCAGTCTGTCCATCAGTCTGTCCATCAGTCTGTCCATCAGTCTGTCCATCAGTCTGTCCATCAGTCTGTCCATCAGTCTGTCCATCAGTCTGTCCATCAGTCTGTCCATCAGTCTGTCCATCAGTCTGTCCATCAGTCTGTCCATCAGTCTGTCCATCAGTCTGTCCATCAGTCTGTCCATCAGTCTGTCCATCAGTCTGTCCATCAGTCTGTCCATCAGTCTGTCCATCAGTCTGTCCATCAGTCTGTCCATCAGTCTGTCCATCAGTCTGTCCATCAGTCTGTCCATCAGTCTGTCCATCAGTCTGTCCATCAGTCTGTCCATCAGTCTGTCCATCAGTCTGTCCATCAGTCTGTCCATCAGTCTGTCCATCAGTCTGTCCATCAGTCTGTCCATCAGTCTGTCCATCAGTCTGTCCATCAGTCTGTCCATCAGTCTGTCCATCAGTCTGTCCATCAGTCTGTCCATCAGTCTGTCCATCAGTCTGTCCATCAGTCTGTCCATCAGTCTGTCCATCAGTCTGTCCATCAGTCTGTCCATCAGTCTGTCCATCAGTCTGTCCATCAGTCTGTCCATCAGTCTGTCCATCAGTCTGTCCATCAGTCTGTCCATCAGTCTGTCCATCAGTCTGTCCATCAGTCTGTCCATCAGTCTGTCCATCAGTCTGTCCATCAGTCTGTCCATCAGTCTGTCCATCAGTCTGTCCATCAGTCTGTCCATCAGTCTGTCCATCAGTCTGTCCATCAGTCTGTCCATCAGTCTGTCCATCAGTCTGTCCATCAGTCTGTCCATCAGTCTGTCCATCAGTCTGTCCATCAGTCTGTCCATCAGTCTGTCCATCAGTCTGTCCATCAGTCCGTCCATGTGTCCATCCGATCGTCAGTTGTACCGTGAGTCCTACAGTTCGTCCGTCGGCCAGTTCTTCCGTCCGTCCTGCAGCTCTTCCGTCCGTCTGACAGTTCGTCCGTCGGACAGTTCTTCCATCCGTCCGTCCGACAGTTCTTCCATCCGTCCGTCCGTCCGACAGTTCTTCCATCCGTCCGACATTTTTTCCGTCCGTCCGACAGTTCTTCCGTCCGTCCGACAGTTCTTCCGTCCGTCCGACAGTTCTTCCGTCCGTCCGACAGTTCTCCCGTCCATCCGTCCTACAGTTCGTCCGTCGGACAGTTCTTCCATCCGTCCGACATTTCTTTCGTCCGTCTGACAGTTCGTCCGTCGGACAGTTCTTCCGTCTGTCCATCCGTCTCTCCATCCATTAGTTCTTTCCTCCGTCTGTCCATCCATGCGTTCCTCCTTCCGTCTGTTTGTACTAACGACCATCCGTCCATGCGTCCATCCGTTTGAACTCAGTGATTAAATTAACGCAAATATATTAACAAATCAATACGTAACCAAATACAAGTTGACTCACATGCAAACACTTCCAATTAGACAAAATGCTACTAGAAATTGCAGCTTAAACAAGTTGAGAATCGTAAGAATTATTTGCAAGCGATGCATATGCGACAAGCTACGGCGTATACCCTGTAACTAAATGGAGCTCTGCTAGAAGTTTTTGCTTAAGCGAGGTTGCTTGTTTGCCAAGAGACGGAAGAAGAGAAAGAGAGGGTGAGATAGAGAGAGAGAGAGAGAGAGAGGAGAGAGCGAGAGAGTACGAGTGAGAGAAACCCCCGCCTGTGAATGTAAGCAATTTCGCCTTTGGCTGCTGTAAGGCTAAGGATGAATGCAGTTGAGCGTAATGAAGTTTGCGTAGCCAAAACGCGTCTTGTGTTTGCGCAATTTCCGTCAAGTGGTTTTCTTGCCTCGGCTACGCATTCCGCATTTTTCCAAGCGATTTGCCAGGCGCCCCGCTCCCGGAACAATCACTTGAATTTCGTTTTTATATAATTTTATTCCTTGGATCTATGCATTGAACAGAAGAGTTTGGGCATCGTTGAGCTGAGAGAGTTGGAGGACGTTAAGACATCACCGAGAGCTCATTGGAATTGGTCAGTTTGCGTTGAGTTATTAATTGAGGCGTGGCAGACTCTGGCGCAGCCAGTTGCCGAAGCGTATCCAGAACGGCTGGCGGCGACGCAGACGGGTCTCGCCAACGACGGGCTCCTCGACGGGCTGAGCGGGCGCATCCGAAGGCGGCGGCACCTCCAGCTCCGGTTCCAGCTCCGACTCCAGTTCCTGCTCCATTTCCGGCTCCAGCTCCGGCTTCAGCTCCGGCTTCAACTCCGGCTTTAGCTCCGGCTCCGGCTCCGGCTCCGGCTGCGGCTTCAGCTCCTGATCCAGCATTGCAGCTTGCTGCTCTTTTTTCTCGAACAGCTCCTTCTCTTGCTGCTGCCTGCGCCTGAGCTTCTTGAGCTGCAGCTCGAGCAAGCTCAGATTGTTAGACAAGCTGCAGGTGCGATCGAGAAACTCCTCGAATTCGCCCAGCTCCTTGTCGGGATCATGGGTCAGTACGCGCGGCTCATCGGGCAGTGCCTCCGGCTCGCCACCTTTGGTCGCATCTGCCATCTTGGTGAAGGGCGAAGCCATCGATGCCAGCGGCTTCCTTGACTCCATGGCCTTAATGTTCGACTCATTCAGCATGTTGCCGTCCTGGCCGGCGGCTGCGCGTGCCTCGGTCGCATACACATGGATATGCAGGCTGGGCAGCTCCTTAACCAAAATGCTGCCATTCTCCTGGACGACCACATTGTAGCTGGGCCGGCCCATAATCACGTCCACATCCAGCCCCATCTCCGGCAATATTTGAATGCGCTGCAGCGACGTTGTCAGGCTATTCAACAGCTCCAGATCGTTGATGCGCTGCTGCAGCATCAATTCGCCATTCGTCTGATCCGCCGGCATCAGCTGCCCCAGCAGCGACCAGTCAAAGATCGAGGGCAGCAGCCCGCTCTGCACTATCGAGTCGGGCACCTGGATGGCGAACTTGCGCGCCTTCCACACGGCTCTCAGCTTGTCAATCTCAACCATCCCATACAGCTTGCAGTTCTGCTGCATGTCGGTCAAATATGAATATTTATTATTCATGACTAGATATGTAGGCGAAGAGAGATAGAGAAAGAGAGAGAGAGTATTAGTAAGAGGTATGTAGAGAGTGGGAGAGAGAACTAGAGAAGTGAATATGTAGAGAGTTGGAGAGAGAACTAGAGAAGTGAATATGTATATCAGATGTGAGTAAAAGAGTGACAGATAGAGAGAGTGGGAGATCTAAAGAATTGATATAAAAAAGATAGGGAGAGAGAGAGAGGGATAAATATGAGTATGAGAAAGAGAGAGAGAGAGAGAGAGAGAGATGTAATTGGTATTGGAAGTACACCCACACAGAGAGGGACATAGCAAAAGAATAAGAGTGAGGAAGAGTGATAAAAAAAAAGAAAAAAAGAAGGAGAAAAAAGCAATAGAGAGGGAGAAAAGAGGTAAAAATATAGATTAAATTGATATCTGAGCTTGAAAGAAAGAGGGAAACATGGAAAGAAGTGATAATAGAGAGAAGGATAGTGATAATTGATATGAAGGAGAAGAGATAATTAATAGAAAACAGAGACAAAGAAAATGAGAAAGATACGGTTCATATCAGAAAGAAAGAATGAAAGGGAATTGGCAGAAAAGTGACAGAAATGATACGAAAAAAAATTGATTTGAGAGAGCGAGAGAGAGAGAGAAAAGACTCGAATAGATCTAATAAGTCAGAGGGAGAAAGATAAGAAGAAAATTGGTATGATAAAGACAGAGATCTTATAAAGAAATAGAGCAGAGAGAAAATATAGAAAGGGAGAGAATGAACTGAGAGAGGTGGAGAAACACAGAAGTAGCATAGGTTTCATGAAGATATAGAGAATAGGACTCAGTGAGATGTGGTATGACAGAGAGGCGCAAAATTAGTCTGACAGAGAAATTTACTTTGAAAAAAAAATATACAGTCTGTCAAGAAACAGTTTACACAAAGCGAAAAATTCATATTTTTCGACTTTAGACACAAATATTATGGCTATTTATTCAAGTTAACTTAATTTTTTTGATGGCAATCTATTTAATAACAAATTTTAAATTAATTTATAAAAAAAAATCAGCAAAATTGAAAAGGGTTGGGAAAATAAGCAACAAAAACTAAGATTACACAAGATTCACGCTGTCAAGAAACTCTTTACACACTTCGTTGTTCAATTAGGGTTGGTCGAGCTCTTAGAAATAACGGCGCTTTACCGTTGCGTTTGCAGTGTGCGTCGCGTTGAACATGCTTATTCTTGCATCGTCTTTAATGTGTTTGAAAAATATTGCTGATGACGCATCTAAAAAGTGATTTACTTCAATTTGTAATAGTGCCTGTTCAGAGATTTAGCTTTGATGTGATCCAATGGATTTATTATGATCACAAGTTGGGAAAATCTATTGGGGACCTAGTTGAATAGTTGTCTGTGTCAAAGAAAAGTCGTTATAGCGCTATAAATCGGGCGGAATATGGATGTAAACGCGAAATTAAGAGTATCAATGGGCAAAAATAAAAATTGTATTTTTGTAAAGACCCATTATTTAAGCGGAATATTGATCAAAATCGGAAAATATCAATGCGTACACTTGCAAAGGTGCTTAAGGAATAATATAATGTAGATGTATCATACGAAATACTATGGGATACCATCCTACGGTATGGGTACACTTTTAGAGTCATCCAAAACAAACTGCGTTTTTATCGGATAATGCAAAAAATAGCAAAAGTTTCGCTGTGAACATGATTAGTCGGCCGGCTGAATTCTAGGAAATCGTCAAAATTTGCTACAAAACAATAATAATGCTGCAGTGTAACAATGGTCCATCTAGAATATGGTCAAAGCCCTTAATTACGCTAGAATAAAATAAAAGAACATTTGTACTGAAAAATTTGAAAAGTGTTCGGTTATAGTTTGGTGATGTATCTCCAGCTGAGGTGTCTAAGACCACCCGTTTGTAGAGGACACTATTAGTGCGGCTAAATACCTCAAAATTAAGAACACAATTTTGAACCTAGGTAGGAGAAATAAGGCTTTTATAACATCAATAAGCTAAATTTTATATTCCATTAAGCCAATGAGCCCAATTATAATGAGATTAATGATGGATTTGGATGAAATATAATTATGGAAAAGTTATTGTGATACATCTCCTAGGAGTCCCATCAGAGCCCCATCAAAAAAATTGGGAGCTCTTGAAGAAAATCTGAGGGAAAACCGTATTTAAGGAACCGCTCACATCGGAAAGTGACTATTTTAGAAACATGGCAAGACATCCCTAAATAATACCCAACAAAATTGTTTAATCATTGAAACAAGGACTGCAATATGTGTCTAATGCTATAAAATGTTATACCAGATATTAAAATTACCGAAAATTTGCAAAATACGCTTTCAATTTCAAGCTAACAACAAAAGAAGCATTTTGTGTAAAGAGTTTCTTGACAGCGTGAATCTTGTGTAATCTTAGTTTTTGTTGTTTATTTTCCCACCCCTTTTCAATTTTGCTGATTTTTTTTTATAAATTAATTTAAAATTTGTTATTAAATAGATTGCCATCAAAAAAATTAAGTTAATTTGAATAAATAGCCATAATATTTGTGTCTGAAGTCGAAAAATATGAATTTTTCGCTTTGTGTAAACTGTTTCTTGACAGACTGTAGATAGATGCAGAGAAACAGAGATAGAGAGAAAGAGTAAGCCCTATTTGTACCTGGAACTGCACTTAGTAAGGTCACTTTGCCCATTAATGGAGGGGAATCTGATGAGGTCGGAGTGCTAGAAAAGTTTTCTATTTTTAAATGTACAAAGTAATTCTGGTTATGGCTAGAGAAAAGTTTTCAACTTAAAATTGGAGCGGGCTTTTTGAGATATGGCAAATAGTTAAGGCCGACTTTGCAGCAGGTGTCCACGCCTCAATTGTGTTTATTGCGTTCAAATTAACTTATTTATTGTTATTGTGGAGCAGGCCATAAAGCGAATGCGTAACGCAGCGAGCGAGCAAACGGCAAAGTCATAAAAAGAGAAATTTGTCGCCGCGTGTAAATGGAATTGTTTAAAGGTGAAAGCGAGCAAATAAACAAATTAAGAGAGGCAAGGGCTCGGGCAGGAGGACGCAGAGGGGGTGCTGCCAAAAGCTTTGAGTGCCAGAGCTCCACTGAGAGGAGGAACTGCGAAAGGGGTTGAGAAAGGCATTTAAAGGGCCCTAAAGTGTGAGAGGGCCAAAGAAGGCATACGGCGTGAGTGGGAGGTAAACACTGAGAATTGGACTCTGTAGCCGCAACGGATACGCATTATTTTTGCCGGGCCAGCGAGCTCGAAGGCAACCGCAACAATGAGCCAAAAGGCAACAGCCGAGCGAGCAGCAATGCACAGAGAGTGAGAGGAGAGAGAGAGAGAGAGAGGCAACGGCTGAGGCAGAGGCAACGGCTTGGAGGGGGGCAAACGTCTGGGCATTGCAGACGACGGCGATTTAATCTTTGCAGACATTTTTATTCAAATTTATTTCAATATTTCCCTTAGCCTTTTTTTTTTTTTTTGCCAGTGCAGACCAAGAAATGGGCGAATCAAGCTACATTTATGTATAAATTTATAGATTATAATATACAGGTAGAAACTTACCGCTTTAAAGCTTTGTCGTCGATGCTCGTTAAAAATTGAACAAAAAAAAAAAAGAAAAGTAAACAGAAAAAAAACTAAGCAAATAGCGTTTGTCGCAAATCAACTTAAAATTTGGATTAGTTATGCGTAAAAACGAAGAAGAAGACAACAAAAACAAATAGTGTTCCGGATGGGGGGGATGAGGCTTGCGGCTACAGAAATGCAAACTCCATCAATCTATTGGATTGACTTGTTCAAGCAATGGCGAGACTCCTTCGCTAGCTGCAACCAGGTTCAGGTTTTCAGTTCGGTTCTCCTGGTCGTTCCCTCGAAGGATACTTGCACGATTCACCAATTTTCTTCTTTTAGAAATATAAAAATAAAAAAAAAAATAAAAAATAAAAATACATAAAATATGTAGTTATGAATATATATATATATATATATATACATATATATATATATATATATATATATATTTATTTGATTTGCTTGTGGTACTTTGTGGATTGTTGGGTGAGTCTCGCTGGAGACCCACAGAATCTCTTGCTTCTAACTGTGTAATTTAATGGTTTGAGAAATTCAAGGCCAAAGTGATTTGAATGGAACACGAACTAAGCACAAATGGAGCACGAGGCGAAATTTCGATTTATGTACGAAAAGATTGACAACAGATGATAGAATGATACAGGAATTTTTTTTTTTGTTCGTCTCCAAGTTGACAGCTTGACAGCTTGAATTTTTTGACATTTGGGATTTTACGTAGTTTATGTCAGCTGTGCCAGGCGTTTGCTGTCCAGCATTTGGGCCAATTAGAATTGGCAATGCCAATTGGAGAGTTCAATCCTTTAATCACACGATTTTGCTTTTATTATTGTCAATCTTAGCTGACTTTGCATGCCTCGAGCTAATTTGGGCGCCTGGTCACACTCAATTGATTCATTGTATTTCAGCACTATCGACAGCTGGGCACACTGTCGCTCGCATCGATGCTTCTAGTTTTGTGTGATGTGACAGGCAGTAGAAGGCGTGGCAGAGCACCTGCTCCTGATCGGGCCGACCAGATGAGCTGATCTACCCAAGTTCGCCCGTATTCGAATAAAATATAGTAATAAAAGGGTATTGCCCAGTCGATCACTTTTGCTGCACATCATCTATAATGAATTAGTCTGGTCACACTTCAGTTGCTATTTGGCCTAACATCATTAAATACATATACCCTCATTTCCCAGCTCATTTCACGCAAAATATGGTCACACTTTTGCTCAAAGCAGACTTAGGTACATATCTTTCACTTGCTAACTTATTTTTATTTTGTTGTTAAATATTTCTCTCGAGTCACGTCCTTCCGCTAATGACTAATTTGCCAAATTAAATTTGTTTGGCTTTAACTTTTTCTGGTTATCCGGAGCAATTTCATAGCCGGAATGCCCTCAAAAGTCTGGCGTAATGCGCTTAAGTGTCTGGTATTTGCCAGGACATAGCAGATAGCGGTACAAAAAAAGAGGCCAGCGTCAACAATTAGGCGCAAAAGTTGAAATACCCTATGCTGGGTAAGTAAGCTGAAAGCGGCATATAAGCTTTGCCTGAAACTGAGCTTTTTGCTGTTTCTTTTTGTGCAAATTTGAATAGCTCAAAGAATTTTAATTAAATAAGCCATATTTTATATTAAATGCATATTTTTGCTGCAATTTAATAAAATAACTAAGTTGTGTGTACGCCAACTCCAGGGTGTATCAAAGGCCAAGCATGTGAAGGAGGCTGTAAAAAATGCGTTCACAAGGAACCAGTTCATGGACGCAACTAGCACACATGTTTGTATGTGTGTAGCTTGGCTGGAAGCAACAGACAGCTCTCGTAGAGCGGTGTGGTGAGAAGCAGTGAGTGAGAGAGTGAGGTGAGTGCATGGACTGTGCAGCTGGTCAGACATGTTGTCAACTTTGCAAAAAGCGGAAGTTAGAAATTTCACAGTGCGCTGCCGCTGCCGCTGCCGTTGCTGCCACTATTGCTGCCTTTGCCTGAGCTACTGCTACGGCTACAACCTAGAATTCATTATGGCGGAAAATGTAAAAGGCATAAACAGCATCGCACAACATCCGCATGTCTACAAACACAGCCACAGACAGTGCGAGAGAGATAGAGAGAGGGCGGCACGCACACACACACATGTGTAAGGCGAGTGCATGGCTGCGCGACGAGACACAGACAGCGACACACAAAGTGGAACTGGAACTGAAGCTATAGGCCATGGCTGTTCCGGATTTGTTGGCCAGTTCGACTTCAGTGCCCGCTTAATATGCTAAATATTGCAAGTTGTGCGAGTTTAATGCGACTTAGACTCAGAAATAAAAAGTAAACGGGATGCACACGTCACAGTGGAGTCAACATGCAAGTTAAAGCAACATATGAATGGAATACATAACAAACTTAAAGTAATGGAAGCCTGGAATCTACCTCGCTCTATTGAGCGATTGAACGGTAAGTCTTTGTTGTTTCTTTAAATGCAAAACAGCTACACAACTGCTGCGCAACCGTGACTATTCTTGCAGCCTAACGGTTAAAGCCAGCTGCAATTCCAATAAGAAACGCTGCTCGAATTCAGCGAACATGAATGCAGAACAGCTACACAACAGCTGCGTAACAGTGACGTGTTAATGTCGTTTAGTTAATACTAAAGCTATTTATAGATTCCTCTTTCAACTTGTTTGTGTCGCGCACAGCTAGCGCTGGCTGAGCTGCACGCGCACACACATACACACTAAGCAGCCATAGCTGGAAAGCGGAGATGTGTGTGTGTGTGCGTATGCAAATGCTAGCAATTTGTGGGCCTGCGAGAGAGTGCGAACGCAAATCGAAAATGAAAATCTACGACTTGGAGAGAATAAGCAAAAAAAGTGAATATAAAAAGTTTTTATTGAAGCCAATATATGTATGTATGTGTGTATGTACTTGCCGGCGCAATGGGCGTTGCGAGTGGAGTGAGCGGATGGAGGGTAGCGTGTATTTGTGCTGCTGTTATCGATGCCTCTCCATTGTCAGGCTAATTCATGTGTCGCCTGCAGCAGTCGATGCTGCTAAATCGATTAAAGAGTCAACAGATTTCAAATGCAAAACAGACGCAGGGCATAAAATATGCAACCAGATTGTCTGTCTCTGTGCGAGCGTGTGAGCGAGATAGAGTTACTAGAAAAAAAGTGCCGCTGTGGGTGTAGCTAATGGGTTAACCTTGCACAGATTAGTGCCAATAATTGCCGCCGGTAGCGCTTTAGTTCTAAATGAAAATTAAGGCAAATAAACGCATTTCAATTACAATAAACAAACCGCAACAATTGAATATAAAATGTCATAAGCATTACACCAACACACACACACACAACACACACGTGTGTATCGATATCAATTTAAATGGCCTCGCGTGCGTCTGTGCGTCTCTTTCACGCCCATTATCAATTATCTTAATTGGGGCATTTTATTCAATTAATTTGACAATAATTAAGCAATCTGCATGAAAAATTAATAAATTAAATCAATGATTATATTTCGCTTTAAGGCAGCTACTAAGTTTCTAAACTATGCATGGATGAGCTTAGATAAACGAAAATGGACTAGATAAAAATCGATAACAATGGATATTAAGAGATAATGTTACATAGCTATCGATGTATTAACTATCAATTAATTTAATTTTCATATAAATATTAAGCCAACTTTAAATTTCCTTACTGTACTGATCATGACTATTTTCGATAAATATCGATAAGGTTTGTTCATCTAGGAAGTTTAGTCTATGAAATATGTTTATAATTTCATTTTTCAGCCAGTTTCAAGTTCAAGCTGATAACCTTTAAGTTAATTTGGTTCATGAAGTTAGTTTATGTCAGCTAGTCGCACACACACACATGCACATTGATGGCGGAACATTAAAATTGGCTTGCAACACATTAAATAACATCCAAGTTGAAAGGACTCTCGCTTTGCGCTCTTCCCGCCTATTGTTGCCTTTGCCTTTGTGCCTGTGGCCCATTGAAAAATACAGACACACACACACACACACACACATACACATTAGAGTAGAGCTCTCAAAACTGCATACACACGAACACACACTCACACACACACACACGCGCGCGCGCTTGCGAGCATACATGAGTGGGACGACAGGTAAATGTATAAATCCGCAGCTTTTGTGCTCGCCAACATTTTTAACATACTAATTAGTCTTTTGTAAGATTCATTATCATAATTGCAATTAACAACAAAAACGAGCAGCCAGCTGAGGTGCAGGGACGGGTATGGGGCCAGGGGATATATGTATGCCGGGGCTTAACCATGTTGCCAACGTTGTCAACAACAAAAACGAATGGCAAAAGGCTAAAATAAAAAGAAAATAAAAAAAAAAAAAAAAATTAACATGCGCAAAGTAGGCCCAAGAGAGAAGGAGAAGGAGAATGAAAGGAAGCTGCTGTTGCTTCTATCCTTGATGTGGTCGCCTAATCCCAGGCAGCTTTTGCTCTCTTGGTTAAGCACCAGACATGGCTGTTGCCTGTTGACTAACACAAATCACATTAATCCGTTGATTGCAACGACTTTGCATTGCCTTCAACTCGGCTATTTAATCCTGTGAACAATTCTCTGGCGATAAAGAGAGACAGTCAGACTGAGAGAGAGAGAGAGAGAGAGAAGGGAACTTGTGCCTGCTTGGCACAGTTGAGCCTCTGGTTCAAGCCTTAAGACTAATTGTGAAATGGTTCGCTCCTCAACTCGAAATCTAAACGAGTTGGATAAAGCTAAGCTGACATAGCTGACATAGCTGAACTCAACTTGAAGAGTGTGACAAGCTTTTTCCTAAAGAGCTTTAACCAGGCTAATCCCAGCAGAGCAGTTGAACATAAATACTTGCCACTTTACAGTATATCTCACACCTATTGCGCAGGGAGAAACCGAGCATATTGGTGTTGCTGACATGTTTGTAACAAGAAGAAGTCGTGGATGCCCCTTTTTTTTTAACTATATGTGTATAGATATATATTCTTGATCACACTCAATATCGAAATCAATTTACCTTTCTTCTGTTTTTCACCTTTCTTCTGTCTTGCCGAGTTTCGGTCGATTGGACTGGCAGTTTATCCGACCGTCTCTCCATCTAACTATCGTCCGTCTGACTGTCTGTCTATCGGATGGATGTCCTTCCGACTGTCTGCTCGACTGTCTGTTTGACTGTCTGTCCGACTGTCTGTCCGACTGTCTGTCCGACTGTCTGTTCGACTGTCTGTTCGACTGTCTATCAATTCAAATTTTATCCATTCGACTTTCTTTACATCCGACTGACTGTCCATCTGCCTGACTGTCCATCCGCCTGACTGTCCATCCGCCTGACTGTACATTTGACTGTCTATCCGTATGCTTATTCGACTGTCTATCCGTCTGTTCACTCGTCTCTCTATCCGTCTGTCTATACGAATGACTGTCCTTCCGACTGTCCTTCCGACTGTCCTTCCGACTGTCCTTCCGACTGTCTGTCCGACTGTCTGTCCGACTGTCTATCAATTCAAATTTTATCCACTCAACTATTATTCGATTATCTATCCGTCTGTCAATCCGTCTGTCTATCCGACTGTCTGTTAGTCCCTCTGACTATCTGCCCGTTTGACTGCTCATATCCTAATGTCTTTGTCTATCTGTCCACTCGAATTTCTGTCAATCCCATTAGCTATACATCCAACGTCTGCCCGCTCGACAATGATCTAAGCCCAAAGAGCAGCTTATTTATTGAACTCTTTGCAATTCAAGTAACTCGTATTTCAATATACAAAACTGGCTTTTACTATTAATAATTTGTAAGCACATTTGAACATTTAATCAGAGAGTTCTTGTATCAGTTCAGCTGCCTAATAATAGTCACTGCGAATTTGGCCCAATTAGTATGTTGGCCTGTGTGTGTGTGTGTGGGTGGGATGTGTGTAAGCTTAATTTGCGGCGAGACAGTCGATAGAGCAGAGCGCAAAATCCGCTTAGGCCTTAATTATTTATAATGTCGTCTAATCACCTATCAAAATACACAAATGAATTTAACAAAACGGATTAATTACATTTTAATATGGAGGAGCTGTCAATGTGTGCGTTAGAAGATTTAAACAATGAATTAGATATTTCCCTCAGTAGGAAAGAGGCATAAATTGTGAATGAAAAGCGGGTGGGAGTGGGAGAGAGAGAGAGAGAGAGCAACAGGATATCTCCTAGTCTGGCAGTGAAAATATGTCGCTTATTGTTTAAAAATAATCAAGTTTTGAATAATCGCCGTCATTCATATGCTTATTCATTTGTATTCACAATTCTGTTCGAGTATCAATTCATACACACGCAATAATTGATTATGTAATCGCTTTAATGAACTCTTAATTGAATTATGGGCTTAGCCTGGATGCTGCAGTTGTGATTATGAAGTCGAATGACTCCTCTTTCCTCCCCGCATTCCACTTCGATGTGTGTATTTCATTTCACACCTTGTGTGTGTGTGTGTGTGTGTATTGCCATCTCGTTCGACAAGGCGAGCACCATAAAATTTCAATTAGGCAAAAACCATTGAAGAAATTAATTGACAAAAAGCGACGCCTTGAGCTAACACTGGGTACTTTATTATATAGCTAGTCGCTACCTCGCTCTGTCTACCTCGCCCACTCACTCGCTGTGCTTGTATATAGCTATCTCTTGTGCTCCATGAATTTTCGCAGCTTCTACAACATGAAAATTAATTTTCGACAATTTACTGCGCAATCTTACGCAAAAGTTCAACAAAAGCGACGATGCCAGCGCAGAGCCCATACCCCAGACCCGAGGACCCTCCCCCCTCGACCTCCTGTCTCACGCTGTCTCTCTCTCTCTCACTCTTTCTGTCTTTCTGTCTGCCACAGTTTAAACCAAACAATCTGCAGCTGCGAGCAAGCGGCATTTAACGGCAAAGCGTTAAAATTCCTTTACACTTGGACCGATTCCGCGATTGCCACACACACACAGACAGCCCTTGGGGGCTGAAGGTTGGGGATTGGGCCCCAAAGAAATTGCATAAAACTTGTTGAAAAATTGTTCAGCTTGAGTTGCTGTTGCTCAGCTCAGTGCTGACTGGCTGTACTATATGAGCGATATGCATTCGCTTACGATGCCCCATATTCCCCAACTCTAATAGATAGCAACCCATCCCCCCCTTACCCTCCCCCTCACTCAGGTCGTCCCATTCGTAGCAAGTTCAGCTGCTGCTGCAGCTCCTTATAGCTTTTCAACTACATTGTCATTTAATTTTGGCAATAAATGTGTGCTAGAAGCCCCAATCCTCAATCCCCAATACCCTAATACCCCAATACCCCAATACCCCGGCCGCTATCTCCGCTTCCTTCCGCTGCAGACGACAACATTGTGTGCAAACTGTCTGATAATCGTCTTCCGCCTATTTTAACGTGACCTCCATCCCGTCAGGCCGGCATTTTTTTCGCGCACATGTGCGCTGTTTAAATTATTCAACGGAAGCAGCTCCACGAGCCGCCCACAGCCTTGCCTGCGCCAGAGGCCTGCCGCCGCCGCCGCCTGCCCGCCTGCCTGCCTGCCTGCCCTAAGTGTATGTGCGTGTAAAATATGATATTATGGCGCTCAAATAAATTACGCGGAAAATTATTATGGCCGATTCGTGGCTGGTCTTACATAAAGCTGCAGGCGGCCCCCAAGCAGTCCCAACTCATTCAATATATGTATGTATATATAGCCGACTAAATATATATATATATATATATATATGTATATATGGATATATATGCATGTATATATAGATCTGATTCTGTTGCTGAAGCTCCTTCATTGAACTAAAATTGCTATGGGTATTTGAGATTTTAGAGATAGAGACAGAGATAGATATAGAGATAGAGATTGATGTAGATATAGATATTTAGATAGAGATATATTTAGATTATAAGTTATATTCTCAATCTATCTTTCTCGCTCTCTTTTTCTATCTCTCTCTTTCACTCCCCCTCCCTCATTCCCTAGCCAGTCTGATAGCTAGCCAGATAGAGATAGAATAGATTGTTAACTATATTCTAACTCTATATTTTTCTCTCTCTTTCTATTTCCATCACCCCCCCCCCCCCCTCCCCCACTCTCTACATTATTTTATGGGCAGCCTGATAACCAGCCAGATAGTGATAGATAAATATCTCTATATCTAACTCTATATATTTCTCTCCCTCTACCTCATTCTCTCTCTATTTCTGTCACTCTTTCCGTCTCTCTCTCTCTTTTTGTATACCTGTCCCTTTAGCTCTCTCTCTCTCTCATTCTCTCTCTAGCTCTCCCTCTCCCTTTCTCTCGCTCATTTTATAGCCAGCCTGTTCTCTAGAGATTAATTTCGTATTTGAACTGAATGAAGAGTCAATTCGAATTGAAATCATTTTACGATTTAACGTTTTTTTTTTTTTTTTTTTCTCTCAATTTTCTTTTCAATTTGTGGGAAGAGCCGAAATGTTGTTTCGAGTTGCGTGTATACGGAAAACAGACAGCTGAAAATTTGAGCTGGCTATTAAACGGGCAGCACAATCAAATATTAGCAGAAGGGTTAAGCTGAAAGGGTCGACTTGGGGCGGTCGAGGCCTGCAGAGGGCACAAGTGCGTTTGGCATGAAATGAGCTGCAAATCCTTTTGCCAACATTCTCGTAGCCAGTACGGTTGGAGGGTAGTTGCCTAAAGACTAACTGTTAAAGGTCAGCCACTTGCGACTGCCGGAAGGGGAGTAGCTGAAAGAGCGAGAGAAATGGAGAAAGGGAGAGAGGGACAGAGGGATAGAGGGAAAGGCTTGCTGCTGTAATCTGTACGCTTACGTCAGTTTTGTGGAATAGGCTGTAAATACTTTAGTCGGGCGCCAGCTTTGGCTACCCTCTGGTCCTCTGGCCCTCTGGTTTTTTGGGGCGCTTACGTTACGTTTCCTGCTGCTGCCAGCAGTAAATATTTATGCTTGTGTTTTATTTATTTACATTGTCAAAACCAATTTTGCCCCTGGGTTCAATTGTTTTTCACTTTTATGCCTAACCAGCCAGTGCCCGTCTCTTTCATGTCAGCGACACGCATGCAAACAAAATATTTCTGGACGCTGGTTGGCGAAAGTGTTGTTTGCTTTCAATTAAAAAGCATCGAGTCGTGGCGCCTCCTTCGGCGACATTGTCAACCACCTGGCTGACTAAAAGGCGATGCCAATTCGCGTACGGCTCCCCAGTTGGCACTCGACATTCAATTGCAGCACGAGTCCCATTTCGAATAACGGCCCAATTAGCTCGCTCTCACTCTTCCTCTCCCTCTCCCTCTCCCTCTCTCTCTCTCTCTCTCTCTCTCTCTCCCTCTCTCTCCCTCTCTCTCTCTTTTCTTATGTGCCATTTGTGCGTGCGTCCAGCGCACGAAACGCGCCTCTGCAAATGCCTCAACTCAACTCAACTCAAATGTCATAATCAACCACATATTTGTGTACTCACTCACAGCCAGCTGATAGGCTCTTCTGTGTTTAAGCCATTCGCATTAAGGCTCTAGGCCGATTAACAAGCTAATTGCCAGCTGCCTAGCATGGACTTCGTCCAGGGCATTTCAAATTGTTGACTGTTGAGAAACTTGAATAGCTTAAGCTTTTCGACTTATAGAATTTTCTTAAATTTCTTACTTAGGAAGTCTTTTCAAATCTATCGATAACCTGATATCGATTGTTTTCATGCCTGAATTGGGCTTTTGTTGCGCATTATCTACTAGTTGGCAATCCAATTTAGTCAGATGCCGAGTGCTCTATAGAGTCGACAGAAAGGCGATTCTATTCAGTCCGAATCCATTGATGTGCGCTCATCTCTCACACTCTCTCGCTATCTCTCTCACTAACTCTCTCGCTTTCCCTGTGTACATTAGGTTGTTTATCACGTTAAAAGATTGAATGAAGCCCCTTGAATTGCCACAAAAGACAACTAAAGCACTTGGGGAACCCTCTTTGTGCTGCCGCTGCGCCACTGCCACTGCCACTGCCACTGCCACTGCTGCTGTTGTTGCTGTTGTCCCGGCCATCATGGCCCATTCGCATGTCAACAGAAATGCCTTTCAATTTATTTAATAATGACCCCAATCAGTGGCTTAACGGTCCCAGCTTAAATCTCCTTCCCCATCAGTTTCCATCCCGTTCCATGCACAAGGCGCCGTTTGCTTGTACTCGAACCGGGAGTTTTCTGCTCCGCGCATCTTTTTTTGGGTTGCGTTGCATTGTTTGAACGAAAACTTTTATTAATGCCAGCGAATAGTCTGATGTTGACTGTTGATGCTATGTAGCCCGTAGCCTGTCTCTCTCCCCGCCCCCTCTTTCTCTCTCTTTCTCTTTATCTTTCTCTTTCTCTTTTCCCTGCTGCATTCGCTTCATTATGCGCCTGAAATTTTGCAAGCAACTTTAATCCCAGGCAACTGGCAACAGGCAGCAGCCAAATGCCCGACACGAGATATTAGCACTTGCCTTAAGTCCCCTTTAGCTGCAGTCTCTCTCTCTCTCTCTCTCTCTCTCTATCTCTATCTGGAACCTGCTTTATGCATAAATGGCACGACTTTGTCGTTGATGCATACCCCTTTTCAGCTTAAAGGGGCTGACACATGGGCATGGGCGTGGCACTCCATTTTTCAAATTAAGTGCAGTCTTAGCTGTGGCACAGTCTGTGATGCTCAATCAATTAGTGGAGCCATGCGCTTAGAGCTACTTGTTAGCTTCCATTTGTTGGTCAGAACTTGTCTGGCTAGAAGCATCGATTGGCATTAACGCGTAGCATTTCATCTAGAAATTGCTTTTTACAATCGACTTGTTGCTTTAGGAAGGCCACACGTTCATTTTCAGTCGTCTTCCTCTAAGCGAGCTATTGATTTGGTGTAATCCAACAGTTTAATCTGATTATCTGGGAATTATTTTCTCTTTGGTTGTCATTCTCACCTTCTCTATTGCTCTGGCTCTTAGTATTCTTTAAATAGTGTTTATAACTTTCAGCCTTATAGGTTTTTTTTATCTAATACTCGTCATGTCTCTCTTTACCTCTATTTCCTAATATTCGTTTTTATCTCTTGCTATTGACCATCTGAACTTGGCCTACTTCCAATTGTTTGAGTTTAGCTCTCGCCTGACCTGACCACTCGCTATGACCACTCGCTACTCTCTATGAGCACTCGCTACTTTATATGACCACTCGCTATTTTCTATGACCACTCGCTACTTTCTATGACCACTCGCTATGACCTTCGTTATTCTTTATGACCAGTCGCTACTCTCTATGATCACTCGTCAGGTCATAACCTGACCACTCGCTACGACCACTCGCTACTTTCTATGACCACTCGCTACGACCACTCGCTATGACCACTCGCTACTTTCTATGACCTCTCGCTACTTTCTATGACCACTCGCTACTCGCTATGACCTTCGCTATTCTCTTTGGCTACTCTCTACTTTCATTGACCTCTCGGTACTCGATATAACCTCTCGCTACTCACATCTAAATTTACTTGCTACAACTTGGACTTATCCTTTTATACTCTCCAGTTTCCTTCGCTCGGATCTTCGGCTCGTTCCGCTCGATCTTACCGCTTCTTTCTCTCTCTTCTCTCATCCAATTCTTTCTCGTTCTGTCCTAGCTAACTTCCTATTCTCCGTGTGCACTCGTTACACTCTGTCTATTATCCCATGCAGTCTATTGCCGCAAACCACTCGCAGTGTGCTAAGCCAGTTGCAGCTTCAGGCAAGATATTGGGTAAGAGCTGTGCTCGATGAAGCGCCCTATTGGATCGGCTGCAACAGCAGGTTTGGCCTCAACCAAAATGCAATTAGTGGCCACAATATGGCGATGGGTGTGCCAGGCATAGGGTCGACGTTGGCGAAGGAGGGGGGCAACTGTCAATTTTATTGACGTCAAAATGTAAATGGAAAATGAAACTGAAAATGAAAGATGGCGACCACAAGTTTCAAAAATCACTAATGGACTTTTAATATAATAAATAATATGCAGCAAGTGGTAGCTGAAAGCTCAAAGGAGCGACAGGGCGGCGACTAGCTGTGGGAACATCATAAAAAAATATTCTTGTCATCCATTAAAATGACACACAGAGACCACATGCCAGGAGCTCTATGTGTATGCGTGAAGGAGTTGATGAGACAGCGCCTCGATTAGGAAAACAAAAAAAATAAAGAAAAAGCAATAGAAGAAGAAGAAGAAGCAAAATTTTGTTGGCCTAAAAGCAATGCGAAGTGGAGGCTAGTTTACTTTCATATCAGGCACATTTTGGGGCGGGTGCTTGCGATGTGCGAGCATCGATATAATTGAATAGATGCGCCTTTATTGCTAATGCGTTCTGCAAAGGACACAAAGTGCTGTTGGAGCCCACAAAAACCACACAAAACATTCGACACACAAAGCCGGGCAGCAAATTCAAAGCGAATGCGAGCCACCGTTAGCTATCCATTGGCCCCACGCATTGCGCCGATGCCCCCTAACCAAAATCAATTCAATGCGTGTTAAGCATTATAAATTATATGAAAATGAAACCCAAGTAGACATTAAAAAGGGATGAGTTGCGAGTGACGACAAAGGCAATATGAGTCCAATGAGAGAGAGAGAGAGAAAGATAGAGTCGGGGAGAGGGAGAATAGAGGAAAGAGTGAGAAAGGGGGAGTGAAAAGCTCAACTATTTAGTCAAGTTAGGATTAGCAGGTAATATTAGGTATACAGACGAGGACTTTATATATATAGGATAAAAGAGGGTAGAACAGAGAGAATGAGAGAGAGAGAGAAAGACAGAGAGAGTGAGATAGAGAGAAAAAGATGTAGCGCGCAAGATCAATAAGATCAGGAAAATAAAGTAGCTTAAGTGTGAAATTATCTTACTGGACAGTAATATCAGCAAGAGAGAGTGAAAAAGAGAAAGAGGCAGAGAGAGAGAGAGGCAGTGAGAGAGAGAGAGAGACAGTGAGAGAGAGAGGCAGTGAGAGAGAAAGACAGCGACATCGAATGAACGAGAGAGATAGACAGATAGAGAGACAGATATACAAATATCTGTATATATATTTTTAGAAAGAGAGAGAGATTGAGAGAGAGACTTATGACTTGCTGAAAGGTAAGATCAATAGCCTTACAGTGAAATAGTCCCACAATCTAGTTACTCTCGCTGTCACTGCCCTATTCTCTGCTTACTCTTTATATAATATTTCTCTATTTAACTTATGCAACTTCAGCTTCATAGGCTCAACTCTATTTTTGTAGGGTATGCAAGACGCGACCCTAATTGTCTATGCATATGCACTCAATGCTATTAAATTGAACGAAATCAATAATTCATTAAAATAATGTATGCATAAAGGATGAATATTTATGGTCAATGGATGGGCGATAACAACAAAGAGCCACAGCAAAGGCCGACTATGTGTGTGTGTGTGTGTGTGTGAGTGTGTCTGTGAAATGCCCAATAATGTTGTTAACAACTGGCGAAGCGAATATCTGTGAGGCAGATAATAGCTGGCCGCAGAAATGGATGGAGAGATGGAATTGGATGCTTTGAGTTTTCCAGTTGCTTCTAAATCCCCGGGAAAATGAAGAAGTTAAAGCGAGAAGCGAGGGCTGTCGCGAAACAATCAGAGAAGCACTTAACCGAATGAAACACAAGTAAACAAATGAAAGTAAGTAAACACAAGACAAGCCAAACAGCAAATAGCCAAAGAATCTAGTCAAGTCGAGAGAGTAGCACAAGGAGCAGCACGGGAAGGCACGAGCGGTCCTTTGCTGGAAGACAAAGCGCAAGTTGAGGCAGTACAGAACTAAAGCAATGAAATAAAATGAAAATGCAAATGCATTAAGTATGCACAGACAGTGAAAGAGACAAAGGAAGATGGAGAGAGAGAGATAGAGAGAGAGAGAGATAGGCAGAGGCCGTCGTAGTAAATAAAGATGCTCGCAAGTTACCAGCAGCCATCAAGTTGATGCATGGCCCAAATGGGGACGCAGCTTGTCACTCATTCAGTCAGTCAATCAATCATTGAGTCATTCATTCAGTCACTTATTCAGTCATTCATGCAGTTGGTCAAGCTGTCGGCGACATAATGCAACAATGCGGCGGCATTTAAATCATTTTTATGGCCAGCGACATGCCACATGCCACATGCCACACGCCACACGCCGCATGCAACAGGAATTGCAACCCCAACTTATGCACTTTAAGATGAACTAACATTTGAGTCGTACAAGTGGAAGCTTCGCTATATTTATGCTGTCAAACGATGTGCCCCAATCGAACTACCCTCTCACGTTTCAGCAACACCATCAATGGCTGCTGTTGCGGCGAAACACACAACTTTTCCTATTAGCGCGGACTTTGTCGATTTTTCGTTCTCAGATAAATTCTGATGCGTCTTTAATATCAGTTTGTCATCAGACTTAGCCTTGCTGCCTGCCACAACTGATTATGAACAACAGCAACAACAACAGCAGCAGCAGCAGCATCGACAGCTGTTGCTATCTGCGATTTCATCTCATTTTTTTTACACACATTTCCTGATGAGTTTTCGCGTAAACAGCTTCAATAAAATATTGCTAAACATAATTCATACAACATTTTGCAATTTGGCTTCAATGCCAGCAGCAGAGGGCCGGGCAAATGGATGAATCTCCCTAAGTGATAAGTGAGTATGGAGTGGGCGAGGTAGGAAAAGAGAGAGAGAGAGGGGGAGAGAAAGAGTGGGACTGGGACTGAAAAGGAGGCTGAGATGGAGAATAAGACTAGGAGTACGACTGCGACTAAGGCTAAGACTAGGAGTAAGACTAAGAAGAAGACTAAGACTAAGACTAGGAATAAAAGTAAGACCAAGGCTAAGGCTATGACTAAGACGAAGACTAAGAATAAAACTAAGACTACGACTAAGATAAAGACTAAGACTGAAACACTGAGAGACCGAGTCTAAGTATAAATATAACTATAGAGAAGCCTACGAATCAGAAACAGATTGAGACTTCGATTAAGAGGGACTCTGAAAAAGAGAACGAGATTACGACCAAGACTAATGCTGTGACTCAGTCTGACAATGAAAGAGAATGTGTCAGAAAGACAGAAAATATAGAACATATAGACCGAGAGTGGGGAGACATTAGAGAGTATGATACACAGCGTAAAAGATAAATTTAGTTGTAGAAGTATTCGAAAAGAGAGCAAGGCACAGAAAGTTAGTTAAGATATAGGGGAAAAGGATTAAAAAAGGATTAAGTAAAAAGAAAGAGAGATCTAATAAATATGAATACATACGTGAAAAGAAAGTACGTTTAGATAATATTGAGTTAATATTATGGAAGTGAATATGAGAAAAAGACGGAGAGCATTTGGAAAAATTTATTCGAAAAAATAATATAAAAAATAATACAGGAAAGATGATAGCAGAAGGAAATTGACTGGGTTAAGATAAAGAAAAACTTAGTATAAGAGACATCTTGAGGTGGAATAGGCTTACTACGCTTAAGCAAGTCAATCGAGATGAGCTCAAAACTGAGCTATGTTCAAAAGGCAACTCTGACTGTGTTAGAGTCGATTACAGACTGACAAACTGATGTTTCCAAGCACATGTGAACTTTATGCTCCTGGCTGAATTTGAATATGGATTTCAAGCCCAAGAAATTGCAAATCTTCTAATAATTATAATTGCTTTAAGCAATGGTCATATATAGAAGCACCTGCTGCCAGAGGTGCCTCCTGGCACACTCCAACTCTGGTCGTCATTTGAATGCTGTTGCGAAGCACTTAATTGAATTTGGAGGCTGTAAAATTGTTGTTTATTAAATTGCGTTTGGCACTCTTGGCAAAGTTTAACCATTTCTCTGCCTCCCTCTCTTGCTCTCTCTCTCTCTCTCCCTCTCTCTTTCTCTCTGAGGAGCTGGCGAAATAAATCAAATGCGGCCCGGCGTTGATTGCGAATCAATGAAGTCGAGAAAGCTCGCAGCGGGGCGGCAGCTATCCAATTGCTTGAAGTGCCGCCCCGCGCGGCCCCATCCCGCTCCAGGTGCTGCTGTGGCAGTTGCAGCTGCGCTGCTAATTTACTAGCGTTAATTAATGGCAAAATCGTAAATGTACGCTTTGAACTTTGAACCGCAGACGCCGCGACAGGCGCCACTTAAAGAGTTAACGCCGTGCCCCAAGAATTGGTCCAGGCGGTAGCTGCCACACAAAGGAAATCGGAATATACTTGCCTCAGCTGCTGCTTCAGTTGGTGCTACTGCTGCTGCTGCTGCGGTTCGCCTTTCGCTCGAAAGTTGCAAATTGAGTCGACGGCAAAGGCTTTCAGCTTGTTTTTTGGCCAAGAGCACGCAAGACCCCATCGAGCCAGCTAAATTATGCCAAAGAAGTGGGAAATTCTTAGCTCCGAGATATGGAGAACGCACGCAGCAAATGGAGACTGCCAGTCGACTTCCACTCAAGGTCCTGGCTAGAGGCAAACATTTGATTTGCCGGCAGACTAATTTTGCATGCAGCGCACAAAGGCGGACGAAAAACTGAAGTTGGCAGCGGCACAAAAGGCAGCGCCATCTATTGATCGGTAGACTGGGTAGGTAACACAGTCACAGTCAGAGACAGAGTCGGAGGCAGAGTCAGAGTCAGAGACAGAGTCAGAGTCACGCAGACGATTGATTTTGGTAACGGGCCATTGTCACGCCGTACACAATCGAGAGCGGTGACTTAACTAGATTGAAGCAGAGCATGAAAACTGAACTTAAAGTCCTGGCCAAGCTGGCCAGGCTTTAACTTAAAGCAGCGACGAACGGCCAAATGTCTATGGACTGCCACTAACACGTACGCATATGCTATTGAAAATATATGTATATATGTATATGTATATATGTATATATATATATATATATATATATATATATGTGTGTGTGTGTGTGCAGAGACATCCACTCGGGCACTCAACTCGATACGTTAGACACACCCGCACAGCGGCGAGTGCATTTTGGTAGTTCGAACACGAAATATTTTATTATTATATATAATTTGCCATTATGATGATTATACATGGTATGCGGATTTGGATTTCGTTTACCCTTACGTCGCCCGGCACCAGCTCGTTGCCAGTTGCGAGATTTTCCAGATTCAATGAGCGTCGCCCAAGACGCTTCGCTGCGCTGCATACTTTATGGCCGCACACAGGCACGAGCAGGAGCTATCGTCGCAAAAGCTGACCAATTCCAATGCGAATGAGTCGCAACATACCTACCTCTGCCCCCTCTCTGCCCCTCTCTCCCCATATCCCCCTCTCTCAATCTCTTCATGGCAGTTGCTGTGCGCAAAAAAAAAAAAAAAATAGTTGCATGGCCAATCTGTCGGTCATCCACTTCCGTTGCGTTAACTGCATGTAAATCCACACGTCAGCTGCCGTTCAACAAGCAAATAAAATCGCTTTTATCATTTATTAACAACTTTTCCATATTTGTACTGCACAAAGGCGACGTTCAATGAAATTGTTCGCAGTGCGCAAACTTAAAAGTCGCAATTATTGAGTCACAGACGCAAGGCAAACATCAAACGGAAGCCTTACAAACGGCCATTCATTGGCATCGAACAACAAATTGCATTTCAGCTGTAGAGCTCACAATTTCGCATTCTACCATTTAACACATATTTAACGTTAGTCAGCTAAAACTCTCAATACTTAAGGCCATTCACTGTTCTACAGGTGCAGACTATTAAGCAATTGACAAAGTTGTTAATCAGCGAATTGTCCAGGAGACTCATATGTGTATATGGCAGCTATAGTGGCAGGCTTCAGTCATCAGATATTAGGCAGTAATTAGTCAGTTATTAGTGATTAGACATTAGTCATCAGTCATTTTATTTATTGCTCATTTGTCATTAACCATAATCCATTAGCCATTAGCTGTTAGAAATTTGGCCTTAGTCATGAGTCATCAGTTATTAGTTATAAGTCATCAGTCTATAATCATTTGCCATAAATCCCTAGTCATTATCCATTAGTCTTTAGTCATTATTTCCAAGTCATAAGTCATCAAGCATTATTTATTAGTCATTATTCATTAGTCAATTGTTATTATTAATAAGTCATTGCTCATTAGTCACCAGCTACTAGTCTAGTCATATGTCGTTCATCACTCATCAAGCACTAATCATCAGTCATCAGTGATTTGTTATTAGATTGGTTATTCTATCAGTAATCATTAGTGATCAGTCATCAGTCATTAGTCATTAGCTACTAGTCACTTGTCATATGTCGTCATCCATCACTTTTTATTCATCAGTCATCACGCTTCAGTCATCAATAATCAATCAGTCATAGTCATTAGTTAATAGTCATTAATCATCAGTCATCAGTCATCAGTCATCAGTCATTAGTCATTAGTCATTAGTCATTAGTCATTAGTCATTAGTCATTAGTCATTAGTCATTAGTCATTAGTCATTAGTCATTAGTCATCAGTCATCAGTCATTAGCTACTAGTCCACTAGTCATATGTCGTCATCCATCAGTTTTTATTCATCAGTCATCACGCTTCAGTCATCAATAATCAGTCATGAGTAATTAGTTATTAGTCATTAATCATCATTCATCAGTCATTAGTCATTACTCATCAGTCATCAGTCATTAGTCAGTAGCTACTAGTCACTAGTCATATGTCGTTATCCATCACTTTTAATTCATCAGTCATCATCAGTCATCACGCTTCAGTCATCAATAATCAGTCATGAGTCATTAGTTATTAGTCATTAGTCATCAGTCATTTTAGAAATTAGTTAATCATCATCAAGCATTCATTTCAATCGATTTGCATCCATTTGCCGTGCCTCAGGCCTAGCTGGCTGTTGGATAATAGCGACTATTATCGCAGCTGCAACCCTCAGCACCAGCTGTAGCTGCAGCCACTGCCTCAACTAATTTTTACTGGCGCTTCAAGCGAGTTGATTGACGTCAAAATTTGGGCCAATAGCTAGAATTATCATGGCTGAAATTGTCATCGGATTGTCAGCGGCGCTCTGGCATGCACATCATTAGCAATGGATGCGACGGCATCGCTTGTCGCATAAATTAAGCAGCTTGCAGCAGATGCCAAATGGTGGCAGGCGGGCGGCGGGCGGTGGGCGGTGTAGGGTGAAAAGGGAAAAGCAAAAAGGGGGAGGAGCTTAAGTAGCACTTAATTAACTGCAATAAGAAACAGAAATTAACTGCAGACAGAGAGAGGCGCAAAGCGCACATGATTAACATAATGAAGATGCTGGATGGAGAATGATGGAAATGGAAAGTGCAATAAATGACGCGCCGGAGGCGTTTGTGGCTTAAGCAAAGTTCGCCTGCGCAAAAGTCTCGTAATTTGTTGAGCTAATTTGGGAGGGGGTGGGGGGTCGTTAGTTGGAGACGTGGGACGTGACGTGACGCCGGGACACGATGCAATAATAATTGCGTTAATAATTGCTAATGGGGCCCAATCACTTGCAATCATGTTGCGCAACAAAACTTGCCAGGCCGCTTGGCAACAAATGTTGCCAGCACGCTGCGCTGCCCAATTGGCAGAACGATTCGTGCTGCCTTCGTTATCGTTGGCGTCGTCAATGTCGTCGCTCGTGCGGCTTCGGCTGCTGTGACAGGACATCCGCTGTGCAACCAGTGCTCGTTGCAGCGCCAAACAGGCATGTGGCAAGCACACCCAAAATCCACCTTGTAACAACCCCATTCCCCTTCGCTTACATATTCATATCCAGTTTCAGTGTCAATTGCAGTTTTCAATTTCGTTGTCGGTATGACTTGCTCCCCCTCGCGCCCTGCCATGCTCCTCTCCGTCTATACCTACCTGCCTCGAAGTTGCTGCAAACCAAGTTGTAAGTTAAGCGCGCTGCAAAAATTTCAAGCATTTCCGACTGTATCTATGGACGTTCAGCAAGAAGATGAAGAAGCAGCAGCAGCGGCAGCAGCAGCGGCAGCAGCAAGCAATACAAACGGCCTCCTTTGCATTCCGCGCATTTCTCGGCACGCAAAGCGCAAATGCGGGTGGCAGCTATTGCAAACAAAAATGCCCCGAAAACTGCCAGAAGAAGAGCCAGCAGCAGCAAAAGTAGCAGAATACAAAGGCCCACAAGTTCCAGTGCACGACTATGTGATACCCTATACATTGAGAGCACTTTGATTGAAACGGATAGATGCATCTATGAGCTTATAGAGTAAACTCAGTTAATATACATCCTGCGTCCATTTGTAGATCTAGAGCCATTCATCTACTTGGCGCTTGTCTGCTTGTCTGGCTGTGCCAAGGCTAAAAATACCCCTCTTATTCCAACACCAAATAGTAAACAGGAAAAAAAAAAGAAAAGAACAACCCAAAAAGCAGCAAGAGAAACAGGCTCAAACAAGGCTCAACTTAACCTTTAACCCGAGAAAAAGTGTACAGCAATGGGCTGGGCAACAGAAGCCACCTACGAACACTTCTACCTGTGGCTCATTCGCCCAGACGGGCTTACCTCTCCGATGGCTGCAGCTGGGCAACAACAAAAGCCAAAAGCTCGAATAAAAACTTCGTGCACAGACATCGAAATCACAGTGATGCAGTTGCATATAGATATATGTATCTGTGTAAGGAATTTACACATTTATAGATAAATAAAATAAAAAGATAAATATATAGATAAACAGATACACAGATACACGTAGAGAAAGAGTTCTCTTGAGTGGAATGGCAACAATATTCAAACATTATCTAATCTAGTATACAATCCTGTATTGTGAGCGCTTGTGAATGAATGAAAATCGGCGCTAGCTTGACATCAAGTGAATGCATTCAAAGACTTCAATGTCTGGGGAATGGTTAATCAAATCAAACGAAGCGCAGTCAACAGACTTTGTATGGCCAAAGCACAAGCCAACAACTAACTATACAAAAAGCGCAAAATGCATGAAAGAACGAGACAGGGAAAGGGATATAAACGTTAGGCAGAGAGGGACGCAGAGAGAGACAATAACTGGAGGCCACTTTGGCAATTTAAACTGAAAGTAATTCCACTAAAATGTTTTAACAAATTCAAATACAAATGGCGCAAAAGGGAGTCGAAGGACCGCTAGACGCAAGGATGCGGATGTGCTGCCCAAGTGCCTCAGGATGCCACGGCAGGTGAGGCCCAGACAAAGGCCTGGCCTAGCCTCGCCTGGCCACCGCATCGTCCTGTTTACCCCAAAGTCTGAGCAAGCACGGCAAAATTTGAAAGTGAAATCAAACAATGCGAAAATAACTTGAAAACAATGTCAAGTATTTCCGGACTTCTTTTCTTTATCTAAGCTGTTTTTTTTTTCACTGAATGTTTTTTATTGTTATAGATATATTCTTTTGTATATGTGTATATAGATGGTATATATGTGTAGCTAAACCAAAACTGTAGCAGCATGTAGCATAAATCAAAGAAATGTTTGTCATTAGGAAATTATGGAATTACGTTATCTATTAATTTTAAAAATAGTTAAAAAAAAAAATATATATATATATATATATATATATATATATATATATATATATATATATATATATATATATATATATATATATATATATATATATATATATATAAGGGCCTATTTATTTATATAACAAATTTTAAAAAATTTTTTAATAAAAAATTATTTGTATATAAATATTTTTTTATCATTTTTCAAGTTAAAAAAAATAATTTTAATAAAAATAAAATTTAAAAATTTTTAGAAACCCAAAAAAATACGATGCTTTTCATTAGAACACATTAAAAAAATGGTTTATAGATATATATATTTATATATAATATATAATATATAATATATAATATATAATATATAATATATAATATATAATATATAATATATAATATATAATATATAATATATAATATATAATATATAATATATAATATATGACATATATAAAAATTTTTGTTTTTTCTTTACATTAATTTTTTGTTTTTAATTTTCTGAGCCTTTTTTTTTAAACTCCCTAATTACATATGAGCTCAGCTCAACCTAAGTCAACCTTGTCAAAGCTCAAATTAGGCAATCAATCAATAAGTTGATTGATGACATTTGCTTTTTAGTCGATTGATTGTTTAGAATATTACTATATATTTTATTATAGATTATATCTAGTATTATATATAATAAAATATTTAGCCAATTCAACTTTCGCCCACTGGATTTTGGCAAGTGTAAACGCATTTTGTATTTGTTTTGACAGCGCTCAAAGATGAGCGTTTTGTTATTGGCTTGTTGCAGCTGTCGTTGTTGTTGCAACCGCAACAGTTGCGGCGACACTTTTGTCGCTTTGTAGCGGCAAAGGACACTCGAGTCAAGTGCAGCCGAGAAGCAACTGTCGAGTCTGTCGAGTCTGTCGAGTCTGTCGAGACTGCCGAGCCGCGTGCCGGTTGTGTCTGGAGAGAGACGCAACGTAAATGTTGATTTCATTCAGCGTTTCGTCGCGTTGTCGACGCGCAGGTGAGTCGTGGCATTGTGGCAAAGTAGATGATATGCCTTAGTTGGATCTGGCCAAGGCCAAAAGTTAACTTAAGCAGCTGCCAAGTGACTTGAAAGTACTTGAGCGCATCCTTAAGCAGGATATCAACTGGCAAAAGCGTTGCGAGCTTCGCACTGCCTGTAGTTGGCACAACAACAACAAGCAGTCAAAGGCGGAAATGGAGGCGGTGGTGAAGCCGGAGCCGGAGCCGGAGCCGGAGACAGTGGCAAAGGCGAAGACTTAAACTGATGTGAAGGCTAGGCAAACGGCGCAAATCTCAGCGACAATGTCAAAGAGCCAAGCACAAAGCACAAACATAGAAAAACGGAAATAGAAAGAGACAGAGAGAGTGAGAAAGATAGAAAGAGAGAGAGAGAGAGAGAGAGAGTGTGTGTGTGTGTGTGTCCACATTGTGGACCCGCTTGCCGCTGCTGTTGCTGCTGCTGCTCCACCGTCCGGGCCGTCGCCCGTGCGCCCATTTCGCGACCGCGCGTTGGCAGCACGTTGTGGCCTTTTATTAGATACGTGCTGTATCTCTGTTTACCAAGTTTGATGGTGTTAATGCCTTTTGTTCTTGTTGCTCCGATATACATCTATGTCAACCAGACACACTGCCACATGCCGCATGCCGCATGCCGCACGCCACTTGCCTTGCGGCCAAACAACAGAGCTCTGCGAGCATGGTTTCATCTCGAATACGTTTAGAGGATGTGAGGCGCCGCGGGGCGCCCATCAAAAGTGCAGCGTATGTGCTTTTGGCAGAAGCGTGGGTGGGCGTGGGCTGGCTAGGTGGCTGGCCGGCTGTTAAGGGGGCGTGGCAACCTTGGCTAGCCACCAATAGAAGCAACTTTAGCTTTCAGCTTTAATATGTGTGCCCCAACGAATTGTATATAAAAATGTAATTAAAATCTACAAATTCTACGATTTTCTAAATATCAACAACAACAACAACAACAACAGCAATGGTAATGGCAATAGCTGAAGCAACAACTCTCGCAGCGCATTCAAAATGCAACAAGAATTGTGCTTGGCTTCCAATTGGAGGTCATGAGGGGCAACTTGGCCAAAAACAGAGGCGTACAACAGCAGCTGGCAGAGGGGTCAAAGGAAGTCGGATTAGCTCTAAGCTAAACTGAAGAATCTAACTATATCTATCGATGCATCTAAAATAAAGTCAACAATGAGTAAAGCCCCTCAGCAAATGCAGCTGTCCATGAACAATTGCCACAAGGACACAAGCAGAGGACAGTACACTCCATAGCTCGCCTCAATTTAACTTCAGTCGAGCCAGAGCCTGGCTGCTGCTAGCTGTCATGCCCTGTACTCCTTGAACATGAGTGTGGGGTATATATATTGATAGATATTGATATTGAAAAGGGTTATATATATGGAAATGGATATGTATATATATACAAGGCTATCTGCTAGTCAGGCATACCCGCTTTCAGCACTCGTTGCAGTTGTTGTTGTTGCTGGTTCGTCCTCATCTGCAGCGGCAATCGCCCGAGCCGGAAATGCGCAAAACTAACGGATAATGGCAAATGGCAAATGGCGGCGTTCGGGAAACTATCGCAGCAGCAGCAGCGGCTGGGGCAGCCAGGGATCAGCATCCAAAGGGGGGCGAGGCAGGCAAGCAGCGCTTCAAATGGGGCGACACATTGAGAAAGTTAAAAGCTAAAATGAATAAGCATACAGAGCGCGCTGGGCAACAGGGCAACAGGGCAACAGATAGAGTGTGTTGGCCTGGATGGGGGGAGGGGAGGAGCAGGGGCAGGGGTCTGGTCGAAGGGAGGTATTTTGGCTGTTGCCACATAAACTGCGAATAAGGCTAAATGTCATGGTTATGTTTACATGCGGCGTAAATTCAACGGAAATGGCAGTTAAAACTTTTTGCGGACGCGCAATTAAAGCAAATTAATGCAAAATGCATGAGCTGAGGCAGCGTGGGGCGGCTTAGGTAGGGGGGGTGGCTGCCTTGAGCTGATGTTGATTTGGATGGACAAATTGCTGGGACAGCGGCAACCGCAGTCGCGTTGCATGTGGCAGCAATCAGCAGTGCCGTAAATTATCAAACACGAAACGAATCATGCGGAATGCGGCATGCGGCATGCGGCATGCGGCATGCAGCATGTGGCGACATTTTTACGTTGGCGGTATGTGGCATATGGCATATGGCATGTGGCATGCGGCGTGGGGCGTGGCACATGACAAGCCAGCAAGCGAGACATATGCATAAATGCATTGGAAATATGAAGCTCGCCGAGTGGACAGCAGCCGTGTATGTATAAGTAGCTCAGGTGCTGCATGCCACAGACAGTGGCAGCTGCAATCGAAATTGGAAGCACGTCAATAAGCCAAGGCGCAATGTCAACCAGGTGAACACGGAGAGAGACAAATAGAAAGAGATAGAGACAGTGAATGAGGGAGGAGATGGTGACGGGCGGAGGGGAAGGGGGGGGGTTGGTTAAGAGAGCATTCGCACATGCAACATGCTGTGGCCGTGGCATGTGGCACGTGGCACGCACAGTGTACGTATTAAATGTTTCGGTGAGGAGTCGACTTGACTTGACTTGACTTGACAGCAAACAAAAGCGAAATAGACCGGGAGTAAGTAAGGGGCAAGTGACTTGGTGCGAGTGCGAGAGAGAGAGAGAGAGCGAGAGGGCGAGAGGGCGACAGTGTTGAACAGGGCTTTGGCATTGGCTTTGTCTGCGGCTCTATTGACTTAATTGCTATTCTAAACATGTTGCACTTCATTGTTGCCACACGATGATGCCAGCGCCTGGGCAACAGTCAGCCATTTAAGGGCCACGCCTACACACACACACACACACACACACACACAGTCAAAGAGAGAGGGAGGCAGAGGGTGCGGTGCTGTCGGTGAGTGGGTGGAGAAATCTAGTCGAACGCCTTGTCACGTTGTGGTAATTAAATTATGTGCAGCTGCGGGAGGTTGCTTGAATGCTACACAGAAGGGAGCATACCAAGCAGATTGTGGGCTGGGGAGAAGGGCCTGAAAGCACCGAGGGGAAGAGGGCGCTGCTATGTGGAGTAGGTTTACCATGCGAGACATTGTGGCAAATTAAGTTTGTCTCCGGTGTGCAACATTGAAAGACCAAATACGACGCACTCAATTCAGGGACTGCGAAAAGACTCAAAAGATGAAAACTAAAGCTTGAGATGTTATTAAATATATTTGATGAGAATTATGTATATACATACATATGAGTATATATGTATTAATATATATATATATATATATATATATATATATATATATATATATATATATATATATATATATATATATATATAAATTTTTATATATATATTTTTTATATATATATTTACTATAGTAAAAAATGTTTAAAATTTAATTTTAAATTTTATTTTTTGATTTTCAGCTTTGGCCAAGAACCTTATTCAGGCAGATGAGCTTCAGGGCAATTGGGATATATCCCAAGAGGTAAGTTAAGCTCTATATGTATATATAGTACAAATAAAAATATAACTAACTAGATAAATAAGTGACCTATATTATATTATATTATATTATATATATTATTAAAAAATAAAATCATTTAGATAAATGCTGTCTAGTAAATGTTACAGACAACTGAACATAAAAACAATTTGTTTTTACATAATATACCATGCTGTAATATATTATGTAGTTATGTAAATTTATATATAAATCTACGCTTAAAGTGACCTGCCTCCCTTTCAATATATGTATGTATTTGCCTCTCATATGCCCACATGCTAATCTCTGCCATCAAGCGGAAATACAAGCTCTGTATAGCTTTTAAGTTCTAAGCACAACTATATTGTTGTTGTTGTTGGCTATGCGCTTTGCACCTTTCACTTGGGGCATGCATTTTGTTTCCACTAAAATTTCATCTGGTTACAAAGTAACTTTTGCGTCCCTGGTTGAGCGGCGAAGCTTCTGCTGCTGACTGCACAGCAATTAGAATGGTAAACTTTGGTGGGCGAGCGGTGAGGCCAGGCCATGCCAGTCCAGTATTTTGCTTTATTATCTTGAGTCATTGTTTTGGCTCTTTGGTCTTTGCCTTTGCCATTTCACTTGGCAAATTCAACAAACAATTGCAAATACGAGCAGTTAATATTTATTTATTTGCCATTTGTGCTGCACATGCCACACGCCGCATGCCGCATGCCGCATGCCACATGCCACACTCTCTGTTGCCGTTGCTATTGCAACAGTTTGTTTGGCTTTTAACCTCATGCGTTTTTCTTCAGTCAAGTCTCGATACGCCCGGCCAATTTGCCGAGTCCCTTTTAATTAGTTTGTGCCAAGGCCACAAAACATTTGACTGCATAAATAAATAACCGAATAAATAAATAAGCGCATAAATTGTTAAGCAAATGCATATATCAGCAATTGAATTCAATTATGCATAACTAATTCTATTGGCCACAGCTCACACATACACCTCTCAGCTCAGCTCTCATCATCAGCTCCTTTGAAATTGGATTACTCAAACTTTTTCATTGTTTTCTCTTTATCTAATTCAATTGGCAGAAGCCAAGGCTGAAATTAAAGGCTTAAAACGTTTCGCTCTCAACAATTTTAATGGAACTATTCAGCTAATATTTGATTTCTATGCTTAAACTTCAAGTTTCAATGAATTACGAGTTGTGCTCAAAACGTAAAACGAATGTTGAATTTCCCCTGCTTACGTGTCGTATACGTGATATTCAATCCTTCAATCTCATGTGCTTCAGTTTAGCTAACAAGTTTGAGCATGAGAAATGCTCAGACAACATTTGACTGAGCTTGAATGTATTTTGGATCTACCTAGCTAAGAATATAGCTAAGTCTTTGGCTTTTTATTTAAACTGACTAATAATGCTTAAATCTGGCTCTAGTTTTTTTTATTCCCAAACGGAAGAATTTGATGATATATAAATCTATATATTTAAATTAATTAAAATAATAAATAAGAAATATATAAAATAATAAATTATTAATAAATTAAATAATAAATAAATAATAAATCAAATAATAAATAAATAATAATTAAATAATAAATCAAATAATAAATAAATAATAAATAAATAAAATAAAAATAATAATAAATAAAAAAAAGTAAATTATTTTTGACAAAAAAAAAAAAAACAAAAACAAATCTCTTCATACTTTTTGAACTGAGCTAATAGAACCTTATGGAGCCTAAAGAATTCGCTAATTGAGCTAGACTTAACTGAAAGGTGAGTCAAGGTGAACTAGAATCTATTTCTTCTGATTCCTTGTTCAGCTAGCATTTGCTGACTCTCAGAGCTTACAGTTGCTCATCCACACTCGATTTGGCAATATGCCTCAGATGGCATCCAACGCAAGTGCTGCCTTAAATATATTATATATATATATATATTATATATATATATATATTATACAAATATATTAGTTTTAGTTTGCTTCGAGTCTCTTTTCACAGCTCACTTCCTTAGTTAAAGAATGCTTCAAATATGTCATATCCTTAGTCTAGATTCAATTTGATATACTAGCCAGATCAGGTCCAGAAACGAAACTGATTTTTGGCGGGTTTTTATTTCCACTTTTGCCCATTGAATGCGGCATTTGTTATGGGTTCTTGATGGCGCTCGCGGCGCTTTCCCATAATGTGTCCAGTTTTATTACATATTGAGAGCTTATTGTCAGAACATAGTCATACACACACACACACACAACCACATGGACGCACGCACATTCGATCACACACACAAGGGCAATTTTTGTTAAAAATATATAAAAATGAGAAAACTATTTGTGACGTTGGCAAAGTCACAAAACGTGAAGTCTGTATACACTTTAGCTTCGACTGCAGATATGGATATATTAATTGTTTGTTAACAGATTGAAAGTAAGTTCTTAGCACATATTAGATAAGTTCAATATATATGTATCCCCAAGGAAAAGCTATAAGCTCTCCAAGGAAAAGCTATATAATCTTGAATCATTAGTATTTTATAGCTTTTCCTTGGCTTCTATATTCGTATTGATTATGAATTCTAAATAAATTCATAGAATATTTCCTTCTTCAAGCAATATTTCTTCTCGACTTCCATGTGCTCACAAAATTTCTTAAAATCCCAAAACTACAAATACCTTTGCTCTATCAAATGGTACTTCAAGTTTGCTTTATTCTACTGCTCTTATAATTCTACTGGCATTTCTCTTGCTTCGCTCTTAAAGTCAATTCATATTATTTATTTCATCAATTTGAAAACTAAACTAGCCTTTGCCTTTGTCGAAAGCTGCGTCAAGTTACTGACTTTTCAATACATTTCAGCTGAGTGCGCACGGACTCACACTTAGAGTATATGAAGATAGTGAGAAAAGGCAACAGCAAAATGCCCCAGAGCCCAATAAGGGATGATGGGAATTTTGCTAAGAATTTTTCATTTCCTTTTACGCTGCTGCGTGTTGGGCAAGTGGGATTGGTTTGGGAGGGGCCATAGATATTATTGCTGTGTCCCAGCATCCCTACCTCTTACCACTACGCAATCTCAATGCTGATGCTGTCGCATTCAGACGATTCAATATATATATATATATATATATATATATATATTTATATATATTGTATGTATACATATATTGTATGTATTCGCTTTATTGTCATATGTGTGACAGCCAATGAAGTGTCCCGCCAATGGACTCAGTTTCTGGCCACTTCAAATACAAATACTTCAAATGGGGGCGGATATTGCCAGCCACTTTAAGTTACACAAAATCATCGAATGGAAATCTTATGAGCAGAGCTAATGTGCAACGCAGCCAATATGCTGCAGGCTCAATCAACAGCCAACATGTTTATGGAGCTCTAGTTGAGCTATTTCCCCGCTTGGGCATAAGTGTGAATAGCTTTACCATGCGCAGATATCTTCATCAATACGAGATATAAATGTGAAATAAATCGAAATATGAAAAATCTGTTTAGATTTTATATGCCGCATAAATGCGGGGTCCGAATCATACAAAACAATTTGTCGCAAGTCAAAATTTTTTCAGTTTAAGCTAAATTTTGAGAGAAAAACTGTCGCATGAAAATTTGTTTTCTACAGAGCAAAAAAAAAAAAAACAATTTCAAATTCAGTTTTTAAAAGTTCTCTAATATTAATTATAAAACTTAAAATAAATATAAAATAAATTTTCAAAAATTTCAAATTTAGTCTTAGATATTATAAAGTTTTTTTTAGTTCTTTATTTATTTTAGAGAATTTTCAAATTTAATTTAGTACTAAGAATAACTTTAATGCGAACTCAAACCATGCCGAAATTTTGTACTTTTCACTTTGCTTTTGATTTACTTTTCAGTTAGGATATCTTCTAGTCTGCATCTGTGAACTAAATCAGGCTTAGTTGCTTTGCATGATTATTGTTTAAGTATTATGAGCTTAATTTGGTTACGTTTTTGGGCATAAACTTTGATTATCAAATCAAATCGGAACTTTAAAATGGTTTTTCTCACTTCGTGCCCCCGGCTGGCTGGCTAGCTGGCTAGCTGGCTGCTTGGCTGGCCGGCGTCTCATTCCCACCCCTTGGCCACGCTGGCAGCGTTTCCACTGTGGCTGTCATGTACAATAAATGAAATCAAAAAGGCAAAACCGATTACAAAACTTGTCAAAGTTGTTTGCCTGGCCGACAATCTACTGATAATTACTATCTGGGGAGCACTAACTTATAGCTGAAAGTCGTTGCGCGCACCAGTGACCCGTCTGCAGGCGCCTCCTACTACCGCTGCCCTCTGCCCTCTGCCCAGTGTCTTGTGCCCCAGCCTTTGCATCTCTCTTGGCATTCAACTTGTGGATACTTTCTTGCGGCGTCCTGAACTTTGCTCAAATTCCCAAATACCCTAGCAAAGCATACGTTACGTTGGCCATGGTCATCGTATAAGACTGTCTTCACCTCACATAATCTAGCTCAGCTTATCTGAAGCTGATGAAAGGATTAGCTAGATAACTTCAAGATATCTATAGCAACTTAAGCAGGTTTAATTCTTAAATGAAATCCAGAGACTCAGTGAAACAATCTGATCTAGAGCAAAACTCGAATAGGTCTCTGCGGCTCAGCTAGAGCATCTACTATTCACTTTTCGTGGCTAAGTATTTAACTTTTATTTATTTTATTTTCATCTAAAGTATGGAGGAGAAGAAGAGCAGCTCTCTGGCAATCAGCGAATCGAAATCGAAAAGGCAAAACGTGTGTCAGCAGAAAACGGAGAAACTGAGCTCAAGACGCAGGCAACACGATGCCTGTCAAGGCACAACAAAAATATAAACAAGTAACTAAACTCTAGTCGAGACTGCTCGACTAAGAGATACCCTGAATCCATTGAGCTGTAATACCAATCATTAAGAGCTTCATTTATTCATTAATAGTAAACAACACATGCACACACACACGCACACAAACATATGCATGCACGTAATATGCTCACTGCACAGTTTTGCGGCTGCAGCAGAGGCTGTGCTATGCAAACTTTATTGTTTAATAACTTTTTTTCTCGATCTATGTTCTTAATGAAATTTTCGGGGCATGATTATGACATCCAAATGTACCTATTTGCCAAATTTCAAGTCTCTAGTATTTGATATACGTGAGTTATCGATTTTGTTGAATTGTGGGCGAAAGGGGCGTGGCATCAAAAATCCAAAAATGACAAAATGTGCGGATTCAATATAGCTATCAAACACAACTTAGTGCACGATTCTATCTTTAACGGTGTGCACGCCAGACCTCAAAAACAAAGCGATATTTTCGATAGTTATCGATAAAAAAGAAATGGGATGAGTTATCGAAAAAAAAAAATAAACTCGTACAGCGTATGGTATTATCGAGCATTTTGCTTTTTATTTGAAGTCTCTAGCTTTTGTGGTTGCAGAAATCCAGGTGTTTACACGGACGGACGGACGGACGGACGGACGGACGGACGGACGGACAGACGGACGGACGGACAGACGGACAGGGCTAGTTCAACTCAGCTCGTCGAGCTGATCAAGAATATATATACTTTATGGGGTGTGGCACGCCTCCTTCTGCCTGTTACATACATTTGCACAAAAACATTATACCCTGAAATTTCCATTTTCAATGGATTCAGGGTATAAAATTGAATGAAGCAAGGAGAAGACACTAATAGGAGAGCTATGCCTGACTAGTACATACTCTGCTTTAATCAGTCTAATGACAATATACCTAGCTTCGTTCTGCTTCCCTTGCTCTTATCTAGCGAGCTATGTCTGACTAGTATATACCCTATTTTTTCCCCCCCTTACTCCCATCAAGTGACCTATGCCTGACTAGAATGTTCCCTACTTATTGCTCTGCTGTTGTCTAATTAGCTTTGCTCTATGCTAGAATATCCTCAGCTGCATTCTGCTGGCCATAGCCTTGCCTAATAAGCTATGTGCGACTAGAATATACCCTAATTTGTTCTACTTCCCTTAGTCATGCTCCTTTATTTTAAATAATAACCACTCGAACCAATGAGTATTGACATGGAAAATTTATTGTCTATAGATCTTATAATTCTGAAAAAATGAAAATAAGTTGCAAAAAAGATGGCAAAACTTTATATATGACTAGGGTCTTATACAAGTTTATATATATAGGCAGGCCGAAAGCAATCAACTCAGTCTAAAACTCTATGTATCCTATGTCTTACATAGCATAAGATTTGTCTATATAGATTTGTCTATATCAAATTGTCACATTTGCTCAGCTGCCACGCCCACTATTTCTACATATATATATATATATATATACAGGGAATGTAATCTAAAAATAAAAAGCTTCTTGTTTTTGCCTGTGTATTTTGTTGCAATTATTTAACTTTTCATAACTCATCTAACTACTATTGCAGTAAACGCGCTAAATATTTGTTGACAGCACACACATAAAGAGGGGGAAGGGGGGGGGGGCGTGGCATATGTGACAACATTGTTGACTTATCTCCGAAAGTCTCACTTGCGAATCCAGTCAAATATTACTTTGCAACTGTTGCGAGCGCTTCACACCAGTTGGCGGGGTGTGGCGTGGGGCTGGCCTAACGGTATTCGGTTGCAACTTGCAACTTGCAACTTGCAACTGCGTACTAATTAAATATGATAAATATGAGACGAGCAACTTTTGCGGCGCGTGTCAACAGCTGAGACGAGGGATTTATCAGCTAAGTCTTTCTTGTCCCCCTCCCCCTGCAGCTCCACCACCACCACCACCTCCACCTCCACCATGCAGCTGCAGCTTATAAAGTTGCGTCTTAAGCTGCAACGAAATTTCCTTAACACATATTTCTACGGCAGCACAATCTGAGAAATCGAACAAATTAGCAGCCCCAAAGCAATTTCACTCGGGTTTATTACATCAGCTAATGAAGCGAGTGCAAGGACGAGTGGGTGAGAAAGGCAGAAGGAGAGAGAGGGAGAGAGAGAGGCTTACAGGTATTTCATATACTTGGTTTTAATTGAAATTCTCTAGTGGACAATTAAACTGTAAGTCGCCACATATGCTGAAGGAAATACAGAGAATGTGAGTAGCGAGTGCTTGAAAAAAGAAAGAGAAGTGAGTAGCGAATAGCGAGTAGCGAGTAGGGAGTAACAAATGGAGAGTGGAGAGGCGGGAGTAGCAAGTAGAGAGTAAGAGAAGAGCGAACGTCAAGTGGGAGATTAGCGAGTAGCGAGCAGCGAGTGGAACAAGTTTGAGAGAGACAAACAGAGAGAACTGAATAAAGAGAATCGAACAGAAAGAAGCGAGTGGAGAGAGTAGTAAAAAGGTTGGTAGAAAGAAACAAGGAGAAGCGAGAATCAAGAAGTGAATAGCTAGAAATGAAAAGCGAGAAGTGAGTGAACAGAGAAGAAGAAGAGAATGAAAACACGATTAGGTAGAGGCTAGGGAGAAAAGAGAAGCGAAAAGTAAGTAGAAGCAGAAGCGAAAGGCAAAAAACGAGTGGCGAGTAGCGAGAAGCAAGAAGAAACGAGTAGTGAGCAGCTAAATACAAAGCAAGTAAGAAGTAGAAGCGAAGAAGAAGCGAACAGAGAAAGGCAATTAGAGGGAGTATCAAAAGACGAAGAAGAACCTAGCAGAGAGAAGCGGGAGGGAAGAGAAAAGCGAGAAGCGAGTAGCATTATCGAAAAGGGATTAATGAATAATGAGTAGGGAATAGAGATTAGAGCTTAGAGAATAACCCAAAGCGCATCTCTAGTTATGATTAAAAAGCTTAGTAGAACTTCCTTGCTCTGCAATGCGCGTAAAGCAAGCAAACACCATTGATAATGAGATAGCAAAGACGTTAACCATCGACAAGTAGAATTCAATAACTGTTAAGTTTAGAAGCCTAGCAATTGTCCTTCACTTAAGTGATTAAAACTTTTGGCCTTGCTAAATTGTGTAAAGAGCGCACTCAGTCGTTATCAAATTACGAGCGATTAGCTGCATGACTTGTGGCTCTCACCGGAAAAATTTTACTTTATTGCCTCATATACTGAAGCGCTAAGCTCTCCAAACTGCCCCAGCTAATCATGTCCTCTTTAAAGGCATCAAACATCCATCAAATCAAAGCACGCTTTGCACACATCGAGTTCACAGGCTCACCTAAGTGCGCCCAAATCGTATTTAGATCAAGGGCTCAGCCACAGATCCTCGCGCGTTACAGCCGAAACAACTGCTGGGGGGCAATTAGCAAAATGCCAGGCAAAGAACAAGGGGCTGCCACAGGAGGACAGGCACAGGCACAGGCACAGGCATAGGAATATGGTTCAAGGACACGGACATATGAGACATCATTTGGGGATGTGGGGCTCCGGGTCCAGTCGCTGTTGCAACATTCAAAGTAGGCCAAAAAATCGGCGACAGCTTTAGGCCTGGTCCAGCTGGCACGCCCCGCTACGGCCAACTGGCATCATAAACCGCTGCGTGTGGCCCCGGCCAGCAGGCAAGTTTTTCGATTATGTGCTCGTAAAAGTTGGCTCGTTTGTTGCCTTTGTTGCGAGGGGCTCACAAATATCCTTTGTCCATGCACAAAAACAAATGCCACATGTTCCATCCGGGCTGGTTTCACATTGGGGGACGGGGCGAGCCGAGGCGGGGTGTGTATGTGGGGCCAATGTCATAAACAAGTAATAAAAAAATATAAAAAGCTGAGAGCGCGTCGCGCTGTGATTACCATGTGATCATCATCAAAACCAACATCAGACACCCATTCCGGGCTTCCACCATCTGCCAGTTAACTGCCTGTGCGCTTAGCCCCTCCGCCGCGACGGCTTTTCGAGCTCTTAGCTACGAGTGTGGGCTTACGCTAACTCATAAACAGCTTTGTGCACGTTTTGTCTCTGGCTAGAGCTAGGCCAAGTTCTGATCGGCGAATTAAACAGGAAGTTTAGAGGCTGAAATAGACTTTAGCTACTCGCCAAGCTGATTGAATATTGAGTTGCTCTCGCATGATATCGAATGATAAGCAATCGATTATATCTGTTGATCTTAACTGCATGTTAAATACTCAAATTTATCTTAACTGCATGTTAAATGTGTTTGTCAAATTTAACTGTGGCAGGAGATTTTATCTAGAGCTGTTGTGGCAACTAAAAATATATTCACTAAAATTTGACTATATGTCAAAGTGCTCGACTTAAATATACTCTCTAAGCTGCTGGCGAGTCAGAGATTATCATAGATGCAAAAAATAGAAAATCAATTCGGAGACTTATCAGAATGGCAATTGCGCTGGTAGAGTTTTATTTTTAGCAAGAGATATTTTCTGGAACTTGCCAGAAAGCCTACATATTCATATAGTAAATAGCTAGCTCACTTGAGCCATATTTCTCTGAAGCATTAAATTAGCCTAAAATAAATTTGAGATTTAGCCTAAGCAACTCTAGGTGGGATAAGTGAGCTCTGTATATTCAATTTAGATTCCTTTTTACAGGGTATATAGGGTATAGGGTATATTTTTAGTACTTTTCTTTAATTTGGATTCAAATTACAAGCGATTCGAGTGCAACTTTAAGAATGAACCTCGCTCTGGCTAGGGTCGCAGCCAGAGCCAATTGCTTTGACCCGAAGCTGTTGTTGTTTGCTGTTGTTTGTTGTTGTTGTGGGTTGTTTGCTGCTGCTGCTGCTGCTATTGCCTGAGGGTGCGCCAAGACGAGCGAAACTGTAACGCAATGGGTTTATTGTTGTTCGTCTATTTTTGGCACGTTTTGTTTGTTCGTGCGCCATTTGCCTTGACTCCAATGGTGTCCACAGTACGCTTACACACACACGCACACTCACCACACACACACACGCACGCACACGCACACTTATGTTTATATACCAACAGCTTTTTCCTTTGGTTTTCTGCAGCGGCTAAGGATGACAATTTATTGTGCGCTTGAGGTTTCATTGCGCTTTTCCTGTGTGTGTGTGTGTTGTATGTGTGTGTGTGTGTTGTGCGTGTGTCTTAAGGTGTATAGTGTTTACTTATGCATGCAGACTTTAAACTCGCACGGCTGCCATCTTGCTACCTTTTGCGACACTTGCCCCCCAGTGGTTGATGCTGCTGCATGTCACATGTCTCTCGCACGTCGTCGCCTGCCTACGCAAACAATTCATTTTTAATGCAAATATTTTTTCTTTATTTTTACAGTTCGGCCTGAAAATCATCTTCTTTAGCTGTGACGTCGCCGGCGACGTTGACTGCGGAACGGATCAAAGGTTAAAATAAACTGGGACACGTCATGTAAATGTTTACACATCATCACCAACATTCAGCTAAGCAAACATATCGACCTTCTCAACGGGCACGCCCCCACTGACACTCGCCCCCGCCCCTTCTATGTGTGTGTGTGTGTGTGTGTGTTGGGGTGGGGCGGCGCACATTATTGGCGCATATGTTCAACACAAATTCCACAGATTGATGTTGGAATTTTTTTATTAGCATTTCTATTTGCACTGCCCTTAAAGCCAGAGCCACCCAATGGTACGCCCACTTTGGGCCACGCCCAGTAGCGACAGTGTTGTTGCCATTGTTGCTGTTGTTGCTGTTGCTACTGCTGTTGCTGTTGCCATTGTTTTTGTGTCCTGTGCCCTTTGTCTGCCAGTTACCAACAAAGGCATTTTTCAATTGTGCTTTTTTTTTTATCATTTTTCCTTTATTTACTTTGATTTTCTCGCTGTGCATGTGTGTGCGTGTGCGTGTGTTTATGAGCCTAAAAGCGTAAATCGATTGATTTCATGTTGATTACATTGATTTGCTGCTGCAGGTTGCCTCTTTTTTATAAGCCTCTTTAAGCTCGACATTTGCCCGCAGATTTAGTTCCAACTCAATTGTTGATTCAGCCAAGCCGCAATCCATTTATAAGGCCGATAAGTCCCGTTGCTCGTTGTTTTTATTTTTCTTTTTTATTCTTGATTTTTGCAAATATTTTAGATAAGCGACAAATATTTAGTGAAATTACTATTTTACAATTGAAATTTTTCGCACATAAATTTCGTTGGCTGAAATTGAAATTCCATGCAAAATGCCATTAATTAGGGAGTAGAAATATTGAGTAGCATTGGTATAGAATGATATATATATATATATATATATATATATATATACATATATATATATATATATATATATATATATATATATAATAAAATATATATACATATATATCTGATCCATATCAATAAAGATTACAATGAAGTCTCATGTGTGCAATGCCTCGTGCTCATATATTTATTATGTCACTTTTCAGCTATGTCTAGCTCAATGCATTGCAATTTCTTTACGCTCTCTAAAGTTCTATGGGCTCAGCTCAAAAAGTATAAAGAGTTGTGTGTTTTTTGTTCACAAATAATTTTTATTTATTTTATTTATTATTTTTATTTTGTTTATTATTTATTTTATTTACTTTTTTCTATTTTATTATTTTATTTTATTTATTTATTTATTTTATTTATTTATTTATTTATTTAATAAAAATTTATTGTATTTATTATTTATTTTATTTTATTTAATTTTATTTAGTTTTTCTATTTATTTTATTTTATTTATTATTTTTATTGTATTTATTATTTATTTTATTTTATTTTATTTAATATTTTTATTGTATTTATTATTTATCTTATTTAGTTTTTTCTATTTTATTATTTTTTATCTTTATTATTTATCATTTTATTTTATTTCTTATTTTTATTATTTATTTATTTATCTTATTTATTTTTTTTTTTTTATTTATTATTATATTTTATTTGATCTTATTTTATTTTATTTAATTAATCTTCATAAGGTATAAAAGACTTCTGCCAACATTCACTGCATCTCTCGAACCTCTACAAGCTCTTCTCTTTTGTGATCTAGTTTAGCTGCGCCTTCCTTGTTGTCTTTATCATCCCAATCGTAGCGAGCAAGTCAACGAAGAGCCAAAACACATCCAAACTCAGCAGCTGAGCAACTGAGGCACATGAGATTGAAGAGCTGAATACTTAGCCAGAGGAAATTTTGCATTGGCTTCACTCTATAAACAGACCTCGCATAATGCATGTTAACAACAACTTGAATTTCCGTGATAAATGAAATTATTTACTGGAAAAAAAATTAATCCATGAAGAGCAGCTCTATATATATATATATATATATGTATATATATATATATATATGTATATACATTTCTATAAACAGCGAACAGCTCCAAAGACTCTGAAAATATATTTATCTTCTCTATCCGTCCGTCTAATAAATAAGCTGTGAGTGGTGTGAGTGCCCTGTGATACTGATACTTAAACTGAGAGAGATATTCAGTTCCTCAGAGCGTAGCCTTGGGCCTTTTTTTACAGACAATTGTTGAGAAAGAGAAAGGTTTCCCAGACCGTTGTTGACCGAATAACTATTGTCTTTAATCTGATTAGGGAACATCTCTGGCTGGCTGTTGAGAGCGTTATCCTGTCACACTTCAAGGCGCCCCGTCGTCGCTATGATGCCGAAGTATATAAAGAGTTCGCACTACTCAATGATTTATATGCAAGGGTTAGAGGACTTTAAGTTGGCAATGATGACGTTCGACGGGCAAACAGAAAAGAGTCAAATAGAAATTTGAAAATCTGCGAATAGAATAGTCAGAGCACAAATGGCTGAGGGGCCAACTGGGGGGCTGGGCATGACAAACCAAAGAAATTTTCTATTACGTATGCCAAACACGACACGAAACTTAAAAACTTTGCACGATAAGCCAGAGATGGGGCGGAGATGGATTAGGAGCTGGGGCACACACTCGTTCACTCACTTAGTGCTCAATGCTCAGCTATGAGAAGCGGGCAGAAGGGCGCGCATTTCCCCAAAAAGAAAGAACGAAAATACAAAGTGAAATAAGCGCCAAAATAGAAGAAAGCCAAAGGTTGACGATGTGATTGCAAGGGGTGCCAAATTGTCAAGAGGTTGTCAACCAAGGGAATAAAGAAATTTTTTGGCATTAAGGCTGAAAATCACGTACGCCGGATTTCTGTTCCTGTATATTTTCTATGTCAACGATGCCAACAGCGCGGCGCCCGATGACAATCACGATGACGTAGAACCCAATAATGAAATCATTCTGCCAGCTGATCATCATCATTATGATGCTTTAGAGGGGTTGAACAAAATAGGGGCGGAGCAGTGACAAAGCGCCGGTGAATTGAAATGAAATTGAAAATTATGCAAGTGTGTGGGTCTTCAATTGTCTGTGTATGTGAGTGTGTTAGCCTCTGTGTGTGTGTGTGTGTGTGTTTGTGTATATGTGGGCGTGCGTGTGAGTTGTTCGCTATGAAGCTGCTTGTTTGACTTGACTGGTTAATCAACTAGTTAAGTGAATTGGCTGAGTGTGCTCTATATAAGTCGTAATACTTAGGAAAGCACCGGTTTTACTGATGAGTGGGTGGTGGCCATACAGCTTAACGACACGCATCCATCGCTGGCCATACCCGAGCTGATGCGCATCTTGGTCGATGACGAGCATCTCGAGTGGGACAAGGCCTGGGATATTATTGTGCGCTCCTGCGCCTATACCAATCATATCGTGCTGCCCGAGGCGCTGAAATGCTGGCCCGTGTCCATGCTGGAGTCCATTGTGCCACTCGCAGATTCTGAAGGATACGCTGTTCCGTTACTTCTATGAAATGGATCACAAGAAGTTCCAGAATAAGACGAACGGCATCACGCCCTATTGTTGACGATTGCTCTGCAATCCGGGCCTGTCCGATATCATTGCCGTGAAGATCGGTGACGAGTGGCACTCAATAAGTGGACCAAGGATCCCAACATCAAGCACAATGTCGCACGCGTCAAACAGGAGAACAAACTGAAGTTGGTCGCCATCTTGGAGAAGGTGTATCTCACATCCATGTTTGACATCCAGGTGAAGCGTATCCATGAGTTCCTAGATACATGAAGTTCCAGCTGAACGGTGCCCTAACCATCTCTGGATAGTGCGAACGTGGAAATGGCCGAGGAAATGAGTATCGGTAACATTTTCATCTTTGGCATGACCGTCGAGAAGGTCGAGGCTCTCAAGAAGAAGGGCTACAATGCCTACGACTATTACAACAGCAACCCAAAGGTCAAGCAGGTCATCGATCAGATCAGATCAGATGCCGACATACTGCTCAAGTACGATCACTACTACTTACTGGCCGACTACGATACAAACCTGAAGGCACAGGATATGGTATAAAAGACCTATCAGGTGAGCTTGCATATACATATATATATACCTTGGGTGACCTTGAGTGGGTGGTGGATGGTGACCTTGAGTGGGTGGTGGGTGGTGACCTCGAGTGGGTGGTGACCTTGAGTGGGTGGTGACCTTGAGTGGGTGGTGACCTTGAGTGGGTGGTGGGTGGTGACCTTGAGTGGGTGGTGGGTGGTGGGTGGTGACCTCGAGTGGGTGGTGACCTTGAGTGGGTGGTGAGTGGGTGGTGAGTGAGTGGGTGGTCGTTATAATTTGCTCAATCTCAATTTTTCTTTGAAGTTTCTGTTCGTTGTTTGCTTAAAATTTTTGCAACAACCACAGGCGCACCCAGAGAGAGCTCCGTCTGTGCCTGCCTTCCCCACATTGTGGTTTCTTGTTTGATAGTTTTCAATTCCCCTGTTCCCCCTCTTTTCTCATTTCGTGCATGACGCCCTGCTCCTCTGTTAAGCCCCCTCGCTCTATCTTTCTCTCTCTCTCTCTTTCTCTGCCAGATTGCAGAAAATTTTCTTCTTTTCCCCCACTTTTCAACGAGTTTTCTTTTCGAGCTGCAGCTGCTGGTATTTCGACCCGAGCTCCGTTACCACCACCCCGCCACTCGCCTTGCGTTCTATTTCGAGCGAACGGCTAACAAAAATTTTATTACAAGTTTTCTATAATCGACTTGTGGCCGGCGAGCTTTTTGGCTCCAGTTTTGTTATGCTTATCGCAAATATCGTTAAGCTCTTAGTTAGCGTTTGCTCAGCAAGAATGGGCGCTGTAGTTGCGGCTATTATGTGTTTTTATCGAAAGCCTCATTTATCGAATTGCCGCCACAAGCCACATCAATTTGCCAGTGAGTTATTCCCACAAGTCCAAAAATAGCATGGCATAAGCACTTGAGCTTAACTTGCAGAAGTTTATTCAAACAGCCGATAACTAAATGGAGGCAGAAGAGCCTTAGCTATACATAGTACTAGATTGAATTAACAGCAACGAGAAACGATCTTGCTTAAATTAGCTCAAAGCGAGTAGAAGAAAAGGGATGGATAATATCGAGTACAAGAATATGAAGATATATGTATGACAAGAGTATTACATCGAGTAGAGTGGTGAGAGTGAGTAGGTGACAGCGAATACTGAGTGGACAATACGAGTAGAAAATTAAGAAAAGATTAACAGTAGGAAGAGAACTGCAAGTAGATGACAGCAGAAGACAGAAAGTAGATGACAATGAGTATTAAACAACGAGTAGATGGCAATAAGTAAAAAATGTCTGAATGTCTTCAGTGAGAGAAAACTACGAGTACGTGACGAGTAGACGACCACAAGTAGATGAAGGGTAGATAACAATATATATAAATGCCCATAACATGTATATGACAAAAAGTGGATAATAAAGAGTAGATGACAGTGAGTAGAAAACAACGAGTAGATGACAATGGGAGACAGTGAGAGGGAACTACGAGTACATGACGAGTAGACAACGATTAAAAGAGAACTACGACTAGATGACAAAAATAGATTGAGCAAATTATAACGAGTTGATGACAGCGAAAAGAGAGAACTACGAATATATAAAAGCGAGTATATACCAAGTAGCGTATAACTACGGCACGTTAGTAACCAGTAGTCAAAAATGAATACATGTGAACGAATAAAAAGGAAAGAGTAGCTAAGACCGAGCAGAGAGCAAGAAGTGAATAAGGAATCAATAACGAGTAAGCAAATTAACAACGAATTAATAACAAAGGGCCAATAGCAACGAGTAAATAGAGTCAAGTAAAATTAAAACAATAACGATTAAGGTAAACAATTCCAAGCACACAATAGAAACCTTGAAGAATACGTGTTAAATTGCAGCTGTTGTATTTGTTGCTGCTGGCTCTTAAAAGAAGCAAATTGCGGTACTCGTTATTATTATGGCCAACACACATAGAGAGATGGAGATGGAGAGGGAGAGGGAGAGGGAGAGGGAGGAAGGTGGAGAGACACACACTTGAGCCTGGTTTTTGCAAATGCGGATGCGGATGCGGTTCAGGATGCGAGAACTGGAGCGTGAGGCACTTGTGTCATTTGTAATTGAAAATGAAAATGCAGAACAAGCAACAACAACAACCACAAAAGGATATGCCGACAAGCAGAGGAAACAACAAAAGAAATATTAGAATGAAACAAAGAGCAGCACTGATAGTTACCCTAGAAAGGCACAAAACGATGTTGGATATAAGCAACTGTGGCAGAGTAACGATTGGGATTGAAATGTATTCGAGTTGCTCAGGTATAGGAGAAGCTATACACTAAAATTCGATAGCTGAGGTCTTGGTAATCTTTGAGTGCACATGGCTCAGGCTGAGCGGCTCGCTTACAGGGCAGCGAAAGGGCATTGCACTGCGAGGGAGAGCGACAATTGCGAATGGCAGCCAATAATAGATGTAATACTTAGAACGCGCGAAACAGGAACCGAAACAGAAACATAGACAGAGATAGGAACGTCGGCAGGGCAGAATGGGGAATGGAACAGGAACAGGAACAACGGAACAAGGACTTTTGCCGCTATTGCTCTGTCAATTTATATGCCGTTAGCGTGCTGTCAATGAGCATGAATGCGAAGTGCCTGCCAGCTCGAGACAGCTATAGACCCAAACAACTGCCCCGCCTCCCACAACTACCTCCCAGTGCTCATCCCCCCACCAACAACCAACACCCACCTACACGCACTTCCCGCTCGCAGTTCGCCGTCGCCTGTCGAACGCGACACATTCGTCAATTGTTGTTTGAGCACTAGAGCTGGCAGCTTCACGTGCGCTCTGCTCACGCGTGACACGAGTTGCACTAATTTATACTCTACACGATTTGAGTGCACCTTAAAGCGCACGCAATCTCTAAGCGACTTGAGCTGGTAGCCAATATCTTATAATATTTTTTATAAGCTCTCTTTTAGGTAATAACTCTTATCAATTTTAGCTTGTCTATGGTGATAATATCTTGATGAACTAAATACTTCAGAGAATATTTGAATTAACATGCGTATATAAACATACATAGACATCTTAGTAAATTACTCATAATTTTTTGCAGCTATTGTTACGTATATATTTGGTAATTATTATATATATGGGGATATATTTTATATATATTTTTTTTGCATTGTCCTAATATTATTTTTTTATATTTTAATATAATAATTATATAATTTTTTTGAATGCCATAAAAGTTTTTTTTTTTTTATATTATATTTATATTTTTATTTTTAAATATATATTTTTTATTTATTTATTATATTGTTTATGTATATATATATGTATATGTATATTTACAAGTTTTGTCTATTTTACTATGTTTGTATGACATATATATATATATATATATATATATATATATATATATATATATATATATATATATCTAAATTTTTTTTTTTCTTATATATATATATACATTATATATATATATATATATATATATATATATATATATATATATATATATATATATAATATATAATTTTATATATTATATATTATATTTTATTTGACCTCTTTTCTCATTTATATTTATTTTTTTTGATACCTAATATATATGAACATATATTTTCAGTATAGTTTTAGTAGTTTACATTAATTTTAAAAATTATATACATAATATAATTTATAAAAAAATTAATTACTTAAAATATATAGATTCTTACACATATTTTAACAAAAGTCGCCACATATTATTTTAATAATTTTTTTCTTTTTTTAATTTTAATTATTTTAATTAAAGTATATTTGTTTTATATTTTGCAGCACTTATTTATTATTATTATTTCTCATTAATTTTCGTGTCGTGTCACGCTTGTGTCGCTAGTTCGCTATTTTTGTTTGGGTATCGAAAGCCGCTAAAAACTTTGGACTCGGGGCACACTAATCAACAAACATTTACGCCGACATTGCGTGCATATTAAACAGGCAAAGCCAGTCAATACACACACACAGACACACACTCGCACACACACACACACAGGCAGGCAGGCGAAAGAGTTATTAACTTGGCTGGCAGCAAACGTCGCACCTCTACAGTTGCACCGCTTAACCCCATCAACCCTTAACTGTGTGCCAAGCCCCTGCCGGGCTGAGCTGCTCATTTGAAGCGGGCAGTGGGCTGGCAGAGGGTTAACAGCGAGGGGGCGTGGTGGGGAACTGGGGGCAGCGTTACGTAAATTATATTCAGCAATTTATCATTTAAAAGTTTAATGTGCCTCTATAAATTCCAGTTGCATGACTCCCAGTGAGTTGGTGGCAGGCCGGGGACTTGCCTCAGCGGTAGAGGGGGAGGTCTGTGTATGTGTGTGGGTGTGTGTGTGTGTGTGTGTGTGTGCTGGAGTTACTGTTTAAGGGACTACGGCTCTGCTGCGTATTTGGTGGCATGTCTGCTATTAGTTGCAAAATAAATTGCTCAGCCCTTCAAACCAGCAGCGGCAGCTGCTGAGAAGGTCAAATGTGACCTGCACAAAAGTGAATGAATAAATGTGAATGAAAGTGAATGCGCAATGAATGCAAAGGCCACTGAGCTGGACTCTTAACTGACTCTAACTAGCAAGCAAAGTAAGGGCACGAGTTGCTCTCTCGATCTCTCTCTCTCTCTCTCTCTCTTGATCTCTTTGTGTCCCTCTAGAGATTAGCTCATATCAAACTGATTTTTTTTCTACTCCAAAATTCGTTGAGCTGCAACAAAAATTTCTATTTCTTATTTTAGCTGTCTAATTTTTCTATATAAAATAATTTTTGTTGTGAAAATTTGAGTAAATAAAACCAAGCAGAAGCTTATTGCATGAACTTAATATATCGAAAAAATCAAGATTTGACAAACACTTTGTCAGAGAGTAAAGCTCTCGCCCATGGTTTGGTACAAGCTTATATGTAGCTTATTTCATTAAATTATTAGGAAAATCAGAGAGTTGACAATCAGTTTGACAGCCAGATAAGCTCTTGCCCATGCTTTAATTCACGCTGATTTTTTTTTTCATTTAATTAAAATATTAGCAAATTTTAAAATCAATATTTGACAAGTACTTTGACAGCCAGATAAGCCTTTGCTTATCTCTTGGCATATGCTCAATTGAAAGATAAAAACTCGTCGTTAACAGAGCTATGAGCACAGAGGTATAGCTGTTTCAACAGCCTTGCCACCTTGCAAGCTGAAGCAATAGAACCACCTGCTGCAATCAAAGAGATATCAAGCCCTTTTTAATATATTTTAAATATATTTATTAATATATATTAAAAGTAAATAAAACTGACTGCTAAACTAAACATGAGCATTAAATGGCAACAGACAACTTAGCTGCTATTAATTATTATAAATAATTATGCAACACTTAACATGAGCTTTAACAGCCAGTTGAGCATGTAAATAGGCAAATATCATCTATGCGACTTTATTTATAATAAATATTTGCAAAGAAATTAAACATCGAAATGAAATTTAACTTGGGATTTCTCTAAATTGTTAAATTCAAGTCAAGTTTCGATCAACTCGTAGTCAGCTAAAAGTAATAAAAATAAGAAGATGAGAAAGAGGAAGAGCAAGAGGTGGAGTTCAAATGGGGGGAATGTGTGAGCGAAAAGTCGAGAAAAGAGTTGAAACATATTAAAGGAAAACTATTTGGCAGCGACAGGAGCCGAAGGCAACGGCAGCTGAAAGGAATGCGACGCTCGCCGCGGGCCGGAGTTGAGGCCAAGAAGGACGAAGGACGAAGCAAAGCGCTGCACGTGGCAGCCAGCACGTGGCAAGTGGCAGCCAGGACATATCCCAAAACACAGTCTGCCCACCAGCTACAGTTGCTGTTGCTCCTGGTTTCGGTTGTGCTGCTGCCGCTGCTTGCCACCTCTTTCCCTAAGCTGTCCCTGCTGCAGCTCTCTTCTGCTGCTGCTCTTACTCCGCCTGGTGGTTCAAGTCCTCCAGCTGCCCCAACTTCTGCTGTTGCTCCTACTTCGCTTGCTGCTCCTACTACTTATGCTGTTCCTACTGCTGCTACTCCTCCTCCTGCCCCTTCTTGCAATTTGTTTAGTGTGTGAAAATGAAACATTTTTTCAACTTACACATACTCTCTCCCAGTCCCACTCCCACTCCCACTACCACCCTCTCCCTCTCTGTTCCACTCTCTTTCTCCTGCTCTGTGTCGCTGTTTCTTAGCTGAGTTTTGTCGTCCTGCAACGCCGTCGCACAACACGGCGAATGATTGATGGTTGCCGCTGAACGGAAAGCGTCGCAAACAAATGGAAACTTTTGTTTCTTGCATAATAAAATAACGGTAAGCAGCAGCAGCACCACAAAAGGGGCCGCAGGACAACGGAAAACGAGCAGCAGCAGCCAAAGACAAAGACGACAAATGTTGCACAGAGTGAGAAAAACAAAAGTTAGCGGGAATCACAAATGCCCTAAATGCAGCAGCTCAATAGGGCTTACTGATATATATAGATGTAGTATTTGATCTATATATATATATATATATATATATATATATTTCTATATTATATATATATTTATAAAGTCAACTTTACTTGAGCTAAGATCTTCTTGCAAGAAAATAAAACTTAGCTTGAGTTACATTAAATCTATAGTATATATATATATATATATATATATATATATATATATATATATATAGTTAAACAACCCCTGATTCAATTTCAGTTCAAGGCGAATATATCTATAAATCTCTATCTCTATGAATACATAATATTCAAGAAGAATCTAATATGATTGGCATATGTTACTTATTTCTCAAGTTTTTAGGCATACCCCAGTTGATTTTTTTGTTAGGGCAAACACTTAAACAATCAGCTTGCGCTTAATTCTTTTGACCCCAAAAGAATTTTTCAATTTTACGCCAAAATAAGTTTTTGCCCAGGCCCCGTAATTTTTCAGCTTAAGGCGCGGACGGAGCGCAGCTTTTAAGCAGAATCTGTGTCAGCCGGCGCCGAGGACCAAAGGCTGAATTTGTGTAGATTTTAGAGTGCGTTGAAAATGGTTATCAATCAAGTTAATCAATCAATCAAATAGTGAAAAACACTATTAGATATTCATAATTGTTTTAGATGTGAAGCGACGAGTCTAATCAAGTTCTGACTGATCTTCAGTTAGTCAATCAATTAATTATAGTAATACTGTACTAGTGAAAAGCTCTATTAGAAATGATTGATAATTTTCTTTAATTCGAAATTTAGGAAAATTTTGTTAGGCTCTCATCGATCTTCAATTAGTCAATCAATCAATTAAAATTAAATTATGACGCGAGACTTGATAATAATTCTATTATTGATCTTTGCTTAGTTAATCAACCAATCAATCATAATAATACTCTACAAGTAAAGAACTCTGTGAGAAGCTATTGACAATTCTTATTAATTGACAAATGTTAAAAGCTTGGTTAAACTATGGCTGATCTTTAGTTGGTCAATCAATCAATCATAGTACTACAATACTTTAATAATTGTAATTGCAAAAGGGAAAGATTTAGGTGAGCTCACTCAAGCTATTAAAACAGCTAAAGCTTCATTAATTTTAAATAATTGTAGTCAAAGCTGCTGTCAATCAAGTACATCAATCAATCAATCACAACTAAAACTTGGTTAGAAATGCTCAATAATTGTATTTAAAGTTATTTAAATTTAAAGTCAATTTCTGCACACTTAAGTTATGAAAAAGTCATCAATCAATCAATCACTCAATCCTATATGTGTGGCTTCAGCTATTAAAACACTCTTTAACGGCTGTTTAATAATTAGTTTTTAATCATGATTAAAATAAACAGCTGAGAGCTTTAACTGCGTGTTTGAGTATGTGTGTGTGTGTGTGTGTGTGTGTGCGTGTGCGTGTGTGTGTGACATGACCGAAAACCGAAAGTGTCAAGGCTTATAAATGTCAGACATAATTATGCCTGCAGGATAATTGTTTAGACACATGAGCATAATGAAAACATGACATGTCATCCACCTAGAATCAAGCGAGGAGAGTGTGTGTGTGTGTGTGTGTGTGTGTGTGTGTGGGTGTATGTGCGTGAGTGTGTGTGAGTGTTAATATTTGCTATATAGACAAATGTGAGCGGGTGGAGCGGCACGTCTACACGGTCGCATTAGCAAACGCTAAAGGCAGCGAAAGGCATCGGCGCTGTGCTGTGCTGCGCTGTGGCATGCGGTACAGTGAACACCATGCGGCAAGAACCAGTGGCGCAATCAAAAGCACACAAGCACGCAGGAGCTCAAAGACAAAGCCGAAGCATATAACATCCATCCAAGCCCCAACTTCCTACTTATCCAACTGCAGCTTCACTGCCTGCTGTGTTTGCCACTCGACACTCGACGCACGCACACACACACACACACACGCTCTCTCTCTCACACCCACACAGCAGCGTGGCGAGGCACACGTGTATTTTAATGACTGTTATCATTATGAATCGCATACAAGACTAATTAGTGTGTTACACATTCATCTAGCTATTGTTTAGGGGGAGTCAGCGAGGCTTCCTTATATGCGTGTGTGTGTGTGTGTGTGGGCGTGGGGAGGTCACACAGACAAACCCACCGTTAATACACGCATGTCCCATGTTAAGTGGTTAACATAATGAACACGCGTATTACGGAAGGAATTAACATGCCAGTTAACAAGTTAAGAATAAAGCGCAAAAAAGGAATGGAAGAAAAAAAAAAGAAAAATTTACCCTTTTGATAAGTAGAGGAGAGAATATCGAAATGATAAATAAAAGAGAGAGAGAGAGAGAGGGATAAAAATAAGGAAAGAAAGACGGGACTATATAAAGGGGCATAACAAGAAAGAAAAAGAAAATAGATATAAGAATAGACAGACAGCAAGTAAGAGACAATGAGAGACAGAGCGAGACGAGATTAAAAGAAAGAAATTTATATGAAGACAGCGATGGAGATAGAAAAATATACATATTTAAAGAAGGAAATATATATATTTATAATATATTTCTAAGATCTAAATCAGCTCACTATTATTATCACTTAATTTTATTATTTTTTAGTTATATCTAAATTTTAATGTTTAAAGATTTGATGCCAACAATATTATGAGTTTCTTCTATTATTGTTTTTTGATATATTGTTTGAGTATTTTTTAACATTATTTCCACTTTAACAAATTATTCTTTAAATATTCTTAGCTCTCATAAAATCCTATCTAAATATATTTGAATTTGCATTCGAAATTCAACTTTGGCGCCAATTACTCAATGACTTAATTTAACCTTATCGATATGCACGCACAACTTAGCGCTAAATATGCCAGAAGTAAACGGCTATAAAAGGGGCGCGCATAGTCCGAATTTGAAATTAACATTTTTTCTTAACTAAAACTAGTAATAAAACAATCAACAGCTTTGCCTGCTTAAATTAATTAAAGAAGTTCTTATTTAGATATATTAAATATGCTGCAATTAAAACGTATTTTTAGGCCAATATGGTTTTTTCTTCTTTTGGTTCATTCTTAACGATTGTTAGCTACTATCGATTACAGTCTACCTACCGACACATGTTGCCCATCAATATATTTTATTTTTCGAAACGGTTCTAATTGCAGCATTTAAAATATTCTTTTTTTTTAATTTTAAGATAGTTTGTTTTTAATATTAAATTTTCTCTCACTACATTACGATAAATTTAGCTTTATTTAATTTCTTATTTTATTCTAGTTTTTGTGAGAAAAGTTAAATTATATTTTATATAATACATAGACAAACGAAATAAGAAGAAATTTAATTTATAAATACAAATTCAAAAATAGGTGGGTAACTATTGCCACTATTAGGCCACAGATGTCGCTTTCGAGCTACCAGCACTAACGATAAATACTAAAATACCAACTTTCACCAGACTATCGGTATATCGATATGCGCTCATCAAGTGTTGGTCTGCACACTGATTTTGTTTTATCCACTTGTTTTTATTCATTTTTATACACTTCTTCGTTCGGTACGGTTATTGTTGTCGCTCGCGCTGTACGCGTTGTACAAACGATTTTTTTTATTGTCTTGTTTTTCTCTTCACAAAAAAAAAATGTTTTAAAGCTTCCGTTGTGCATTGTATTTTTTTTTGGCCCAATGCAAATTTAAAAACTATTCGTTAATGTCAACAATTAAAGCAACAAATAAAAGTGGCCGAGTGTGTGAAGAGATTGTGAGCGAAAGAGAGAAGTGGAGGCGCTCTCCTACATTGTGTACGGTTACTTTTTCTTAATGATGTTTTTGTTGTGTGTCTGTTTACAAATGCGAACGCCGCCACAAGCGCTGCTGCTGCGGCCACCGCTGTTACTGCTGCCTGAATTAATGCGTGTTATTTGTATTTGTTTAGTTTATAACTAAGCTAATGGCACTTGTGTTTGTTCTGGAATTTAGCATAAATTTGCAAAAAAATATATATATTTATGTGTAAATATATAAGAGCAGTGCGACGGCCATTAAAATTTCACCAAAAAAATAAAAAGGTTTTTATACCCAAAAAAAAAAATAAAAAATAAAAGAAAAACAACGAAACGTGACTAGTTTAATTAATGCAGCAAACGCAGCCGCAGCAAAGGCAGAAGAAGAAGCAGAAGCAGCAACTACAATTACAAGTGATTTTTATTTCGTGCGCAGCTGACGTCGCTGTCGCCGTTGCGCCGCCGCACTTGGTTTTTGGGAGTGTGTGAGTGTGTATAGCTGGGTGGCGACTGGTGTATGTGTGTGTGTTGGATTGCTGTTGTTTTCTGTTGAAATAAATGCGTGCAATTAGCATTAATACAATTACAACCAAATGGGGGTGCAATAATTGAAGAACAGCCAAAGCAGCAGCGTCAGCAGCAGCAACAATTGCATTGTAATTGTCATGGCGGACGAGCAGCTATTTCGTAATGCCAGCAGCAAACACTAACAACAACAACTCTGTCGCAGTCTCCGCAACTGCGTCGGTTGTAAAGCGCCGTTATTACACGGACACGCACGCGCGCCTGCCTACTCGCTCGCACTCAAGCATTTGTACGCATGTACGCACACACACGTAAACGCACTTGTGCGTGGCTCTCTTGAGCCACATACACACATACATGCATACATACACGTGCACACTGCAGGCATCGTCTCTTGTCACTTCTTCAGTTTTCCGTTTCATTCGTTTGCTTTCTACCTGCAGCCGTGACGTTGCGACGCTTTCGCTTGTTGCTGCTGCCGCTCTTCCTATCTCTCGCTCTCTCTCTCTCTCTCTTGTCCGCTCTGTGCTCTTTTGTTTCTTTTGAGAGCGCAGCAGCAGCAGCAGCAGCAGCAGTAGGCAGTGTGACAGTGCCGTTATAATTTTGTTTGCCCATAAAAAGCATTTGGCATGGGCGCATTCCATGAATTGTGGCTGTCGCGTCATTCGCTCGCTCAGCAGCGAAAATTGTAATCAAAGCGAATGACAGCAGCGAAGGAAGCAGCAACAACAATTTTGTAACAAGCGCGCGGCATTGCATCTTCTCTTTTTTCTGCAGAAAGCAATAAAAACAAAAGCCGCCGACACCGACACAGATGCCGATGCCGATCCCGATGCCGACGTCGACGCCGTTGTCATAGTAAACAAGTGCAATATTAATTGACGACCAATCGAGATCCTAGTATTTACTCGCACACCCACACGCACACAAGCAAACAGACAAATAATGTTATAACAGCAACGAATTAGAAGCAAAAGAAATCAACAAGAAGCAAAGCAGGCGCAATTGTCGACGATTTCGGGTACTCTGTACTCGCAATGAAGAAGAAGCAGCACCAGCCGCAACAACAGCAGCAGAAGAAGCAACCAATGTTGTTTCTTTTTGGCATTTTAGCAATATTCTGGCCACAGGTAAGCGACGTCTGATACCCTATAAAGTGTGTGAATGAATGAATGGGTTGATTGAATTACATGTTTATTTATTGCTACGCTTTAATGATTATTAAATTGTACATAAATATTTATCATGTATATAAATATGTTTACAAACGATATCTTAAAGTGTATTGGCCAATCAAGAGTTATAAATATGTATATGTATAGCTAGCTTTATTATATAGAGCTATAAATAGGAATATGAATGAATAAATGATATGATATTCTATGAAATTACATATATATGTAGATATTTTAAATTTATTATTTATATGTATATAATGATATAATTGATATGCTTATAATAGGTGATAAAGCTATGCTTTATAGATGATATAAATCACTGACATATATTTAATCACTTTACAGGGTATCTGTAGGTTCTTCTTTATTGCAAGAACGTCACGCCTTATCGCTTCGCAAAAATTATCTTGCCCGACCCACTGCAATGCAAGAGGGCAGGGGACGCGAAAAAAAAATGATGGAATGCGTGAAATAATTCGCTCCATTGACTAAACTTAACTGTAATTATCAGTGGAGAGGGGCGTTACGAGGCATGATTCGTTTCATGAATCCAACTATCATATAAATATATATATATATATATATATATAGACTGAGAGAGAGAGAGACACGCATAGTTCCCAACGATGACTAAATGCATAGAAGCTAAACTCAAACAGCTATTATTATGCCTGGCTACTAGGCGCTAATGGGGATTTACCAGGTATATGGTTGGGGGTAGCGCTGCTTGCATGGGTATTCTGTTGTTAGTTTAAGACATTTTCCAGCTTCCAGCTGCCATTTCAAATTGCCCATTTGAATTGTTTATGTAAACAAAATTGCAGTGCTTCCTCAGCTAAACACAGGCATGCTGCTCCCTTCTATCCCGCTCCCCACATCCACCCTCTGCCCCATTCCGGCTCTCTTGTCAGTGTGCCTCATAAAAAATCGATTGATGTTATTTACTGCAGCTGCTGCATTTTAATTGGGGGTTATTTCTATAACTCAATCAATCTTTGACGCTCCCTGCCTCACCCTCTCACTCTCTAGCTCTTACTTTCTCTCTCTCTCTCTCTCTCTCTCTGGTTCGCCCACAATTCCAAATTACGATAATTAACGCCTCTCCTCAAACCCTTGAGGTAACACTAGCTGCCGCCTTAGCAAATGTTTTACTCAAATTTTGTTCTTTTTGCTGTTGTTTTTGGTGTCATAAAGTTTTTTTTTTTTTAATCACAGCTGCTTTTATTGTTGCTGTAAGTGGGGGTTAAACCCGAGATTCCGTAACTCCGTAATGTCAGCAATTAATTATAGTATGTCGCAGACTCGTTCTCCTTTCTCTATTTTAGCATATGCCTTAAGAACTTGGCAACCAATTTTGATATATTTGATATATATATATGTAGATATAAATATATATATATATGTATATATATTCATATAAATCTCAATTCATTTGCTAGCTAATGCACGATTTTGCCCGGGAAACCTTTCTCATGAAGGCTTCTTTTTTTTTTTTTTTTTTTTTGGATGGAAGAGCTCATAATCTAAAGGTGCTGTAGGAATGCTCTATGAAGCGTTAAAGACCTGTTAGCTAAGGCAGAGTCTAGACATATTGAAGTTAGTATGACTTATTAAATATGTATATGATATATATAGTATATAGCGACTTAGAATTCAATTTATATCTGACTTGAGAACAATTATTCTGAATTCCCAAAAAGTAGTCTTATTTAAATCTTAACACATAACTAAATACAAATATATATATTTATATAAATACATATTTAAATAATATATATTCCCAAAAGCTAAGCTACCCTGTGTTAGAGTATAGCAGAACTCGAACTGCGAATGAAACAGAAACAGAAACCAGATATGCGTAAATCTAAAAAATCGCTCAAGGTTGGGTGGTTCCTTACGATCGATGTGTGGGGCTGTCGCAGCGTTAACTAAAAGCTGTCCTGCTTTCAGCTAAATCTCTGCTCTCCTTCTCTGTCTGACTCCGTCAGTCTCTCTCTGTTGTCCAAAAAGAATCAAAAGCAATAAATGAAGTTTGTCTCAAAGTTGTTTTTGCAGCGTGCAATTAAAGATATTCGGAATGCGGCCGCCGAGTTTTGTTTGTTTTCTGTCTCTTCGCTCACGTGCCAAAATAACAATAATAATAATGATGGTAATTGTAATAATAATAATAATAATAAAAGATGAAGAATCACAATAACATTAACAAAATATGTGCAAAAACCTTGCCTTGACTCAATCACAATATCAGATGCGTCGCATCATTACGTGCCGGCGTACGAATCCAGTGAAACTTTACAGCTTGACGCACGAGTACTCGTTACTCGATACTCAATACTTGACACTGGCGAAACATTATTCATTGCTAACTAACTACTTGCATTTGGTGACAACTTACAAACGAGCAATAAACTCTTAATACTTATTGCTCATTACCCACAAATAATTACTCGATGATCTTTAGTAATTACTGCTGATTCAGTGCTCAATGCTAACTAATCGTTATTCTTTACTCTACTTCTTACTCATTGCTCATTAGGCAATGCTACTCAATACAAAATTCTAATTATTCACTTCGCAATATTATTTAACGTCAATTTTCTTTTGTTGTTGCTCATCATTGCCTAGTACTATTTTGTTATTATTCATTAGCCATTGCTTATTAGTTATCAGTCATTATTTACTATTCAATATAGTATTCAATACTCAACTCAATGCTCATTGATCTTTAGTAGTGTGTCATTATTCATTACTCATCACTTGCCATTCATTATAAACTCATAATGATCAATTTGACATGCTCTACTCATTACTTATTGCTTACTGCTCATCAGTCATTAGACATTGCTCAGTGCAAACAGCCAATACTTAGGACTTTTTGATAAATATTCAATGCTCTTCTCATCAGTCAACTTACTGCTAGTCATTAGTCATTATTCATTATGTATATACTTAATAATATAATAATAATTAATGATCAATATACTGAAAACATTGAATTCAATACACGCTTTTGATTATACTTTGTTCCTTTTATTTACTTTTCATTAATTAGCTTGTAGTCAATAATTTATTTTCAACAATATTATTCATTCATTTTGCATTACTCATCAATCAATATTGGCCAATACTCTTTTACTAATGCCTTGCACTACTATTCTTATCACAACTCTCTCTATCTCTCGCCAGCCCTTACTTAAGTAGTTAATTAAACTTATCATACACAAACTATTCAGAACTTCTCACTCATTTGCCCAATCAGCAGCAATACACTCACAGCTTGCAAGTACAATTCGCCCGTCGATGTGCGATTATTTATGTACTCGAGCGCACGCATTACTAATCGTTAATCGAAAAGGTCCGATGACATCAGCGCAGCGGAGTTTGTCTCTTTATTGTATGTGTGCGTGTGTGCTGGGCCTTCGTTGATGATGATGATTTTCTTCGATGGCTTAGTCGGCACATCTGGCAACGCCATTTGTTATTTTCGTCTTTAATCACTGATCAAACGCCGTGCGCCGCCATTTCAATTAATCAAATGAAAGTTCATTCAATTTTCGTTTCAAATAAAAAGCAAAGTGCAAGCTCAGCATTTGACGCCAAAGCCCCCCAAGTGGCCCCCGGGTCTGGACCCAGCCCGCAACTAACAATACAATAATAAACGCATTATTCATTTTTTCCAAAAACTCAATTTTTTTTTCGACAATGGTTTAAACTTACTGTTATCTCTTCATCTTCGACAATGGGTTAAACTTACTGTTATCTCTTGATAGATTGGTTGCTTATAAATATTGTTTGCCAATACGCATTTACTTGCTAGTAATAGGCCCGACAAATGCTTAACTAAATCTATAAGCTATCAGTTAAAGTGCTTGTTAAGTAGTATCATTAAGAACTCATTAACTGATATGCTACATATTTTATTTGGCCTTTTGCTTAGGCGGCTTACTAAAATGATTTTAAAGGCGTCTTTTAAGATTTTAGGCCCTACAGAAATGCTGCAGCGCAAAACTAGTTCGATTGTGCTACAAACTAGACACAAGAATCTAAAAACATCAGAAATTAATTATTTCAAATTACAGGGTATCGTTGCAAGAAAACAAACGAAATATAATTGAAGCAAAGTTCGTGGCTTTATTAAATGGTCAATGATCATATAGCAAACGGGTATACACAGGCAATAGTTAAATTTAACAAGTAGTTAAATTTAACAGACAATAATTAGATTTAACTGCTAGTTAAATTTATGTCAATATACAGACTATAGATCAATTGAACAGCTAGTTAAATTGACAGGAGAATTTAAGTAAAGTAAGGAAACTAAATTGAAATCATTGTGTACAGGGTATGTCTATAGCTGATTCAAATACATGTTGCATATAAATTTGGATTAATGTAATTTAGTTGTTGTTGTAATTGTTGTTTAACTTGGAATTGTTATTGTTATGTCTTGTTTTATGTTGGCCTGCATCGTTATGGACTTGTTTCAGTTTTTGTTTCCTTCGGATTTCTTTCGCTGCACTTGCCGAACGTCTGAACTAATTTTAATTAATTAAGCCGATGCCCGCACGTGTGGCTCTTTTTATTATAGGGTGTGGTCTGCATTTTGTCGAAACTTGCGGCTCACATTTTGTTTACTGGAATGCAGCAGCAGCAGCAGCAGCAGCAGATGGTGAAAGGGGTAGAGAGATAATGAGGCTGATGGGGGGGGAGCGATCCGTATAGGCATGTGTAGAGCTGGGCTAATTGTTATGCACAACGTAGCTGTACTTCCACAAAGGGGCGCGAGGGGATGGCCAGTTGATTCTGCTGGTTGGCAGCGCCGGATAGACCTTCCTCCCCCCTGCAAATGGGTTGACAACGATTGCTGAAGTCGCGTGTTAAATCATTCAGTTTATGTTTCTGCTTCTTGCTTTTTTTGTTGTTGTTGCTTTTTGTAGCCTTATCTGTGCACGGCGTATATGAAATACGTTTTGGGCGTACACTGCAAAAAAGAAAAGTTATATTAATTGAAAACCTTTCGATTTGGTTTGCTAATTTCAATTTAAAATAAATTTTCACTGGCTATTTACTTATATAAGGCTGAGCAATGTTTTTAGTAGATGACTAGCAAATACGTAATATATTAGATATGTATGATATGAGGCATGCCAGACTTGAGATTACCTCGATGACCAGACAATACTATACTTGACTACTATTTACTTCAATTTGAAATGGTTTCTCATATAATATATATATATATATATATATAAGATTAAGATTTTGGCCAGTGTATGCTTTCTCAATGGATTGTCATTTGTATTTCGTGTCTAGAGTCTATGTTGTATGTTGAGGATATGCCGAACTTCCACACAGCCACGAGTTTTTATACCCTTATCCAGGGTATGATGTTGTTGAAAAAACTGTATGTAACAGGCAGAAGCTGCCGTGGCACACTCCAAATATTCCTGTAGGTCTTCCTGAAAAAGAGGCCTAACATTTCAGATACTGAGACTAAGACAGAGCTTTAGCAAATAATAACAAATGAATGTCATTAGCATGCTCTGAGAATTGTATTCAAATCTAGCAGAGAACTTATTCAACGATTGAGTTTGCATAGCTTGGCTCCTGCTGCAGCACCAGCAGAGCAGAGCGCGTGCATATGTATGCGTGTGTGTATTTACGTGCTGTTTGCAATAAATTACGTCGAAGGGTTAAGGGTATCTCCTAGTCGAGTCGTCGCGACTGGAGCACTCTTACTTGTTTCTTCCTAGACTGGAGTAGTTTCACATGTGCATGTGCATGTGCATGTGTGTGTGTGTGTGTGTGGCATGCAACCATCCGGCGGCACTTGATGAAGTGCCGTTTTAAAAATAGCCCACCATTTAGCGGCAAATTATTTGTGCTGTCGCTGTCAGGCAGCGAGTGCTGTGTAAAGTCATGTTAACTAAAGAATCGGGATGTTCCCTCTTTTCTATTTCTTGGCCCTCATTTGGAGTTTGTGTGTTTCGGCTGCTTCCACCCAGATCCGTTGCGAGTGCGTCACAAAAAGCCAAAATATGCAAATTGTTTTTGCTCCAGACTCTCGCGACGTCGTCTCGACGTCTTCTCCATTTTCACATTTTTTTTTATTTTATTATTTTGCCACTGAAATAACTTTCACACTTATCGTAAACATTTCCGGGCAGAGTTGCGCTCAGCTGCCTGCCGTGGCCCAGCATTAGAGATGCCACAGTTATGATAGGGTAACTCCTAGTACTAGAGCTATCTCGTACTTCTTAAGCCTTTTACGATTAGTATTACAATATGTTCTTCTACTATACCATAGCTCGATCTCAACTCATTATTGAGAACTCGGCAGAACTCATAGAAACTTCTCATGCTCGTATTGTTAATTAGTTTCAAGCTATATGATACTTTATATCTCCATTCAATGTTTTGCTGCACATCATTATTAGAGTTACTAAATTATTTCCTTTCTGGGAACAATCGCTGTCTAATATGTGTGGTGCGACACGTATTGGTAGCACACGTTTAGTATTACACGCAGTAGACAGCAATCGTTCCTAGGAAAGACCCATAATTTAGTAATAGCTCCACTTCTCTATAAGAAAACAGAGCTGCACCTGCTCGCCTTTTGTCTGCTTCTGTTGCTCTAGTTTCCTTAATTGTTTTTCGCCTGTATACTATTTACTATGATATGTATAGGTGTAAGGTTTCGCCTAATTAACTGTCATTTGGGCCTACACATAAATGGTCAGCGGAGTCAGCTAATTGGGCACTTGTGGCTAAAGCTCTGTTATATAATTGTAAGTGTGGCGCGCCAATCGGCCGATTGATCAAAGACATGAATATATACAGATATATATATATATATATATATTTATACAAATTATATATAAATAATATGCAGTTCGCTTTGGCTAATGATTGGCTATAAAACGTTTTTGCACTAGCTGCAGAGCAACAGCAACAGCAAAAACCTCTGCATTAATTAATGTTAATTGCAACGGCCTTTTACAGCAGCTCGAAAAAAAAATAAATAAAATAATAATGATAATAAAATAAAGATATTAGCAGCAGAGTGATAGACTAATCTATGCCCTGTAAGCAGCTCGACGCATCGAACAATTTTTAATTAAAATTAATGTCTCAGTCAGTTAGTGTCCTGGGAACTAAACCGAAAAGTTTTCTCTATAAAATGATTATGAATAAGAATTATGCTTGGATTGCTCAATATATAATTAATTAATATATTATTTGAAGAATATATAAATAAAGCAACTATAAATGCCCAGCTCAAAGGGTCTGACCGACATTTGGTTAGTCAAAGCGGACTTAAGATTTTGAATCAAAAAAGTTTACATTGTCGTGCATGGACTACAGCCAGCATGGCACAAAGTACAGAGTATATGCGCGCAAAATAACTGGGCCAAGTCAAAAGAAAACTAAACGTTAAACAATTTGTTGGCTTTTAAGTGTTTAGTGCGGAGTAGAGGGGGAGCTTACTTAGAGCCAGGTACATGGCGCATATCTGGTTGGGGCTTTTTTGCAAATTTGATTTATTTGCTCGAAATTCAATTTGTTTATTGAATAAATCAAAAGCAAGTGAATTAATAAAAGTAGAAGAAGAAGTTGCTGACGATGTTAAAGAAGACAAAAAAAAAAAAAAAAAAAAAAAGAAGAAGAGATTTAAACACAAAACGAAATAAATAAAACTTGATGCTCGCCTAACTGGTTTCGGCTGCTGCCATATAAATATTTAGCAAAAACCAACAACGCTTTATAAATCACACGCGAACACACTCACACATATACACATGCATACACACGCACGAACGACCGGCCCCACAGCTCCCTCCGCCGGCTCGCCTCAGCGCCGACCCACATGGCGCACCTGCCCGCCGTGTTGCCCACAGCTAATGCAAGCAACTGTCTATACACTCCACAAAGAGAGTATTTTGATTGCGTCACATCAAGCCGAATATAACTGGATATATACATACTCACACACATACATATATATATATATATATATATATTTATATATATGCCTGATCAATTTGATTGCCAAATTCATAGAGAAATGTTTGCGTTTCATACTCGACTCGACTCAATAAAATGTTGTTTAGATTTTTGTCTTTTTCTTCTTGATATGCTGGATCGTATTACTATATCATATAGCTGTCATTGATAATATTTGCTTTAAATCAAGTCCATAAACTGAAAGACTAATTGCTTTTTTGTCTGCTCTGCACATGTGCCAAGTATTTGTCGTGGACTGAGCTCCAGTTGAAATGGTTTTCGACTTTACATTCAGATTTCTCGACTAAGCACAGCTGCACTAGACTTGGGCGAACTTAGTTGATCGTTTTTATTAAATATGTAAATATATATATATAAAAAAAAATATATATATATATATATATATATATATATATATATATATATATATATATATATATATATATATATATAATATATATATATATATATATATATATATATATATATATATATATATATATATATATATATATATATATATATATGTCTCTTATATACTTTTGCACGTCTCTTTGCATAGCTCAGCTACTTATCTGTCTGATCTCTGATGCTCAAAAGAATTTCTCTGTATATACAACTGTTCTATGCAAACTCAGCTTTCTATGCCGCAAATATTGCACAAAATGGCTACAATTTTGCGATTATGGACAAGTTAGTAAGCTAAGAACTTAAAAATTCAGATATCATAAAAAAATCCAAAAACAAAATAGATATTGTGAGTAAAGTTTTGTATATATTTATTACTTATACTATATATAGATATATACATATTATTATTATTAATATATTATTATTATAATTATAATATTATTATATTATATTATTTTTATCAAATTAAAATTATAATTATTATATCTACGTATTATATATTATTAAAAAAATATTCACATTTTGAAACAGTTTTCGGCTTTAAGTTGAAGCCGTTTAGAACAGCATTTTTCCGTCAAAATCTCAAAACTCTGCAAGAAAAAAACTATTTTTCCGGTAAAATCAAAAGTTTTGGTAAAATTTGTGTGTGATTGATTCAATTGTCTTTATGCTTATGATAGAGTATTTAAATTGCGCTGCTTTACAAATGTCTACAAATTTCTTTGATTTTATTTTGTTTTACGTTGATTTTCGACATTTTTTTCTGCTATTATTATTATTATGATTTTTTTTTTTTTTGCCAGCTCAACGCAAAAAATTTACGTTTGTGGTTTGTATTTGAGCTGCTGTTTTTTTTTTTGTTGCTGCTTCTCTTTTATTTATTATTTGTTATGTGAGTGCTTTTTGTGTTGGTGTCGAAAAAAAAGACGAAAATTGTGGAAAAAATGTTTTGTTTAGTTTTGTAATTATTACAAATTATTTAAGTAGCGCCGCATGGTCAGGAAATTGGCGCGTCATGGAATTATTCGAAGTTGATCACTCTCTCTCGCTCTCTCTCACACTCTGTCTGTCTTTCTCTCAGCCTTTCTCTCTCTGACTCGCATTACACAGTGTCTGACATTGGGTTCTTTCGACAATATGATCTGCGAGGGGTCACTTGTTGGGCAAGGGCGACGAGGTGGATGTGTCATTTGATTGGTTCACGACCTCGTCTTGAGGTTTCAGCTATGCAAAAACAAAGCAAACTAATTGCAGCTGCAATTGCTGCTGGGCGACAATTGCGCTGCATTTGTAATGAGCGGACAAGGTCGACGCTTCATTAATGCGAATCGAGTGCCAAGTGCCAAAGCAGTTGACAGACGACGGACGACAGTCGACAGTCGCCACAAGCTGGCTGCTATGAGCACTCGCGCAACTTTCCCAGAGGCGCCCAAAAAGCACACACACACAAAATAAAATAAACAGAAAAATACAAAAAATAAATATCATAAACGAAAAGTGAAAGGCGAAACAACAACAGATCAGATAAGTGGGCAATGTCAACTGCAAGTGCTTTAAAAAAAGCACCAAATAGACGCCCACGCACACACGCACACCTAGTTATAATAGTCAATAACTGAACACTTTAAACGCATATATCAAATGCCAGCAAATGTCTTTGCCATAAGCTGCATGAGAAATATGATTTAACATTACTTTCCTTTTTGCATACAGATAGACATATATATATATATACAGATATGTATATATATATATGTATATATATATATGTATATAGATATATGTATATATATATATATATATATATATATATATATATATATATATATATATAAATTTACCAATATATACATAAAACTTCACTTAATTTGGTAGTTTTTTCACATGGCCGTTCGAACAAGTAAACAAATTGTTCTCATTATTAGAATTTGCTATTCGATCGTCGATCGTCGTTTATTAGCACTTAAGTTCCTTGTATACAAAGAGTGCGTAAATATCGTATGTTATCTTTAGGACTGATTTGCTGTTTACCCAGTCACAGCAAATAAGCTCAATTTGGACTTGCCCAGGCTAAACATCAATTATTTTTCGATTTCCGCAATCAAACACAATTATTTATCAATATCTTTTATAAATTGGGAGTTTCTCCAGTAGCTGAAACTAATCCAATCTGCATCTTATAACATTTATTATGCTTCGTAAGTTCTTGTGCCATTATTTCTTTAATTATTAACAGTTTCTTCTTCTTGAAATCATATCCGAATTGTATTTTTTTTTACATATTAGCGTATTTATGGTCACTTCCCTCAATCTATCTCACTTCTACCTATTTTTGTTCAAAAGTAGACACTCTTTCTCTATTTGTCTTTCTCCGTTTCTATCTTTTCCAATCTATACCTGTTTCTTTCCATATTTTTTTGTTTCACTCTATTTATCTCTCTCTCTCTTTTTATAAGTTTTTCCCTCTTTTTCTTTATTTCTCAATATCTTTCGCTCAGTCTCCGTCTTTTCTCTCCCTCTATCTCTCGCTCTATTACAGTCTCTTTATTTCCTTCTCTTGTTTCTTTGTTTCTCTTCTTTCATTCTTTCACTCTCTTTTCCTTTAAGTCTCTCTGTCCATTATTATTTTTTGTTTCTTTCTTAATTTCTTTTTACTCTTTTCATTTCTTCTCTCTCTATTGTTTCTTCAATCTACCCATATATTTCTCATCTCATCTCTTTTGCCGCATGTTCTCTTTTTTCACTTTATTTCCTTTTTTTTTTCAAATTACGGTCAGCATTCGTAAACGTTTTACTGGCCGCTGTCACTGTTGCTGTTTCTTTTTCTGCAATCTTCATTCACTTATTCGTTTCGTCAAGTTCTGCCTATTCATTGGAGCTTTGCTCCACTGTGGCTCTGCATTACTTCTCTCGGCGATTCTTTGTGTCACTTCCTGTAACGTTATAATATCTAACAGCTGCTTTAATAAGCCATTCAATAGCTTACTCATTCAATTATAGTATTATATACTCCACTTAGAACGCGTCTGCTTTTAAATTGCAAATTGCAAATTGTAAATAGTAAATAGTATGCTAACAAATTATTCATCAGATGTGGAGGCGGGCTTAAATGGCGCAATGCCAGTTTGGGGCCTCCAATCAAAAAATAATAACAACAAACGAAAAAGGCGAAAAAGTGAAAAAATGAAAGAGAAAACACAATAAAATCGGAAATTTTGCTAAATGAACTTCCGTATTGTTCCATTGTTCGCATGTCACATGGAGAAATATAATTCGAATCGGATACCTATTTATATTCATATTCGTATTCAAATCTATTGGAAAAATCATTGTGATTTTCCGCTTTGCTGCGTTCAAAGCTTGGGAAATGATTTCATTCGAAGCAACAATTTTATTCCCTGCACTTTTTTTTTTTTTTAAGAGAATTCCCGAAGGCAAACCAGTCGTAGCTGAACTTCAATTTCTCTTTACTTCCACATGTCACGTGCTCAAGATCTTCTTTATTTATTTTTTATTTCTTTTGGAATTCGTGATGGGCGTCATCGGTGGATCCGCGTATTATCCGCTGTTGTTTAATATGCCACTAAATTATCGAGTCAGGCCTTAAGAGATTTGCTAATCATTCGCTTCATTATCGTTTTGAAAGTAGTTAATAACAATAATAAATTGTGAATCTAGATATTAAACGAACTGCGTATTATTGCCATTTTTCTTATATTTTTTTTATCTATTTTTTTATATATTTATTTTATTTATATTTTTTTTTGCTTTTGAACACGTATTTCAACTGGTTTTTGCTGCATCCCCCGCTTGGATGATAAAATAGAAATTTACAAATGCGAGATTGTAAATCATACTGCGATTTGCATTTGTTTCCCTTGACATTGATTTTGATAAATTCTGAATAAAATATGTAGAAAAAGAGCCGAGACATATATAGATAAATATACTATATCAATTGCATGAGAATGGACTTCATCTAGCCAATTCGATTGAGCTGTCAACGAACCTCGCGCAGCATATTCATTTCTTGTCGATATCAATTTTCAGCAGCTCGAAAACTAAATATGCCAATCGAATATTGGACAGCTGTGTAGAGCACCCTAGGCTCTACTAATAGAGACGTAGCGTATTACTTATGCAACACGCGAATGCATTTGACACAGTTGAGTTGAGTCATTTGACAGTTTCAGAGTCATTATCATAATCGCATATATAGATTAATGTAAAAGCCTAACGAGCACGATATGCAAGCTAATAGTGAGTGAGAGAGTGCGAGTGTGTGTACAAGTGAGAGGGAGAGATAAAGAGTGTGTGTGTGTGTGTGTGTGTATGTGTGTGTGTGCGAGAGACAGATGAGCGCATCGCGCTAACCGTGACATTGTGAGTCAACTTTTCGCTTGTGGTTTTTGGGCCTCCTTCTCTCCTCTCCCTGTGTGTGTGTGTGTGTATGCAGCTTATCGCTATGATTAATGGGTTGGGAAAGAGCAGCGTGCAGGAGTGTAAGATTAAATATTTCAAAATATAGGTTAGTTATGCCCGGGTCATACAGAGAGCTCCTCCATCAAACGAAGCCAAACGGAATTGGCTTTATTGCGATTCCTTACTCACTCTTTCCCCCTCTTTCTCTCTCTCTCTCTCTGTGCAGGTAGCTACTGGCGCCGACTTGGTCATCAGCGTGCCAAATGCGAGCAGCAATGACAATGCCTTTTACCGCATCGACTACAGTCCGCCATTTGGTTATCCGGAACCGAATACAACAATACCGGCAAGCGAAATAGGTCAGGATATTAAACTCTCCCGAGTTCTGCCGGGCAGCGAGTACAACTTTTGGCTGTACTACACAAATTCGACGCATCGCGAGCTGCTCACCTGGACGGTGAATATAACAACGGGTAAGTTGCCTTAATCAGCCTGGATGATTGCAGCTTATTTAACCTGCTTCCATCGCGCTTGCAGCGCCCGATCCGCCCGACAATCTCAGCGTTCAGTTGCGCTCTAGTAAGAGCGCCTTCATCACCTGGAAACCGCCAAGTACGGGCAAATACTCCGGTTTTAAGATCAAAGTTTTGGGTCTTACCGAACCGCCGCATAGCGAATACAATCGCAGCTATTTGCTCGCCGGCAATGATACCCTCCAGCTGTCCGCCAAGGAGCTGACACCGGGCGGTACCTATCAGGTGCAGGCATACACCGTGTACCAGGGCAAGGAATCGGTCGCATACACCAGTCGCAATTTCACCACAAGTAAGTCCCGGAGCTCAGGCACACGCAGTCCCAACAATCGCTGCAATTACTAAACCAATTCACTTTGAGGCTAATCTGCGTAGCCATTGCAATTCTAACAAATAAAAACTTTCTTTGGCCTAACATTGGTTGTAGTTGCTTCCTCACTTTCCCTCTTTGTCTCTGTGGCTTACTCTCTCTCTCCCTCTCACTCTCACTCTCTCTATCTCTCTAACTCGCTCTTTCTCTGTTATGCAGCCGAGCAATGGATCTGCTAGAAGGTAACCTTAAGTAACATCTAACTTTATATGTTGTCTTTAGTTTATTGCTAATAAAATGCGTATACGACTATTTGAATACTCTTTAAGTGTTACTTGCGCTTCTGCACAGTGTTAACCAAGCTGCAAATTAACTACATAACTCTAACTCTAGAAATGTTGTAAGACTAATTTTGTTTTTTATTGGCTTTTGCTGTCGTTATAAGCGTAAAGATAATTCCGCCTTTCCCACAGCCACTTTCGGTTGGGCCTTTCATATGTGCTTTAATTTAAGTTAGCTTCCCGTTTTCCCTATATCTGCAGCCCATTCATTCCTTTTACCAGCGTGGCTTGCATCCCTCACTTGCTTTTCTTCTAGCCTCTTTCTTTTCTTTTCCCATTTCATTTGCATTCCTTTCTATTTGTTTCTCTTTCATTTTCTTCCATTCTCTTTTCCCCCTTTTATTTTCTTCCTTCCTCTTTGTTTCTTCATTCCTATTCGATTCCCATTTTATTTCTTCCTTCCTCTTTTTCAATAATAATAATATTATTATTTTTCTACATTTCATTTTCTTCTTTCCTCTTATTTTCTCTTTCACTTTCTTCCTTCCTCTTTCTTTCCCTTTCAATTTCTTCCTTTCACTTTTATTTTATTTCTTCCCTTTTCAAAATGCTTTTGCTCTAAATTTCCTCGCTTTTATTCCTCCTTTAAATTTCCCTCCTTGATTTCCCTCCTTCCTTATTCGTTCCTTAATTTTTTATGTCGCTTCTCATATGTTGTCTTCTTCTTAGCTTAGCAGCACTTTCCTTATAAATGACACCTTCACACCATCGCCGCACTCATTAACGTTTAACCACCTTTCACACAACGCTTATCTTGATTTATTCAAATACCTAAGTAATTTGGCTTGGTTAGCATTCTGCAACGGCGTTCGGCGTGTTTATTCTGTTGTCTGTCTTAGCTGTAAGTCTCACATTAACAGTGCTAACCCAGCTATCCAGCTCCGTCGACTCCGTACCGTTAGTTGTCCAGTGTAGTAAAACATCTTTGTAACTCCGTCCATCCCAAAAAAAAAAAAAAAACCAAAAAAAAAAATGCCCACTGTCCCATATAGAACCCAATACGCCCGGCAAGTTCATCGTTTGGTTCCGGAACGAGACAACGTTGCTGGTGCTATGGCAGCCGCCATACCCGGCTGGTCTCTACACCCACTACAAGGTCTCCATAACACCGGACGATGCCATCGAGAGTGTGCTGTATGTGGAGCGGGAGGGCGAGCCACCTGGACCCGCGCAGGCGGCATTCAAAGGCCTCGTGCCTGGCCGCGCCTACAACATATCCGTGCAGACGGTCTCCGAGAATGAGACGTCGGTGCCGACGACGGCACGATATTTCACTGTGCCCGAGCGTCCACTCAACGTTAGCTTCGATCCCAAGTACACGACAACCAGCTCGTTTCGGGTGCGCTGGGAGCCGCCGCGCACCTACAGTGAATACGAGAGCTTTGAGATCTCCCTATCGACGACGCGTCGTGTGTTCACTGTGCCGCGCACCGAGGCGAACAGCGTTTACTTCGACTACCCGGAAATTCTGGAGCCGGGCAAAAGCTACGACGTCGTGGTGAAAACCATCTCGGACAACGTCCACTCGTGGCCGGCAAGTGCGGAGATCACGCTGCGTCCGCTGCCGGTGAGAAATCTGCACGGCTATCTGGATGATCGCAGCAATGCGGTGCACCTGTCCTGGGAGCCAGCGGAAACTGGCAAACAGAATAGCTATCGCATAAGGTGAGCGTCTCTTTGTACTCTGCTCTCGAGGCGAAATCTCAACTTCTCCTCTCCATTTACAGTTACTTTGAGAAGTACAATGACACAGATGAGACGGCTGTCACAGCGCCACAGCAGCAGCTGGAGACGTCGCAGACGGAATACAAATTGGACAAGCTGCTGCCGGGCAGACGCTACAACATCGAGGTGCAGGCCCTGTCCAATGGCATCAGCTCCAATGGGACCAGCCTGACGCGCGATACACGACCCGCAGCGCCCATCATCCAGGAGCTGCGCAGCATTAGCCAAGGCCTCAACATCAGTTGGCGCAGCGATGTCACCTCGCAACAGGATCGCTACGAGGTCCACTATCAGCGCAACGGCACCAAGGAGGAGCGCACCATCAGCACGAATCGCACCAGTCTCATCATCAAGTATCTGCATCCCGGCTCTGGCTACGAGATCAAGGTCTATGCAATTAGTCACGAAATGCGAAGCGAGCCGCACGCCTACTTCCAGGCTGTCTGTAAGTGTTGAGCAAGGTTTGCATTAGGCTAACAAAGGCTAGATTAAATTATGAATTGCAACTGTGAATGTCCAAATTGTGTATAGCAATGATTCATGAATGAATTGAATGAAAAAATGAATCATAAATGTAAATTTAATATGATCTGACCTTTTGAAACTTTACATTTAAATTATATGATTAATTTGTGAATAAAATGAATGTATTCATGAATGAAAAAATTAAGCATAGTGTAAATTCAAAGTTTCAATTCATAATTTAATCTGGCCTTTCGAAACTTTACATTTAAATTATATGATTAATTTGTGAATAAAGTGAATGTATTCATGAATGAAAAAATTAATCATAAAATGTAAATTCAAAGTTTCAATTCATAATATGATCTGGCCTTTTGAATTTTTTAATTTTAATCATATGATTAATATGTGAATAAAGTGAATGTATTCATGAATGAAAAAATTAATCATAAAATGAAAATTCAAAGTTTCAATTCATAATTTTATCTGGCCTTTCGAAACTTTACATTTAAATTATATGATTAATTTGTGAATGAAGTGAATGTATTCATGAATATTCATGAATGTATTCACGAATATTCATAAATGTAATATAAATCATACAATTTTAATTCAAAGCTTCAATTAATAATTTAATCTAGCTTCTCGAAACTTTACATTTGAATTATATGCTTATTTTGTGAATGAATCAAATTTATTCATTTAATTCATTTCGAGCAATACGGATTTGATGCAAAATTCGATTGATATTGTTAAATATTTAATTCTTTCTCTACCTCCTCAGTTCCGAAGCCTCCGCGCAATCTCACGCAGCGCACAGTGAATACAAATTTGGTATTGCTGAACTGGCTGCCGCCGGAGGGCAGCGACTACAGTGAATATGCCGTGCGATATCGCACAGCGGCGAGCACCTGGCAGCGTCTGCCCAATGTCCATGAGCCCCAGGCGCGCATCGAGGACATGCGCTATGGCGAACGCTATTTGGTGCAGGTGAACACGCTGAGCTTCGGCGTCGAGAGTCCGGCGCCACTCGAATTGAATATCACGATGCCGCCGCAGCCCGTGTCGAATGTGGTACCCCTGGTGGATTCGCGCAATCTGACGCTGGAGTGGCCGCGAGCCGATGGCCACGTGGACTACTATACGATCAAGTGGTGGGCCACCGACGACCCGCAGCTGGTGGAGTACAAGAATGTGACGCATTTGCCCGCCGATCAGGAGCGTGAGTATATGAGAGAGAGAGAGAGAGAGAGAGAGAGAGAGCGAGAGCAATACAGAGACGAATTTCTATAACAAATCATAACAACTCTTCACAGCGGGCTCATCGAGCGTGCGCATACCCATTGAGGACTTGTCGCCGGGTCGTCAGTACAAGTTCGAGGTGCAGGCCAGCTCCAATGGCATACGCTCGGGCATTACGCATCTGTCCACGCGCACCATGCCGCTCATTCAGTCCGACGTGTTCATCTCGAATGCGCTCGACGCGGATCAGCAGCAGCAGGAGCAGGGACATGGGCAGCAAGAGCAGCAGCAGCAGCAGCAGCAGCAGCACGAGTCTGGCAATAGCATCACCCTGAACTACACGCCGACGCCCGCCTCCAGCACACGCTTCGATCTCTATCGCTTCTCGCTCGGCGATCCGCTCATCAAGGACAAGGAGAAGCTGGCCAATGATACCGAGCGTAAGCTTAGCTTTACGGGCCTCACGCCCGGTCGCCTCTACAACATCACCGTGTGGACGGTCAGCGGGGGCGTGGCCAGTCTGCCCATACAGCGGCTGTATCGACTGCATCCGCTGCCCATTGGCGAGCTGCAGTCGGTGCAGCTGGACGCACGCGAGATCACATTGCGCTGGACAGCGCCGGCGGGCGAATACACAGACTTTGAGCTGCAATATCTCAGCGCCGATGCGGACAGCCCGCAGCTGCTGCAGAACATCACAACCCAGACGCAGTTGACGCTGCAGCGACTGCAGCCGTATCACAACTACACCTTCACCGTCTCGACGAGAGCGGGCAGCGAGCCGGGCAGCACCATGATGCGCACGAGTGCGCCCATCTCGGCCAGCTATCAGACGCTGCCGGCGGCGCCGGGTCGCGTCGACTACTTCCAGCCGAGCGATGTGCAGCCGGGCGAGATAAGCTTCGAGTGGCTGCTGGCCGCCCAGGAGCAGCACGGACCCATCGAACACTATCGCATCAGCTGCCAGAACGTGGACGATGCCGACGATAGCATCAGCTATGAACTGCCAGCCAATGCGACGCAGGCGCGCATCGAGAATCTGGTGCCCGGCAACAGCTACATCTTTCGCATTCAGGCCAAATCGGCGCTGGGCTACGGCTATGGCGCCGAGCGTGAACATCGCCAGGCGATGCCAATTTTAGCACCGCCAGCGCCGCCTGCCCACGTCATGCCCGTGGCCATGGGGCACAGCAGCACCACGATACAGATACGCTACCGCCAGAGCTACTTCTCGAATGCGCACGGCCTGGTGCGCTGGTACACGATCATCGTGGCCGAGGATGTGGGCAAGAATGCGTCCGGCCTGGAGATGCCCAGCTGGCAGGATGTCCAGTCGTATACCGTCTGGCTGCCCTACCAGGCCATCGAGCCCTACAATCCGTTCGCGAACGTTAGCCTGCGCACCATGGGCTACGAGGACTTCACCATTGGCAGCGCCGGCTGCGAGAAGCATCGCACCGGCTACTGCAATGGGCCGCTCAAGTCGGCGACCACGTACCGGATCAAGGTGCGCGCCTTCACGGATGAGGACAAGTTCACGGATACGGTGTACAGCGAGCCGATAACCACCGATCGCGACGATGTCCTCTGGCTGGCCAGCATCCTAGCCGTAGCGCTCTGTGTGCTCTGCCTGCTGGCCGCCTTGGGCTATTATCGCTATCGCTGTCAAAGCATGCGACGCGCCACTAACAAATTGTCTCGCATGCCGGACGAGTTGGCCGCGCTGTCCGATGGCTACATAACGCCCAATCGGCCGATACACATCAAGGACTTTCCGGAACACTATCGCCTGATGTCAGCCGATTCGGACTTTCGCTTCAGCGAGGAGTTCGAAGAGCTGAAGCATGTGGGCCGTGATCAGGCCTGCAGCTTTGCGGATCTGCCCTGCAATCGGCCCAAGAATCGCTTCACCAACATCTTGCCGTACGATCACTCGCGCTTCAAGCTGCAGCCCGTCGACGACGACGATGGCTCCGATTATATCAATGCCAATTATATGCCCGGTCACAATTCGCCGCGCGAGTTCATTGTAACGCAGGGGCCGCTGCACTCGACGCGCGAGGAATTCTGGCGCATGTGCTGGGAGAGCAACTCGCGCGCCATTGTCATGCTGACGCGCTGCTTCGAGAAGGGCCGCGAGAAGTGCGATCAGTACTGGCCCATCGATCGGGTGCCCATATTCTATGGCGATATCAAAGTGCAGCTCATAACCGATACGCACTTCCTCGACTGGTCCATAGCCGAGTTTATGGTGTCTAGGGTAAGTTGGGAGGGAGAGAGAAAGAAAGTAGAAGATAGAGAGAGAGAGAGAGAGTGAGCGAGAGAGAATGACAGTGAGAGTGAAATAAAGAGAGAGAAAGAGAGTAGGAGAGAAGTGAGAAGCGAACTAAGAAGCTGAGAGCTCATTGAGCAAGCTTTAACTTCGTATGCCCCATGGCAGCCTGGCCAGCTGCTGCTGCTAGCCTCTCACATTTTTACTTTACTTATGCTCCTTAGCTTCTCTTCTTCTCTCTCTTCTATGCCTTAACTTCATCTCATGCAATTTCTTTTATTCGGTTTTTCCTAGAACTGCGAATCGCGCATCATGCGACACTTTCACTTTACCACCTGGCCGGACTTTGGTGTGCCGGAACCGCCGCAATCTCTGGTGCGCTTCGTGCGCGCCTTTCGCGACGTCATCGGCACCGACATGCGCCCCATCATCGTGCACTGCAGCGCCGGAGTGGGTCGATCGGGCACATTCATTGCACTGGATCGCATTTTGCAGCACATTAACAACTCGGACTACGTGGACATCTTTGGCATTGTGTTTGCCATGCGCAAGGGTATATACTTTTATATGCACACATACACATGCAGTTGAACTTAACTAATGTCTCTCTCTCTCTCACTCACTCCTCTGCGTAGAGCGTGTGTTCATGGTGCAAACGGAGCAGCAATACGTTTGCATACATCAGTGCCTGCTGGCCGTGCTCGAGGGCAAGGAGCATCTGTTGGCCGATTCGCACGAGCTGCACGAAAACGATGGCTATGAGGGTAAGTTGAGGCAGGCACAAATCAGCTGAAGTAGTAGCGCTTAGCCCCCAATCTCCCACTCTCAACTCTCTTGACCCCGTCCCGTGTCTCTGTCAAAATTCCTATTGAAAGTTGTCGTTGGTTTGGTGAACGTCGCTGTTGCTGCTCTAATCACTCAAAATGCTAACTACTATTCACTAATGCTCAACAACATATATGTGTGTATGTGTGTGTATATATGCACACATATATGTATACATATGTATGTGTATATATATAGACAACACACACGACTTTTTGGGTTTGCAGCTTTGTCTTTTTTCTAGACTTTTTGTTTTATTTTTGTCACTAACCAACAAATTTGTTATAATTTAATGAATTTCTTCTCTCTTTTTACACATACACACACACACATACACATTGTATATTAAACACATACACACTTATCTAACACCTATACACACGCACATATATATATATATATATATATGTATATATATGTATATGTATCTGCTCTCAACTGCTGCCCTCACAAAATTGTTTGCAACTCACGAAATTCAGTGACTAAAATTTACTTAGAGCGCCCCAAGCCCGCAACAAGCAGCAACAGTCACATGTTGCATGCCACGCCGCTGCGCGCCTCGCTGGCTCTTGCCGAGGAGCTGGACAGAGAGCTGGAGCTGGAGCTGGAACAGCAGCAGCAGCAGCAACAACCACAGCAGCTGGACGAGGATGATGAAGAGGCCGATGTCGATGATGATCGGCAGCCTTTGAATAATGAGACGACGGCAACGCTGTCGACGGCCAGCAGCAGCACGAGCAGCAATAGCAACAGCAGCTTGGGCAGCAGCAATCAGGACCAACAACAACAACAACAACAGCAACAGCAGCAACATAGTGTACAGCAGTCGACAACAACAACAACAAACATTTGCACTAGCACTCAATCAGACACAGACACTGATGCTGAGGATGGTGATGGTATTGATAAGAGTCCGCTTTTAGGTTTGTACCATAAACAACAACAACAACAACAACACACTGCACGCCCCCACAACCACCCCGCCCTCAACTCAAAAAAAACTACAACAACAACAACAACAGCAGCTCCTATTGTAGCACAAAATAACTAACAAATGTATATAAAAAGCGCACACTGTCTAACCTGTTGCTTGTAGCATAGTGTAAAAGTTATTAAAAAAAATACGTAAAAATCCTAACTAATAAAAAAAAACACACACACACACTAACAATTAACGGGGCATGTTTTGCAAAAATTATATAAAAATGTATATTTTTAATTTATTCACATTTGTTGCGAGCAACACAATTTTTGCTTGCATTTATTTTATGAAATTAAATTCAAATTAAAATATTTTTTTTTTTGTATTTTAACAGATGATGAAGGCATTGCCGAAACAGGCATATGAAAGGCAGGGAACCAGAGAGAGAGACAGAGCGAGATATATACATATATATATATATATGAAGGACAACAGCAGCTCGTTTATATGCATAAGTTTAAGCTAAAAGTATACACACACATATATATATTATATATATATACAAGCGTATATATAACTAGATATATAAAAATTATGAAAAATTCTGCCTGTGATGTGCTGGATGTGATTTGTCTACAATTTTTTTTTTATTTGGCAACAACAACAACCGAGAGAGCGCGCCACGCCTCACGCCCTAACAGGCCAATGCCAATTTAGACCAAAACAACAGAGCGTTTAATCTTAAGTTTCAGGTATAATTAGCTATTTTATACACTCTAACGCAAAAAGAAATATGATATACACATACATATGCATAGTATTAATTAGTTGATTGTAAGCGTAAATAACTCTATATGCTCCTATATATGTATAGCTAGCTATATGATACCATATGTTATATTATGTATTCCATAAGTAATCCACGTTTTAAGTACTTTTCTTTTTTTTTTTTATGTCTACTTTTTTGTACATTTTGTGTGCCTGTAAATGTATTTGCGTATTATCGTAACTATTTAAAGTTTATAACTTTTTTTTTTTTTTTTTTAAATATAAAGTAAATGTGTAGCTTTTGAGAAATTTGTTCAGTTGTTGTTGTTGCTGCTGTTCCGGTCGATATCGAGCCATATGTGTTTAGTATAAATAGGGGCTACGGCTACGTAAATATCTTAAATCTTTGCCATATGAACAACTTTAGCAGTTACATATATATAGTCAAGCGTGTGCTTTGTAAATGCCTCGATGTGCAATAGATATATATATATATATATATATATATATACATACTTGAGCAGCAGCAGCAACCGAAATTGTCATTTAATTATGTAGAGCATTTTTTATTTAAGCATTCACTTCAATTGACCAATGCAAAAAGTTGAGTGCAGCACAAAAAGAAAAAATAAAAAAAAAAACTTTAAAATATAAAAAAATAAATATGTTTGATTTTAAATGAAGAACAGTAAAAACTCTTGTAATGTGTGAGATGAGTTGCGATAAAATGTTTCAATAAGAGTATTCGAATAGCCAGACCCATTCTGCTTCGATTTTAATGGATTTTAATGTTAAAGAAAAAAAAAACTCTAAACTTACTGAGAACTAACTGGCTAGGCCGGATCATATATATACGTGTGAATAAGACTATGTAAAAGATACTCGCCATAGTCTGGTATACATCATTTAAATGATGGCTCGACAAGGCAGGTTGCGTCCAGGCAGAAGCAGTTGTAGATGACTCTGAAGACTTGAAAACATTCGGCTACATTCGAATATCGATTCTAGAAGAGCCGCGCAAAGAATATCTGTGGCATCTGTACAATAGTAGAGATGGCAAATCGGAAGTAAAAAGCGTGTGATAAGCTCCAGGCAGGGTTATTAACTGAGCTGAAGCTAGCTGCACCTAGGTGAATGACAAACGACTGGAGTAGGTTGTACATTAAAATGTCGTTCAGGTTTTGTGTTTCTCTTTTTACTGCTGTTAATTAAATTGTAATGAGTCAGTTCCATATAGAATTATTTTGTATCATGCCAGATATGTTAAAATTTATTGGCTACTTAAAGAGATTTTATTAATATTAAGTCTGATTGCTTACCTCTATTCAGAGCAGCTGTAAATAGATAAAGATCATTAATTAGTGAAACAGTTTATGAAGAGTTAAAATGGTATGTATATATAAAATGGTATGTATATAAAATGGTATGTATATATATATAAGCTTATATATAAATAAATATGTCTATCATATATACATATATTTATATAAAAATATTTTTCTCAATTTCTGACTCAAATTAAATCTAGCTGAACATAGTGTAGAACAGATCAAATGAAGATTGAGCTTAATAAAAGAAATTTGTGTTTTGGTCGGAAGCACCCGACTTGATGATACACTGCGCTCCACGCAGAGAGCTGATATTTCAATCGTAGTTCCAATGAATGTTTGCGGGCTTTGGCAAGAGAAATATCTGTATATGGCAGCTGCTTCTTTGGCTTAATACACGCAATTTAAAATGCCAGCCCAAAAGTATGCAGCGGGTGTCAAGATGAGCAAGAGGGATATACGAAGCCAATGACAAATTACAGTTGCCATATATGACCGTATAATTAGCATGGCGGCGCCACTGAGCAGCTGAGATTTCATTTTGGCATTGTTCCCGAATCGCGAGCATTAATCGATAGGCAATTATCGATTAGAAGGCAACGAACGACTGTTACTGCTACTGCTGCAGCAGCTGCGGTGTCCACTCGAGTTGGGGCAAACATTTTAGAAATCTTAATAAGCTGAGCAGGCCAAATAAGAGAGAAATAATCTGGGCAATTATAAGGCTGCCAACTGATACCACAAACAGGCCGAGAGTCGCGACTACCTGTTGCAAGTTCCAAAGAAAATTCAGGTGTATGAGTCTGTCTCTGTGCGAGTGTGCATGTGTGTGTGTGTGTGTGTGTGTGTGTGCGAGTGTGTGTCGGCATTCGCTTAAACAAATAAAGCTTGGAACTAATTGCATTTGCACTTGTTGTGCGATATTTCTATGTTGGAAATTATATGGACACGAGTGCTGCGGACCAGACGAGTCACGAATGCCAATTTGACTTAACTTTACTTTTCGATATACCCTGTAATTGCAGAGAATATAAAAAAAAGTTGATACTCATAGAAATCAAGCGATAAATATATAATATGTAGCTAATATAGCTAATATATCTAAGATATCTACATCAGATATAGATCTATATATCTATTATCAGAGATATCTACATAAGATATAGATCTAGATATAGATAAAGATATCAATCTGGCTAGAAATATTAACGGAGTTCTTCAAGAATTTTTGATTTCTTTATTTCTTTGCTTTGGGGTTTAGAAGTTTCTAGAAGAAGTCTCTAGAATAACTCGAGTCTTATAAGAGCTATAAAGATCTAACTATCTCCAATTCGGTATGTAGTCTCTACTCCATCGATAGCTCAATTTTAGTTATATTTTTTTAGAATATTATTATATAATTCCCGATTAATTTATTAGAACAAATTTATATATAAATAATAATGACTTAAGATTAGCTAATATGAGATACGCTACGAATTTGTTGTAATCTAACCCATTGAACTAGCCTTATAAGAGTTGATGTGTCGCTGCCTTGCTAGCTATACAATATGGTAAAAGCTTAGCCAGGGTATTTGTGGGCCCTGCTTAGCCCCTACTTAAGCATATAAAACTAGTTGATTCTGTTTTTTGTTGCGTTTTGAGACACGTCATTTGTCATTTATCTGAGGCCTTTTAGCGTTCGGCTTAATTGACTTCTTCTGCAGTGTGCAGAAATTGTTGTGCCCATAGACTGGCATAGAATAGAACTTTTGAAGTCAGCCAGGGGACAGCAGACAGCAGACAGCGTACAGCAGCCATCAGGCATCATCTTTTAAGCAGCCATGTGTTATGGCCAATACCAATTGGCCATAGTGCGGAACATTTTGCTTCATTACGTCAAACCATTTCGAGTCTTAGCCATGGAGCGAGCAGTGATCGCTGGCTGGCTGGCTGGTTGGCTGGCTGGCTGGCTGGCACTGTAGAACCGTTTTAATTAGATGTAACCATAATAAATCAACAACAGCAATAACAACAATGTGCGTGTGTGTGTGTCGAAGCGTGAGCCCAGGACACTTTTTTTGTTCCCATAAGCCACAAGACAAATGACGAGTCCGAGACCAAAGCTTATACCAACTAAAGCAACAGCAAAGACAGATAGAGAGAGCGACAGAGAGAGAGAGAGAGAGGTTCTCTGGCATTCTCGAAGCTATTGTTGGCATTATGTAATGGCATCTCTGCAACAGTGGAGCAACAGCTGAGCAAATGAGCACTTGACATGCGAGACTTCACTTTGCCAACCAGAGGAAAAATATTCACACAAATCTCTGGCAGAAAATTCATGAGCTTCATAAGCCCCAAATCCTTCACATAGTTAGCTGCTTGCGGGAGAAAAAATATAAGATATATACTTAAATCAGTTAAGTGAGACATAAAAGATTTTTGGTATGCGAATTCCTCAGGTGAAACTATTTCGCATAGGATCGACAATTTCCGGGTGTTCAAAAGGGTTCGAGGATGTTGCGCAAGAGAGAGGCAAGAAAGAGAAGAAAAGGAGCATGAAAGGAGAAAGCGAAGAAGAAAGAAATAGAAGAAGGATAAGACAAGAGAAGAGAGAGAGAGTCTGTGAGTGAGTGAAAGGGAAAGATGAATAAGAAGATAAAGGATAGGAAACAGACAATGACGGGTAGTTTAGAGAAAAAGGAGGTGGGGAAAGAGAGATAGAGGATGCTAGGCAGACAGTGAAAGAAAGGAGAAGACAGAGAGTAAGAGAAATAAATAATTAAACTAGCGATAAGTCAAAAATTGAGAAAGATAGATATTATAGAGAGAGAGAGATGACAGACGTGCCAGAAATACTTACAAAACGAGAAAAAGTGAAGCGAGAGAGACAGGATCATAGAGTGAAGGAAGAGAAAAAAGACACAAGTTATTAGAGGGAAAGAAATCAGAAACAAAGACAACAGAGTAGATAAGAAATCATATTGGGAAATAAATTAATATCGATAATAAAATCTATATAGAAGAGATGAGCCAATTTAACTAACGATCGATCGAGTTATGGTAAAGCAGGCACGAAGCCTGAAGTCTTGCGTCATGTTCACCGATGGATGTCTTCGCATACGTAAAAGTTGTTTAAGTTACCAAATATATGGATAAGATCATATGATCTCGACACAGCAGCAGCAGCAGCGGCGGCGGCGGCGGCGGCGGCAAATGCTTGGCGAAATTGTTAGATTCAATGAATAAACCTCTGGGCGCCAGTGATGCAGTTAGGTGGTTCGTTTGATGGCGGGCAATTGCGATTTGATTTGGTGGCATCTAATGACACTGATTATGCAACGATATAAGCCAATGATATGGACTAGTTTAGGCCAAAGTGTAGATGTTGTTGCTGCTGCCGCTTTGTTTTTGGCTTAAAGCTGAGGCTTAACCCACATTCGTGAAGCGCGTTGCTGGCTACCATTTGACAAACGCCTCAGCAAACGCCAAATGCAAATTGCACTCAGTCAGCCTGCTTACTCTCGCTCTCGCTCGCTCTCTCACTCGCTCTCTCACTCACTGTCTCTGTCACTCTGTAAGCCTGTCTGCTGTTGTGCGCATGCAATTTTCTTGTTGAAACCCTACAACATTGCACTTGGACTTGGACTTGAACTTGCGAATTTACCAGTCGCAGCAGCAGCAGCAGCAACAGCAACAGCAACGACAACGGCAACACCAACGCCAGCAGCAATCAGCGGCAAGTGAATGAGCTTAAATTGTCCATGGCAGAGCGAGAGAGGGGAGCTGGCAGAGCTTGGTCTGCAGCTGCATTAGCCGCAGAGCTTAGATGATGGTTTGCTGGCTGGCTGGCTGGGTTGGCTGGCGGGCCGGTCGGTCGGTCGGTCGGTTGCCTGACTTGCCAGATTGTTGCATGTTGTTGCCTCAACGCCCTCAGTACGTTATTATGCGGCTGTTATTGTTGCAACTAGTTGCGGCTGCTGTTGTTGTTGTTGTTGTCTGGTCGCTCGTCTGTGGAGCATCAAGGCACTGGGGCAGCGAGGCATCAAGTTCGCAACGGGCGACAGCCGCAGCACGCATACCCAACAATTGCGAGAGAGAGAAAGAGAGAGAGAGAGAGAGAGAGAGAAACAATGCCTAAGACGGATGCAGAGCAACCGCAGTTACTTTGGCTAACACACACGCACACACACAGACAAGCGTGCTGCATAGACGACAAGCCTCAATTAAGTTGCAATTGCAGTTGTTTTTGTTGCTGCTGCTTGGCGTTGGCGGCGTAGGAATTTTGCTCGCTGCTGCCCACGCGCTGCCATTGCTGCTGCTTCTGCTGCTGCTGCTGCTGCTGCTGCTGGTGCTGGTGCTGCTGCCAGTTGCTGCTGCTGATAAAGTCCAAAATGATGTACTACCTTCTGCTGGTGGCTTGCTGGCTTGTGTCTCAGCTTTAAGCAGCAGCACACAACAGGAGCGCAGCGCGGGTGACTTAAGCGGCCCAACATAAGTAATTTATATAATAATAATAATAATAATAATAATAATAATAATAATAATAATAATAATAAAAATAATAATAATAATAATAATAATAATAATAATAATAATATAACTATTAATAATAATAATATATAAGAAGGAATATTTGTTAACATGAAAAGTTAGATAATCGTTAGGTCAATCTAATGAATTGAGAATTGATTAGAGCGATAAATATATGATATAGTAGATAAATTGAGAGTTATGTGATATATGCTATGTGAAATGGATAGATAAATATGATAGAATATAATACATAAAAGGTCTATTTATTTTTCTTTGATAACTTCTATAATTTGATATGAAAAAAAGGACATTGCAGGTGTGTAAAGAGATTATATATATGATAAAACAGTAATATAAATATATAGATAAATGCATGAAGCAAATATGAACAGATAGATAGATATATATTAAATATAGAATATTTAGTAAATGAATAAATAGATAGATAGATGGATTGATAGATCGACAAGTGGTATGATAGATATATGATAGGTATACAAAAAGATAAATCAAAGATAATCCGATATATTTATAATCATATAAGTTATGATAGAAAAATATATAGATATATGATTTATGCTATTTAGCTAGATATTTGCGCTAAGATATTACTTGCAGGGAGATCGATTTTCTAGGATAAATATATGGATAGACAGATGCACATATAATCTGAGTTCAGAAATATGAACAAAAGGATAGATAGATAAATTAAATGTGTGTAAGCATATAGTTGAGATAGATAAAAGCTTTTATATATATGATGCATATGTAGAAAACTATATATTATATGAATGAGGAATTTTTATGGAAATTATAAATTATATGATTATGGCAATTATAAATAAGAGAGAAGGAGATGAAGATGGAGATTATATAGCAGACGAATATAATGAGATAAAACATGTGAGCAGATAAATAAATATAAATATATATCTATATGGACCATGAAATGGCATAAGTTAGATAAAGATTATATTATATGGCATACACATAGATAAGTTTGATAAAATATACGAGTCGAGAAATACACATGAATTTCTTATAGCCGATGTATACTTAGATAGAAGAATATATGATCCGATGATATTGCGGATAGAATTTATGTTCGAATCTGCAGAACATGTTCTACACTTATCAGGTTCTTGATATCTGCGTTTGCATGGAGTGCTCCAGTGTCGCCCTCTATATTGTTTCGGAGCAGTCCTCACATGGCGGCTCAGAGACAGCAAGACCCGTTTCTTTCTCGAAGAGAACGAAGCGTCGCGTCATCTCCTGATACAGATCGTTCGCATACTCCTGCAGCTCCTCGATTTCCAGTTGAAATTCACGCAGCTCGTAGCTCAGCTGGCGATTGCTGAGAAAGGTTTGACTGTACTTGGCCGCCTTTGCCGTGTGGGCGATAATGATGTTGTTGGCCTCCTCCTTGGACAGTTTCTTCTTCAGCATATTGCTGTAGCGTTGCTTGCAAAAGGGCAGCTCCTTGGCCACCCGTTGACTCCATTCCTTGTACTGTTGCGTCATCTCGCCCAGTTTGCGCACGCGCCGATTCTCGTGGCACATCTCACGCCGCATCTTGTTGAGCAGCGTGCGCATCAGGCGATAATTACAGATCAGCTCATCGATCTCGCACTGCAGCCGATGGTGGGCATGCTGCAGATTGCGCACCTCCAGTTCCTCCTCGGGACTGAGCGCGGAGTGATATGGCTCATCCATGGGCAGCTCATTTTCGGCCAGCTGCTCCTCGTGCGGACTCAATTTCTTTTTGATCTTCAAGGCCATGCAGCGCTTGAACTGAAAGACGCCCAGCTCGGGCACGGGCGTCATTGACGATGACTCGCGCTCGGTGGTGACGCAGCTCACATCGAATTCCCGCATATTGTCCTTACGTTGCTTGATGGCCAATTGCATTTGCTCGATGCGCCGTATCAGGCAGTCCAGTTCGCCGACGAGCTTCATGGTGCGATCGTCGTCATCGGTGCGATCTTCGCTCAATAATTGATCCAGGCTCAGCTCCTGTTCCTCCTCCCCATCGTCGGGGGTAAAGCTCACCTCGTCGTCATAGTGAAAGATCTCGATTTTGCGACATCTGACGCGATGGCTCAACAGATCCATATAATCAACTGGAATCTTATCACAATCATGTAGCCGCTCAATGATCTTATCCACAGAGTCCTCAATTATTAAAGCCATCTTTCTCTCTGTCTCTGTCTCTCTCTCTCTCTCTCTCTCTCTCCCTCTTTACGTCTCTTTATATATATGTATATAAAATTTGTGTATATATTCTAAAAAAAAAAAGAACTTTTATCAGAATAAGAAACGAGCTGTGTCTACAACTAAGACTGAAATTTAAGTATGTGCTGTGTGTGAACGATTTTTCACATTAAATAACATGGAGTGAAAATGCCCCGATTGCTTGTCATGTGGGGAATACGCTCCTGTGCTGTCTGTAGTGGGGCTGATAAGAAAATTTATGGTTAGTCTGTTGCTGTGGCGGCATAATTGCGCACCCACATTCACATGAAGAGCCACGGGCCTCGCCATGCTTTGGCGTGTGTCTCAGCTTCAGGTTGACTAGTTGCCGCTCCTCCTGCCTCCATGCCATGCATTCGGTTCCATCTCTTTGGCAGTTGACTTTGTTTACCCGCAAGTTGCAATTTTCTGCGAAACCATCAGCCGCAGAATTGCTTTCTGCTGCCGTCTACTGATAAGTCCCGCTTCTGTAGCTTCTCTCACTCACTCGCCCTCCTCTCACTCTCTCTCTCTCTCTCTCTCTCTATCTCTATCTCTCTCCCTCGCTCCCTGCATCTCTTTGTGTCGTTTTTTGTTTTTGCGCGCGCAAATCTTGTTGGCTTCCATCTAGTGCTAGTATTTGTGGCATTGCAATTGGGCATCGGCTGAGGTTCGAGATTTACTTTGGCTTTGGCTCTTGCTAATTGCTTTTCAAGATTTCGGGGCTAGGGCGAAGGACGGCGGCGGCTGGCGGCGATTGGCGACGAGTGCCCGCAGTGTTGTATTATAATGTAATGTGCTACTCCTTGGGCCACTGTGCAGATCTCTGTTGACAGGCTTTTAAATGCCCGATCGCGCTGTCACACTGCGGAATTTCGCAGGCCCGCTGCAAACTGCAAGCTGCAGTGCTAGACTTGGCCAAATGAGGTCACTTCGCTGGCTTGGCTTGGCTTGGCGCTGACTGACTGTTGTCCGCACGTCACATCTGCCACACTTCGCTCTTTAGCCATGCGCTACGATTTTTGGTAATGAATTGAGTTGCTGCACTCGACTTGCGGAAGTGAATATGCATGTGGGTTGCGCCGCCGCTCACAACGCTGCCAGCTGCGTTATGCGAATGCTAATTGAAAAATCTTTGCAGCATAAAAACCAATGACTGCGCAGGGATAATGAGTTGGCTCGCTGCCCGGGTCAGCAATGACTCGGAATGACAGACGAGCGGAGTTAAAGCACTCATAGAATAGAATATAAAACTTGACTTGATCGCCAAACAAGAGACCAAGAGTCGACTTGCCTGAAATTTAGCAAGCGAAAAGTTAGCAGAGTTAGCTTAGCGCATGGTCGGCTAAGTGACCGACGGGATAAAGATTTATTTGGTCGTTCGAGCAACGATTGAAAGTCGGCGTAGAAACTCCATATCTAAGTAGAGAATTTAGGTAATTGGCGAAGCTTATGGAGCTTACAGTTCAAGAATTAACTAGGCAGGGACTAAACTTTAGCTTCGTATCCAGAAAGGTACAAAGTGAGAGAAGGAACTAGAAGTTAGCTTGATAGTTGAGCAAAGACAAAGAAGTGAGCTTCAAACGTTGACGATGTAGAACAAAGAATTGATTTTGAGTTTTATCTCGGCAATCGAGCAGCGAGATAGTGATCAGCAAGCTCTTGAGCTGAAAGTTAGCTAAAAACTTAACCAAAGACTGCGAGTTAGCTGAACATTCGAACTATCAAAACAGAGTCGAGCATTGAGTGTTGGATGAATTAAGAACTCAGCAGAGCGACGCCTGGGCTCTTGCCTTCTTCTCCTCCTCCGATATCAGCTATGAGTCGAGTGATAAGAGCTGAGATCGATAGCTTGAAGAAACTCAAAATTGATTTAAAGTTCTAGCAAAGGTTGGCTATTATATCAGCTGAGGTATGACTAGCTGCAGTTAGCCAACTCAGAGCCAAGCTCGGAAATAGTCAAGAGTTGCCTTACCAGGGAATTACTAAGTCTTACATTTTATGGCAATATCAAGTAACTTGCTTTTTGCAGTCAAGCTGCTAACTCATCGTCCGTACGATACGCTGTGGAGCTGTACTTTTGGGTTCTCACTAATTTGTGAAGAACTTTTTTTCTTCTAGTATTCTTTTTTTTTTTTTTTTTTTTTGTTTTTTTAATCTGCAGTTCGTGGGTAAATGAGCGAGCGAATGGCCAGGGTGGCCAGGCAAGGTGAGGAAAGAAAATGAAACAAAAAAGGTAGAACTGTACCGCTAAAGCGGCTAATCACATCATGGGACCACAACAGACCCCACCCAGTGTGCCCAGTGGCCGGAGTGCGGTTCAAGAGACAAGCTTGTGAACCGCCACAGCCAGCGCTGGTCATGCAGGAAGTTCAAGTGCGCAAGAGAAATGCCCAATGACATGTGCGATTGTGAGTTATGTACTCTGTAGCTCCACGAGACCCCACCAAGTTCACCAAGGCAAATAGAAAAAGCAAGTAGCTAAATGCAATATACATTAGATATACTTAGAACGAGGCTATAGAAAATTACGATTTATGTAACAAGTTGAAGAATCCCAGTGCATTTATTTCCGCATCTACAGCTGGCAAAAAAAAAAAAAAAATAGGAAAAGAAAAGAAAAAATTATATATAAAAAAAAAATAAATATAAAAAAGAAGTACAGATGAGATGAAAGTGCAGGAGAACGAGTCGGCTGCAGGAGTGGGGAGATGTTGAATCGCTCGTAATAGTCGGTAAGTCAGTCATTCATTCAGACAGATTGACTTAGAGACGGATAGATGCAATAGACAGTCACAGTCGTCGTCGAGTCAGTTATTAAATGTGACCATAAGAGATAGAGAGAGTGAGAGAGTTGGAGAGAGAGGGAGAGATAAAGTACAGCATCCGAAACAGAAACAGAAACAGAAACACAAACGCTGAAGATCGTAGCTAAAGTTATTACATAACAGGCCGCCAAGATCTGGGTGCTGAGCGACGCTGGGGGAGCTGAGGCTGCTAAGGCGGCAAGACTTATAAAAATCATAGCACTGTGCGAAGCGTAAAAGCAAAGAATTATAATTTTCCAATCAACTGATAAATTTTTAATGATGCAACTTGCGACGATGCAATGATGACGACTGCGAGATCGAGTTAGAGCGGTCTGCGCGGGCAGGTGCGAGTGAAGCCGGGGAAGCCGGGGAAGCTGGGGTCTGGGCGCTGAGGAAAATGTTGCTCAAAGTGCATGCTGGAATTTTGAGACGCTGCCTCATCGCATTGGACATGTGTAAGAAACATTCCCATAGGTGTGATTGCTGGCGCGCAAGAACAAGTAAAACACCAAATTACTGTTACTGGGCATCGCGCACACACACACTGAGCGAGAGGGCGCGAGCGGCAGGGTGTGGAGGCATCTCTCTAATGCACTTGGCTGCAGGCCATTGGCATTGGGCTGTGCAACTCTCGTTGCGGACCACAGAGTCGCCGTGATCGATGATGAGCTGATGATGCGGTTGACTGCCTTCAGAGTGCAGCCATCGAACACAGCCTCAGACTGGCTCTGACACTGCCGACACTGACTCTGGCTCTCTAAGCTACACACCATTTCCAAGCGTCCAGATGTCTAATGTCTAATGTCTAATGTCCCCTGTCCGTTGTCCATTGTCCGTTGTCCGTTGTCCGTTGTCAGTTGTCGCTTTCGCACTTGCTTAGCCCGACGTCTGTCCACGGCACATTTCTCATGCAAATAACAAACAGCGCCTGGCCGCTGCCATTACCGCTGCCACTGCCGCTGCTGCAGCTGCTACTGCTACTGCTACGACCTGGGCTATTGACTTGCCCCAACTCGATAGTCGATAGGCATGACAGAAAGGTGCTTGTCCACACAATGACTACGTCCAAATCTGCTACATTATGCATTAGTTACTTAGCTAAATACCCAAAGGGAATCAGCGTCTAGAGGAGATAAGAGTCAACTTCCAGCTATCGGACACTAGATAGGAATGCTTTGATTAAATTTTGTAAACAAGAATCGAGGGTAGCTCGTCTATGAAGATCTTTTATATGCCGTATTACTTCAGATTTTTGAGAGAACGAACGGCGGGATGGACGGAAGGACAGGCCGACGGATGGAAGGCAGAACACACAAAAGGACGGACGAAAGGATGGACGCAATGACGGGCGGAAGGACGAATGGAAGGAAAGAAGTAAAGGAAGGACACACGTATGTACGAAAGGACGCACGGAATGACGGAATAACGTCTTAACTCACACAATATATCCAATACTTAGCTAAACCTATATTAAATGCAATTAATTCCTCTTGCAATTTCGGTTTATGCGAGTCTAATTGCTCTAGGCTCACCCGCTTTGGCAAAATCTAATTTTCCATTTGATTTAGGCATGGAAATCGGCTATTTTCTTAGCATTGAAATAATGGCATGTGGGTCAAGCGGCCTTGCGGTACATCGGCCGCAGGAAGAGTCATTATTGGCAGCAAATATGATAAATGAATTGTTGTTAAGCTGTTGTCGAGGGGAGTTCGCTTAGACCCTCAAGCGTTGCGCATGGCAAAAGACATAAGAAAAGGAATAACTTTTACGCGAGCGGAGGAACGGTGAGGCGAGGCGGGGCGAGGCGACAAACAGACAAGAGACACCGTAAGACAATCACCTGGGCGCGATGAGTTGTTGCGCGATGCCATTAGATGGGGAAGATGATCTTGGCCAAGTTAGCGCGCGTAGCCGATGGCCAATTGAGCTGCACATATTTAAGCGCAAAATACGACAGTTATTATTGTTGTTGCTGTTGCATTTGATGCTGTGATTGCAATTGCAATTGCTGATCATCGAAGCGCAATCAATTAATTGACAAAGCACATTGATGGAAGAGCCAAGATGATTCCAACTAACAGGCGATCAACTTTTTTCCCTCTTCTGCTTGGTATTATTATTATTTTCCTCTTCTTATTTATTTATTTTTTTTTTTTTTGTGTGTGTGGCAACCAAGCGCAGCGACTGTGCTGGGCTGCTGTAAGTAATTGAAAAATAAAAGAAAATGCGCGAAAATCGCAACGCATTAGCCAAACACATGAGGTGAGCGGGGCGAGAGAGAAGCGTGCGAACAATTTGGCCGACGCGTCGATTCGTTGCGCCTTTTGCGCCCGAGAGAGAGAGAGAGAGAGAGAGAGAGACTTGAATGTGGCCAGCGACTCGGATTCGGATTCTCGATTCTCATTCGTTTCAGTTTTCTGTTCTTCTTGTTGTTCTTCTTCTTCTAGGTTGTCCATTGGCCATTTGCATTTTAGCAATTTGTATGCGTGCAGCGTACGGAGTGCGGCATGAAATACGCTTTGACCATTTGGCGCCTGCTCGCTCAGACACCTGAGACACCTGAGACGTTGCGATTGGCGAGTCTGTGAAGTGCCTGGCCTCTAGCTGGCTAGGCTAGCCAAGGCAGTGCCAGACACTGCACGATCTACCAAATGAAAATATAAACTTTAAATTTCCTTATTAAATAACGGTCGACAATGCTCTATGCATATATATGTATGTGTGTGTGTGTGTGCAGACCATAAGCCTAGCCTGAGCGTTGCAGGTGCTTTCCATATTGCATTACCGGCAAAGAGCACAAAAAAAAAAAACTGTGTTCAATGCTTCACTGAGAAACGATTCACAATTGTTGTTAGATGGCCAACGTGTCATAGCTCAGCCATGTTAGCATATAAATCAGTTTTACATGAGATGTTTTTGTCTGCTTTTTGGCTGAGACCCGATGCCTGATCGATTGGCCAGGCAAGTTTTTATTAACTTAGTATAATATGCTGTTAGGACGAGTTTTAGCTGTTTGCTTTAGCTAAGCTCAACTTTTGACCGGCATTCAAAACAAGAAGAAGCTAAATTTAATCAACTACAAATTCTTCGAGCTTTAAGGAAGCTTCAATGTCATCTAATTTTACAACATATAGATTTGAGTTTTAAAATTCTGCTCGATATCATATTTATCTTTTCAATTTGTCAAAATACATTTCCACATTTTAGTAAACAATAAAAATCACTAGTAAATTTTTAAAATTTCTAATTTGTTTGGCTCAAAAAACAAATTTGAAAAAAAAACTAATGATTATGTTTAGGTAATGCTCAAAATATATATTTATAAATTTATGAAAATATTTAAGTAATGCTCAATTTATGTATATATACATTTTATTTTGCTATGCTAGACAGGAGATTAAGAAAATTCAATTTTATATATTTTTTAAAAAAATTAAGTAAATAAAAATATTTATAATTAAATATAAATCAATATTTATTAATATCATGAATATTATTACTATTTTTTTTTTTAAATATATATTTTGATGACTTTCAAGAAAGCCCCATAAAATATCATTATTTAAATCAGCTTCTCCTCTATGCTTTTAGCTATTCAATCATAGTCTAGCGTCATTCGAGATTTTCTTCACAGAAAAAAAAAAAAAAACACCTGAGTCTAAAAGTTCTTTACTATGGTATCATTAGTATTTAGTCTTTTTTGATTGACAAATATAAGATACAGAATATTTGATTTTTTGGGTATAGGCAGAAATCGAAATCTTCGAATCTAACATATTTGAAAGAAATATCAAGTGAGACTTTTCAAAATTTTGATTGAATTATGAAAATAAATATCTGAAAAACTCTGTTTTGCAGCTGCGGCCTCAGCAGCCGCTTTTCTCGGCAGTAAAACCAGCTTTAAGTCTCCAATAAAACTTTTGCTCCAGATCTGCAGTGGAAGTATCATCATTTTATATGCAGTTGCTTAGAAGAGTAGTAAAAATATAATATATGAGAGAGTCTTTTGCTGTGCACGTCTAAATGTCTGAATGCCTTATCAAAAAAAAAAAAAAAATATGTAAATTGATTATATTTTATGGAGTTTCGTATTGAAAGAATTTGGCATGCGTCATTCAATTCAATATTATTGACAACATATTTGTTTGGTCTATTGTCTGCTTTATTTTAGTGTAGATTTTCTTTTCTCTTCCAGCTGATTGAATTAATTTTTTAAGTATCTTCTTCTTTGTTGCCGTTGGTGCTGTTGTCATTTGTTGCCCAATTAGGATTCCCTATAGAAAGTCAATGAGTTTATTTTATTTTATTTGATTGGCTTTTAATGAATGCTCTGCCCTCCCGCCTGCCAGTCGCTCTCGCAGTCTCTCATTGTGGGGCTCGAAGGTCTCTAGGCGCGGCTATTTCGATTCCATTACCCTAGAAATTTCTAAAACTCATTCGTGTTGCTGTTGTTCTTGTAGTTTTCGGGCTATTGTGTGAACAATTTTTATAGATTTTTAATTGGTTCAAATGTGAATTTTTAATGTTTTTGGATTTTTTGTGTTGTCTCAAACGCTTTTGTTTCGGCGAATGTTGGGCAGCAAGGTCGTCAGATCTTTAAAGTGTCGCCTCATTCATTTGCATACTCAATACTCTCTTCAAAATAGGCTTTCTTTGTGGCCCATGTACGTGGGCTTCATTAATGGGCTTCTGTTTCGATACGAAACTTACTAAATTCAAAAATTAAGCAAATGCGCAGGCTGCGGTTAAATGTTGATTTTAATTTGATTTTATGTAACTTTTAATTAGTTCTATTGAAAAACGAGAGCGACGCAGTCTTGGATATATATATATATATATATATATATATATATATATATATATATATATATATATATATATATATATCTTTCATAGAACTCACTCTTCTTTTCGCTGCTCTTCTTCAATGACAACTTTCAGTAATTTGCAATCTTAATCGTAACCAATGTGCTTCCCATGTAGAGTAAGGTTGTGTAAGTTGAGGAATTGGAGCTCTCTGTGTTTTCTCATGATTATCTAGCTCATATTTTAATCAGAAACTCCACCAATAAAAGCCGAAGCAGAGTGAACACATCCGTTTCCCATGAGGAAGCGGTGTTCCGTTTCAAAAGCATCTGCAGAAGCGCCGCCGCTAACCGTTGTCTTTCACGATCCCTTCTGCTGTTTGGCGTTATTTCTAACCCAAAACAAGCGGCATTTAATGGATGCATATAAAGAGATGGCTCCGCCCTACTCCACTTGCGAAACGAACAAAAGAGCGCAGAGTTTCCTCTAAGCGAGACAGGTTTTGGATTCAGTTTCCCAGGGCAACCCTTTCGAGTTTGTTGTTGAGCACCCTACGTATTGCCGCTGCTACTGCTGCTGCTGCTGTCTATCACAAATCTGTCACGAGGGTTGCTAGCGCATCCACATCAGGTGAGCAGCAGCGTTCGCTTGAATATCTACCTGTGCCACATCCTTCCTTTGCTGTTGCTGGTGTGTCTACTCCTCCTATTGCCGCGCCTGAATGGAAGTGCAATGCAAAGTCGCTCTGCGCCCATCGATCAGCACAATTTGATTCGCATTTGTGTGGGAACGCAGCACAGGTGCTGTTGCCAGCTCGCTTGAAATTCGATACAGACTGGCAGAGGCCAGCTGCCGGCCGCCCCTCGGCATATTGAATGTGTTGCAAATATTTGCTTAATCTCGAGTGGAAGCTGAGCTGTAGCATTTCCTCTCGAATTTCCTTTTCGGCCGATTTTGTTTTTCTTTCGAAAATGAGATTTGGACAAAAAGTCGCTGGGCATAATTAACAAACAACAAGAAGATGTTATAAGCGAGCGGCAACAGCAATCTATGTGAGCTGCATGGCAACAGAAACATCAGCAGCAGCAGCAGCAGCAGCAAGAACAACCGCAATAATGACAATCGCACAAATCAACAAATCACGATCAGCGGCAGCCACACAAAACTCACGATTTCTGCTGCCCAAAAATTCTAAAAAAAAAATGTGTTTTCAAGAACAGCGCAGACTACGTTTTGCTTTCAGTTATCAACGACTGAAAAATGCCCCTTAATTTATCAACAATCTTCTTCTAATATTTAAATGTCATTTTCCAGTTACAGTTCTCTAGAGTTTAAGAGTTAACTAAACTTGAGTTGAAAATAGATAAATTCTCTTCGATATTGAGACGATTTTTAGAGCTTAGTTCTAGTTGTATGCAAAAATATATAATATTTACAGTAATTATACAAATTATGCAAAAATAATTCAAAGCATATATAAATAATATATAAAAAGTTTCGAAAATATATCAATCATAATATCTGTTTAATTAAGATTTGTGTAAAATATATTAATATTTATAGAGCAATCTGAAATTAAGTACTTAAGCAAAATTTTATAATATACAAGATATATAAAATAGATATAATATATGAAATATATAAAATTTATAGATTATATAATTTTAAAATCAATATTTTAATAATCTTCCCATGAAAGTCTTTAAGCATGTCTAGATATCTGAAGCTAGTTCAGCATATAGGGGAGTATAATCAACACAAATGTTTAATAAATTAATATATTATATAATATAAGATAATTTGATTTTTTTATTTTAGTTTTAAGAGATATGTCTAAAGATCAAGAGACACACAAATGAAACTAAACAGATCTGAACTACTTTTATACCTATCTAGCTATATATATATATATCAATCTGTACCATATATCATATTATATTTATGTATATATCTACTGATACACACATTACCTCTCGATGTTGCACATCTTCCATCTCATAATCTCTATCTATAGAGTATTTTAATCAAATTTAAGCGGACGTCAGATTGAGCGGCAGCTAAAGCTAATCTTTGGCAAGTGAAACAGTGAAACAGAACAGGGAGCATGAGGCATGTGCCTGTCTCTGGCTGCCAACAACAACAGTCGAAAACAACAACAGCTTTTGCTACTCCCCTCTCCCTCTCTCGATCAGTCAACTCCGTCAGCTTGAGCATTTGTACTTTTATCATTCTGTTCATTTGTCCGCAATGTCAGGTCGCAAGTTGCAGCGAGTTGCAAGTTAGCAAGTTTTGGCTACTGTTTCAAGCAAACATTCGAGTGGAGCGCATGCTTCAGTAGCTAACAAGACTGTCTGTCGCACACAAAATTGTGGCCAAAATGTGTAGGCAATTTGTCAATATGCTATGTCGACAACAGCAGCAGCAGCAGCAGCAGCGGCAGCAGCAACATTATTGACATTAGGGCACCTGTTTGTTTGCCAACATAAAACTATGATTACCGTTGTTGTTATTGTTGTTGTTGTTGTTGTTGCTTTTGCCATTGTCATAGTTGCTGGCAGCACGCGTACGTACAGCACACACACATACACACACATACACGGAGACAGAGACAAACACACACATGTGCACAATTCGTGACTGAGTCTAAAGACGCCAGCGTCGAGCCGCAGCCAACGTTAATCATAGACAAAATAAACGCAAAGAGCGCCCAAGTGAAAGAGCCAAACGCTAGGCCAAGCTGTTGTTGTTGTTGTTGTTGTTGCTTTTTTAGGTTTTTGGTCAATGAACAAGAAAAATGGATTTTCACGGTTACATGCGTCGCGTAGTTTGCTACAGCGACACACAGACACACACACACACGACATGCATATGACATGTTGCCAAGAAGCAATAACAACAACAGCAACAACAGCTCTAGAAACTGTCCTAAGCAAGTTTGTTGCCTAAGTCTTTCGTTCGCAGCTGTTGCAAAAATCTGCGCAATCATTGCCCGACAAGTTGAGAATATAAAGCTATGACTAAATTCGAATTTAAGTAGATATATGGAGTGAAGAAATTGCGTAATTCATATATATTAAACACACATTATATATCTGTGATATATATAATATAATACAAAATTAAAGTTGCATCTCAGCAAATGATCTTTTTTTTTGCCTGGCTTATGGCAAGGTAGTTGAGATAGCTGATATTTTCTATTATTATTAAAAGTACTTAAGCTATTATGGAAGAGCTATAAATGTGAGCTTAAGTACTCAAACGACATCTAAAGCATATAGAACTTATAAAACATTATATAATTTTGAAACCAAAATATACAGAGTCTTATAATGAAAGTCTTCAAACTTGTCAAGATATTCTCAGCTAGATATTATTACTTAAAAGTTGTAGTCTTAAGAATCTCAATTTTATATAATATTTTCAATTTTATTTAAATTTCTTATTCCACTGAAAAACATGTTTGGTAGATTCTGATATGAATATGAATATAATGAAAATCATATATGAAATTCAGAAATTTGTTCTATGGCATTTTCTTTTGAATATTTTGTCGTCTCGATCGATGCTGCATATTTTATAAAAAACAAATAAATAAATACATTTTGTATATATCACTCGCGCTATCAACTGCTGAACACAAAAATAGAATAGAAACGACAAAATTAAATTAAGATTAGACAAAAGATAAGACCAAAATGAGTTGGTTTTTTAGACTAAGATGATTCAAATCTATCTTTATATATATATGCATACATAAACATAATACGTTTGCGAATTGAAATTTGAAATCTTTTTGCAGCCCTTGGGAAGCAACAACATTCATAAATTTGAAATTTTGGGGTGTCTAAACAAAACGTACTTCCTCTGCATTGGCGTCGGGATGCGTCCCTAACCGAATTCCCACGCTGAGCGCTAACCGCTGCTGTTGTTGCTGTTGTGCCTAGTGAAAATGGGCGTCAGGTTAAGCGCCCTCGCCTGAACTGCGAACTATGAGCATTACGATTATGGCCATTATGATTAGGAACAGGTAAAGAGCAGGCTGACAACAATAGTGGCAGGTAGAGCGGGAACGAGTGCGGCATGCGCCCCGCTTGTCAGGACTCCACGCCCATCTCATAGACAGCTAGATGAATAGATCGATAAAGTGTGCAACTGTCATTCGGCTGTCGCCCGCCACTTTGTGCTCGTCCTTGATCCTTGTCACCTTTTCTCCCTGGGCCTTCCACTTTCACTTACGCTTATCGTCTAGTCTGCTTAATCCCTGCAATACCTGAATGCCTAAACATTAAATTGTAATTGTTCGAGTCGGTGTCCTAATGAGCCCATCAGTATTTTCGAATGGAAACGATGAGCAGAGAGACGGATAGACATATATATGTAGATAGACAGACCCCCCACAGTTTCACAGTTCCACAGTTCCGTTCATAAGTAAAGTTCTTCGCTTCGTTAAGCGGAAGCAGCTTTGACGGCATTAAACGCATATGGAAATTATCATTCAAGTTTTCAACGAAATATTACACGGCTCAGCGATTGTCTTAACACTCCACCCGCACCTCAGACCACAGCTAAGCGCCCCTCCCACCTATCCACCTGCCTTTCCACACCAACAAATCTCATTGGAGTCGGGTGGCTGAGCTGTTAGTTCTTGGAACCAACTCGAAATGCGTTTAGCATAAACGAAACTAAAAACTATCGACGCTTCTTTAATTAAGCTGTCGACAGGGGGCGGCGAGCTCTTCTTCTTAGCGATGGCATTTACATATTACTGCTGTGCATGGGCCGTGTCAGTGACTGGCCACAAATATCTGATAAGCTTAAGAAATTTAAGGTTTTAGATCAGATATTATGTTCGTCAATAATTTTGGTAGAAAGTCAGTAACTTGATCAATTAGTTGTCAGTCATCAAGTAGTTAGTCAATCAGTCAATCATCATGTGATTGTTGTCTTCTAATTTAGCTGAAAATAATCATCAATCAGTCAATCAATCTGAAGCTTTGTTTTGTGTATCGCAGGTAATATGGTAGCATCAACATTTACTCACAAGCTCACTCAATCCATGACAATCATTAGTAATTTGTGTGTCAATCATTGCAAATTGTTTTCTTTAAACTATTTTACTTAGTCGAGGTTGCTTTTATGCATTACTAGTTAATGAACTAGTCGCTCAATCAAACAATCAGTCAAGATCAATCCATCTGTAAACTATGAAGTAAATGTGCTAAAGCTCTGTGCTTGCGAGAAGAGCTTGGTGAGTTGATCAATCAGTCGATTGATGAGCTTTTTCATTGATCAATCAATCAATCGGTCAATTATTAAAACTACAAGTTTCAGCTTCGGCTTGTGTGACACGAACATACTAAGTCGCTCAATCAGTCAGTCGATTAGTTTGTTAATTAGCCAATCAATCAGCATTTGCTCAGTGTTTACACGGACGGACAGACGGACAGGGCTAGTTCAACTCAGCTCATCGAGCTGATCAAGAATATATATACTTTATGGGGTGTGGCACGCCTCCTTCTGCCTGTTACATACATTTGCACAAAAACATTATACCCTGAAATTTCCATTTTCAATGGATTCAGGGTATAAAAATCTCCTACAACTCTTTAAGCAACTCGCTGACCAGCTCAATCATTTCGTTAAGCCATCTGTCAATCATCTATTCAGTCAAATACTAAACGACCAAACACAAGAAAGAGAAACTGCCCAGAGAGAGAATCAGTTCTATGCGCTGACAAGTTGAGTATGTGGTAAGAACTTGATGTGCTCTACTCGTTCCGCTGCACACGTGCACCATCTTTGAATGTGCAGCCTAACAACTGCACCCACTGTAGCCACTACGCTCCGCTCCGCTCCACTCAGCGCAACGCAACGCAACGCAACTCAGACTGCGCTGCCGTCCAGCTGAGAGGCGTACGCGGTCTTGTCTTGACCCAGTGAGCAGCAGATGACAACTTTGTGTGCATAATTAATGTACTTAAGCAGCAGCAACGACTCTGAGAAGCATATTTAATAACTTGTTTATAGACGCAGGCATTGGCATGAGGCATTCATCAAGTGGTTTTGACCACAAAGCTTAATAGGGCACGTGCCCTGCTTGTTAGGCCAAGCGACCAAATGGCCGCCTCTTGTGGTTGCTGCTGCAATGGTCAATCATAGCACGCAGCATGCCGTTAGAGTTAAGCTCAACTGTACTCAAATACACATACAAATACAAATACAATTACAAATACACATATAAGTATATGTGTATAATAGTTGGGGGAAAGGGAAGACTTGAACAAGATTGCACGGGACGAAAAGCCAAAGTCAAGTTGGGGCCTTCGCTTAATGCAGCTGATGAAGTTATTAAAACTTGTTGTGAACGGCAGTTAAAAATCAAAACAAGATGCAACCAAAAACACAGAGAAATGCAACTGCTAATGCTGTTGTATTTGTGTCTGTTGCTGCTGCAGCTGCTGCCGTTGCTGCCGTTGCTGCCGTTGCTGCTGCTGCTGCTGCTATTGGAGATTGTGGCGTTGCATGTGGAGCAGCTGCAGCGGCTGCCTCTCTGTTGGCTGCCTGCACGTTGTCTTTCAAGTATTTGTCAATTAGATTTTTAATTGCTGAAATATGAATGTAGGCGCAACAGCCGCAGCAACAGCAACAGCAACAGCAACAAGAGCAACAACAGCAACAACAGCAACGCATTTGCCATGACTTTGACGTTGACAGCAACAACAGCAGCAAAAACGTCAACAATGTTCTCAACTTGCTTTTTTTTATTGAATACACTCGCTGCGGGTATCGCAGTTGTGCTATGAATTCTGTGTTGTACGGATGACATGCTCAGTCAGTCAATCGGTCAATCAATATACCACATGGTTAGCCGTCAGTTTATAGCGCAGTCAGTCAATCAATCAGTTTATCAGTCCTTAAATGTGTCAGATATCCAATCGAAATAAATGCATCCATCTAGCAATTTTTCAATCATCAGTCAGCCATCATTCGCTTAATTTTTTCAGATTGACTGATTACAATCACTAAATCAATCAGTCAATCATTAAATTTATTGAATATTCTTTCACATGGCCACAATCTGCCTATCAAACACTCATTCAATCTATCAATCAGTCGGCTAATCAATCAAGCTCAGTCTGTCAATCAATCATTGAATTCATCAATCATTCCTTAAGACAATCATTCTGTTAATCAATCCGTCAATCAATTAGAAAGCTATCAATAAGACGTTCTAATAATTATTCACTCTTTCAGTCAATCAATCATTTAATCACTCACTCAAGCAATCAGTTCGCCAATTGACTTTTCAACCAGCCCATACATAAACTGAGTCTCATTTAGGCGGTCAATCATTCAATCATACAGTCAATAATTCATTTAATCAGTTCAGATTAGTTATTTCTATAGTTGATCAATCTTGTGGTCGTTCGCCAGTCAATCAGTCAATCTCGCAAGAGATCTTGTTCTATGTAAAGCTAATGCTTAGATCTTATATCTCTCACATATCTAGCATTGCAGAGTATTGCAACGCCGGCACTCGATATTTTGCAGCCTTGTTTTAGCCTGTTTTGCCTGTTGTAAACTTGTTGCGACTGCTGAAGACGACGACGACGACGACGACGACGACGATTATTAAATGCAACTTAGATCAGATCAGCAGCAGCAGCAACGGCAGCAGCAATGGCAACGACAGCGACAGCAGCGAGCTCGATTAAATCGAAATGCAATGCTTCTTGGAGCTTAGGCCTCTGTCCACTCCCCAGTGTGCCCGCTCTCAGATGCTTAAAGCCGGGCGCGTATAGAGTTAAGATGAATCGCGTGCCTGGCAACTGCGACTAGCTGAAATATTATTATTATGCTTTGGCCAAAAGTGAATGATTGCCGCAGCTGCAACAACAAGCGGCAACTGTAACGCACAGCAGCAGGAGCAGCAGAAGCATTGGCAGCACGATGCGCCTTGATAGACGACAATGGATTACAACGAGAAAGATAAAGAGATAAGGAATGAGAAAGAGAGAGAGAGAGAGAGAGAGAGAGAGAGAGAGAGAGGGAGCGTGCGCAGCATAACCAAAAAAAAAGTCTGCTGTCGCTTTGCTAATTTACGAGCAACAGTTTGCTGCTGTTGCAACTGCAATTGTTGCAGTTGCAATCTAATTAGCGACATTGCGCATACGCCACGTGTGTCTTGGTCTGCTCAGCCTCGCATCATATTAGCCTTATATGTTTGCATAGTTAACTGTTAGATGCACACACAAGCACACACACGCCACAGCAAGAAGCACTTGCCGCACGGCCGACTCGCTGGCAACGTGCCTCGTTAGTTGCAGTTGCTGTGCAGTTGTTGCTGTCGTGCTAGCCATGGACCTTGGCCATGGCCATAGCAGCGGCAGCGGTAGCAGCAGCAACATAAACTCTGCTGCAGCTAGTTGCTGGCCTTGCTTTGGACAGCTTGTTGCATATGTCAAGTCAGGCAACAACAACAACAACAACAACAACAACGAGCTGAAACAAACACCTGCAAAATGTTTAGTCGCATCTTTCCACACAAGTAAGCGAAGTCGTTTACCAAAGCAAGCAACCAAGCAACATCTAAGCATCTAACCATCCATCTACATATCTATTATGACTGTGCCCCATCGCTTGGCATTAGCTATTTGAGATTCCTTTCTCTTTTCCAAGCACGCAAGCCAAATATCTCAATACATTTCAAAATTGTGAACTGTGTAGAAGCAGCGAACAGCAAATAGAACTAAAAATAAAAGCGTATCAAATACCGCGTGACATACCCTGGAAACAAAAGACATTAGGGTATTCCTATCACGTATTAAGATACAATTCTAGTTTATGCTTATTATGAAATAACACGCATTTAACATCATTAAAAAACTAATGAGAGCTTACTTAACATAACTAAGAACAACAGAATGTTAAACTGGGCTAAGTTATGTTAAATTTAACTTAAAGTTAGATGTAATCAATATTCTCAACATTCGTTTAACAGCAGTTGAAAAATATACAAGGCTTAGTAAGAGCCATGAGGATCGTCTTATCGAAAAAAGGTAAAACTAAATGTTACTTATGGTAACAGTGGCCCAACAGAGCAAACTTTAACTTAACAGTCTTCTTACAAGTATAAAGTTATACATTTTGGCAAATTTAGCTTCCAAAAATATAAAATGTATATAAAAATATGAATCAAATATACCTTAACATGCTTTTACACAAATATTTTCACAGCAGTTCACAGTTGCTTAACATAAATTACAAACAAGACAAGCTGTAACTAATATGTAACAGCTGTTTAACATAATCATTAACAGCTGCTGAGTAACATTAACAGGGCACCGACTAGTTGAGCGTACAAACTCTAGCTACTCCTTTGGCTCAGCCACCGATCTTTCACCATAAGCAAAGCAGTTGAGGGCGTGGCGAATGGGCAGTTAGATTGGATTGGCTGCTATCGTGTGCATAACATGCCGTTCATAATTCAGCGATTTGTCATTTTGTATTCAAATATTATTTTGTCGACTGCTGCGACATTTGCATTTCAATTGATTCGTTCGAGTGTTGAACTTTAGCGCGAGCCAAGAGCTTGAAGAATCGTTCACAATTCACGATTCACTATTCACTATTCACACAATTCACTGCTCACATTCATATTGGGCTTAAAGTTATTATTATTTTTTTTTTTTTTTGGTCTTTTCACACCTTCCACTGTCTGCTGTTCCATGTATTTTGTTGGTCTGCTAACGAGAGGCTGTCGATAAAGATATCAGTTTCATATGGCACCTGCTCTTCGGATGTGTTTACTCCACATACACCACATACGATATATTGATCCTAAGCGATATGTGCAGACGACGATATTCTTTATTCTCAAGTTCTTAGCTCTTGGGTCTTCTTAGTGGCTTTTGACACTTTCGAAAAATTCGTTAGCAACGATTTGCATAATTTCACAGTAAATTCCTAATTCTAATCTATGCCGGCAGTTGAAGTATCAACTCCCCAACTCCCAGCCCCAATAGAACAAATCAGTATAGAACCGCGACGAACAGAGATCTCTGCTGTCTATGTGTATTTATGTTTGATACTTAATCGCTAATAAATACACGTTCGTATTTCAAAAACACACACGCACACACGGGTGAATTTAAATAATTTTGAAAGGGCCCCAAAAGTCGCAGCTGAAGAGCGCTACGAATAGTTATTCAGCTGCTGTGCGACTCCTGTGGCGTTTGTTTGTTTGAAATCAAAACATTTCTCACTCTCGTCGACCAGTTCGTATTTTATATTTATTTATTATTATTTTTTTTTATTCGGACAAACCATAAGATATTTTTCACACCTATCAATCGATTATAAATGGGCGGCACGAATATGAGCTGAAAGGCGCTGGGGGAAACGCCTCAATCTTGCATACGCGCCTGACAACCCAATCGAAATCTAATTAATTCAGACTAAAAGCTTAATTCTTGAGATATCTTACTTTGATATTTTCTATGCATGTCTATAAAGATATATATATATATATAAATATATATTTATATATGCTGTATTTTTCATGTATGCGAAAAGTAGTTGAATTGTTAACCAATTTGTTTTACATATAATTTGTTTCATTCTTTTTACTCTGAAGAACTACCTTTTCCTAGCTTTTACTTTCCGGTTCTCTTCTCGAATTCTGAGTTTAATTATTATTCATTTGAAATCTGAATGCTTCGACACAACACACAATATATTAAATTTTGAAACTCGATCAGAAATTATAAAGCCTACATGGGCCTTGCTGTCCACCAGTCGCGTCTACGTCTACTGCTGTAATTAAGATTTATGCAATGTTTCATTTTGGCCTTTGCACCTTGCTTATATTTTTATTTACCAATAAACTAATTCGAAATATAAATTCTTAACATAATTTTTGTAATTTTCCATGCTTTTCTCACCTCGATTTTCAAAGGTCTAAAATCTTCAGAATGATCGCAAAAAGATAAATACATCAAAAGAAATACACGACCAACAGCTCATTTGTCTTCAAAAACTCCAAAATGTTGACGAGACAAGCGAGAACTAGTGAGCTTAAAAGGATTTACTAACTGGTAATTGATTGATGTTTAAGAAGCGTCGATCAGCTGGTTTTTACGAAGCGAAGACATGAATTTTCTCATTATATGTTTTTACTTAAAAAGTCACCTTGGAGCCCAACTGAGATTTCCCTTTTACTTCTGCAAATTATCAACAAATTTTCTTTCTAGTTTCGAGTTTGAATACGTAAATAAGAGTCCAACTTAGCTCCGGCTCTTACAAACTATATAAGGGATAAGAGTTATCTCTTTATCACTACGTATAATAATCCAAATGCTTATTAGGCGCTTGACGGAGTTTTAGTAACAGAGCACTCAAAGGACCAATTGAATTAACCAGACTGCCAGAAGTTGTATTTACTTTATTCTATATTCGTACTTGTAGAAATTGTTTGGATTTATAACTGTTGAGTCTATTCAAAATATTTGACAGAGTGTAAACAAACCAGGTCTGAATAACTAAACCAATATCGACGCAGCTTACTGAGTTTTTGAATTTGAAATGTGATTCGGTCATTATCATTTATCTATTTATCAATCTAACTTTTATATCATATTTTATGTATATTTAATTTGTGCATTTATTTTCATTTAAAACGTGCCCAAATAACGTTATCTTATGTAGATCATACATTATGCCTCCCAGCTGAGAAAGATCCGACACCTTTGGCTAATATTTCAGTTGCAAGCTCAACTTCATCTTTAGTTTCTCGATTTCCCAAAGACCACGCCCTCAACATCAATATCAATGGCAGCGCCCATTTGTTAGTTGAAACTGGCAGCATGGAACTTGAATTCCAATTGGAATAAATAGATATATTCACAGCAATTTATGTATCTTAATTGTGGCCCAAAGCGAGTCAAGTGTGAATGAATGAAAGAACCTTTTGCTTAACTGCTATTGATTGTCCACTCTCACAGAACGACAGTGCCTGAGGGCAGAGTGAGAGCCAGAAACTGTCCAATATGCACTCGTATTTCATCAATGAATTGAGCTCAAGCTGAAACTGGTGCTGGGGCTGCGGCTGGTGCTAGGGCTTTGGCTGGGTTTAAGCTAGTGCTTGTGTTGGGGCTGGGGCCTTTCTCACGATCTGCTCGGCTACTTTAAACACTTGCTTTATATTGATATTTATGGCTGATAATTTCAGTTCATTTGAGTTTGTTTTCAGTTCAGTTTCGAGTGGAGCTCGTCGTTTATCAACCTTTAACTAAGTGAAAGGCGCCCTCCCAACTATCAAATGAGAAAGTTTGACAAATTAACTATGCAAATGTTCGCCAGTTGCAGGTGGAATGTCCAAATAGTTATCATTTAGAATTTCAAGAAAATAACCATATTTCATCTGAGAAAATGTGCAGGGTATATGTTTGTCGATCGGTTTTACAGTCATCTTATAAGACTTCTATGTTAAATATACAATATTCAAATATAAATATATATTTCTAGAATGTCTCAAAATTAGCTTAATTGAAGCAACAGAGTATTTCGAAGTCTTAGCTCAATTTCTACGACTTATTTTAGTAAGAGAACAAAAAACAAATTATTATCTGCATATTAAAATAACAGTATATTTAACTGATTACTTTTTAATTGCAACACTTTCTAAAAGTTTTTATTAAATCTCACGCGTTAATAGATTCATATCAATGTGTGCTAAGTCTTGGTTACAGGGTATCTGCTTATCGGTCATTTTAATTGCTGCCCGATTGCGATTTCCTGTCGAAATACCAATTATCTAGCTTTATATATTTCTATTAGTTCTTGCTAAGTCGAGCTTGTTAACATTTTTATTGGCTTCTTAGGCGCATATTTTACACGTCCCAGACTCAAAGATTCCTTATGGTTCTTGTCGTTATGCTTGCTGTCGCTCTCTCTCTCTCTCTCTTTCTCTTACACTCTCTCTGTCTCTCTCACTCTCTTTCTGCATATTCTTACACTATTGATAAACATTGTTAAGATCTTTACGAGTTTTGTATTTGGCCAATGTTGTCCGGCTGTCAACGGCATTAACTTCACGCCAACATCAAAATCCGGCTCCGTTTTTATTGGACTGTGTTGGCAGCTTTGACAGCCGATGCTAATGTCTGGCCCAATAAATTAGTCGCTCTTTAGCATTTGGCTGGCATTATGCAAAGCTAATTCTCATAGATAGTTAGTTTGCTGCGATTGATGATTGGCATTTCTCATAATTTGATTTAATCGCCGCTCTTTTAGCTTATCTTCCCCAATCGGAGCTTTGCAAATTTTAATAATTGATAGATGGAAAGTCGCGATTGCAATTTAGAGCTTATCAAAACATTTTAATTCTTTTGACTAAATGCAGATTAGAGAATGATTAATTTGAGTTTTTGACTAATTAATTATTATTATTATTTATTCTAATGAGGTGAACACAACTTAATTTTGCGTGATTCTCAAATTGAAACCGATTTTAAAATAAACTAAATTTTATTTTTTTTTTTTAACTGGAAACTAAAATAGTTTTCATTTGATGCTTAAACTAGGAAAATCCCAATTTATTTCCAACTAGTTTTGCTTGTAAGTTAATAAAGGAATAAACTGCAAAACTACTTCAATTTGTATTACAATGTCAAAGCTCACATTAATAATCGGTAAAAGCAGCGCAGCCTAAATGTGCTCGAACAGGAACTAGTTCTACCAAATAGTTTGATAGCTCAGCTTGCTTGGGGGTACACTTAAAGAGTGCTTTGGCAGCAGCTATCAATATGAACTGAAACTGGTTCCAATTGAGTTCGATTATATATGATATTACGACATTTGAAAAGTCACTGTGAACTACAAAATTGAACTAGAACTGGTCTTACGTCTTACCGCAGCTTAGCAAACATCATTCGAATACATTTAAATAGATTACGTATGCTTTTAATGGTTAGTTGCGAGATCTATTTAAATAATTGCAACGCATCTCTGGCTGGACTTTCTTTCGCTCAAATTTGAAATTAAAATTCGAAAATGAGCCAACAACAATTGCCAAATAATTTTGCGAAGCCAAGCAGAAAGCAAAAACAAACCAGCGCCGAAATCAACAATCAAAATACAAATATAAAATAATAATGAGGCAGATTTGAAACAAAGGCTGATCGATAAATTAGTCAACTATTTGGTAACGGTTTTAATAGTTAACGTGTGGCACACGCACACGCACACGCTCACACACACATACACTCGAATCAAGTTTCTGTTTGTCATTTATCTTTTATAGAGTGTATTGACTTAGAGCGCTAGACAATAGTCCTGATTTTTATTGTTCAACAGCAGCCGCAAAAATTATATATTTATATATATATATATCTATATACAAACGTCAGATATCAGAGAGCATACAAAAAACGAACAATAATATCGATAAAGCGGACAAAGGTTTGTCATAAAATTTATTATCTTTTACCGATAGGTGTGTTCGTTGCTGCTGCTGTTGTTGTTTGACTTGGACTCGAGTGCCCCTCAATGCTGACGTCTTTCTATCAATTCAGCTAGATTCAGTCTTCATCGTTTTGGCCAGTTTTGTTAAGTGTTCTGCCAAAGCAAAACAAAACCAAATTTAAGCAAAAAAAAATTATAAAAATAATAATGAAAAACCTTCATTCAAATGTTTATTTTAGCTATGATCCAGAGAAGGAGAGAGATTAGGTTGTTGAACCCTCGATCTAGAGATTTTTTATCCTTATTTAATTTTTTGATTATTCAATATCTTTATCCTCTATCCTCTCAAACCTCTCTCCTTTGATTGTAACCTCTAATCTCTCTAGGATCTTTCCTTTAATACTCAAATCTTCTACCTCTATCTCTCTATATCCCTTTCTCTTTCTCTATCTCTCTCCCATTTATTTAATTCTATTAAGCATTACATTAACAAACTTTGCATACAACAAAATCTAAGACAATCTCTGCTTAGCTTAAGCTTATTTAATTTTTTTTTTTTTTTTTTTTTTTAGGTTTATTTAATTTATTTTTCTTTTTCAGGCGTTAAATTTAATTTGCAAAACAAAGAGCAAAAAAAAAAAGAAGTGGCACAAGCCGTCGTTGCCGCTGCCGTTGCCTTCGTCTTTGCTAGGCAAAGCTGAAGCGCGTCCAATTGGCATGCGGACAGTGCCAAATCCTCGCAAAGCTTACAGTTGCTGTTGTTCGCACTCAATTAGAGTTATACGAAATGCACTTAAAGAAGATGTTGCCGCATCCATGTTTGGAGAAATTAACCGGCGTTGCGCGGTCCTAGATAAACTAAAGTAATTGTTAGAGCTAACTATTTATGTAAAGTTATGAGACAGCCGCTTAAGCCTCGCCCTCTAATTCTTTGGCAAAAAATTATTATCAAAATCTGAAAATACATTTTAAAAAAATAAACAAAACATATATATATATATATATATTTGCCTCTCTCTCTCTTTCTTTCAATTTTAATACGTCAAGACTTAACTATACACAGAGCCTATCAGCCTCTAGACCAAGGTAGGTTTCATATTCCGTTCCGGGTTTTAAAATACTTTGTTTTATACCATCTGAGACTAATAAGCCAAGTATTTCAGTTGACGTGCTATAGATAATTTCAGCATATTTCTTAGGCAATACATTTTTAATTTTTCTTTTGAGCATCTCTAAGAGCAGCAAAGCTTCTCTAGACAAATGCTGGTTCAATTGCAGACAGCAGGCAACAGGCAACTGGCAACGGGCAACGGGCAACCGGCAACAGTGTTGCAGCGTCGAGCTTGTCTCTTGGCCGGCAAATTAACGCTTGATTAAGAACCAACCGGGACAGCCAAGCACTTAGCCAGACAGAGGACCTGGCTGTGGCTGTTAGGGGCCAACGGGTAGGGGGTACTCGCAGTTCTGGTTTCTGCTTTCTGCCAATTGGCCGACTGCCTGAAAGAGCGAATGTCCCAATGTCCAATTGCCCGACTGTCTGTCTGTCTGCCTGCCTGCCTGTCTCTTCGTCTGCCTATATGTTTGTCTGTGACTGGCTCGGCTGGCTCCCTCTGTCTGTGGCACTTTGGCGAAAATGTGTTGCTAATTGTTGCACTAAACTGTTGTTGGCATGCGTTTGACAGTCGGTCCAACTGATGGCCATCAAATTGGCACCAGCTACCAACTGCCAACAGGCAAAAGGCAACAGCTTTAGACTGCTCGACAACAACCTAACCAAATTGTTGGTCATTTATTACCTTCTTTTATATATATATATATATATATATATATATATATATATATATATATATATATATATATATATATATATATATATATATATATATATATATATATATATATATATATATATATATTCTATCTATATATATATATTTGTATATATATTACTCTGCAGCAGTTGGGCACTATTGCAGTTTGATCTTGTCTCCAAGCGAGCTGTGTTCGCTGAGCTCGTGCTGCAATTTGGTTTGCTTTGGAATTAGCCATATATTAGCTGACATATGTTAAGCTCTCTATGCTTGCTATTCGAGCTTGAGAAGTCATTTCTGCACTAAATCATCATCACCTGCATCTAATGTCTTTGAATCAACAAAAAAAAAGTTGTTTTGCATTGCTTTTTCTCTTAGTTCTCTTGCAGCATGTAACTTTGTCAAGTTTTTTTTTTAATGAATATTTAATTTTATACCTTTATGTATTTTTATATACCTTAATATTTCATATATACTTAAAGTGTAAATGTTCACAATACAGACTTCTTAATATTTAGCTATTTATGTACATGTATATATGTAAAAATTTATCATCATGTAGCTTTACGACATCCAACTCTGCAATATCGTCTAGGCTTTTCATACTTCTTTTTCTACCAAATCATTCAACTATCAGATATCTGATAATCCTCTTATCTCTCTCTCTCTCTCTCTCTCTCTCTATCTCTCTTTCATCTATCCTATATCTTCCATTTTCTCATGTATTTCATATCTTCCGCCTATATCATTTGCCTCTCTCCCAAATCTATTATCTTTTCTGCAGTGTAACTTCACATATCACCTTTGTCACCAATCTCTCCTATGCTTCTCAGGTCTTTATTATCCAAGACTACAATATATATAACTTTATTTTATCTTCTATAACTCTCATATATTCAATATCTCCATCATTTATTAAGTAGAGAGCTGTAGGTACACCCAATTTCCCCATATGTTAACCCTCAACCATCTACATCAGTTTAGTCTCACACATTTTCTACAGAAAAAGTAATGTGAGGGCATCGTTTATTCGGTTTGGTGAAAGAAGTCGTATGCTTTCTTGCTTTTCTGTCTTGTGCACCAACTTATTTTGATTGAGGCATTAAAATTCTTCTTTGTATACAAACAGCAAATGCAGCGCAATAATTAAGATGCTCAGCCGCGGACTGCTCCAACTGCTCTTCCTTCTCCACCACTCATATATATATACATATATACTTTAATATATATATTTTTTTAAAGTAGCTAATTTTCATTTAAATAATTTACAGCCTCTCTTTGATGTGATTATGTGTTTAATTGCATTTTAATATTGCTTCCGCACATCTGTTTGTTGCTTCCGCAACTGTGTGTGGCAGGATGTATTTGTGTGTGTGTGAGAGTATTGGCCAAGACATTAGCGCCACGATTCGCCTAAGAAATTGGCTTCATTTAAAATTTAATGTACATATTTGTATGAACCAGGCTCGATTCAAGTAGCTAAGTATGGGTCTTTAAAGAGGGATCAAGAGAGAGATAGAGAGAGAGAGAGAGATAGAGAGAGAGAGAGAGATAGGGGATTGGCTTACCTTTCAATTAGCATTTGCCGCTGCTCTTTCTCTCAGCCTGGGCGACACATTTGCATGATTATGAGCACAGTTCCGGCGAGCAGTTTACATAAGCAAATTACGTTGCAACCTTAATCAAACGCAAATGAATTTCATCGCTATGTATCGAAGTCTTAATGCTTGCATAATTGTCACAGTCGAGCCTTAACTGTTGTTAATGAGTTGCGAGCGATGCAAATCGATGCCACACTTATCGCACACACACATACAGTGTGTGCAGCAGTCGGATATGAACATTTTAATATAGATTTATTGAGTGCATTTGTAATGGGTGAACTGCATGGTTATCCAATTATCCGGAGACACAGTGCAACTGTTACGACATTGCAGCTCTAATTTTGAAGCAAGAAGAAGAAATATTATTTCATTTATAAGATAAACTTTTATCATATTGGCCTATTTGGCAATAAGAATCTCGATTTAAATATCATCTCAAAATAATTTCCACCGATCACGTGAAATGAATTATGTTTGTGGGACTAGCTTTGACTGTCAGCGGGTAGCATTGGAAGTCGACATTTCATGTCCTTCGACGTGTCAGCGGCGTTCAAAAACTGACTGAGAGATAGAGTAAGAGATAGAGTGAGAGAGAATGGAAGAGAAAGATAAAGTGAGAGAGAGAGAGCTTTACTTTGACAATAAACTCAGCAATAACATTCAATAAGTTCCTCATTCAACAAGTTCCGCAAACCCCAAAAACTCCTTTATGCCCAAGTCAGAAAAAATGACATGTGTGAGTTGGTTTTTGGCAGTGCAGTGCGTGTTCTTGATTCAAATACCCTGTAATCAGAAAAATTATATGAAAGGGTAGAGGCGAAAGGCAAGTACATTTTGAGCTGATTAAGGAAGAGAGAAAGTGGAAGCGGAAGATAGATAAAGATATATTGTATATATATGAAGAGCGGAGAACAGAGTGAGAGTGAGAGAATGAGAGGGAGAGAGCGAGAAAGAGAAATATAAGAAGAGAGCGACAAAATAGATAGAGAGGAAGGGAGACAGGAGGCTAGAAGGCTGGGGGAAAGAGAGACAGAGAGGTAGAGAGAAAGATAGAAGGAGGGAGGATAAGACACCCACCTAATTAGTTTTACATTTATATTATATATTACATTATTATAAACATAGAGAGAAATATTTCCATATGTAATGAAAGGGAGAGAAATCTATTGGAACAGGAAAAAGAATATTTGGATTTTATTTACAGAGAGAAGAAAAAGATATGTGTGAAAGACCAACCAAAACTAAACAAAATCCAGGGTATCGCAACGTGCATGCTCATTTATCTTTGTTGAGCGGTTTTAAAGATCAATCCGAATCGATCTCGATTGGATGCGTTGCGATTCGATACGAATCGAATCGATTTAACTTTTTGTTTTCATACGTTTTGTTTTTTTTAATTTAATTTCTGAGCTCTGTGTGTGCGTGTGTGTGTGTGTGAGTTTTGTATTTATGTTGCTTTTGTGGCTTATTTAGCAAACAATAAAGCAATAAATCAATCAATTATCAGTTAAACGCTCGCAAACAGACAGCGGCTGGCTCTGAAAATGCAATATGAAAGCCTTTTTGGGCGGCTCCAGCTCTTTATGGGATGAGCACACACAGACTAAGAGAGAGAGAGAGAAGGAGAGTGACAGAGACAGAAAAAAAAAGAGAGAGAGAGAGAGAGGGAGAGATATGATAATTTGTCAGTGTGCCATCAGTAGAGATACAAGCGACAAAATAAACAGACAAACAGATACATTTATGTATATATATATATATATATATATATACATTTATGTATATATATATATATATATATATATATACATTTATGTATATATATATATATATATATATATATATATACATAAATGTATTTGTATGTCTGTTTATTTTGTATATATATATATAAATGCAATGCGTTGACTGTTTTTGGATTAATGCCAGAAGGCGCACTGGCGCCTAAGTAGGTCAGAGCTCCTCCACAGCGAACGGAGTCCAACAATAGCTGCCAATTTGGGCGCACAAATTCCTGGGCTGACAGGCGAACAGGCGAGCTGGAAACTCAACTGCGACGCATGCCAATTAGCCGGGCCCGCAACCGACGTGGCCCAGTCGCTCCAACTCGCTCCAACGCCTGCTGGTATGCAACAGTAGCCCATAAGCGTAAACGCCCCCGCCGCCCAACCAAAAGCCATTGTCTGGCCCAAAACAATCAGATACAATTGATACAAAAGATATGCATATTTATATGCCCGATATAGTTACGATATATATATATATATATATGTATATATATATATATATATATATTTGTTTATACAGATGCATACATATTCGCTACTAATCCAGATTGGTTTACAGTTATTTCTCTATCGTCGTTTCGCATTTTGTTCTAAGCCTCTCCATATTTATATTGATCGATCTATGCATATTTATAAAAAATCTTCGACTTTTTGATTTCGTGCTGATTGCTTTTATTGCGACATATAAATTAATTTGTGCTTCGTCTTGTGCTGCTTTCGTTTATATTGATATGTATGGAAATTTAATACGAATTTAATGCACTTTTAATGGAAGCGTGCTGAAATCAAATATTTTTGCATGACCGACAAATTCATATCGAAGGAGTGACAACTATTCATTCATTTTAAACTGGGTTTATAGCCATAACGCATGCTGATGATCAGCAACAGGAATGGATAACAATCCAGAAATCTATAAATTGACAATGGAGGATACAACAAAATATTCATATCATTAGAATAATGACGCGAATGAAGCTAAAAAGTGGACAAGCCATGAAATCAATATGGATTTAATTAACTAACTTGGATATCAATGTAAACATGGATATATGCATAAATATACATATCTTTATACTAAGCTAATGTGTAAACAAATAAGAGTGCTCTATTTAGAAGTTCTTGTCTACGAGGTACCATGCCCCCTGAAATGTGCTATTTGTTCAACTATCCAGACTATGTATTATTAGAGTTATGATTCAAAAATTAAATCAACATATCGATATTTATGGAGTAAGTATATTAAATATGCTATATGCTGTATACGCTGTATGCTGTATACCTTGTGTGCTGTGTGCTGTATGACGTATGCTGTAAGAACCACATAAGAATAACATAAGATTAAATAATTAAATGACACTGGGAGCCCGCCGCATGGCTCGAGCTATAGCATGTATTACGATAAGGTAATATAACTGTAGTCAGTGAGCTGAATAAGCTGATTTCAGCGCTAGCCAATCAGGGAATATTTGTTGTAATTAGAGAGAGAGAGAGAGAGAGAGAGAGAGAGAGAGAGAGAGAGAGTTAGTGAGAGAGAGAGGTGGAGGGAGCCAGAGAGAGCGAAAGAGATGTAAAATTTTGACCCAAGGCCAGTTTCACAGCTGAAATGAGCGATGAGATTTATATAACGGCTTTCGATAGTTGTGTCAGTTGAATTTATGGGGGTCACAGGGGGACGAAGTTTTCGACACGGGTCACCAGAAAAAAAGGTGTCCATGGCAAAACACACATCATCAGAGATAAGCCCCAAGGGTCTGTCCCAAAGGGGCTATAATTGCCAGCAAGAAGCAAAATATTTGCCAGAGCTTTAGCTAATGAACTGTTAATTTGACCAACTCCAAGGCAGAGCGAGAGAGTCAGAGTGTGAAACAGAGGCAGAGGTGCCATAGGAAAATGCTGAAAACTTAATTGTGTTTAATGGTCGCAGGTTTTTTGCGGAATGCAAACCCATTTTTTTTTTCTTTCTTTCTTGCTTTTATATTTTTGACACTCGATTATGCAAAGTCTTAATTTGGCTAAAACGAAGCGTTAGCTGATCGCTCTAGCCACGCTTTAATTGATTTACACAAGCCAAACAAAGCTAACGAAAAAAGCGAGCCAAAAACTTAGCACTAAAAATTAAAGCTTAAGCCAAAGTTTATGAACTGGAAATACACTTACAATGATAAGCTAAGATTGGTTTATGTGTGTGAAAGATGAATAGATAAAAATTAAGATTTAATAGTTGATCCATATGGTAGAGAGCGGCAGGAATATAGATGATCTTTATAATGGCAGATGATCTTTATGATGGCAGAGCTACGTGGGAGATGTTGTATATGTGAGGAATCAAGTGTTGTACTCTGTGAAGAATTGGGCTTCAGGTAGAGCCAATCTTCAATTTGTGTGTGAATGAAGTAAAATGAATCATATTAATTTAGCTGATATTTATATGACAGAAAGTAGTGAGCATATAGATAATGTAAGTTACAGTGAGTTATATATATCTAGATAGTGATCTGCTCGACAAATAATCTACTATGCCATTGATATTTGTCGTATAAGGAATTCATGTCAAGCATGCTAGAATAAATCGATTAACAAAAGTAATTTTTATTCGCAGAATAAAAAAAAAACGTACTAAGAAAAAATATTATAAAATACTTCACCATAAAAAGATCACATCGATACTGTGAATGTGAATACGTCTTCTTTGCTGAAATAAATAGAAGACGTCTTCAGGTTGTTCAAATTCTTCTTAGTCCTAGATTCTTAACAGTTCAAAAATGTGGCGAATTTGTCTACAGTTATTGAGGCTCAATCAGGCTTTATATTTACACTTTTTAAGTGGAATCTGTAAATCAAACAAAATTGCAAAACCCACTTTTAAAATAAGCTCATATTCCATTTTTACTCGTATCCTACGAGGCAGACGGCGCATTTTCGACTAGCACGTGACGAATGTTAAGCAAAGCTCATGAATGAAGCCTGTTTAAACTCTCTCAAAATGTGCAAAAAATTAATGAATTTTGTTTACAGTTGAAGAAGAAGTAGCGACTGGCATAAAATCAGAGAGTTAAACTACCAAACGTATTCGCATACAATTCACAATTTGAAATCAAATGTAATTAAGGAAAGCTTTTTGCTGCTGCTGTGTATGTGTTGATTTACGTCCCAAACTTGGCAAACAGAAGAAGCTTAAATTAGCTAAGCTGCGCTGCAGTATCATTTTGATACTCTCCACTGTTGGGGTATTCGAGAAATTGTACAATTCGTATGGGGGGCCTGGGGACACGCGAGCTGCTCACGCCAAATATTTGAAGAGCAACATTTTTTGGGCTGGCTTTCTATGAAATATGATCTTTAGCGCGTTGACTTAATATGAAATGGAATACGAAATAGTAAAGAAAATACAAATATGTATATATATATATATATATATATATATATATATATATATATATATATATATATATATATATTCAATAATTGCGATTGCCGTTGGGACAGCTGGTGGTGCTGCACCGCTCTAATGGTATTTTAATAATAGATTACGTTGACGGCGACGACAGCACCGGCAGAGAGTCCAACCGATGATGGGCTGATGAGTGCCCCAAGACAAACACGAAACTGAAAATGAAAAAAAAGGCAAAAATACATACATATAATATATATAAATACATACTTATGTGTTTTGCAAAATTCTTTTGCTCGTGTGACAGTTGACAGTTAGAAAGCAAAGTCTGAGAATCTGAGGAACTCACATTATTTGCATAATTAAACTCTAATACAAATTGGTAAAAGGAAAAAACAACACACACACACAAAGAAGCTGCAGCAGCAGCAGTGCAGACAATGTCTGAGAACTTTGCTGGCTAATCATGCGCATGATCTGCAGCAGGAGAGCGGACGAGGCGCGGCTCACTGATGATGCTTCTTGCTGCACAGTCTGGGAGTCTGCGCAGTCTCTCACACTTGACTGCATCAAAATGTTGTTGCCGCGCCGCGAGCTGGCAGCGGGCCTCACGCGATGCTAAAAAGCACGTAATATATAATACAGTTGGCGCTCGCTATGCCAAACCATAATTTGCCAAAAAAAAAAAAAGCTGCAAAGTACATTTTAATTTGGCAAAATTATTGAATTATATTAATTTTTTTTGGAAAATTTCAAATGTGTTTGTAATATAATATACATATATATAAAATATATATATAATATACATATATAAATATAAATATATATACCTATATAATACACTATATGTGCCAGCAAATTAGTTTTGCTGAAAAAAGTTGATAAATAACAAAGATATCATAGAAGATCATGAAACTCGTATAAAAATCTCTTATAAAAATCTTATAAAAATTGTATAAGAGTTTACATTTGGGCAAATCCCATATCACATATAGCACATATCTCGATAGCAGTACAGTAAAACATCGTGTTGCGCATTTGTCTCGTGTTTGCTCATATGCCACACTCACACACACACAAAACTGTACTCTATGTGGACTTTGTATGCTGCTGGGCAAATGGCACAATAAATTCCCATGACAACTAATTTAGCTGCTCTGCAACGCGACAGAGGTAGCGAGAGGGAGCGAGAGGCAGCGAGTGCGCGAGCGAGACAGATCGGAACTCTTGCAATGCGTCGTTGTCTCTCATCTTTGCCGCCACAGCATTTTTATTGACTTTGGCTTTGGCATTGACTTTGAATTCGTAGCAGTTGGCGACTGGCAGCATCTATTGTTTTTAATGATTGTCTCCATGGAGAGGCGGCCGCATAAATGCCGGCCATTAAGTATACGCCAGCGAGTGTCAAAGCGGCCCACAGTGCACGCCCACTAAATGGGCATGGCGCAAAATACAATTATTATTGTCGGTGGGGCCAGCGTTAAGGGGGCGTGGCAGCGAGCAGCAGAAGCACAATCAACAAGCTGCAAGCTGCCTGCTGCCTGCCAGGTTGACACTGACACTGCGCGCATGTTGCTGCCACATGTCGACATCACAACATCAGTTGCAACAGTTGCAACAGCTCGAGTGTCGGACAGCCTGTGGGCTATATAATTTAGCACCCACGCTCTGGACTCGAAGCTTGTGGCATGACCTAGAAAAGCGTTTATTAGCAGTTGTCTAACCCCAAGCACAATTCTCACTCGCACACACACAGGCACACGTACATGCAGTGCTTTGCAATTTGTTTATCGATAATTCCGATAAACCGATAAATCGCTGTATATCATAAAGCGCAACATTTTATGGCCGCCTTGTCAGCCAGTTGTCAGGCACTGTAAAGTTGCATAACTGCAGTTTAGAGCACGCGACATTTTGTCGCAAGTTTACGGTCACTGGCCCATGTTGCTGCCACATGTGGCAAGCGTCGCTCGCCAAGAAACTCTGAAGATGTGCACGAATGCGATAAGACGCTGAATTATGATTGGATGTCGCTCATATGCTATGCCCATAAGCGAGAGGCGGCAAGGGTGGAGCGACTCTCTCTCTCTCTCTCACTCTCTTCCAGGGGGAGTGGCTGCGGAGCCTTGACAGCGCTGTTGAATGGACTCGAGACTGCGCCACAGCACGTACCATGCCGCTCAAGACAAACGGCAACAACAATTAATTGCCTTAGACTCGAGTTGAGCGGTACAATTTGCCAATTGATCAATTGGAAGAGGCCATAGGAGCGGCAAAAGAGAAAGAGCAAGAGTAAGGGGAAGAGGGCGGGAGGAAGAGCGGGCCGTAGTTAATGGCAAGTGGTGAGTGAGCAAAACAAGCAAATAAAGCGTGGCATGAACAACTAACAAATTAACAATTGAACTGACAAAGTTTGTTTTAGATTTGACTTAAAGATATATTCCAATTTATCTCTAGCTTCTGTGGTTTATATAAACGGACGTACGGAGGGATGGACGGACGGATAGATGGAAGGAACTCCATATTTTACTCATAAATTTAGATTCTGCTATTATAGATAGACAGACGAATGGACGGAAGGACGGACGATTTTACTAATTTTGAGATATACATGGTGTCATAGCATTCAGCTTTTGTCTGTCGTACTGTGTTTTCTGAGATCTGAGCAGAAATCTAAAGCTTTAAATGAAGACTATTTATACTTTATATTATAGAACAAGTCCAATATCTGAAGAAGGAACCAGATGAAGGAATCGTGGGCATATATATATTTACATATTTTAAAAATTTTTGATTAATGCGCGGTATTGTAGCATTCAGCTTTTGTCAGTCGAGATTATGTAATTATAGAACAGACTCAATATCAGAAGAAGGAATCATGAGTATGATCAGATGAAAGAATCGTGCGTATATATATATTTACATATTTTAACCATTTTTGAGCTATGTACCGTGCTGTAACATTCAGCTTTTGTCAGTCGAATATATGTTAACTGAGATTTTACCAGAAATTGAAAGTTTTAAATGGAGACTATTTAAACTGTATAATATAGAACTAGCCCAATATCAGAAGAAAGAACCAGATGAAGGAATCGTGGGCTTATATATATATTTACATATTTTACTCATTTTTGATTAATGCGCGGTATTGTAGCATTCAGCTTTTGTCAGTCGAATATGGATTAACTAAGATTTCACCAGAAATTGAAAGTTTTAAATGGAGACTATGTAGACTGTATAATATAGAACAAGCCCAATATCAGAAGAAGGAACCAGATGAAGGACTCGTGGGTTTATATATATATTTACATATTTCACCAATTTTCGAGTAATGCGCAGTGTTGTAACATTCAGCTTTTGTCAGTCGAATATATGTTAACTGAGATTTGACCAGAAATTGAAAGTTTTAAATGGAGACTGTAGACTGTATAATATAGAACAAGCCCAATATCAGAAAAAGGAACCAGATGAAGGAATCGTGGGTTTATATATATATTTACATATTTTACCAATTTTTGTGTAATGCGCAGTGTTGTAACATTCAGCTTTTGTCAGTCGAATATGAGTTAATTGAGATTTTACCAGAAATTGAAAGTTTTAAATGGAGACTATTTAAACTGTATAATATAGAACTAGCCCAATATCAGAAGAAAGAACCAGATGAAGGAATCGTGGGCTTATATATATATTTACATATTTTACTCATTTTTGATTAATGCGCGGTATTGTAGCATTCAGCTTTTGTCAGTCGAATATGGATTAACTAAGATTTCACCAGAAATTGAAAGTTTTAAATGGAGACTATGTAGACTGTATAATATAGAACAAGCCCAATATCAGAAGAAGGAACCAGATGAAGGACTCGTGGGTTTATATATATATTTACATATTTCACCAATTTTTGAGTAATGCGCAGTGTTGTAACATTCAGCTTTTGTCAGTATATATATGTTAACTGAGATTTGACCAGAAATTGAAAGTTTTAAATGGAGACTGTAGACTGTATAATATAGAACAAGCCCAATATCAGAAGAAGGAACCAGATGAAGGACTCGTGGGCTTATATATATATTTACATATTTCACAAATTTTTGAGTAATGCGCAGTGTTGTAACATTCAGCTTTTGTCAGTCGAATATATGTTAACTGAGATTTGACCAGAAATTGAAAGTTTTAAATGGAGACTGTAGACTGTATAATATAGAACAAGCCCAATATCAGAAAAAGGAACCAGATGAAGGAATCGTGGGTTTATATATATATTTACATATTTTACCAATTTTTGAGTAATGCGCAGTGTTGTAACATTCAGCTTTTGTCAGTCGAATATGGGTTAATTGAGATTTTACCAGAAATTGAAGGTTTTAAATGGAGACTATTTAAACTTATAATATAGAACAAGCCCAATATCAGAAAAAGGAACCAGATGAAGGAATTGTGGGTTTATATATATATTTACATATTTTACTAATTTTTGAGTAATGCGCGGTGTTGTAACATTCAGCTTTTGTCAGTCGAATATGGGTTAATTGAGATTTTACCAGAAATTGAAAGATTTAAATGGAGACTGTAGACTGTATAATATAGAACAAGCCCAATATCAGAAGAAGGAACCAGATGAAGGACTCGTGGGCTTATATATATATTTATATATTTCACCAATTTTTGAGTAATGCGCAGTGTTGTAACATTCAGCTTTTGTCAGTCGAATATATGTTAACTGAGATTTGACCAGAAATTGAAAGTTTTAAATGGAGACTGTAGACTGTATAATATAGAACAAGCCCAATATCAGAAGAAGGAACCAGATGAAGGACTCGTGGGCTTATATATATATTTACATATTTCACCAATTTTTGAGTAATGCGCAGTGTTGTAACATTCAGCTTTTGTCAGTCGAATATGAGTTAATTGAGATTTTACCAGAAATTGAAAGATTTAAATGGAGACTATTTAAACTTATAATATAGAACAAGCCCAATATCAGAAAAAGGAACCAGATGAAGGAATTGTGGGTTTATATATATATTTACATATTTTACTAATTTTTGAGTAATGCGCGGTGTTGTAACATTCAGCTTTTGTCAGTCGAATATGGGTTAATTGAGATTTTACCAGAAATTGAAGGTTTTAAATGGAGACTATTTAGATTATGGAATATAGAACAGGCTCAATATCAGAAGGCTGAATCATGAGTATAATCAGATGAAAGAATCGTGCGTATATAAATATTTACATATTTTAATCATTATTGATTTTGTCAGTCGAATGTAGGTTAACTGAGATTTAAGCAGAGCTCCTACTCTTACTAAACTAAGGAAAATATTAAATTGAATTGGATCTTTGTTAAAGTTTAAATTGAATTAATAATATTTGCTAAATAATAAAAGCAAGGCTTAGAGCAGACATGATCAGATTAGTTAAGGGGGTGTAGCTGCGTATGCTGTGAGTAATATTAATTAAGCCAAGTTCCACGACAGCTAAAGATTTGACGCTCTTTTTCGTATGAATCATTAAAGCCCTTAAAGAGCTAAGCTTAAAATTTCACAGAGTCTTACGCTTCCCGATGGCTAAGAATATATTGCTAGAGCAGAAAAAGTATATTATCTAAATACTACATTATTTTGATCTGCTTCTTCTTCTTCTTTTTTTGTTGGTTTTATTGACTGCACACACTCGCTGCGCATACTCAGTTGTAATTGTTGTTTTTGTTGTTGCTTTTGTTTATCAGCAACATTTTGGACGCTTGGCTGCATTTTCATCATTTTCTTAATCAGTCAAAACAAAGGAATACAAAAAAGATATTTATATACGTACGTATATAGAAAAGAGGCAGAAAAGTGAAGCAGCTGCTGTGGCATATGAGGAACTAAGTAAAGCAAAACACATCAGACTTAACTCGAGTAATTATTATTAAGCATGAGCTGGGGCCAGACAGAGCAGAAGAACGCGAGATCAACGGCGGGGCGAGGCAGTTGTACTGGAGGTAAGTTTCAGTTGGGTAATTAAGTCAGCTAGCATGGCAAGTGCGCGATTCTTGAGCACCTACCTCGCCCCCAGTCCTCCTCTCGCGATCAGTTCCTCCTTTGGCACCCACTAACTGTGCAGCAAAATCCAAAAAGTTATATAACTTCAGAAGCAGTCTCTGAGCTAAGAAAGAAAATATTTTTTCCACAATATGTTTTTTTTTTTTTTTTTTTTTGCATACCCCGTACCCATTAGTGACCATGTGTCACAGTGGGGTATGTTGGAATGAATACTAAAACAGATTGTATGAAAATAGTTTCAAAACTGTCGAAGTGCACATTCAATAACTATAAAAATTGATAATTATCAGAATTAGAGTTATTAGAGTTCCCAAAAATTAAGATTCATATTTAGTTTTGTATATTTGTTCTGCACTAGCAATCGATAAATGTGGAAAGCATATTCTATTATATCAAATAATACTAACTCGTGCTAAGACTACAAAATAAATGCAAATGCTCTTATACCTAAATCTGTCTTTATAATATATATATATAATAAAATCGATAAGTATCGATAATAATATATATAATAAAATCGATAAGTATCGATAGTAATATATATAATAAAATCGATCAGTATCGATAATAATATATATAATAACATCGATACGTATCGATAACAAGGTACGTGGTATTAAACACGCTGTAATTCAATTAAAGTTCCAAGTTATACAGAGTATCTATTGTGTGGGCACTTCTGTTCATTAAGCTGCTGTTGCTCTTTTTTGTTGTTCTTGTTGCTTTTTATGATTTATGATGCTTGAAAGATAAATTTCCTAAAGCGCTTGTTAACTGCGGTTGTCAATAGTCGCTCACCAAATGGGCTCTAACTACTGCTGCCCCACTTCACCTCAGCTTCAGAGCCTCCTCTCTGCGCCTTCCTTGCTCTGCTGATAATGATGATAGTGTCAATGCTCTGTAGCGGTGTATCTGCTGTTGTTGCTGCTTTTACTGCTGCTGCTGATGTTGGCTGCCGCCACATGTTGAGCATGTTCTATGTAGTTAAATCTACAGCCCCTCTCAGCCCCTGCTTGCTTAGCATATTACGCATACGCTCTGTGACCGTCGCGCATATCATAAGACATTTGCAGTGGCATCCACCAATCGCAAGCCCAAATACCCCAGTCAAAATCCCAATACCAATCCCAATCGCAATCGCAGTCGATAGCCGATAGTCGTGCCTCTTGTATTTGTTGCAGCTTTCATCTTGCCGCCTGCGCATAAATCAATACAAATGCAGCCGCAGAGCGCGCTGCGCAGCGAGCAGGCAGCAACGTCGACGTCGGTGTTGGCGTTGGCATTGCGACAATCGCTACTGCGACGGCAAACTTAGCATTCCTGTTGGATGCTGCAGCTACAGCTGTTCCTCTCCAATTCCCCCTTTGCCCATTGGCAACAATTTAAATTTGCTGCATCAGTGCTTGTGCCACAATCGGTTGCACAATGCCCACACTGCGGCCTTCAACTTGGCAAATGCACAAATTTGTTGATCAAGCTGAAGGGAGCCAGAGCGAGAGAGATAGATGCAGAGAGAAGAGAAAATGGGACAGAGAGAGAGAGAGAGAATTAGAAGTAGCAAATGTGATAGAAGTGGAAGGATTGTGAGAGAGAAAGATCGATGGATGTGACGAGTGACAAAGGGGAGGCTATGTGGAAGCAATTTGATAGAAGGAGAGAGATAGAGAGATAAGTGAATAGAGGGATAGATAAAGAGAGCGAGGCGGAGAGAGTAAGATAAAGAGAGAGAAGATAAAAGCGAGAAAGAGAGAGAGAGAGAGAGAGAGAGGGAGGGAGAAAGAAACAACATGAGAGGAAAATTAAGAAAAAACAAGGAGAGAGAGAGGGCTTAGAGCACTGAAGATAAATCAAAAATAAATATATTTAAAAATAGTTTAACGATGCAAATGAAATAGAGCCGATAAAAAGAGCGATATAGAGAGAGTTTAGAAGGGTAATGATCATAAAGAGATAATTAGATAAAAAGGGAGATGAGGGAGCAATAAGAGGGACTGACAAGCATATAGCCTTTACTTCCTTTCTCTCTCTCTCTCTCTTTCTTCCTCTGTCAGCCTTCACTTCCTCACTCTCTCTCTCTCTCTCTCTCACTTTCTAGCACTGATAAATAATATACTGTGGTAGAAATTTGACTCCTTTAGGTCCGTTTTCAATCTCTTGTGGCAGTCGTAACGTCTTCTACCTTACACTAATACAAATTGAATAAAATAATTGAATGTAGTAAAAATAGCTATCGCTGCGAGTTGGCAACAGGTTTCTTGTGCACCTGTGCAGCATGTGACCCAACTTGGACGGCGTCTCGTGTCAAGTGCCCCAGTGTCGTAAGGGCCTCAAGCTGCTTTCTTTAATTTGATTATCACTTTCAAGACAGGCCAGATAACGATCATAGGATTGAAATAAATTTTGACTGGTGCCCAGTTGGGGGTTTCGTCTCGATGGCGACGCATACTTTTCACACGCACAGTACGCCAGCAGAAGATATGAAATGATATCAGCGATAAGACATCAAATTGGAAAACACGATGCGACAGCGCCTAATGGCAGGAAATTCAAATGAATTTCATTAGCAACAACTGGAATATGATAGAAGAAGAAGTCCAAAAAGAAGCAGAGATACGAATTCTTTTCTTTAAATTTGTCTCTTGGGTTAGGATTTCATAAATTTTCATTAAACCACAGAAACGAAACGAAATAAAATGCAAAAAACAGACTAAAAATTTAATTGCAAACCCGATAGAAATCGAAACAGAATTTAAATAATTAGCTGGAAATTACAGAATTGAGCATATTATGAGAGCTGCAGGTGTTGCGAGCGTACAGGTGTGTATGTGTGTGTGTCTGTGTGTCTGTGTTAAAATATTTCTCTTGGCACTTTTCATGTTCACTTTGTGTGGAGCATTCGTGCTACCGTTAGAAACAATAGAAGTGTAGAGAACAAAATGCTCAACGAACTCATCAGCGGCGTCAGCGGCTCAGTCGCCGTCGCTTTTGAAAAACATTAATTAAATTAATTAACCAACTCGTGCCAAGAATTTCATAGCAACAACAGCAACAATGGCCATGCACGCCAAAAAATACAAGACGAGCAAAGAAATGCTTGAAAACGCATAATTAATGCGCTCAGCGCCCAGAACCAGATTAAAAGTGCGACTGCGACTCGGACTGCGTCTGGGTGCCCACCACCGCCGGATTCGGCAGCAGAAGGTATACCTATACATAGATATGGCCACCCCAATGGCTATTGCAATAGCTCTTGCCGCTTGTTGTTACTGGCGGCCAGTCAGCTAATCAGTTAGTTAGTCAGGCATATAGGCGCTGTGCACTTGGTAGAGCATTTTTCCGACTCGCACTCGTTGCATATCATAATTCAGCTGTGGATGCCAGGCCAGCGGCTATTCGGCTATTCGGCTGATTCGGTAGCATAGATAGAGCATTTCAGTTATTTATGAGCCTGCTGCGGTTCGCAGTTGAAGAAGAAAGCAAAGAGCAGCAGCAGCAGCAGCATCAGCAACAAGCAGGCTTTCCAACTTGAGAAGAAGCCGCTTGCAACAGGTGGCAGCAGCTGAGATTTGTTGTCTTTTTTTTTTGTCAGCCTGCTAAAACTAAACCGAATTTAAAAAGTGGTTTCGGCCCGTTTCCGTAATGCTATAAACTGGTTGAAAATGCATTAGTTTTTCTTCATTTCATATTGATAGAGTTTGCATTACAAGTTCGTTGCCTAAGTCTTTCGTTTTTGATATGACTTTAGATTACGCCCAGATCGACGCCTAGCGCTAATTAATATTTGCATTTTTTGTTTTCTAAGTCTATAGAATTCACGTTGGCTGCTCAAGTGTTTCCTTTTTCCAATGAATTTATGGTATGATGGCAAGTTATTGGTTTCCAATTTAATTATATATTTATATTTATACAAACATACCAATTAATTCAAATCACTGTCTTAAATACAATAAAAATAGTTTCTTATTTCGTTTTTGATATGCAGTATCCAAACTATTTTCTGTTCTTGTAATTTCTAATGAATATTAATAATTCTCTCTTTGCATCTCATACTGACTCCATATATCTCTTTCACTTTATATTGCTCTCTCTCTCACTCTCTCTGACTCTCTATTTATGTATCCTTCTGTCTCACGCTGTTTCTCCCATGGTGTTGTGCTTGTTTCTCACTCTCATTTTCTTTTTAATCCAATCTTTCTCTATCGTTTTCTATCACTTCCAACTATTTCTCTCACTTCTGCTGTTTCTCCCGCTCTTTCTCAGCATAAGCTTGTTGTTTTGAAGCTGCTTCAGTGGCTAACTGCTGCCCATTTGTCAGCCCTACCCACCCAACCCTAAAAGACTTTTCCAACAGGGCACAGCTTGAGCATTTAAACTTTTAATACAAAAATCGTTATAGATATATATAGATATATATACGTATGTATATAGAATGCAATATTTTCTAACTGTTTTCCTTTGGCATAAACCTGACCCTGCTCGGTCATCCTTTGTTTACACCAGACGCACGGCATGACCAACTTTTAGCGCTCCGGTTCAACGTGAAACTGTGGACCCGAGGCGGTCAGCTTCTGCTGAACACGTGCCACAGACAGGCAACAAATCAATCGGCTGCCGCAGCACAAAGGCCCAGAGCGATGCTGTGTTAACAAACAATCAAACTACAATAACAACAACAACAACAACAACAACAACAACAACAACAACAACAACAACAACAACAGCAGCAGCAACATCAACGACAGCAGCAGTGGCAACATAAATAAAAAGTGTGAATTTGATATAAAGTGGCGCTTAATTGCGAGCGATTAATGAGGCAAGAATTTCAACAAACACTGAAAAAATCCCCCCGGAGCATCGAGAGTCATGTGCCATGTGTCAAATATCTGATGTCAAATGTCAAAGCAATGGCAAAAGTTTAACGGTGCTTTCAGCAGTTTCGCCACATCAATCAACAAAAGTAAAATACAAAAATTAAAAATTAATAAATTTTCGCCGCTGGCTTAAAGCAACGAACTGCGCGACACCAAGTGGAAGGTCGATTGGAAAAGCTTAGGGCTTAGCGACTAGCATATACTCTACAATAAAGTATAGTTGGCTATAATTAATCCGAACTTTATCTTTATTTGGGTTAAATTTGGGCTTGAGCTAGCTAGAAATCGTTTTCATAAAAGTCTTAAAATTTTTCATATTTATTGCATTCCTGGAAGAATTTCCATGCAATATTCGCTTCGAGAGGCAACGAATATAAATTCCATAGTTCTAGCTTTTAATGATCGCCAATTCGGATAGTTTAGACTTATAGAAAGATATTGGCATGTCTTCATAGTCAAAACTTTTGCCACAATTTAAGTGCCCTTCATATGCGCACTTCCATTTTCAGGTTCCAATGATGCACTTTAACATGCCATTACAGGGTATATCAAGTCAAGTGCAGTATCGCAAAGCGCACGCATAATAATAATGTACATTTAGCCAAACAAATGCTGTTTATGAGTTAAGGGAACTCGACAAGTAAGTAGCACAACGTTCGCATATTGAATGACTTCGATCGAAGCCAGCGTCGCCGATGACTATTGCGATGCCTACAACGATTCCCATTGCGAGTGCGTCTTGACTTGAGCATTGCGAACTAATTTTGATACGCGTCGCGTGACACAATTTCCAAGTGTCCACGACGGCCGATGGGGCGGCAGCCAAAGGGGCACAGGAAATGCTCAGACTTGGCGCGGCTTTTGACTGAACATTAAAATGGTAAAATACAAAAAAAAAAAAAATATAAGAAAACTCATAATTAATATGGAGAACGTTGACAGTTGTCGTAAATGGTGAACCAACTTCCGATCGACAGCCCAACGCAAATTTGGCGGAACTCCTCGCACAACGGCCCTGTGGGAGGTGGCGGCGGTGCGAGGAAGCTTCTACTGCAGGTGCCTGACGGCTTGAAATTTGTTGATGCGCATGGCAAATGCCACCTGTGGCGGGGCATAACAAACAAAGCAACGTGAGAAGCAAGTGCAGCTGAGAGGGACAGTGAATGCGACAGAGATAGAAAGAGAGCGACTGTGCTCAAGGGAAATGAAGAAGCAAATGAATAAATAACAAAATGTTAATGCTGCTCAGCTGTCAATTTGAATACCCTAACTTTTTAGTCGATCGAGTAACTTCTTCTTTAACCCATTCAGTTTTATACTTTTAATATTATTATACTTTATATTACTTAAACCATTTTTGTCAGGTCTTCTACAATTTATATGGTCCGATTAGAGAGGGTGAAAATCAACCTGTTCTTTCTCTTTCTCTTTCTCTGTCTCTGTACTTCGTCCCCCTCTCTTCAACTCTCTGTTTCACATTCTTTACTCCCTGTTTGTCACATCCTCTTTTTTTTCTTTTCTCGCTTCATATTTTTCTCCTGTGCTCTCTCTGTTTTTGGCTCTCGTCTTATCTCATTTTAATTTTTCTTCCGTTTTCCATTTCTGTTTTCTCTCTGATCCGTTCTTTCTTACTCTAAGCTGGCTTTCTCCCCTCATTCTTATTTCTCTCTTTCTCTCTCTATTTGCTCCTCTCTGATTCTCTCTCTCTGTTTCTTCGTCTCTAACATTATATTTTTCTCACGATATTTTCTCTCTCTCTGTCTCCCTCACTCGCTGTCAATCGCTTTATTCCCTCCTTCATTCTCTCACTCTGTTTCTTTAATTTTCCATATTTTTTTTTCCTCTCCCTCTCTATAGCTGTTCTTCCCTTTCTATGTTTCGCTCATTCTCCTTTTCTTTCTAGCTCTGATTCTCTCTCTCTCTCTCTTTCTCTCCATATTTCTTCACTTCCAATACCTTACCTTAACAGAGGAGCCTGCAAAGAGGCAACTGTTAACGCCCATGTTCTGTTACTTAACATAGCTCAACACTGGCAAAGTTAGTTCTCGAAATAGTTGAAATGTTCAGGCAACGTTACCAACTTGCTATAAAAGTCAAGTAACCCCACAGCACTTAGCCAGAAGAAAAGAAAAGAGAGACGAAAATAAATAAAATGTCGTTGAAAGGAAATCCCATTAATGACAAAATCGATAAATTAATTTGTTTTCATCGACGAAATGCATAAATAAATGTAAATAAACAAATCAAAAACACACACACACACACTCACACGCAGCAGCACATACACATACACAAAGTGCCGTTAAGTAAAATATTATCTTGTAGTTTTTTTTTTTTTTATTTTTGTGTGTTTGTTGCTGGTGTCATTGTTGTTGCTGCTGTTGCCGCTGCTGTCGGATTTGGAAATATGAAATTAATGAATCTCCATTCCGACTCCCAGACAGAACCAATAACTTAATAAATTGCTAAATAAAATGCGCGCACAAACGCAACGGGTGGTGCGCGGCGGTGTTCGATGGTGTTTGGTGCTGCTTGCTTAGCCACTGAATCTCTGTTGACATTTTAATGAGCATTTTGACTACTTTTGTTTTCCTTTTTATTTTTGTCTCCTAAAATTTATCAGCGACTGGGACAAGTCTAGTGACCCGAATGGGAAATGCCCTGAAGCCTAGGCCGAAGTTGCTATGCAGTAGAAATGTTAAATAAATGTTTAATCCAACAGATTTTTGCATAACTTCTCCAACACGTGCTGGATTTGCTGGCATTTCATATGGCTCTAAATGCAGCATTTATCAAGTGTTTTGTTTTGACGCTCACAGCTTGTTATCAACGGCGGCAACTGTAAATGGTTGCAGCAGCAGCAGAAGCAGGCCGCAATGTGACAAGCGGATTATGCAATCATATATTTAGATGGCTGCTACAGATAGAGCTGCATATCCATCAATTGGATGCTGCTGCTGCTTGCGGCCCGGAAAAGTCAATCTGAAAGAACTTCGGGGTGCAACAGCAGCGAGCAAATGGAACCGGCGTCCAACAATTTGCCACATTGATATTTAAATATGCCGTTGCATTAATCATGAAATTACTCCAACAAAACACAGCAGCTCGCAGAGCACTTAAATGCATATTAACGATGCCAACGAGCGCAGCGTGAATACTCTAGGCTTGATGCAGAAACTTGTTAAGAAAATTGGCAATATATTTGAATAATATACTTTAATATTTTATTAATATTAATGTCTTATAAATACATGCATAAAATGTAAATACTCTACAAATGTAGAGACTTCACACAGATTCCAAAATAGTAAAATCTACAAATACATAAAGCTCATGCTATATGAGTTAAGCTGTCGCAAACAAGCTCACAAATTCAATATACCCCTGAGCATCTACTGCTGCTGTTCATGTGTTCGCAATAGCTGACCATATCGTGTCGTGTCGTGTCGTGTCATGTCGTGTCCGCTCTTGACACTCATTAGCCGCACTCGCAGTGGCCCATTCGTATGCAGAGACAACGTCTCAATGGAGCTCTGCACCACATTCAATCAGAATGAGTCGTATCTATCTATCTACCAGCTGTTGACTGCCGCCCCACCCCACCGCACTCAACCACCATCGTCCGCCTCCTTCAACTACCCTCTATTGCTCTTTCGCAGCAGCTAGATCGCTTAATTGAAATAATTTTCTATAATTAAACAATTAAAATTAGCAAATCAGCAAAATCAGCGCTTGAGCTCTGTGAGTAATGACATTTGGGCATCTCGCACAGCTGAATCAACATTCAACCAAGTCACGAACTCATGAGTCAAAAGTCACACATTTCATTATGTGATTTGCAAATTTCGACTACGATGCGTATTCGTGCTTCACATTAGAAATTAGCTTCATACATTTTCACTCTGTGTCTGCTTAAAGCAATTAAACGCGCCATGTGCGATGCAAACAATAGTTCTTTGGGTTCTTTCAATACAAGGAGTATTGAAGCTTCTATATATTGACGCCCCAAAGTCTGGAAAGTGCTAGACAAAGTACTCAAATACTTGAGACAAAACATTACGAATAAAACTTTGTCACATTTAAGAGCATCTCGATTTTTTACAGATTATATTCGCAAAAAAAAAAAAAAAAAAAAAATAGAAATAATTTTAGAAATTTCTAGCTTAAGCAACGTCAATTTCTTTTTATTATCAAAAATCATAAAAATATCTAATTGAAAGCCTTATATATATAAATATTATTGGTTTTTGGTTAGTATATTAAAATTCTTAATATATTTACAGTACTTTAGAAATGTTATGCTGTTATAATGTAAAAATATTATACTATTTATTATACTGCAATAGTCACTTGACTGTTTTAAAGCTGTAGATGTTATACCTTTGTATAACAGTTATACCTTTGCGTAACTGTTAAAATTTAAAGCTATCATACTGTACATGGTCTTTCATTTATAATAATCTCAGAGCCTTACAGTGTAACAGTTTATTGATATGTAAGTAACAACAGCAGTATTGTTATACCACATATGTGTTATAATTTTTAAGCAATTATTCAGGCTTTATTTGACTCTAATGGGGATATTATGATGGATACCTTTGCATGACACTTCTAAATACTCATTTTAAGATCTTTTAAATTTAAAATCCCAAATGAACTCCCGTTTATTATAAGCACCGTAAGTCTCAGTTAAGGTTTGTATATTACATTAACCTCAGGTAGATATTACACGACTTTAGTAGCTCAAATAAGCACCTAACATATTGTAATTTCTAGGCTTTCCATTCTCCAAATCATCAGAAATAAGATTTTTTTGTCAAAATTAAGATATATCAACATTTTCAGATTGCCATCTCACATAGCAGTCTAGTTTCATTTTTAATTTATTTTATTTTCATTTGCGTTACTCGTTAAAAAATAAAGAAAAACACATTCACTTTTCTATATATATATATATATATATATATATATATATATCTATATCTATATATATATATATTTACATATGTATTTGTATTATGTTAAACCAAATTCATTGTTTGTATCATGTTGGGATTGCGGCTGATGCCTTATCTGTTAATGCTTTTGCAACTGCACAACGCTGGCTCCAATTCGACGGTGGCGCCCAACGATCCCGAGATGCCCGAACGCTGTAAATATCTAAAGGAGTCCAAAGAATTGATGTTTCAGAAATGCAAGGGAAAATTCCCGCTGGTGGCCTATACGAAATTTCGTGATACATTCATGAAGCAATCGGATCGTATGGCCCTCTTTATGCCACAATCATTGGATCACATTTTGGTGTCCTTGAAGGAGTCCCAATTGCATTACTGCCACAGCATTCAACTGCTTGAGGTAGACCAATACATATGCTACGATGAGTATGGCGGCATGCGAACGGTCAAACTGCGCTCAGCTCGCATGTATTGCTTTCCATTTCACATCCAGCTGACGGACGATCTGATGCACGAGTGCATACTGGAGCGTGATGGTATCTCTGAATCAGATCTGGAGACGAAAACGCTCCGAACGAAACGCGGCATCATACACTATACCTTCGATAATGATTCAGCCGTTCGCTATGTGTTGTCGCAACCCAATGCCATAATCCAAACGATCGTCGTGCTCGCAATGTTGTTCTATTTGTAGGTCTAACGAAATCGAGCGGCAGAGTGGGCTAGAGTAGCAACAAGTCATAAGGCAACAAGATAGCGAGTGTTATTTCGACCTTGAGTAGATAAATATGCGATAATAACAGAAAATGATGCGATACGAGTGGAAATCAATGCGATCTAAAGACGAAAAATTAATCGAGCTCTCATTAAGGCAAGTTACCAAGTAAATAACAACGAAATCCATATTAAGAGTGAAAAGCAGCGAGATAAATAACAACGTTTGATGGAGCAATGAGTGCATAGCAGCGAGTGTAACACATAAACAACGCAAACCATGAGCAAACTGTAATCAACAAGTCCATGGCAACGAGTTGAAATCTGTGAGCAAATAGCAAAATAACGAGCGAATCGACAATAGCAAAAAAAGTAACGAAAATGTATAGTAAATGCAACGAGTGATAGACAATGATTGGATTGCAATTATTAGATAATAAGGAGCAGTAAGAAGTAACATGTCGAGAGTAAAGAGTCGCGCTGCAACGAGTAAATTATAGCGAGCTGTGAGCGAGGCGAAAACACAAATCGAAGAGCAACGAGTGGTAATAGCGAGAAGTCACAAGCGAAAACTAACGAGTAGTAGCTGGCAGCGGACAACATGAAGCACTCAGCAAAATGTTCAATTGCAACGAGTTGCTGCCAGCAGCCAGCTGCCATTTGCCCAATTCTACTCGTATCTGAAATCTCGCCGAATCCGCCGTTTACCAATTAAGGGTCGTTAATTTTTATACGCATCTACCCATATTGCGAGGCATTGTGTGAGGCCGAGCCATTAAGATTGATCGGGCGCTTAGCTACAGAGCTCAAACAGTACGAACAAAAAATGGGAGTTAAGCGGAAGCCGCAACGAGTTCATTCAAGTCTTAACACGTTGCATGGCATGCATATCGACTGGGTAATGCATTAAATCGAATATCTTCGTGTTCTGTGCTCTTTGCTTCTTTTCATGTTTCTCTCCTCATATTTTCAATATTGTCCATGCATGTTAAGTATTTATTTAATAAACATTAACAAAAAAAAAAAAAAAAAAAAAAAAAAACAATTTCTTAGCATCCCTTTTTGGGCTACGTAAACAGCAACAACTGATCAACATCAGCTACGCCTTTGCCCATGAGAAGACAATGCGCAGAGATCGGCCTCAGTGGGCCTTTCCCACATCACGTTGCAATTGGGGAGTCGGTCACCTGCGTCTGGCGTGCGTATCATTTTCATCTCTATATAAACACACACACATACATAGAGCCATGTGTACATGTATATTTATAGACGAGCTCCAATTTCCAATTTCAATTTCCATGCTCCATTCAGCCGATTAGCGGTTCGATGCAAGGAAAAGCCTTGGCTCGTGCATTGCCCTAAAGCGAACAGCGCCACGGGGGCAGGGTTAGCAGGATTACGCTCAGCGCCAAATTTGAATGCGATCGTTGAGAGTTGTTGACACATCTCGCCTGGCCGCAATTTGCATGCGGCCAGTGCGCAAATGCCGTTGCGTGGCCTCCTCGCACAGTGCTCCACAAAAGACGCGCGTCAAGATCTGAATATACGGCAAGCTATATTTAACTGCCGGTTACATTTGACAGAAGAACTCTTTGATAAATGACAACTACATTCCGCAGCATTACTTGTGTTAACAACAAGTTGTGTCAACTGCTTGTTAACTTTGACATAAGCATAACTAGTTATTAGCGTGGAATTACGACAAAACACAACTAAATTTAAATAATATTGACATCAAGTCGTTGACAAGCAGTTTAATATAAGTTATGTGTCACAATCAATTGGCTTAAAGAAACGAACAGGCCAATCAGTAGATACCAAATGGATAAGAAGTTGTTATTAATTGCCAGTTACATTTGACATAAGCATAAGTTATCGATGTGGAACAACTATATTAAGCTGCAGTTCCACTGTGTATTTTGACAGTGGCATAGCTAATGTTGACTTCAACTCGTTGACAAGAAGTTAAATATGATTGCTTTGTGGCAATAAGCTATTGCCTAGATTGACATTGCTAGTTAAATTAGACTGAGACCTTATAAGACAACAGCAGAGTTTACATTAATAGCAAGTTATTATTTGACATAAACTTACTGACAAGCAGTTAAATATAATTGCTTTGTAACACCAAGTTACTGCAACAACAGTAAAGTTATTGTCAACTATTCAATTTACTTTGTGGGAATTTTGTGATTAAAGTTACTGTCAACTGGTGGTTAACTTTGACAGACACTTCCCCTTTTCAAGCAATTTCTATTTTGCAGTGCAAATGATCATTGAACCACTGTGCCTATTGTCAAAGACAATGTAAACAGCAGCCACAATTGAGCAAGAAGCTACGAAATTTTTGTTTTTTTTTTTTCTTGTCAGTTTGTTTTCTTTGCCTAGTTCTGCATATTTGCATGTCCAGTTCTCAATAGTTGCTGTTGTTGTTGTTGTTGTTGTTGTAGCTATGGGCGCATTTCAATTTCGAGCGCTTTTCAATTTCGATTTTGCCGCCCGCTGTCAATTGCTTGTCACGTGTACGCCGCAATCGTTCGCTATCCGGCGTAACTGGCACACTCGAGTTCAATCGAATGCCACACACAGCAGGTGATGCTGCCGCTGCCGCTGCCGCTGCCGTTGCCGCTGGCCGATCATTTGGCCAGTTGGTCAGGTAATTGCGCAAATGCGCAATGCAAACGAATTGCCAAAGCCATTTGCATAAATTTCACTTGCATGGAGAAGGCCGCACAGGGAACACTCCACACTTAACACTCGGTCGCTCGATTGCGATTGCGTAATGCCCGCCACTTGCCACTTGCTACTTGGCTACCTGGCATTTGCCACCATGCAGCATCAACTGCTAACTTGGCTTCGACGTCATAAGCATAAACAATGATTAGGCGGCTGCTGTGGCTGCCTCTACATTTGATGACCCATTAAAACGGTTTCCAGGCTCTCCCAAGCTGCCCCAAGTCCATGTCCAAGTCCAAGTCCAAGTCCAAGTCCAACAAACTCATTCTGCGACTTATCCAGCCTTATCCATTCTTTTATCAATTAATTAGTCAAATTCAAGCACAACTGTACCACTCAAGCCGAGCTGTTCATTAAAGGCCGTCTTAACTTTTATGGCGCATAAAGATTTAGCCATTTACTTAATAATTTTTGCAATTTAAATAATCAATTTTAGTTCAGGAAAAACCTAAGGTTATTTTTAAGCCAAGTTGAATTGTTGCTAATAGAAGTTTCTCTTCCTTGAGCTGGCGATAAAAAGTTGCAAGATCAATGAGCTTACACTCAAGTGCTAAGAGAGAGTGAGAGAGAGAGAGAGAGAGAGAGAGAGAGAGAGAGAGAGGCACAAGCAAACAGAGGCCCAGACAGACAGGCAAACAGATAGAAGAGTAAACACACATTCGGGCCAGGCAAGAGCTGTTGATGCTGCTTAATCTATATATAAGTTAGGAGCATCTGTTAAAGCTGCTGTCTGTCTGATCGATATCTCAAAAAGATCGATATCTATATATTAAATTCTTTTCTATATTTCTCATATAATTTCATTTCATTTTATGCTTACGCACGACCAGAAATTGAGTTCCCCAAGACACAATATCTACTCCAATACAGCTTGTATTTTTAATCCATTTTTCATACTCATACTCTACCATACTCTACCTCTATTATTCACTACATTTAGCAATAAAAATTTGATTTCATTGCAATTCGAGCTTGATTCAAAATTTTCAAGTATGTAAAAATCAAAGCCATTCAGCTGCTTGGAAGAACTCTACAAGCACATGGGCTTGCAGTTAAGATAAACAAAATGCGCAGAAAATAAAGAGTCAATTAAAAAAGAATTGGATAGTAAATATGTCAGATGCGCGTACGTATATATATATATATATATATATATATATATATATATATATCTATTCAAGCTAATATCGAGTTCGCAGGTGAAGCGAATGCGGCGACAGAGCCGCAAAGTTGTCTATAATTAAAACATTTCTTAAGGGGCTCCGAGGTCGCGGTTGAAAAACAAATCATGTCAGATATCAACTAAAACAATAAGCGCCAATAAGCAGACAAAGCGAATGTGCAGTTAGCTTAACGGTGAAGCGTAAAGAAAAACATAAATAAAATACCTTTAACTGAGAAAGAGACAAAAACAAACAGGCCGAAGCAAATCAAACAAATAAAAAGAGTCAGTTCTGGACAAATCGATTTGTTGCTGTTGTTGTTGACATCTGAACTCTGGACCAGAAAAAATACCAAACTTCTTTTTCAGCTTTATAAAGTTTTTTTTTTTTTTTTTCATAAACTTAAAGTACCGTACGACTTTGATAAAGACGGACGCAGACGATAGACAGGTGTAGTCTCTAACTAGGCAGCTCGCTAACTCCCTCTCTCTTGCTCTCGCTCTGTATCTCTCTCTTTCTCTCTCTATCTTTCTGTCTATTGTCAAAACGAAATATTTGTAACAATACAATTTTCGAATGTCTGGCGGCTTTTGTTTGGCTGCCTCGTTTTTTTGTTTTGGGGCGGCAATCTGTTCGTTGACATTTGTCAAGCTGATGTTGAAGGAAAACAAAAAGAAATATATATATATATATATATATATATATATAAATATATCTACGAGCGATTTCAATCGTCGCAAACATAAATCCCATCCCCCATTTCCAATCGATTCGCTTGGGTATTACATTTGAAAGCTATTTACAGCGTCTTTTTGCCAATATATTTAGAAACATCTTAAGTATTAACAGCATAATGAAGCTCCACTAACATAATCATTATCATGAACATGATCATTATGCAGCTGTTTATTGTTCGCTTATGAATTATATCATCGATAAAATATCGACTGTAAATAATAAACAAACAATCAAAATATGAAGGGCAAAGCAGTTTACATTTTGAATTGATTTCATTTGGTTTTTTTCCCTTTTCTTTTTTCAATATTTTTCTGTCGTTTGTTTTTTTTTTTTTTTTTATTTTGCAAACAAAAGTATTTTCTAAGAAATCATAAACAAAATATGCTTTTGATAGCTATTTTTGGATCCTTTTGTCTTAGGCCTAAGGCATACTCAACATATGCAAATCGGAGCGATTAAAGCAGTTATCTCCTGCTTATCTTCCTCTTGCTACATTCAAAGTGTATATATATAAAACTAAGTTAAATTGAATTTCCCTCTCTCTTTCTATCTTTTTCTCTCTCCTTTCCTACCTCGCTCCCTCTCTCACTCTTCCTCTCTCTCTTTGTTATATTTATATATAGCAATAATGAGCGATTGATTAGCAGATTGGCTTTCGGTGTCCACTCGGACTGGCTGGCAAAACAGTGTGAGCGTGTGGCATGTGGCAATCGGCATGCAGCATGTAGCATGCAACACCGCCTAACAGGCGTCTGTCAATATGTGGCGCGTGGCAGCCGTTGGCTACTCGTCGGCATCGTCGTCGACGCCGTCGTCGTCGCTGTTGCTGCTTTCAGCCGGTTGGACTTGACTCAATTCGTCATTTAAATGATGCCACAGCCATTGGCAGCACTTAGCGCAACATCAGCTCAAATTGTAATAGCAACAGCTTGCAGCAGCAGCAGCAGCAGCAGCAGCAGCAGCAGCAGCAGCAGCCGCAGACGAGCAAGGAACGTGCCGAGTCAAATTAATTGCTTCGTTAGATGGTCAGTAGCAATGTGTGGCAGCAGTTGGAGCAGTAGCTGTGCCAGCACTTGAACGGCTTTGGCAATTTCGCACACTTCCGCTGAGCGCCATGCTGGCACTGCCCAACAGCGATTGACAAATTTCCAAATGCCATTAAGAAGGCGTTGCATGCAACATTTGCCGGCCCCGGTCCCGGCCCCAGCCCAGGCCTCAGCTGGAGCAAAAGCGCTCATCTTCTATGTCCGGGGCCGCACTAAAAACAGGTGGCCATAACCGGGCTACCAGGCTAGCCGCGCTAACTGACTCTAGTTGCCGCATGCCGCATGCCGCATGCCACACGCCGCTTCCTTGCCACTGGCCACTAAATCACTAAAACGCTCGCCTTATATTTTATTTGTTTGCAAATTTTTGGACAATCAAGTGCTCCGTTTATAACTTTATCATTTGAACCGGCTTGGCTCGGCCTGGCTCTGCCCGGCTCGGCTCGGCCCATGCTCGTCTCGACTTTGGTGTGATAAGCATCTGCGGCTAGTTGCCACATGCCACAGCAGACGGCACATTCCACTCGTCTGCGGCTCGTTATTGGCTTGCTTAATTAATGATGCAGCTGCCCGCTGCTAACAAGCAACTCTCAGCATCTTGGCTGGGCGCTACAAGCGACACGCCCCATCAGCACTTGATTTGAGCTTTTCCAAATTGCAATCAAGCTACTTATAGATAGATGGGGGCGTGTCTCTTGACTTCACAAGCACTGCAACTGCAACTACTTCCTCTTCTGCTTGAATTAATGCCACATTTTTTCGCTGCTAACCTCACCCACATCAATAAGTCGAGGGTAAAAAAAAATAAAAAAAAAAAAGTGGAAAAAAAAAAGAGTCTCGCACAGCCTTTGCCATTATCTGGGCAGCATCTGAGATCTGTGAACGAGCATGTTATTTAGCTTCGACTCCTCTCCAATAACTATAATTCAAGATACAATCAATTTGAGCCTGGCCAAGATTATTATCTGCCTGTATATCAAACACAAACGGCCAGCACCGGGCTATGCGCTGCGCGCTCTCATCGAAGTGAACTTCAATCCTCTTATAATGCTTAAAAGAAATTGCAATTCTATAAATAAAATCTTTTGCTTCCAATTTTCCATTTTCCTTATTTTCTAATAATAGAAGAAGATCATGTAACAAAATTCTTTATTTTTTCACATCAACAAATGAATTCAAGTCTAATAATTTTTAATCCAGCTCAATTCTAACAAAAATTTTCTTATGATAAACAAATTTGTGCATGAAATACTAACTTAATAAGTAACATAATTTTAAGCTTATCTTAAAGTCTTTCGATCAGGTCGATCAAAGATCGATGCAAAATTTTGTATTAGCCTTTTTTCCTAGAATTGAAGAAAATTTTTCTGAACACAATTAAAGGCAGCTGCAAAAAACTAATAATAATGAACTAAACAACAAATTCTAGATCTGTGCTCTTAGCTATAACAGCGCCCTAACATAAGCTTAACATGGCACTGTAAAAGCTCGCTTTTGCCGTAGCTTACGTAACATTTTAGCTGTTATCATGCACTTCAAGTGCTCATGATGCAAGCAACAGTGAGAGAGAGTGAGGGAGAGAGCTATTGTGTGTGAGTGAGAGAAAAAATTGTATATGACGCTAAATAATGTGTAAATAAAAGTGCTCAGAGCTGAGCAGCAAACAGTAAAAATCACAGCAATAATGTTTACCTATCGGCGAGTAGCTGTAACGTGTGTATAATACACATATATATATATACACACACACATACACACACATACACATACATACTCACACTTACACACACAGCTTTATTATACCACAAGCGAAGAGCAAAGAGCTGGACTATGAAATGTAATTACCCAAACATAAGAGACAACAACTAGCCAAAGACAGATAGCGAGAAAGAGAGAGAGAACGAGAGAGTGTGAGCAAGACAGAGGGAACCTTTAGAACACAAGCAGCTGAAAGGCTTCAACGGAGGGGCTGAGGCTGTTGGAGAGGAGCTGAGGCTGTTGGAGAGGAGCTTCGGCTCCAACCAAGTCGTGTTAATTGTCATAAAACGAAACGACGCATTCAGAACTCGGGTCTTTTTTTTTCCTTTTTTATCTGCCAAGCCAATCGAAAGAGGGCGACTAAGGCGGGCGGACGAGCGGCGCGGTGTTGTGGCTCATGTTCATTCTCTATGCATTGTCACATTCTTGGCAAATGCTTTGCTCCAACCCGCCACGCACCGCCCCGCTACGACCCACGGCCAAGTTTATGGCAACATTATGCTAATAGGCAATTGTTTTTTTTTTCGCGCCTCTCTCAACTAAAAACGTATAAAAAAAAAAAAACCGACGAAGATAGCGAAAATTATTTTTGATTATTGTACAACATTTACAGTTGAACGCAAGGCGTGGCAAACAGATGAAGCAGGAGCAGCAGCAGATGGAGTAGAGGGAATCAACTCAGACGCTTCATTCAAAGACAATTTGAATAATTCTCAATATGGAAGCACATTTGATTAGCATATCCCAAAACATGCGAACAATTGATCGATAGAGCCAGGCAGGTGAATAGGTAAGGGAGAACGAGATGGAGAGAGAAAGAGAGCGAGAGAGAGAACGAGAGTGAGAGAGATGAATAGATGGCTAGGTTTGCTTAATGGTGGGCATTACGTGTTGTTCCGGCCATTCACTTGACCCAATTGATTTTGCAAATATTATTGTTAGTTCAGCATTTCGTGTCAGTTGAGTCAACTTTTTGCAAATTATCAAATGGAAATTATGATAAGAGTCGAAAGCTGACAAATACCATAAGAATTTATATACATATATATGGATGCTTCTATTCATATCATATTTAGAGCTTACAGATTGATTTATGAGCTAACTTTCATTTCAAACGTTGAATATTGATAGCTTTATCTTTATGTGCAGAGCGCATGACGTCACGTGTTTTAATATTAGATTTCAAAAACTTTTTCATTCGAATGAGTTTTAATATAATAATATATAGTTATTGATAGATACATATTATATAATATATAGAATTCCTATGGCTGCTTAATACAACAAATGTATATAAAGACCATTCAAATCAAGATAAATGCAAAAAATAAAGCAAAAAATTAAAGAGATTCGAAATGATCTAATATTTTTAGAGCATTGAATTTTATGCTTGAAATTAAATTCGACTAATTTAAAAATATTTTCAAAATTATTAAATTAAAAAAAAAAAAAACTAGTTATTGCTCCTGGAATTCAGAGCAGTATAGACAAAATACCCATCGAGTGATTTTTAGTTTTCAAATTACAGACGAAAAATAACTAAATTTCCAAAACAAACTCACATAATTTTACTTAAATACTTGACTTAAAAATTAAAAATTGACACAAACTTTAGCTACATTTGCTATAACTAAAACCAAAGAGATCAAGACCTTTAAGAACCTTCAGATTCTTAACCATAAATTCAGACTTCGAATAAAAAACTTAGCATATTTCTTGAAGCACGGCAAAAACAGCGAGAAGTAAAATGAACTTTGATCAGCCCAAACGCAATTCAACCTTATTGACGGGACTCATGATGTCATGATAAAGGCACAATGCAGATTTTTTAGTGCAACGCAAAAGCCACAAAGCAAGAGAAGCGAAAAAAAACAGCATTGATAAAAGCATAAAAAGCAGCATTTAACGCAAATTCCAAAAAGAAAAAAGAAGTTGAGAAAAAAGGAAGAAAAGAAGAGACGAAAAAAAAAAAACTGAAAACTGGTTTCTCCCTTTTCCTTTTCAAATACAGTTGCTTTTCAAGAACGCGAGAAGCGGCCAATGGCGTATATTTATATATGCACTGAAATGTTAGGTCTTCTCCAACAAGGCAACGTTTGCCGCATGCTGCACCAGAAGAGGCTGAAGCTGAAGGGCGCAGCAAAGGAAGATGCGGGCAGAGACCAGACAGACATCGATTGCTGCTTGCTTAAGCTTTTAGTCTTTGCTTTTTGAGGCGTATTCCAAAATATTTGAAAATTGCATTTGGCTGGCAAGAGATGAAGCAGCAGCAACAGCAGCAGCCACAGATATGCTGTTGGTGTTGATGTTATTTCTAATTTCGCTGATTTATGGCCTTAGATGTGGCAGAGCAAGAGGAGCACGCTCCAGACTGGCTGGGGTTGGCTCGAGCATCAAAGTCACATGACCTGCCTGAACCTGCCTTAATGGCTTTTTATTAGTCTCTCTCCCTCTCTGGCTCAACCTTGCACCCTCTCTCGCCCCCACTCGTTAACTGAGTTGATCTTGTGATAAATGAAATATGATTTTGCGTTTGTCTAACACCTCTGCATATGCAGCCTGGCTCTATCTTATGCAGTTCTCATATAGATATATATATATGATATACATATAGATATAGATATAGATATAGATATAGATATAGATATAGATATAGATATAGATATAGATATAGATATAGATATAGATATAGATATAGATATAGATATAGATATAGATATAGATATAGATATAGATATAGATATAGATATAGATATAGATATAGATATAGATATAGATATAGATATAGATATAGATATAGATATAGATATAGATATAGATATAGATATAGATATAGATATAGATATAGATATAGATATAGATATAGATATAGATATAGATATAGATATAGATATAGATATAGATATAGATATAGATATAGATATAGATATAGATATAGATATAGATATAGATATAGATATAGATATAGATATAGATATAGATATAGATATAGATATAGATATAGATATAGATATAGATATAGATATAGATATAGATATAGATATAGATATAGATATAGATATAGATATAGATATAGATATAGATATAGATATAGATATAGATATAGATATAGATATAGATACCATTTTAATTACTCTTAATCCGTAATTCAAAGATAAAACATGTTTATTAAGCTTGTTTCAGCTAAGCTCCATTACAAATGTAAAGCGAAAAATCTAATACCAACTCAAGCACGAATTTATTTTAAGCGTCGCATGAAAAGCTGTTCTGATTGATTGAGCAACCGTTGAAATGAGCGAAATGCGAGTGTAATTGTAAGATGCAGAGATTATTACGAGCCAGCACTTAAGCAGATGATGCGCTAGAATTCCTCAAGAGCCACCAGCCGAGTTGAATGATGAGTGCAATGCGAGCTAAGTTGTCATTCAGAATCGGGCTGTTCACACCGCGGCAGCCAGAAGGCAGCACGTGGCAGCCGGCAGGCGGTGGGCGGCAGGCGGTAGGCGATAGGAGACGCATGGCCGAAGGCAAGCAAGCAGGCGACTGGGTTGCTAAGGCAATTATGCGAGTTGAAAAATGATGGCAACCCGGTAGCATGCACTCGCAGCCACCGTCGCTCGGCATTAATTGCATTCGCATTTGCCTGGCCAATTAATCTGCATGATAATCGTATTAATTGATGCTGCCTGTTGCCCGTTGCCGATGCCAAAGTTGACGTCGACGTCGACGTCGGCGTCATCGTCGCATTGGTTAGTCATAAATTTTATCTCCATTTGCCGTCTAAAGCCATCAAATCAACGAATTGAGCAGATCTAATTGCAACGACCAGGTGCTGAATACATAATCGAATTGGCTTATCTTATAGATATCCTGTAATAATCACATAAGAATAAGATATAAAAACCTGTTCAGATAAGTAAAATTCCTTTCAACGTTCTAGTATCTACCATCAGGATTAATTTTGTAGGAAAAATGATCACAGCAAAAGAGCAAAATCAATGTTCGAAATTGGTGAAGTCTAGGTCTTAGGCGACCGAAAATCAATCAAACAATAACAGTCGCTAGGCTTAGACTGAAAGTTCTAGATTCTACACTTTTAACCTTAGACTCTAAACTTTAAATTCTAGAACATTGAGTATAGATTGTAGACTAGGCACCAGAACTTAGGTTCTGGATCGAAAATTCTGAATTGTAAATGTAAATTGTAAATTGATATATATCCATTGAATATATTGCTAACTCTAGTTTGATAGATCTAGATATTAGTTTTAATTCTTAATTCAAGACTGGAGTCTAAGTTCATACTAGACCTAAGCAAAATATCTTAGATGAAATTCATATTCTAGACCCTAAATCTAGATTAAAGGGTCTAAAACATAATTAGTTTTAATAAATCCTGAAGTTTTTACTCTCTATATTCTATATTCTATGATTATTTGTTAGATTCAAGGTTTAGGTTAGTAGACTCCAGTTTCTAGCAAGTCATGTTTAGTAGACCCTATAAACTAGACCTATACATCATTAAGCTTACCTATTGAAGTTATTTAAAACTTTGAAGGACTTCCAAGTGCAGAGTTCCACTCATGCGTTTGACAACAGCTTCAAAATAGAGAGAAAATCATTATTATCCTTTAATATATATTAAACTATAATTACATATGGGTAGCTGCTAATTTATTATACAATTATATATATATATATATATATATATATATATATATATATATATATATATATATATATATATATATATACATATATATATATATAATTATACATATATATATATTATTCTAAGTCTTTTTTTCGAGCATATATATTATATCTGCTTCCATCATCTTCCCTTAGAAGCCAACAACGTAGCATACTGATTACAGGGTATAAGCTGACAATCAGATCACCATCTGCATCAGCTGAAGTCAAGCAGAAAGCGAAAAGGAGCAGTAGCCAATGCCCCAACCAAACCAAATTAAAAGAAAACGCAACAAAAACACATCGAACAAACAATCTCAGCAAAGAGGCAAACCCAATGCCTTACATAGAGCCCAGATCCAGCAAAGAGTTCTGTTATACGCTGAAGAGTCCAAGGAAGAATCGTGGAAGGCCGCAGATAGCACTAAGCCCAAAAGCCCATGAACATCTGCGTCAAACGAACTGCACAAATAAAAGAAGAAGAATAACAAGTAACTAAACTCTAGTCGAGACTGCTCGACTAAGAGATACCCTGAATCCATTGAGCTGTAATACCAATCACTAAGAGCTTCATTTATTCATTAATAGTAACCAACACATGCACACACACACACACACAAACATATGCATGCACGTAATATGCTCACTGCGCAGTATTGCGGCTGCAGCAGAGGCTGTGCTATGGAAACTTTATTGTTTAATAACTTTTTTTCTCGATCTATGTTCTTAATGAAATTTTCGGGGCATGATTATGACATCCAAATGTACCTATTTGCCAAATTTCAAGTCTCTAGTATTTGATATACGTGAGTTATCGATTTTGTTGAATTGTGGGCGAAAGGGGCGTGGCATCAAAAATCCAAAAATGACAAAATGTGCGGATTCAATATAGCTATCAAACACAACTTAGTGCACGATTCTATCTTTAACGGTGTGCACGCCAGACCTCAAAAACAAAGCGATATTTTCGATAGTTATCGATAAAAAAGAAATGGGATGAGTTATCGAAAAAAAAAAATAAACTCGTACAGCGTATGGTATTATCGAGCATTTTGCTTTTTATTTGAAGTCTCTAGCTTTTGTGGTTGCAGAAATCCAGGTGTTTACACGGACGGACGGACGGACGGACGGACGGACAGACGGACAGGGCTAGTTCAACTCAGCTCGTCGAGCTGATCAAGAATATATATACTTTATGGGGTGTGGCACGCCTCCTTCTGCCTGTTACATACATTTGCACAAAAACATTATACCCTGAAATTTCCATTTTCAATGGATTCAGGGTATAAAAAGAAGACACGCAGAAAAAGAAAAATATAAAAAAAAAAAAAAAAAATAAGAAATAAAACATAAATAAATAAGGAATCACAGTTGGGCGACAGACAACAGGATCAAGAAATTCCGGTTTGTACTTCTTTTTATTATTATTATAATTTCTGCTCTTCGCTCTCTTGAGTTCTTTTACATTTGATTTTTCATTTTCTTTTCTTTTTCCTTTTTTTTTTTGTGCCCGTTGTCCATGCTTAATTTAAAGGGTATATCGCATGTTGCACTTTGATAAGGGCCAACATAAAAAGGCAAACAAACAACATCTCTTCAAGGCAAATTAACTAAATGAAAAAAAAAAAAAAAAAACTGCTGAAATGTGTTAAAACTTAATACCCTACACCCCAAGTGGCAAAGGGAGCATATTAGTTGCGTATCTTGGGGCTTGCTATAGCTGTTAATATAACCAAGATTTCCTTTTTATTTACAATGTGTTGCTCACTCTTAGACTAGCTGTAATTACAGGGTATTGCGCAGTCATTAATTTGACATTTTCTTCTTTTTTTTTTTTTGATCTCTAACAAAATTTTAAATTTCTTTGACATATCCTGCCTATTATTAAGTGTTGCAAAGAGCAAAGAGCATTTATTAGTCAAGTGTTGCACTTGTTTTTGCCTTCCCACTTTGTCGTCGACTTGATTATTCTTTTGTATACCCTGTAAATGAAGCCTACAATATATATGTGCTAGTACATGATAAGGCCAGAGCTGATTGATATCAGCGCTAAAAACAATCGTATTCCTCTTCGATAAATATCGATAATTATTTGATGGGCGAGGATCCCCTCTCGTCTCATCCCAATTATGTATGAAATTTACATTCACTAAAGTTTCCCATTAACTTCGATAGATATAGCATATATTTTAGTCAGGCATTGCCTGCTGGAGCTTTGTTGCTTGCTTCTCTTTATTATTATTTTTGCGTTTTTCAATCAACGTCAGGCGATGCATCTAATGCCTGCTCCAACTGGCCCAGAGAAACAGGAATTTTGTGTGTGTGAGCCAGCGCGAAGCTCACGAGGCATTGCAAGACGATTGCAGCATTCCTGCGCCTCTCTCGCTTGCTCACCCTCTCTCTCTCTCTCTGTCTCTTTCTCTCTCTCTCTCTCTCTCTCTCTGTCTCTCTCTGGCTATCTTACTTTCAGCCTGCTCTGTTAGCCTTGTGCTTGGCTAGGTCCATGTTGCTGTCCGTGACTCGTTTGTTTGCTGGATCTGTGGCTATTTTTAAATCCGCAGCTTTAGCTACTTCAACCGAGCCAACCTCTCCGCCTGCTGCTCCTCCTGGTATTCCTTTCGCAAAGGATACACCGCTCGCCAAGTGGTTGGCCGCCTAATGTGCGGCTCGTTGGGTGGAACATTGCGAACAGGTTTTTGGTCATTGGCATTGGTCGCATCTAACAGGCGGCTGCTGCGGATGCTGCGACTGTGACTGCGATGCCATGCGAGTCGCTGCCGCTGCTAAACTTCTGGATTATTGATTGCTCTGGGTCTCTGGGCGAACTTGTGCGGTTTCCCTCTGTTCGCATATGCCAGCGCCATACACAACTAGACCCGCTGCAGCGGAATAGCCGCGGCATTTGCATTTGTCGCCTAGCCAAAGAAGTGAACGTCGGCAAGACTAAGGAGTCGAGGGAGTTAAGAGCTAGTTGAAAGTTAAGAGGGTTCAGAGTCGGCAGTTGGTATTCAGGGAATATACAGTTCGCATGATTAAAGCAGCGAAAATGACAGAGTCTTAAGCAAGGAGTCTCAAAATCGGAAGCAAAGACTGCCAAATTGAAAAACAATGCAGACAAAATATATAGAAAATTGTTGATTTAAAGTTTAAGCTCGAAGAATATTGAAAATCATATTCTGAACAAGACAATAACTGAAAAAGCTGTTGAGTGCTGAGAGTTGCTAGGCAAGTGAAGTCAAGAATTGCAAGCTGAGGCCACAGAGGATAGGAGTCCTTGAAGTTGACTATAGTAGTGGCTAGTCTAAAAGCTAAAATTCTAGATGAGCTAGGATTATAGAAAAGCTAAAATATTTCAAAATTTGATCAATAAATCTCAATTAGAAATTCCGCAACTTCAACTGCAAAACATTATTACAAAACACTTGACTTTCGAGCTCGAGAGCACCTCTTTTAGTCCAAGAATTGTAAGTTGCTGTTGAGTCGAGACATTCAATTGAAGCCCACTCATGGGCAGGGCGTCGCGAGTGGCTCGTGCCCGTTAGTTGAGGATCACTCGATATTTACATTATTTGCTCTACACCAGTTTTGCCATTGCGATCGAATTATTATTTATTAGGCCCCGCATCTGGTCGCAATCTGCGAAAAAGGCCGGCAACCGCCTGCGGGCCCGTGATGTCTTTGTTTATTGCTCCGGTTTGCATTTTATTTTCCTTATATATGTTTTTTTTTTTCGGCTGCCAATCGAATCGTTTCGGACGTCTGTTGCCAAGGCTGTGATCAAGCCAGAACGGAAGACGACGCTGTAGCTGCACGGAGGATGGAAAGAGGAAGTCGAGTGCTGCTTGGCAAAGCCATCGGCTGGCTATGCTAATTAGCCATCAGGCCAAGTATTTGTTGAGCCAGAAGAGTCAAGTCGTACCGCCTTAATTGACAGCTCAGCTTGGGCAGCTCTAATGGAAGCTGCGAAGCCGCAGTGTAGAACTTGACTTGGACTCGGAGAGTATCGAATAGCCGATCGGCTGGCTGGCCGGTCGGTCAATAGCTAAAATAAATGAACCACATGCCAATGGCAAAAGCTGATGGCTAACAGGCAAATCTAATTAAAGCCAATATTTCCATGCCACACAGCCGCTCTGTCCATTCCGCACGCCAGATGGCGCTCTTTGATCGCCGCCAAGCAACAAAAACAAAAACCCAAAAACCAACTGCAAATAAATTCAGCACAAGTGAAGTCTGCATTCGAACTGCGACTCAATTACTGTACAATTATTTAATTCATATTCAATTGTTTTACTTTCGTGCACTCAAGTGTTTAATATGCTGAGAATTTGCCAAGCAGTGGGTGGACAAACCTAACAAAAACGTGGGCCCACAACTTAAGCACTTGAAAGCGCAATTTTCAATTCAAAATCGTTGCGGAAAACATAATTATCTCAGGCATAAACAAAAGCTAAGCACAAATTATAAGACATTATAAAACAAATACATCGCAAATATGCTTGGAAAGACTTGACACTTGTCTAAATTGTCGAGTGAAATCAAGACTCGATCAGAAATCAAAGGAAATCGGAAAACTTGAAACATAAATTTGTGATATCTTTTGAACTACTTTAAAACAATTATCATTATAGATGAATTTATCTTAAAATCAGCACCTGAAACAATGGATACATTTTGTTCAAGAGCTACAATTAAAATTTTCAAAAAATTTCAACAATTGAAACAAGCAAGATCTATTTGAGCAGAGGAGAGTAAGCATATGTAGAGCTATTATAGGGAGAGTATCTCTCAGGCTCTCCTTTGAGAGCTATTACAAGTTCACTCATTACAATATTTAATACTCTACATATTCATCACAGAGATATAAAGAGATATATTTTATAAAGAGATATATTTCAAGTAGCCAAATTTTGTGCTAGGAATAATGTTTTCGAGCAGAGCAGAGCAATCACGTGGAGAGCGATCATAGAGAGTGTAACTCTCAGGCTCTTAAATTTTTCCAACTTCACCTGCTGATTCTGACAATGTTCTATATTCTAAATATTCATCACAGTAATCTACTCGATACATTGAAAATTTTTATATTTTTTGGTATTCAAGCAATGTCTGAACACAGAAATTTAAAAAAAAGGTAAGCTGCATATGTCGTACTGGAATATATATTTCATATTTCAAGTCTCTAGCTTTTGAGTTTTACGAGATGAGCCGACAAACATAACTAGCTCAACACTGTAAATTGTCCTGAACAAGAATATATATGTATATATATTATATTCTATTTCAAAGGGCATAGGGTAATAAAATGGTTGAAAAAAGTCCGAAAGTTTATGTATGCTTACTAAAGCTTTAAAAAATATTATGTAATTACTTTCATATGATTAAGGCGTCTTCTCTCGCAAATTCCTTGACACATTTCTAAAAAATGTATATTTGCTTGCATATAATAATATTATAATTATAATAATTTGCAGGCATAATTATTTGCCAGAGTATTCCTTCGCATCCTTATTCTTAGCTTCTTATGATTATGTACAATATGCATACAGATTTTATTCAAGTTCTTGGAGCGAGTCTGTCAGTCAAGCAAAGGTTGTCAACTTGAAGGTTGGACCTATTGCTGGTTACATAAGAGCGCCAAAAGGTGTTTTGGTGTTGGGGGCAAGCGCAAGATCAAGGTGAACACTTTAAGCCGCCACATGATGTGTTAAAATTGTGGCAACAACAACAACAATCATATGAACGCTCAGGCAATGACAAGCAGCGTGGCTGAGAATGAGAATTAGATGATAGCAAAGATGATGCAGACACTGCTGATGCTGTTGATGCTGTTGCTGCTGTTGCTGCATGAATGTTGAATGTGAACAGCAAACGTCATCGTCATCGTCCTCATAGACATTTGCTTTGACTTGCATCAAGTGCGCCGGCAGCTGCTGCTGTAAACGCATCATGACTTGGCCAGTTGGGATTGGCATTGGCAGCGAGACTGGGCGTCCGCGCGGCCAGCAAAGGGTAGCTTGGCTTTTCCATTAAAGCGGACATCTATAAAGCAGATATGTAAGCTACAGATTGAATATATAATCAGATTTATTATTTATCTATAACTACAGTTCTCATAGAATACAATATTCTCAATGTGCATTTTTGTAAGCAAAATGTTTTTTTTTTTTAAATCTTGAAGTTTTTAGAGACAACAATAAATATTTAAAAAAAAATTTTTTAATTAGTATTCAGAAAAAAGATATTTATATATTATAATATATCCATTTAAAATATTTGGGAATTGTTATATATTAAGTTTTGACCTAACTATTTGAGAGTTTGTCCAGCATACTGTTTCGTTCCAATTCACTAAAAAAATCTTTTTTGTCATATTTTATATATATAAAAATATATGTAAAATATATGTAGAAATCATATTTATATCTATACTTGAGTATCTGAAAACCATCATATCCAAATTAAACTTATTTATCATCATATATATTTAAACTTTAATTATCCATCGTCTCAGATTTAGTTTTCTTTTACCTAGAAACATTTAATATCTATGGATGGCTTTTCCTCATGCCCGCTAGGGTATTTAGGCGTCATTTAACACTAACATTTTATAACATTTTAGAGCCTCTTAGTTTGCCCGATAATTGATCATCATCAGTCGTTTTAATTGATCGCTTTGGCCGCCTTGCTCTGAATTTTGCTCTGCGCCGCATTTCGATTGTAATCAATCACTTTCGTGGAATTGGTCCACAGTTGTTGCCTGAATGAACTATGCGCAGCTATGTGTGCGACTGGGACATGGACTCTAGACCAAAGCTACACGTCTCTCAACATCCTCTCTCTATCTGTCGCTCGCTCTCCCGCTCTTTCTGCCTCCCTGCACGGGCGTTGTCTTTGAGAATCGTCGGCTGGTATTTTCTTTCGTTTTCCAATCATCAACACAATTGCGTACGTGAGCTGACGCACCAAGTTGTCATTGTCATTGTCAATGTACAACTCCACACATACAATGTATGTTGCCGTCCAACCATCCATCCATCCATCCAGCTATCCATCAATACATCCATACATCTATCGCCCAGTTTAAAGTCGTGTGTAATTGTTGCCGCAATATCGTGTATCATGCTGCGTCAATAAGTCACTCGCTGGCATTTCTGATATGCCTCAACGCAACAGTTGCCGTTGTGAGGGGCAACAACAACAGCAACAGCAACAATTGCTGCTTTTTATTAATTAATATATATATAGATATATATATATATATATAGTTAACTAATGAAGAGTTCATGAAGTTTTAATTAAACCATATCTAGAGATAACTTTGGCAAAGCAACTCCACATTTGTACTTTCAATTCGACTAATTAGATTATAAATATTTTCTCATATAGCTTTAGCCTCTACCAGAGTCAGCACTAGTTTCCTAACAACCAAGTTAAGTATATTATATATTAGCTCATTACAGAATGAGTGTCCTATCACATTGCTCATGTTTTATGGCATTGAAGATTGGAAAAGAGGAAAATGTATTTAAAAGGCAAAGCACGATGATGAACTGAATTGATTTAGTCCAGTTCGTTTGTCCATCCGTCCCTTTGCCTATCCATCCATCTTTCCATTCATCCGTTTATACACCTTTATAAACTTAACGATCTCGTAATTCAGTAAAGCAAAAGACTTGAAATTTTCACAGCATATCATTTATAATTTTTTTCGATAAATCGCCTCATTTCCTTATTACGGTCACTTCTCTCCTTACATTACGGTCACTTCTCGTATAGTGCATCTGCGAGTCACATAAATACATTGTTTCATTATCCTTTCTATAAGAGCCAGCCAGCAGTAGGACATAAATATATATATACATATATATATATACTTACGTATACCTATAGATATCTGTTTAGCTTTTATGCTAAGCCGTTTGGTATTTATTTTTTTCGAATGCTTTTTATGACAAATGTCATGACTAATTGTCTGGCACTTAAATATTTTATGATCGTCCCAAACTAAATTGGCTCGCCAGGGGCAAGAGCGAATATGAAAGAACCTGATGAAAACCAAAGTAGTAACCAGCTGCAAGATACTCTGCAAAAATTGAAGGGAAACAACAATGGATTGGCCAAGAAGTTGTGGCATGTGCCACTGCCAGTTGTTTAAGCTAACAATTCGTGTTGACTTTACATATTACAGCTTCTCTGAATATGCTTACGGACTTCATTAATGTTTCATCAAAAGCTGCATATATAGAAGACAACAAATATGCCATTCCTATTAAAAGCGTATAGGGTATTTTTAAAACAGATCATTTTATGTTCACAGACATAAAAAGCCATCAAGCAGATGAGCATATGCCAAGCCACACAGAGTTTATGAAGCAAGTTCTTTAAAATTTTCTTGTCAACTTTCAAGTTAAAATCCATAAACTCGAACAACAACAACAAAAACAACAGCTCAGTGTGTGTGTGTGTGTGTGTGTGTGTATGCGAGTGTGCACGGATCTTTATGTGTGTTTTATGATTATTTGTTTGGCGATAAATCAATAATTTGTTAAGAGGCGCTTGACTCCAGTTGGTGGCTTTGCGTGTGTTATGAAAGCAAGTTCGTTGCCTAAGTCTTTTGTTTAGGCGCAACAAAATTCAGAGCCTATCTGTTTTTTGCGCTAATTTAAGAGCAAGACTGCAGTGCGTATAGTCTGTGTCTGTGTACGTTGCGTTGTGCTCGCAATTTGAAAGTTCCAGGGTTGCTTTTTTGAAAGGAAACATTATTTTATTGGAGTCATATGCAAATTGCATTATGTTGACTTTTCGGATAGCCACAAATATAAGCAAGAGACAGCGGCCAAACAGCGCGACAACCGAAGACAAGACAACGACAAACAACAAACAAACGAACAAACAGCAAGCGGAAAAAGCGTAAATCACGCTCGCCGTGTGGCACAGCTGCAAAACTTGTGTTTCCCCATCTCCAAAAGAAGCATCAGCGAGAGAAGAGAGCGCACGCTCAAGTGCAGGCACTGCTCGGCCTCTAGTTATCCAGTAGCCAAGCATCGAATTACCTTCAATTACATTCTCTACTGAGTAAAAGGCCAGAGCTTTTCCAAGTTCAGTTCAATTCCATTTTGGTTTCTTCAATAACATTTGTGCTTATGGCAATTATTCTCAGTAATATTTGTAATGAAATCGATACTTATCGATTTTAGCTGTGCCTAGTGACATGAAGGTCAGACTTCGGACTTTGCATAACTGCCTTGAGTTGTGTTCATTTGCTTTTTGCATATAATATCGGATAACATTGACAGTTATCGATTAATAAATATTTAAATTTCTTGTTATCGAAAAAGATTATGCATTTTTCTAAACTCATAATATGGGACCATATTTTTGATTTCTAAGGAATTCAAAAATAAATATTTTTAAGACTCGTGAGATTTATAATTCAAATATTAGTAAATCTCGAATACCTTTGCTCATTGAATGCATTTTGCAACACTCAACTATATACCCCTTATGGCTGTATATACATGTTGCAGGGCATAAACAAAGCAGAAGCAGCAGTAGAGGAAGCTGGCAGCACTTACTCCAAAGATTTGTGCAAGATTTGCGAGAGTTTTTTTTTTACCATATATATATAAATATATCTTCTGTTTTTTTTTTTTGCTGTTTGGGGCGCTAGCTAGTTGTGTCCTGTCAAATCGTTCAGCGATTTGTCTTGGCAACGCGACTGCATTCAATCAGCAGCAGCAACTGTTCCAAGCAATTGACACTTGAGGCGTTGGCCAACAGTCGAAGGCAGCTGTTGCTGTTGCCGCTGTTGCGACGAGGCAATTTATAAACGAAATAAATTCAATTGACTTGTTTGCCGCAGCATTTACAGTTGGCAACAATTGCAGCAATGCCATAAATCGTTGGAAAAGAAGCCATGGCTACCGCACCGACCCTCCACCTGCTGCCTGGCCACTGCTGGAGAGCTGGCCATTCCAGTGGCCAAAACTGCGTAACAATAAATTTTCAATGCAAACAAGTTGCCAAGACTTGCAGAAATCGGAGAGTCGGCCATTGCCAGTGGCCAGTGGCCATGGCCATGGCCGTGGCCATTTGGCCAAACTCCATTTTCATCTGCAGCTTCAGCTCGCATTTAGCATCCCCAAACGTTGTCGCCGCTGCTGCTACAACTGCTGAAACTACTGCTGCTGCTGCTGTTTCTGCTGCTGCATTTGTTATTTGAATTTCGAAAATTATGGGCACAAATTTGTTTTATTGCCAAAGTCAAGGCGTGCAATCATTAAATGCAACAGCATGCGGTCCAGTCGCCAAGCCCCAGCACCTGAGCATCCAAGCACCTGAACAGCAACAGACCCAACCGCAGCAGCAACACGGCGTCATATACGCTCTAAAGTTGGAGCCATGTCGCTTAAGATCTGCTGGAGGCTTTAAGATTCAATTATTTACTCTGTGATAATTCCGTTTTAGCCTTTATTTATAACAAAAATAAAACTAGCCAGCGTCAATTATTATTATTAAATAAAATAAATGTTTAAGAATTTATTAAAATATTTGGTCGACATTTCTATACACTTTACTTAATAAATCACTCATTTACAGGGTATCAAAAATGTTAGGCTTCAAAGAATCTTGTCTCAGCTGCATGTTGAGGCAAGGCTGAATTATGCCTTGCACTAAAAGCGTTTCAGCTAACTTAAATATGAGCACATCATTAGCCTAAAATTGTTACTTAGCCATGCAACGTTCCAGCGGTTCCGTCGTCCGTCGTCGGTCGTCGGTTGCGCTGTCGCCTCTAAAGTTGAAGCTGAATGCTGCCAGCCTCAGCTGCGCCAGCTCCAGCTTCAGCGCCAGCTTCAGCTGTTCAGCTGGCAACTGGGAAGCGCAACGTCTGATTAACACGTGCGCAAATTATAAGATTTTATGCATTTGCCACAGATATCTAAAATGTTGTACGCTCTCGCGAGAGATAAAAGCAAAAATGATCAAACTGCCGACACGACTGAAGGCTACACAGCGTTAGAGCACTTCGAGCAGCACTCATCATTGAAGAGTTATGAATGCAGTTTTATGCATGTGCAGCACGCACACCAACACACAGCAACTCAACAGTAGAACAGCACAACAGCACACACACCTGCCGTGGTGCAGTTTTGAGCACTTTATTAGCGCATCGAGCCGTCTAAATATATGGCTAACCAAAATGGCCAAAATGAATAGCCATGAAACGTTCAAAGCGTGCGCACACCGCTGGCCCAAGGGGGACTGTGTGTGTATGTGTGTGTGTGTGTGCGTGTGTGTGGGGCGTGTGCCACGACTTGACCCATATACGAATATCTTTCGCCATGCTCTACACTTGCCATAAACATGCGCGCATGCCGTTCCTCGCTCCTATAAACTATGCTCTCCTTAACATATTTATGTTATCGGCAAGCTTAACATACTTAGCTTAACATAAATATGTTAATATACTATTCGAGCTGTGTATAGTATATTTAGCACATATATATAAGTGTATATATATATCATTATAAATTGGAATAAAATAATTTCTGTACAGCTGAACACGTAAACGTCTCTACATCAGGAAAGAAATGAAATAAGCGGTTCATGTAATAATAAATGAGGAGGGCTCGGACATACATCAGAATCAATGGCTTATTCGACGAAAGGATATTTCAACAATGCCGTTTTAGCCCCTCAACCTGAACGTGTTATTGACGTTTAATGAAAGCGACGTCGTCAAGTGCACTGCGGCATATCCTTGAGGAATTCAAGAGCATTCCCAACATGCAACCATTGAGTAGAGGAACATAGGTGTAATACGATAAGATATGTAAAGCATGAGATAGGTGGGGAGATAAAAAAAGAAAAGAGATAGAGATATAGAAAGAGAAAGAAAAAATGAGGGAGAGAGAGAGAAATAGAGATTATCCCAACTCAAGTAAAATTTTAATTAGATATTTTTATTTTATATATTTTTTTAAATAAATTTTTTTTTTAACAACAAAAGGCCAGAGTTAAATTGTTATAATCTTAATTATACTTATATATGGTACAGCTCAGTTTACATACTCTTTATATATTATACAGTTTTCAAACTATCAATAGTCGGCGGCCTCAATATATCGTCTATATTTATATATTTATTTTATTTTATATATATATATATATATATATATATATTTATTTTATTTATTTATTATTTCCATATTTAGTAATCCTCTTCTAATACATACGAATTGCTTTGCTTATATATTAAACCGACAATTTATTCAAATTAATATCGTCTCGTATCATGACAACAGTTTAATGCTCTACTCACTTCACATTATTTATTGCCGAAGAACAAATATTTGCTGCAATTTGATTTGTTAATGCAAACTCGTTGCTTACGCAAAGCTGCAACAAATTTTGCGACGATTCTAACAACAGCAACGACTTTCTGTATGTACAGAGTAGCCCACAGCTTGCAGCCTCTGCCTCACTCTCTCTCTCTCTCTCTCGGTCTCTGCTGAGATATGAGTAGTATCAGCATTTTGGTCAACTAACTCATTTGTTAGGCTACCGCACTCGATATTTCAGCAAACAAAGTCCACAGCCCACTGGATGCGGCTGCTGCTGTTGCCGCTGCAAAATACCAGAACACACGCGCGGCCCAAGTGAGTATTTAGCCAACGCATAAGCTAATTTTAGAGCAGATGAAGCTGAGATTTGCCAGCGCCGCAGCAAACTTAATTACTTCCTACTGAACGAGAGCTATATATATATATATATATATATATATATATATATATAGAGGGCAGTAGAGGCAAAGCAACTTGAGCAACAATTTCATGGGGCGCGTCTCTTTAGCGTTTTTCAATTACATAGCGCTGACCATTTTTATTTGAGCAAATTCAGCAAAACAAAAAATAAAGCAAAGCACATGCCAAGCCCCATGCCAAAGTCATGCCAAAATGGTATGGCATGGAGAGAGAGAGAAAGAGAGAGAGAGAGAGAGGGAGAGAGAGAAAGAGAGACAGAGAGCGAGAGAGTATGTACGGGCGGCAGGGCGAGCAATGTAGTGCGCGTGTTTGGTGGCGTTGCGTGTCTGTTGGCATGTGTCCACGCGAAATTGATATCGAACATAATTTTAGAAGCAAGCCGCAGACACACATACACACACACACACACACACAGAGACGGGCACACACACACAGAGACACATGTGCAGCTGCCTTCTCATAGAGTTGTTTGCCACAAAAAGGAAATGGCTGAAAAATGCTAACAAGATTTGCGCGTTCGTTCGGTGGGTCGTCCAATCGATCGAGCTTGCTGCTGGTGCATGCCAACCTCTGCAACATCATTATCACGACGGCGACAATGATGATGATGATGATGATGATGATGATGATGATGACAAGGCTGCAAGGTTACAAGTTTTTCCAGATCGGCATAGACTGCCCCACTGACTTGTTGCAACATGGACACAATGCCAGACTTTGGCAACATGCAACAACAGCAATAACAACAACAACAACTGCAACGACAACTGCAACAACAACTGCAACAACAACTCGCATCATGTGGCGGCGATTGCTGTGCCTTGCGTTTCGTGGCACAACATTAAACAGATCGTAAACACTTTAGCTTTATCTTTTCTTCTTCTTCCATTTTCTTGGCCAACTCTTGTTTGTTGCTGCTGCTGTTGTTGTTGTTGCTGATAACGTGCCGCAGACAATTGAAATTGTTGCTGTTGTTGTTGCTGCTATAGATTTCGTTCATGTTCAAATCAATTTGATGTTTAAATTTGCACAACAAGCTGCCCAGACACCAGATAAATACGTATACGAGCAGCCATTATCGCATGCCAAGTGCCAAGTGCCAAGTGCTACGAACTCTTTTTGTTTCGCCTGCCTCTGCCAATATATATGGGAACGGTATTCTATGGCACACTGCATTCAGAGATTCCCTATAAAAAATAAATGTGAATTGGTTGAAAATCAATCATTCAGTTTCCCAATCTGAGTCTATCAATCATTCTTCTTATAACTCACGCAATCACTCAGTCATTTTGATAAGATTCAGTTAAGCAATCATTCAATCAATCATTTAGTTAATAAATCAGCCAATTGTAGTGTCAGTCAATCAATCCATCAATAATTTCCATTGGCATTCAGTCTATCGATCAGTAGAAATTCATCAATCAATCATTTCAATAATCGTTTAGTCAATCTATCAGTTAAGTAACTAGTCATTCAATCAATCAATCAATCATTTCAAAAGTCTAACCGTCAATCTGTCCGTCAAGCAGTTAACCGATTATTCAATCAATTAAGCATCAAATTTGTAATCAATAACTTAATCAATCAGTCAGTCAGTCATTCAATAAATTGTTTAATAACTAGAGCACAGATTCGTTTGGCTCAATCATCAGTTAATTAGTTAAAGCATTCAATCAATCAATGAATTAAACAGTTACAAATTTAAAAGGTCCATTAATCTGTAAATCAATCACTAAATTCACTAATAAATCCCTGTCACGGAATCAATCTATCAATCTGTCATTCAATGAATGTTTCTATTAGGCATTGAATCAATTTTCATCATCAGTTAGTTAGCAACAAGTCAATCATTCAATTATTCAATCCTTCAAGCATATACTCAGTCAAGCCAAATTCCTGCCAACCATAAACTCGATTGATCTATTGCCTGAACTAGGTGCAAAATGTCGCACCTATCTAGCCGATCTCTGCTGATAGGCTTAGTTCGATTGCCGCTCTACGAATCCCCAATAGCTGCTTGGTATGCTTCATTCATAATGTGCTCCACAGAAACAATACAAATGCCAAAAGCGATTCTATCATGGACTACGTGATCCGTATGACAAATACAGCAAATATCTCGAATCTCTCGATATATATATATATATATATATAAATGTATATATACGGATCATATAACGATTTATAGCATAAAAGTTTGATTGTTCAAAGTCTAAACCTGGCTTCTCGGGTTTTATAGATACGTAAGCCAAACTTTAGGACATTGGCTCCTGCTGATGGAAATTTGCATTTAACGATTGCCGTTACAGAGCAGCATTTGGAACAAATTGGAGCATAAATGTGCTTAGAACTGAATGTGATCGACTGCAAGTTATCCTGTATATGCGGATAGAGTGAATTAAATTAAATAAAAGCTTTAGAATTATATGCCTTAAAGAAAATGATTAAAGGAAAATTATTAAAATGAGTAAATTATTAATTAAAGTTGGTAAGACATGACTTAATGTTTTTATGATTTACAAGAGATATATAATAGGATTTACAAGATAAAAATTATATCTACAGCTTTTATTCTAGCACTTTTTACAGGGTATCACCAGTCAAAACAAATTATATTAACTTAGCATAGTTAACTGTGTGCAATATTTAAAGCTCTTGCTGTTAACTTCAGTTTGGGTGCATTTTTTACAGGGTATCATTGAACAAATTGAACGATTGCTGGTATATGGGGTCGGCCTCCGTCTTTGATACTCATAAATTGCTTAATTTAATGTTGAATTTTTATGCATTCCGACTTATCAATAGACTTTCCAGCTAAATAGGCTTACCAATTTGAGTGCGTGTAAATGGACTCTGGGATTTTCTTCCCCCAGAGAAGAAGAGGTTAATAGAAACATTTCGTTGTTGCGCCTGTTGCGCCGGTTCGGCAACATTTTGACTAATTAACTGCAATGTTTAATGCGTTAGACCAAAGTTGTTGTTGTTGTTGTTGTTGCTGCTGTTGTTTGCCCAGTCTAGAGCCGGAACGAGTTTCCAGACTTTGGCCATTGGCTCGCATTTCCTGGCCAGGGCGACGACAATCATAATCGCCAATGACAAACGCACCAAAAGATGCAGAAAAGATCTATCTATAAGTAGGTATGTGCATAACCGGGTTGCGGTTTTGTCATTGGAAAGGGTGTTCGGTTAGCGCAACTGGTATTACAGGCATACCATATTGGCCAAATGCTTCGCTGGCAGCTGTTTTGCCTGCTCCATCTGCATCTGCAATTGCAACAGCCTTGCCGTCGCAGTCTCTGTCTCGCAAGTCAAGACAAGTTCTGATTTAGCATCCACAGCAATCGCAATCGAATTCCCATTCGCATTCGCATATTTAACTCACAATTCACAACCGCTCAAAATGCACACTCAATAAAACTCTTTAATTTATACACCAAAATTATCTCAGCCAATAAGTCTGTTCGCCTTCACGACTAAAAGCTGATTCAAACAAATCGCATGACAGACAAATCAAAAGTTACTTCAAGAGAAACATATTTATGCATATAAATCATTAATGGACCAGTCGAATTAGTCTTTAGAAAAGTGAACGAGAGAAAAAAAGCAAACAGGGAGCAAGCTCTATTTACCAGGAAAAAGCTCTGGAGGCAGGCTATATTTATTGATTATAAAATTCACTGTGCGCCTCATAGAATTTTCTATATACGCATTGTCAACAATATATATACATACAACAAATAAAATTCTGATATATTATAATATAGTACATAATACAATAATATATTTAATTATAATATAATATAAATTAAAATATATATCGATCAATCAAAACTCAAGGTTTTAACACACATTCATGGCCTTAAATTCAGAAATACATTTCGATAAAAGTCGATGAATTTAATATATATATACATCGATCGATATATTCTGATTCTTATATATTAAAGTGAAATAAAAAATTCACCATATATATTTCTAGAGCAATATCAATATCAACAATTTATATATTTGATGTCATATCTCAGTTTCTATACACAATATGATTATAGATTCGCACAGTAAATAAACCTACTATATATATATTATATAACTTCAAGTTAAAGCCAATTCAAAAGATCAATTTTCAGACCTTATGCCAAATTAGTCTGAAGTCTCTACTCTTCATATTTAAATCTTAGACAAAGTAATCCAAAATTAAATTTTAAGTACAATTTATATGGGTTTTACATAGAGCTATGTCCGAATCGAGGCACCTGTCGTTCCCATGCCTGCCCACCTGCCCAGCTGCCAAGCCTGAACACATAGCTGACCAGCTACCCACCTGTGCGACTATGGCAAATTGATTGCCAAGGGCGTTGCTAAACAAAATAAATACAACAAATTGATTGTTTCAGGCAACTGATATGCATATCTAAAGCCGCTCAAGTTGTCTTGTCTTGTCACTTTAAGCAGTTCAATTGAGCGAACCAAAATACAAATAAAAAAAAAAAAATTGTTTATATATATATATATACATATAAAATGGCAACAGAAAAAAAAAAAAAAACGGTACACATACAATATTGAAAAAGATTTATTAAGTTCGCACATTCGAAAAGCACTTGAGGCTGACAATTAAAAAGCACTCGGCATCAAATTTAGACGATGACGGTAACTGCCCTGGCAATAGCGACGGGGGCCACAAGGGGGCATTGAAAGCTAAAGATTTGCGTTGGCTGCAAGCGTTCCTAATGACATCGACTTGAAGATACTCTGTCAAAACTGATTAAATTTAGAGAATTTCTGGATCATAATCGAAGCTATACTCGTAGCTCCTAACCCAAAGTTGATATTCGTGATAATTTAAGTAGGCAAAAAGATGCATGTTTTCTTTCAAATTAAAAGCATAACATATTATCGATAGTCGGTTCGTTATCGTTGACTAAACTTAAACAAAATATTGATAAATTTGATATATAACTATCATAAGCTCTACGAATCTAGAAATCATTTTAATAATTAAATAACGAATAAAACCGAATATCGATAAATGCTATCGATTATCCATAAATGTCATATATACTTATAGCAATTATTATGCCCGTAGTAAATGCATGAGGACAGGGTATCAATAAGTTATAGGCGCCACACAACGCACGTGTGTTCATGTGTGTGTGTGCGACGTCAGGTTTGGGTTGGCTCGGCGCTTTTGTTGCCGTTGCTGTGCCTGTCGAAGGCTTTGGTTTTGTCAGCGCCGCGATTACTTGTTCGCCTGCGCGCGCTTAATGGCGGCAACAAATTGTCTGCTTAATTGTGAGAAATCCAACAACAGCAACAATAGCCAACTGAAATTATATCCGAAATTGAATCCCAATCGCCGCTTCAATTGTATCTGATATATATGTTTATATATATATATATATGTATATATTTATTTTCTAAACGTAGCTGTAACTGAATGTGTGCTCACGCGCAGCTCACTCTTTTAACAGTTAAGAAAATAAGATTTAAATGCAAAATAGGCAAATTTCTAGCTTGTCCAAGAGTCCACTGTCGCGCAATAGGATATGCTTAACTGATCTTAAAGCAAAATATTCGCATAGACAAAAAATTTGGAAAACTTGAAGTTGAAAGTAACCATCGAAGTTGGCAAAATTTAGCCATGAAGCCTTCATTTGCAAGAGTACATAGTAAACAGATTCCAATCAATTATTGTTGAGTTTCGTTTAGAAAAAGATTATTATAGGGTATATGGTGTTCAGAGGATATATATTTTTTATTCAATCTATGCAGGATCTTCATATTTCTTCAATATTTCACATGCCGCATCTTGTTAGTCTAGTTCTAAAGTTGATCAAATTTTAACTCTAAGTCTGTAGCTTCAATATCGACCAGAGGGCTTGCACAGACAGGACAGACGGATGAATAATCTCCTTTTCGCTATGGAAACTGAGTATAAATACAAACAGAAAGCCTTATCCTTTACCCCTTTACATTGTGCTCAGTAATAATTTAAGAGATATTTCTTGAATTAGTGAATATAGTTCGATATAGTTAATTCCCCGATAGCTCAGATCAAATGAAGCACCCAAAGGTTATTCTCTCAACTCAAATGCGTCATATACTGCGTTACCTTTCAGTAGAGCCAACTCATATACCCCAAATGAAGAGCTAAGCACGCAGGCGCAGGTGGGCTCCGCTATACGCGCTCACTCTCATAATCATTATATAGCGAATTGCGTATACTTGATGCATGTGTTTTATGGCATCTGCTCGTTGTTATTATTATTAATAATTGTCTTTATTGTTTCCCTGCTTATTGTTGATTGTACTTAATGTGTGTTTTGCATTAAAAAGATTTCATTATACCCTGAATCAATTGAAAACGAGATTTCAGGGTATGATATCTTTGGGAGACTTTAAGTAACAAGCAGAAGCAAACGTAAAACATTCCATAACGTTATGACGGGGAAGAGCTGAGTTGAGCTAATACTATCCGTCTGCCCATCAGGTAGTCCTTCTGTCTATACATTCATGCTAGATATTTATTAAATATCATGATATTTATTAAATATATCAACTCGAAGGGTTCAGGGTATCTCTTAGTCGCGTCGTCTCGATTAGAGTTTTTCTTACTTGTTAAATTGTGCTGTATGTGGGCAAACACGATTGTTAAAATGCTTCTCAAATTGAGATTAGACGAAAATGTAACTTGTTTTCAATCGTTTTGTTTGTGAATTTATTTGAAATGCTATTTGAATGCACTCGAAATTTTGGTTCTTGGCACGGCTTAAACGGTTAAAAGAAAGTCGCCAGCAATCAGTGGTTGTAAATTGCGCCTCTAGATAGCCAGCAGATATAGACAACAGCAACAATCAGATTAATTGTCAGTGCGCAAAGACAAAAAACACACAATTTTTGCCACAAAATGTTGCACAAATTTAAATAGAACACAATAATCAGCGCAACAAGTTGTTGTTGTTGTTGTTGTTGTTATTGCGAGTTGTTGTTGTTGTAGCTTCTTCACTTTTGGATCAGCTGCCTGTCGTCAGCCTCGTCTGCTGCGACTGGCAGACACCAAATTGGCCCAACTGCTTGCAGCAGCTACAACAACAACCAAACGCAACCAGCAACAGCAACATCAGCAGCAACCGCCTGTTGCACATGGCTTGAACAAATGACTTTATTATAGGTTTTTAACTTTTTAAACGCAACATTTACCATGCTAAACACTTCAAATTCCAGCTGGCTCAACAAACTGCCTGCAACAGCAACTACAACAACAACAAAAGCAACATTTTGCAATTCTTTCGACTTGTTGCCACATGCGTGATGCGTACGCCTGTGACTGTGTGTGGCAAGCTAACAAATTTTGTTGCTGCAAAAGCAATTTAGATTATAACAAATATTACAGGGTATACCTTCTAGCAAATTTAGAGTGATATATTTGGGTTAGTTTGCCATAGCTCAGCTCAATCAAAAATTTCTTAATTATTTGAAAAGCAAAAAAAACTGCAAGGGAAACTGAAATGCCTGATTTTAGTTAGTTAGATTTGGGTATATATTTATATATATATATATATATATATATATATATATATAATTTTGAGCGCAACAGGCCAGATTTACAAACAACTTGAGGGAAGACTATTCTATTTGCTAAAGCTGAAAGATCAAAACACATTAATATTTTCAAATATGTTATCCGAAACCAGTATAGACCAATTGGCTCACTAAGCGCGCAGTTCCGTGGTCAACTGAGTATTACTTTTTATCATTTTACTTACTTTTTATCATATGTTAAATATTTTCTTATAGTTGAGTTATTTAATTTCAAAAGTTTTTGGGTAAAATCTACAAAATGAATGCAAACTAAGATTATATGAAATTAGTTTCAGAACTAACTCGTAAGCAAGCTCAACATTTCTAAGAGCTCATGCTCAAAAACCCGTAACAATGAATATATATATATATATATATATAATATAAGCCAAAGACTTTACTGCATATGAAACAAGGACTAAGGAGTATAAAAAATAATAAAGTGCTATAATTTACAGCTAGCTAAAAGAGCTAGGCTTAACTGACGTGAGATCCACATTAAAGAGAATATGTAAAAAATCTTCGATTGAACTCAAACCCCATTTGTATGCAATCACAACAATAATTTATGCGTTCGGCGGCTCTATTTATTTGTGTAGCTATCGTTTAGCTTATTGGAGCTATGTGGAGGCGAGAGAAGCTGCATTAGCCGCTCAACTATTGAAGAGAATAGCATTTGGAGCTCATCAGCTTACGGCCCACTGCGAGCGTATGCCACCCAGCAAGCGATGAGATGAGCCAATCACACTCCTTAGGCGTGATAATTTGTTGTTGATCTATATATATATATATATATATATATATATCAATCTATTTACGCCTTGCCTACGCGTATGCAATTCAAAATTTAGAGCGTGTGGGCCCCCTGCTGCTATTGTTTGTTTCGTTCTGTCGGTTCCGAAATTGTTTGAGGCTTCGGGCGGGAGCTAAGCTTGTGCGGCATGCACATAATTTGTAGCCTTAGCTCATTATCACACAGCACACAGGGTGTGGGCTAGCCGGGATGGATAATGATAATGGCCATGGACGCTACAAAAAACTACAACATCAACAACAACAACAAATCGATGCTTGAAAGTTCGGAAGTCAAATGCGTTTTGCCACTTGTTGTCGGCATGTTTGCTTTTACGACTTGTCACCGGTTTGGGACCACTGCCTCCTCGTTGTATACATCTTCCTCTTCATATTTATTTCGTTGTTCTCTCTGTGGATCTTTCGATCTGTGAAAGTGCCATCAATTCGCATCATAGTTCATAAGTTGGTTTCTTTATCGGAAATGATAAAACGTCACAAAAATGCTTTGACGGCTGCTTACAGCTGGCTTCGAGCTGTTTTATTCGACTTCTAACAGAGTCTTCTTCTTGTTTCGCTTTATACATGTTTTTTTTTTTTCGTTTTTTGTGGATTCTAGTTGACATTTGTTTCGTCGTTGACTGCGGCTTCCGCCCAACTCCGCAGTGGCTTACCACAACTTCAGTCGTTCTCATACGAAAATCACGCGGAATATCAAATTGCGACGATTTGTTAACAAAGCTCCAGATACTCTCTCGCAATTTTCTTTCTTTTTTTATTGTTTATCTATCTGCTGCTAGATCTTGACTTCCAGTTAAGGTGTGTGTCAACTGAAAGTCTTTTATAATATTATTATTAATATTTTTACAATAATCAAATTATGCTTTATATAAGCTATCAAAGTGTTGCCACCTAGCTTTGCATTTCACATCTGGCAACACCTGGACTTATGCATTTGACAGTGAGTTTAGCTGAAATTCGTTCAGTTATCATTTAAAGTAAACTAAAGCATTAATTCTTATCTAATTGTTGCCAGTTGATTGTTTGCTAAGCTCTGGAGATAAAATGTTGACATCAAATGCAGATAGAGCACAATTATTGCAATGTTGTCACCTTAATTGCAGCTTAAATGGAATTTGGATGATGATGATGATGATGATTGCCACCTTCTAATATATATGGCATCATAATCATAAAATTAGCTTTACATCTTAAGCCAAAGGACATATTCGACAGCAAAATGAGCTAACTAACTAGCGTTGCCATGAACTCTAGCATGAACTTTAGCAAGGGTTCGCTGGCCACTTAGAATGCTTACAAAGCTCACATAAATTCTGTACACCTGGACTGTCAGCGAGTGTATTAAGAGATATTTTCAAAGTGAGCAGCGCCAAGCGCATTAACTTTGTAGCGCACTTGCTTCTATTTTATCTTTCTTTTGCTTAGGCGCTGTTAAATTTATGCGAAATTCTCGTGCTTCTCATGGCTGTTGGGCGGCTGTTCACGGCTACCTATATATGTATGTATATATATATATATATCCATGCATACATATGCCTTAGTGTTGTTAAATGGGCAGTTAGTTCATCGTTTGCTGCGATAGTTTTGCGTGCCAGGGCATTGTGGCTCTCACAATTTGGGTGAGGGTCAATGGGGAAGGTTCGCCCAAAGGGGCGGGCTACTAATGCTGCTGTTGCCATTCAGTTCGTACATAAAGTCTAGCATTAGAGCATAACTGGAAGTTGTCTAGCTAGAAATTAAAGTCAGAATTACGCAACACCATATAACATTTTGCAATTCATATTTTCTAAATGTTAGAGCTGAATACAAATGTTTTTCCTTAGCTCGGGAGTTTGGAAGCTTTGATCGATTTTACTTATATTTTTGATGTATCAAAAAATATATTGTCTTTACGATAAATTGAATAAGTATTGAGATTTTTGGTTTTATTACAGTCTTCACTTGAATTTTTTTGTGATTTTTAGTTGGAGCGGTTGCTGAGGGAACTCTTTCTCTTATATATATTTTTACGAGAGTCTCTCCAAAACTTGAATAAATATTACGACTCTCAGTTTAAGTAGAGTCCGCATACAATATTTGCATGCTTCGTAGCTCCTGAGTTTATATTTATAGAAATAAAGTTGAAATAGAGTCCACATACAAAGTTTGTTAGTCCCAAGCTACAGGAGTTCTTGAATTCTTTTCACCTAATGATTTCGAAAAACGATAAATTTAGATAAATTTCAATTCGAACTTTAGCAATCCTTGATTCCAAATTGGTGACATTTAATTTTTGTTTCAGTTCGGCATGCTGTAAATGCTAAAGTTATAAAAATGACGTAATCGCTGGGGGGCCTGTACAGAGCATTTCTATAGAACACTTTTGGAACATTTTTTGCATCCAGCAGCCTCCCAATCTGACCTTGATCCAAACTGTTCGATCCCACACTCTATATGTTCATATCAAAGCACTAAGTGGTAATGCTGCCATTAACATTGCCCATATCACTGGTACTCACGGGCTTCTTGGGATTTATCGTTGGCGCCGTCATACAACAGGATAGCTCATTTCGCAATCTGCAATTAACAATGGCGACCGATCCATATATCTTTCAGCGTCGTCAGCAAATCTTTGACGCAGTAAGTACAATACTCAAGCGATACTCTATAGATTTAATGGATCATGAGCATTATGATTAGCTAAGGCTGGTTCGACCACTTCAAACATTTAACTCCGAGCCTGACGAAGTCGTTGAGCATACCCCTGTTGATGACAGACCTAGCGGAGATCATACGGTTACGTCGCCAGAGCCCGAGGCAACAGATTCTGTATTTGCCAACTATGTTAAATGGTTTCAGGTCAACATGAACATTGTGGTAAGCTGTGTAGAGTAGAAATGCCGCAAGATTGGCTGCTGCATCATCATCATCATCATCATTTGCCAATCACTTAAAGTTCTTTCCATTGCCTTTAGACCATGTTCTTCACCTTCTCGGTGGGCACTGAGACGGTGTCTGGGCCCGAACCCACCCATGTGGCCACCCTAATGAAATATGGCTTTCCCGGTCTGGATGATATACATGTTTATCGTAATTTTGTCCTATCCTATGATAGACGCAATCGTATCGCACACTGGGTGTGCGAGCATCTGGAAAGCGAGTACTTGAGCCAGCCCAATTCAGATATTAATAAAAATCCAACAGAATATCTTGTGGATTCGCAAATTCCGCTCATATTCCGTGCCAGTCAGCGTGACTATAAGAACACCGATTGGGTGGGCGGGCATTTGGCATCGCCGCAAAACTATTGCTGGGATCAATCGAAATATGTTGAGACATTCATAATGCCAAACATAGCGCCAGTGAGTGAAGGGCTGAAATCAAAAATCTGGTCACGACTGGAGGCGTACGTACGGGAATTGGCAATGAAATGCGGCTCGGTGTATGTGTATACGGGTCCGCTCTTTATGCCACAGCGGATAACATTCCGAAATTGGGCAATCAGGCATCAGGTGATCGGCATGAATACGGTGGCAGTGCCGACACACTTTTTCAAAGTGATAATTGCCGAATGCAAGGATCAAGAATATCTACCCTATATGGAAGGTTATGTCGTGCCAAATACTGAAGTCGAAAGCAATCTGGATTTGAGCGCATTCATGTCGAATATCCGTGACATCGAGCACTTTGCCGGACTCAAGTTTTACGACGGCGAACAGCGACAGGAATTGCATCACAATATGATTTTTGAAAGACCTACGCAGTGAGTTAACTCAATGTGTTCAATGCGTTTAACATCAATGCGTTTGGGAGGCTGCCACACTCAATTCTACTGAATATCTTCAAATAGTATTCTCTAACTCAAATGAGAATTTCCAGACTTTGCTTACAAATAAATTAGGTGTATTAATCATAAGCATTATCAAGACTCCATTCGCTAAAAGTGCTTTTATTACTCTCCCAAACAGCTCAACTTTCAGCTGGTCCGAACAGCCTACTACGAGTTGCCACAGTATACACAAATCTTTGAAATGCTCTTTATGATAATAAAAATATGTTTTAATATTACTAATACTTAATAATAGAATAACATTGGAACTACTTAGCAAATTAACAAAAAAAAAAATTCGAACTTTTATTTTTTTGATTTTATTTTATAAATCTTTTTTTATTTTGTAAACTTTTTTCTGTTCGTCGTCCTTTCATTATCCGTTAGCAGAGCAATAAAAACTCACAAAGATCAGATCTAGGCTATTGCCTCATAAGTCTTGTCTTTGCTTTGATCGAAGACGCGCCAAGACACTTTCAAGCAAAACAGCTGTCGAAAATATTTATGCAGTCAAGCCTATTTTTGAGTGCCTACTATGCTCAGCAGGAATTAAAATTTCGCTTTAGTTTTTGAACAGAGCAAGATTTTTATAGATATATATTTTAAAGAAATTTAATATTACAAAAGAGATATATCTTAGCTCATTCTCTCGCCAAATTTTGTTATGTCCTTTGCACAAAGTCCAACTTAATTGAAATTCCATTTCTAAGATTGAAGAGTTGACTTGAGTTTTCCCAATACGATTTTTTTAATTTCTACTTTTTTTGCATTTATTTTGTTTTTTAAAGTTAACTGAATTGCAATTTTTTGTTTGTTTATTTTGTCTTTGAGCTGTGTTTTGTTTACGTTTTTTTGTGGGGCTTTGATTTAAATTTACTTCCTTCGCTTGCCCTCATTCTCTGTCTCTCTCTAATTTACTTCTCTTTTCTTTCTCTCTTTTACTAACTCTTTGACCACTTAGCAAAAATCTGTGCATGTTTAATTTTCATTATAATTCCAGTTCTTCTTTTTTTGCTGGCTCTTGTTGTTGTTGTTGCACTCATGTAATTAAAGTATCATTCACACCGTGTGTTCGCACAAAACTAACGGCATTTTGCTAAAATAATAATAAAAAACAGGTGAGAGCAAGCGAGTGAGCTATAGAAGATGAGATGGCGAGAGAGAGAGAGAGAGAAAGAGAGAGAGAGTGAGAGAGAGCAAAAGCACATAAAGCAAAAAGAATGAAAAAAATTTGTCGTTCGTTGCTTCCGCCGTGCGACAGAGCCCAACAAACCAACAAAAGCGGCCCGACTCAATGACTCAACTTCAGATTGTGCCACTCCCCCCACCCTCTTTTAAGGCCCCTCTAAGCCCCCTATGCTAGAGCATACATTTAACGAAGCACTCTATTCTGTTTGTTACCTTGCCCCGTACTCATATCAGGCCCTGGCCTGTCCACGCTTGACAATTCTCTTAGTCTTTGACCTTTTCGGGGCATAATTGTGGTCTGTGCATGTGTATGTGTGCGTGTGCGTATGTGTGTGCGTGTGTGTGTGTGTGTACCTGCTGTAGTTTTGTCGTGCTGGACAATTAACATGAACTTTTAGCTTTGCTTAATTACTTGAAGTAGTCGTCGCAGTTCTTAAAATGACGCAAAAAAAGGTCGAAACGAAAAAGAAGAAGAAGATGAGAGAAAAAAAAAAACGATCCAGCTTGAGGTTAATTACATTTGGAAGAGCGGCAAAGGCAAGCAAAGCAAATTGAAATGTTATTGTTGTTGTTGTTGTTCTCGTTGCTTTTGCTAGCAACAGTCGCTGCAGTTAGTTAATGGCACAGACATCAAGCGGCAACAGTCCGTGTGACAATTATGTAAATGGACAAACGCACTTGGCAGCACTTCGAGTTGTGTGTGAAAATTGTTGCTGTTGTTGTTGTTACTTTAAAAACCGAAAGAGAAACAATAAGTGAATTTTGTTTGCTGAAGGTCACACACACACACTCACACACACACACATATATAAATATATACAGACAATAAGCCAGCTAGCGAGTTACCGTTAAGTGCTGCTTTTTGGGGGTCAATTGCAGCTAGTTTGTGTCTTAAGTCATTTGCTTTGCTATATGAAGCTGTTAGCACAAAAGATGTACGCGAAAGGGGCAGAGATATACAAAATAACAAGGTGTATTGCGGAAGGTAAATGAGAGTGTGTGTGTGTGTGTGAGTGTGTGTATGTGTGTTTTGAACAAAGTGGATGTGAATATTTAGCAAATATTTCCAAATTGAAGAGCTGTGCGTAGGCCTATAGAAACTGCATACAAATATGTTGATTTTGTTTATATTTTACTTTAGTTATTATTTTTGGTTTTACTTGAATCTATTTTTTAAGCATTGCATATAAATTGTATCTTCATTTTTATTAAGACTTAATTTTCTTACATTTATTTTAAGTCTTTTATTAGATTTTACCGAATAAAAAAAATTAATAAAAAGAAATTATAATCGATTTTAATTAAATATTTTATTTAAGTTTAATTTATATTTTTTTGAAATTTTGAAATGTTGTTTTTTTTTTTAGTTTAGATTTTTGTAATTTTATTGCATTGTTATATTATTTTATTTTTTTCAATATTTATTTTTTTTTAATGTCACTTAAATTTGTGTTAGGATTTCACTAAAAATTAATATCAACATTTATTTAAATTTTGTATTTAAGTCTTTGATTTTAAATATATTTTTTCTTTTTATTTATTTTTTATTTTTTTTTTAATTAATACTTTTACTTTAGCTTAAATATATTTATATTGTATTTTAATTTTACATATGTTTTTATTTAGGTTTGACTTATAAATAGGCAAATATATATTAAATGTAATATCATTAAACTTTCAACGTATTAAAACTATAGAAGTTTAGAATATAGAAATTTAAACGAAAATGTATATTCGCTGTACGCCGAATTCAGGGTATCTTTTAGTCCGATTGTCTTGACACGAGCCAAAAAGTCAATGGTTAAAATGATTTTGATTTGCTGACAATTTTGAACTTAGTTACGTTACGTTCAACTTTGAACTTAGCTTCACCTTGGGCTGTAGCTTAAACTTGGCCAAAGCTAAACGATTTTGAAGCTTCCAAATTTTTGCGAACTTAAAATATATATATTTTTTTTTTGTTCCGCTGCTATTTTTTGCTTGTGTTTCTCTATATTTTATTATATGATAGCTAGAGCTACCTAGAGCTCTACTAGAATTTACTGTTCTCTCTTAATACAAATAGGCTGCGCCCGAGTGCGTGTGTTGAGTCATCATCAATAATGTATGTGGCATGTGACATGTGGCATGCAGCATTTGGTGAGACTTTGGTGTTGCCTAAGACTCAAGTCCCTGCGATATCTAAATGCGTCGCGATACACGCTCGACTCGAATGCAAATGAACTAAAATGTACACATCTGCATCGGCTCATTAGATGAAAACACAAGAAAAAAAAAAAAGAACAAAGTTAACTAACAAATGAATAAACAAACAGCCGTTAGAAGCAAAGCGCCGATCATTTGAATTTGTGTTTTATTTATTTATTTATTAGTATTATTTGTTTTTTTTTTTTTTTTTTTTTGATCACTCCGCTGCTTTATATGTATATATATATATATTTATATATATACGATGCAACATTTAAAAGCGCATCTATCTTGGCTGCTGCGCTGGGAAAACGGCTGGCGAAGCGATATCGAGGCACGAGTTGGCTACCGAAAATTAAAGTCCATTTATTTCACTCGTTCTCTCCCATTTTTTCTCCCTCTTTCTCTCTCTCTCTCTGTTGATTTAGCTTGCTTGCTGACTGCTACACGATGTATGCATAAATATTTACATTAATTTTCAATTAAGTTAATTTGCATTACATTTGAGCCACTAACACACGGCACCCTAAGACCAAGATGTACCGTAAGGCGGCAGCCAATTTAAATTAGACGCTGGGACTAATGCATTAAGCGAATTTGGTATACCCTAAAGGAAAGCTTATAATGGCTGTAGAAAGAGTTTACTTTAAGCCGAACACAATGGAATGCTTTCAATAATAATAGCCTCAGAGGGATCAAGCACATATAAAGTATACCTGAAATTTAGTGGCAATATGGAGTATTTGGAATAATAGTAAAATGTCTTGGCTGTAAAACGTTTACAAAATCCAGAAAATCCAAACAAAATTAATTGAAAGTTAAATTAAAGTTGAAAGGTAAACAGGTCCAAATTAAGTTAAATGAAGAGTGAAGATATATTATATATATATATATATATATATATATATATACATATATATATATATATATATATATTTTTATTATTATTATTTATTTATCCAAATTGTCACACAACAACTAAGCTAGCTAATATACCCCTAACTAACGTAGATTTTTCAAAATCAATACAATTTATCGACATGTATCTAGGATATTAAATAGGAGAAAATGAAACTGCAGCTGCTGCTGTTGCTGCTGCTGCTGGATCAAAGCCGCTGCCATAGAAGACGACAACACGCGGCAATTAATCAACGAAATGAGTTTTATGCATTTTAAATGATCGCTCGGTGGTTCGCTCGCATTCGCTTTAGAAGCCAAAAAGGCGCACCGTTAGCTGTCGCTTGACGCCGCTGGCCGCACTTGGGCAGTCAATCAACGTGGCTGCTAAGCCAAAAAGATGGAGCGGGCGGTGCCCGCTGCAACTGCAGAAGCAACGATCCACAGACTCCAACACTGAAGATTGGGAGAATGTAAGAATTGCCGAGCGTATGCAATTTTCAAATCAAATTCGCTTTCATGCCATTTGGCCACGAATAATAACAAAAAACAAGTAAGAAAACTCTAGTCGGCGCGCCCGACTAGGGGATACCCTAATCCCACCCCCCTTAGTTTTCTTAATATAGTCCATAACTCGTATGTACAACCATATCACGCAACTTAAGTATGTACCAATGGTACTAAGAATGTCGATCAAAGAGGAATTATGCAAACAAATTCGACACACAGATTATGCCAGCACACTTTTGCAAGCTCACAAGAATTGTTCCGTTACTATTAAAGAAGAAGAATCGAAAACATATTCGCACTGCGACACACAGCGCCAGCGACTGCGACACACAGCGGCGAGCGGCAATTGGAAGTAGGTAGCAAAAACAATTCGAACACAATTCGACCCAAACTCAAAGGCAATTGCGGTTCTTAGAAAATTTGTTCGCGAGCATTTGCATGTATGTGTGCACATGTATACAAATTGAACATGTATAAGCGCCACCTGGTCTGTGTGCGCATGCAGTTCAATCGCTGTTGATCTGGCCAAACATTTTGTTTAATAACTTTTGTGTTTATCAACGGATTTTGATGAAACTTTCACCATATGATTTAAATAATTGATTTAGTTTTCAAAAAGACCAAACACCATATATATTGCAACTGAAAATAATTTTCAAAATTGTGGGGAAATTTGGGGCCAGTATCCAAATGTAACAAAAACCGAAATTGGTAAAAATACACATAAAGGTACATGCGAAATTTGGAGTCTCTAGCTCTTAAGATAAAAAAGATAAAAAATCATAACTGTTTTTTCATATGGTTTTAAATCGATAACAAATATTCAGGAATAGTTATCGATTTTCTGAAACAAACTCGATATGCGCGCCCAATATACGCGCCTAACAAAAAAAAATTCAAGTCTCTAGCTCTTATAGGTTCTGAGATCGACGCGTTCATACATACGGACGGACGGACGGACGGACGGACGGACGGACGGACGGACAGACAGACGGACAGGGCTCAATCAACTTGTCTTGTCGTCCTGATCAAGAATATATATACTTTTGGGGGTGTGGCACGCCTCCTTCTGCCTGTTACATACTTTTAACAAAAACATTATACCCTTTTTTCCCATTTTCAATGGGATCAGGGTATAAAAAGGAAAAACTTGTAAGAAGTATTTCAAGATGCACAATGCTCGACTTGCGTATTCCCTGTGTCTGGCTCTTAGGTGGCAAAATTTTATAAGAATATTAAAACCTTGTTTGAGCTTTTTATAAACTTTTGCTTTTATAACAAATTTCTTAGTGAAAATAAACTAAGATAAGTTCTGGGTATGGTAGTTATGTGAAGCTGCATGTAACGGGTAGAAGCAGGCGTGGCATACCCAATAAGGTATATATTAATATGATATTGATTACAAAAACTAGCAGAGTTTATATATCTGTATTTTGATTCGTATGTCCACTTGTAAATTGGCTTTCCTTTGCCTCAATCCCAAAAGCTCATACCTCTGGCTAAAGCCTTTAAATGTTTATCGATAACTTATCATCTTTACTTATTATTAGAGTGGAAGAGTGAAAGAAATAAATAATTATTTATTTGGTAGCTCTGCGCTTTGACGGCCTCACCCGACAAGACCTTTACTTTTCGATTCTAACTATTACAATGTCTAAGTTCAATAGCGTTTCCTTAATAAAAATCACTCAATGATTTCAGATCTGAGTCGTTACATATCTCTCTCTCTCACTCTCTCTTACATACTCCCACTCTCTCTCTCTCTCTCTCTTTCTCTCTTTCTCTCTCTCTCTCTCGCTCTCTCTCTTACATACTCCCACTCTCTCTCTCTCTCTCTCTCTCTCTTACATACTTCCACTCTTTCTCTCTCTCTCTCTCTTACATACTCCCACTCTCTCTCTCTCTCTCTCTCTCTTACATACTCCCACTCTCACTCTCTCTCAATCCCTCTCTTACATACTCCCGCTCTCACTCTCTATCTCTCTCACATACTCTCACACTCACTCTCTCTCAATCCCTCTCTCACATACTCCCGCTCTCACTCTCTCTCTCTCTCTCACACGCATATTTCCGCTTTGACTCTCTCTCTATTACATACTCCCGCTCAGACTTTCTCTCTCTCACACATATGCTCCCGCTCTCTCTCACATTGCACTTATTTACAGGGTATATTTTTAAGAGCACATTTCTTTGCGTCCGGCTGCCGCACATAAATTTAATAAAAGACTACGCGCTGCACACACGGGGGACACTGGACGCTCGGCACACACGGGAGACACACGGGCAAATGTTAGCCAACTGCTTATCGTGGCTGGGGGGCACAGCTTGCTTGGCAACGGGCATAAAAAACACACAGATGCACTTAATGTGCGCCCACCTCTTGTCAGCTGCCCCTCCCCGCACACTCTGCCCCAACACACGCGCCTGCCTAACTGACCGAAAATCAACTAATGGGGTGTGGCATTGGCCAGTGCAAATAAATTAAAGAGCAACGCGCGAAAAGCCCACAAAAAAAAAAAAAGAAGAAACCAAATTGCACGATCGAGCGGGAGTTCCGTGGGGTGTGGGGGCGAGAACAGTAGACAGCCGAGCGGTGGGTAGGTAGAGACTGTTGGAGGCATTTTGATTGCATTTCATTTCATGATTTGGCTTTTGTTTGCTTTGCAAATTGCGCTGAGATGAGAGCGGGCGGCACGGGCGGCAAGCAGCAGAGTGTGCAGGCCCAATGATCAAGGATGAGAAGGATGTAGCAAACGTGGTTGAGCATTAAATCTGAGTGCGGAGGAGAATATGCCGCGGCTAGAAGTATGAGAAGAAGCATAATGGAAAAAACAACTGATGAAGTTGTACATTGCTGGGCTGGCAGAGGCCGAGGTTGAGGCAAACGATTCAAAGGACTGAGACTGAGCATTAAAACTGAAGAAGAGAAACTTCAGATAAGACGACAGATGAGCGAGGCGGGGCCAGAGAGAGATCAGGCCGCACAGGTGAGAAAGTGTATGAGGAAAGAGCAAAGAGAGTGAGAGAGAAAAGGAATCAGAATGGGGGATTTGTGCTTTATGATTTCTTATCTGTGCAGCTGCCTGCACAGCCAAATTTGCACACGTGTGTGCGTGTGTGTGTGTGTGTGTGTGTGTGTGTGCGTGCGTGCGCGAGTGTGTGTCATTCCTTGAGCAAATAATGGCAACAATTACCAAAAGGCAGCAGGCAGAGCCAACGGCCAGCGGCCAGCGGCCAATGGCCAACTGATTGCATTGCGATGATTATGCAATTTAGCAGCTTGTAAGTGATTGTTTGTGGGGCGTTCTGTGCGCACAGAAAAAAACCCAAACCAAAAAAAAATACGACGAAAAAAAAAACAATTGATGCAGAAGAGCCAGTCAAGGAGTCAGAAGCTGAAGGATTGCAAGGTGCAACACACGGCGGCAGCTGTGCCCGAGCCACACAAAATTCTGAATTCTGCTGCACATTTCATTTAGCCCGGCATTTAGCCAATTTACAAACTCCACTTCGGCTGCTTTTTTTTTTTTTGGCTCTTTTCGTTTGGATTGCTGCGCTGATTGTTACAATTTCAGTGCAGCAGTTGCAATTTGTATTTTAAAGACATGCAATGCCCTAATGCGAAAAGTCAAAGCAGTTAGCGCGATGCTCTGCAAATTAAAATGTCTGAAATCGTATAAAGAAAATTTACAGAAATTAAAAATAATCTGATTTAATTTTTGATCTTAGACTTCAAAAATCACATATCTATTTTCAGTGCCCAAATGCCAACTACAGAAAGTAAAATATTTAGTAGTGAAATATAAATAATAATATTTTACTATAATAAAGCGATGATTTGAGTTCAGAAAAATACTCTATAAAGATATGCACTCTGTAATGGCCGTATTGTATACAAAGTCTTGCAAAAGCCTGTGAAACTTTGAGGAAATAAACACAAAGCACATACGAATATGTAGCTTAAACCATATCTTGTCTATGTATACTTTCATTTTGTGAACTTGCAATTTAATTATTACAATGTAAGCCGAGTGGGAATTCAAATCAAAAATTAAACTAAAGCTAAATATACACTATGTCTTTAAATTCTAGGAGCAGCCTGTAAAACGTTTACGAAAACAGTATAATTAAACTATAATTTCTATTTCTTATCAGAGCTAAGTTGAGTATTAATCAATTCTTAAATATTTCATGCAGCCCCAAGAGCATTTACGAATAACCAACAATAAAAAAAAACAATTCAAATAAGGCTGCTAAAGCTCAGCATTGGCATTAAGCTTCTCTTTGGTTAGGGTATTTGCAGCGCAAAGCCTAAAATGATGAGCTGATGCATTCAAGCGCTGGTCAAATGAAATAATCGTAATTTTAACAGCTGCTGGCGAAGAGGCAGCTCAACAGCAAAAGCAACAGCAATTGCGGCTGAGACTGCGACTGCGGCCAAATGAAATCATGTTCAAGGTCAGGGCAATAACAAAATTGTACAAAGAAATTCATTGAACCGGCGCATCGCGTCGACTTGCGACAACAACAACAAATTTTCAACAAATTGTGTGACAAATGCGACAATCGACAAACGGCCCGAGCCCCAATGATGTTTGCAATTTTTGTTAATTTCTTGTTGTTGTTGCTGGGCTGTGTTTAATACCTGGAACCCATTCCATTTGCCGTTTGCATTCCCGTTTGCCCACACGCTATACATATACAGTGACCGCAAATTAATTTCGCACAATTGAAGCGAACTTCGACCACGCCCAGTCGTTCTGAGGAGCGGACGCTATCCTTGTCACGCTTGCGGTCAAAGGGGCCAGGACGAGACGACCTCCTCGGCCAGTGCCTTGCCCGCTGAGCTGTGACACGACAAAATGACTCAAAGCCGAAAAGGAAAGAAGAAGAGTATTGGTAAGAGTGTGCACGGCTTTTAAATACCTTAGCTCTGCTCTCTTACTCTTAGAGTCTTCGAGTTATGCTCAAAAAAGCAATGAACAAAGGCAATTCTTATCGATATTTTAGACTTGAGCTACAGTTAATAGTCAGAGGTAAATGCTACGCGTGAGTGGCCTGTGTAAAGCACATATATGTGCCTGTTACATACGTATCCCTTTACTTATTATACCCCATTTACTGTAATTCAAAGCCACAGAGCCAGCGTCAGACGCAACAGCAGCACAGCGGGACTGACACTACCAATACTATATATATGAGGCTTATGAGCTTGACTGGGGGTGGGCAAAAAAGTGAGACAAATAGAGAGAGACAGAGACAGAAACATAGATAGAGAGAGAGAGAGAGAGAGCAGAGAAGTGGGCAGGGAGCCTGATGCTTTGGCGTTTCATTAATCATATGACAAACGATTTTCTTTGTTCGCCAGGCAAAAGCTTTATGAAATTTATGCGATTTTAAACAACGGTCTGCAACCAAAACTCACACTATTGCTCTCTCACTCTGGCTACCGTCTCCGTCTGCCATCTCTCTCCCCCACTTGCTTGGCCAGCCTGCCAAAAATTCGAAGTTTGCTCAGATTTCAGTTGCAACGCGCGACTGCATTAAGCTCGTTTTTTATAAGCACCGCCAACAACAACAAGGGACAAATTGTCCGCAATTTGAGAACTGCCCACTGATTCATGAAAGTCGAAATATTAAGCAAAAAAAAGGAATAAATTAAGAGTCTGATGCGTGAAGGCAATTAAAACAAACAAAAATCCCCAAACGAGCTGACAAGACTGCAACAACTGGCAAGAACTGAGAACAAATTTAAATACAGAAATTTCTTTTGACTTTATGACGTTATAATAAAGTAGTTAAATATAAGAATATTAAGATTTGTTATTTTATATATTATATAATATTTTTTATATATTATATTTTTTTATCAAGCCGCTTAACACATCTTAAAGTTGATCAATTCCTTCTTTTATTATAAAATATTTCGAACCAATTTTTCGTTGCCCTACAAACAGTAGTATTCGCACAATTTACAGGTGAAGTTATAGACTTTATTAATACGTTAATTCAAGCAGCTCGAATGGGTATTGTAATATTGATAATGTATATTCATTATGTATATTTACATAATCAATACTTACTTGCCATACGCACTACAGCTACCTATAATATATATGTACCTTTTAATGCAATAAATTGTGAAAGAGAATTCGGCAACAGACTATTAAAGAATAATGTATATCAGATGCTTGATCTAATATATACTCTATTTTTCATCTAGCATACGTTTTATCAATTTTTTTTATTATTATTAAGAGTGCTCACTGAACTGATTTTTTGATAGCTCATATTAAGTATGTGTAAAATCAGCGTTGAGAACTTCTTCAAGTCGAGTAATTTATATGATGCTAAATGCTAAAATGCTAAATTAAATTGTATATAAGATACATCTATTAGATAAATCTCAACTAAAATCATTTTCCATTTAACACAAATAAAACAGATCTGAATTCATGCAACTTTTGTCTATTAAATTTGGAAATGATGTTATTAAATCAAAGTCTATCAGGCAATCTAAGTTCTTGACAATCTGCTAGCTCGTAAGTTGGTAAAACACCTGCCTATGGCAGCGCATTTTTTTTACTTTTTTCAATTTGAAAAGCCATTGGACACGAATAAGAAGGATCTTAAGTTATGCTCGAAGGCAAGTTGCTGCTGCAGCTTGTGCCACACGACGTTGCAGGCTGCATTTTGGTGGCATGCATAGCATCGCATGGCGTAGCATGGCGTGGCGTGGCCTGGCCCGGCCTGGCATGGCATGGCATTTATGATTAGTTGTGCTTTTGTCAGCTGCTTGGGCCAACTTATTGCAAATTTTGCATGCAAGAATAATAATTGCATAAATATATATATGAGAAGAGTTTGAAGAGCAGAACAAAAAATGCTAAAGTCGAGCCATTCCATCAGCCAAAACCGAAACCAAAACTAAATCCAAATGCTTTGGCCAATGGCTTTTGCGCATTACAACATACTATAAATGTATATATATATATATATATATATATATACATATATATATATATATATATATATACATATATATATATATATATATATATATCATGAGAGTAGACAGATAAACACACTGCACTTGGAATGCTACACATAATTTTGCATAGTTTTATTGAAGAAGAATGCAGCGCCTGGCTGAGGGCCAAGTGGAGTGCTCGACATTTATATGCGCATCACTTAGGCTCGACTCTCCTCACAATTCTTCAGTTTTCTATCCGCAAATTCCAAATTCTGAAAGCAACAAAAAAAAATAACAACAAAACAGCTGAGCGGAATTCATAAAAGCCAAACACTGTCGAGCAGAACTTGTGAGAAAAAATGGAAAAAATATGAAGTAACAGCCGCAGCAGCTAAAGTCCTAACTAACCCTATAGATGAACTTATATATTTATACACTGACAACCGAAAACCTTTAAATACCCTGTAAGTGAAGCAAGCACTACAAAGAGTACTCTTATATGCTACAGTTAATAGTGCAAGCAGTTGCCCTCGATCATTCGCCTATATTGCATAGTTCAAATGAGTTTTTTTTATAATTTTATCTATATAGAATCCAAATTATAAAATTAGTTACATAGTTATTAGTATAATTAGTTACATAGTTATTCTATATATATAGGGTATCTAATATATATAGGGTATCTCTTTGGCATACTTCAATTGCAACAAGTTCATTCAATCTAATTCATTCTGACAGCCTGACTGAATTAGTTGGAATACAACTGACTAACTAGCTAACTATATATATATATATATATATATATATATATATATATATATATATATATATATATATATGAAAAGAAGAAGCAGAACTGAGAAAAAACTATCTGCAGCTTATAGCTATGACATAAGAAAATGCCCATTAAATGCAACATTTTCATGGCGTAATTGCAAAGAAGCAACAGCAGCAACAGCAGCAACAACAGCAGCAGCAGCGAGCGAAATTCAGCTGAGCGCAAAAACAAAAGCGGAAGCTTTGGCAATGATCATGCAAACTGCTCATTCATAGGATAATTATTCCATGAGTTCATCAAGAATATCATACACACACACACACCAACACACACACATACACACAAATTATTGCTGTTGTTCTTGTTGTTGTTGTTTTTGTGGCACATTTTGATGCATTCATTGCGCTATTCTCTACACCAAAGCCAATGTCGTGGGAGTCGAACCACACAAGCCAACCGCCTCTCCCTCCTGGGACCACACCTTCGCAGCCAATACCCCTTCTTGCCACCCTGCAACTCGGTTACCCCATCTCTGCACCCCTCTGTAAATGAATTGCATTGCATTTTTAATGTTTTCATCGCGTAAACTGCATAAATAATTAATATGAGGCAAATGCCACGAATACAAAGATCAAGATATGCACTAACCACATATATAGAAATACATATACATAGACATATGTATATATGTATATGTATATATACGACGTCTTGGAAATGAAAATCTGTCTCTATATGAGACAGTTATGTGTCAATAAATGTACTTATACTGGAGCTAGGTGAGACACATACATACTGCCAAGAGACAGAACGGAGCTCAAGTATATTGAAATTGAGAAAATAACGATGAGAGTTGAATAATGTATCGAGAATCAGCTATAATGCAAAAATAAAAGTACAGTATACACCCAAATGAGAAAGAGAAGGAGAAAACTCTAAATTTATACATAATTATTAAGAATTGGAATTTAAATACAGAGTGATGATTTCAGCTTATTAAAGATCTTACAGAGGAAAGGGCAGTAGAAGGAGAGAGTAAAAGATAGTCAGAGAAGGTGAGAGAAAAAGAAGTAGATATTGAAAAAGAGACTATATATATTGAGAGAGAGAGATATTGAAAAAAAGAGAGTGAGAGGAACATATGAAAACAATGGAAGAGCCAAAAAGACAAGAAAAGAAAGAGAGAGGGAGAGAGAGAGAAAAATATTGAAATAGCGAAATAGAGTGAAAATCCCAGAGAATCGACAGAATTGGAGCAAGGAGGGAGAAAAATAAAGAATGACAGTTAGCGCAAGTGATAAAAGGCAGAACAAGACGAAGTGAACGAGTGCAAGCAAATGAGGAAGAAAGATAGTCAGAGAGCGGGAGTGGAAGTTAACGCAACAAAGAGAGAGAAAGATAGAAAGAACAGAGGGCCAAAATAAGATTAAGAGAAAGACTAAGGATTAGACTTGGGCAACAAACAGATGAAAGTTTGTGACTAAATTTGGCGAGGCTCTAAGGGGCGAATATTTATAAACTATAACATATATAATCTATAACGATCTATATAAATAAACCAATCTGAAAATCATATGCCTGCTTAGAGCACCACCCACCTGAAATAAACCAATCTGAAAATCATATGCGTGCTTAGAGCACCACCCACCTTAAAGCCAAAATTACATTGAGTAACTAATTGGAAGTTTCCAGAAAATTTGAAGTCCCTGTGCAAAAAGTTTGCACGAAGTGCGGCACATGGCAACGCTACACAAAGGGAGATTGAGTACGTACATATGTGTATAGGTTTAGCTTAGCCCACAATTATATACATATACATATGCATATGGTATAATGAGTACTCGATGCATTCAATAAGCATTTCATGACACAGATTTTCAATTAGAGAATTGAACAGCGAATTGCATTGTTTTGAATTTGATGGCCCTGCCCTGGGTTACTACTTGGCTTACTCATAAGCAGACAGAGACACAGCTCGAGGAGGAGGCAAGGAGGAAGAGAGAGAAAGTATATGGGGGAGACAGAGAGAGACGTTGCGACTCCTACGCCACACGCATGCTCCAACCAGTTTCTGTGTGTATCTCAGAGTAAATAAAGCCAAAAATAAAATTCTTTGACAATGACAATGACTGAGTGGTCCACATACTTAACATTCAATATATGTATATATATTTTTTTATATGTGTATATTTGCAGAGTGAATTATGCGCGACTAAATTGCATACATACACATACACATATGCAAATATATAGTATATGAAAGGTATTTATAACTCACAGTTTTTTTTTTTTTTTTTTTTTTTTTTTGGTACGTGTTTGCGTCTTCCTTTCGCTGAAAACGGTAAAAAAGTAAATTTGATTCAATAGCAACAACAAAAGCATTCGTTTGTTTAATTTTATTGCTGTTGTTGTTATTATTGCTGTTTACTCGCTTTTTATGGCTTGTTTTTGCTTTTGCTTTTGCTGACTTCTGTTGCTGTACAAAAATTCTGCGAATTTTTATTGACAAATTTCATTAGAACTTGTACTTTATGTGCTGCCGCTCAGCCAACAATAGCAAAAAGCTGCCGACTGGGCCGTGGCTAGGCGTGGCATGGCGAGGCGAGGTGCGGCGCCTGGGGTCTAACTGTTATGAACTGAGCTGAACCGCAAAAGCAGAATGCCGAAAAAGCGGCAATCAGCTGTAACACAAACAAATGACTTAGGCAACGAACTTGAATTCATTATCAAAAACAGCAATAGACGTGTGTTAGTGTGTGTGTGTGTGTGTATGTTTTTAAAAGAGAATATACCCAAAGGATTTCTAGACTTTATCTCAAGATCTATAGCTTGTAGTTGACTTTAGCAAGCCAAAGCTAATGTTTAATTGCCTTGCTCGTTATGCAAATCCAATGCATGACTGACTTAGCCCAACATAGCTCGAACCTGAGCTCTCAATTAACCTGCAAACGACCACATGCTGATGTGTCGAAGAAACTACAGCTGCTGGTGCTGCAAAAGTTCATTAATCGAAATTGTAAACAAATCGCCGAGTTTGTCATCAACACACTGAGACTCATTAACTGTGGACAGCCAATGATCAAACACACATCTAGCACCTGAAAATCCAGTTAAATATTGTGTGTGGGCGGTGGCAGGAGGCAGGGGCAGCGTCTACCACGATTTCAGTTATTATCAAAGCGTACACCTCACATCAAAAGCAAGTGAATTGCTAATTTGTGGACTCTATGACTACCTCCAGCCCACTCTAGCTCTGTCTCCCCTCTCTCCCTCACCCGCTCTCTTGCTAGCTTCATCTCTGTGTGCAGAGCAGCATGACAAGAACAAATAAAATATACAAAACGAAAACAACTGGCAAAAATAACACTACAAGCAAATTCACTGCAACATACCCTGTACTTATAGCAAGCCTTGCATTAAATTACACCTGAACTTATCGATATTTTATCTGAAGTAATAGCTTCTAATATCGCTGAAGATGAGCTAAATTTTCAATGCATAATTTTGGTATCGTATACTTCACACATGGCATATTCATGTCCAGCTGGCATTAAATGTCAATGTATCCATTAAAAGGTTCATTTTTCATTTAGTCTATAAATAATTTTTTTATAATATAAAATATGTTTAAAAATAACATTAAAAAAAAAAACCTAGAAAGTTATAATCAATTTGAATACTTTTTTTAAATTAAATATTTCAATATTTTTCTATTTAAACGGCAATTTGTTTATTTTTCTTAATATTTTCAATATGAAACCTTAAATTTTTTTTTAATTTAATGTAAGTTGAATATAAAAAAAAAAAAGCTTAATATATATATATACTTTTTATATATATATATACTTTTTTTAAATTAAATATTTCAATATTTTTCTATTTAAACGGCAATTTGTTTATTTTTCTTAATATTTTCAATATGAAACCTTAAATTTTTTTTTAATTTGTTGAATATAAAAAAAAAAAACTTAATATTTATATATATATTAAAAAGTCCTATACTTATATATATTATTTATATTATTGAACTTAATTTAAAAAAAAAATTAAAGCTTTAGAAAGTATGTTTTATTTAATAATATATATTTTAATATTTATATAAAAAATAATTAAATGAAAATCACAGTAATGTTCTTAATTACCAAGCTGTACATATTATAATATACATATATATATTAGACATATAAGGCCACAAATCTCAATTTTTCACTTACAGTTGCACATTTTATAATACCCTTACAATTGATGGATTTTCAATAACTGCAGGGTATAAGAAATGTATTGAAATGGTAATAGATTTGAGTGTTGTGTATGTGTGCGCGGCCGCCCATTGTGCGAGATTTGCAACAACAACAATAGCAGCGGAGACAACAGCAACAACAACAATCAGAACAATAAGAGCAACAACATTGTTGCTGTAAGTGTTAAAGTTCGTGTGAATGTTGATGCTGGCTGTTATTTCAGGGCGTCGGGGTGCTGAACATCATTATCATGCCAGACTTAACAGCTATACACCAACACACATGGACAACAGCAACAACAACAACAACAACAATAACAGAGACAACAAAATGTTGGCCATTGTCTTGCTTTTGTTATTACAATGAAAGCTCTTTGTATAACAATTGCAATCAAATAGGCAACAAGTGTTTTAGCTTTTGGGCTGAGACAGACACATACACATACATACATTGATAGAGAGAGAGAAGCACAACAAAAACAACAAGAAGCAGCTACAACAACAATGACGCCAACAACTTGTCCATTTTTGGCCACAAATGCCCCATTAAAAGTTACATTGTAATTCCCAATGCCCTCGCTGTGGGTCATTCAATAGAGTCAGGCATTTACGAACTGCACTCCAGCTCAAGCCGCTCGTCTCACTCTCCCCCTGCCTTAAATTTATTTGGTTTTAGCTAATATAATGCAATTGTGTGCTATTAATTTCTAAATAGTTGGCACTGTGTTTTTTTTTTTTCATGAAAATCAAGCTTAAAGTTAATTTTTATTTTTAAACTCAGCTAACTGTGAATTTAATTTCATTTTTATTGAATCAGTATGAAATCAGTTCACTTTATAAAAAAAAAAGTTTCATAAATAATTAACTTTTACTGGATCAGATAAGAACTAACCATAAACGGATTTTCAATATCCACATCAAGTATCAAAGTTGCATCTGGATTTGGATCTGCAAATTGTTTTCTTTTTTTTTTTTGTTCCCATAATATTCTCAATCAACTTAGCAACTTTGTGACTTGAAATTTATGCAAATTGTATATAGATGCGTTCTACTGAACTCAATTTGTAAAAATTTTGCAACTGAATGGATAAAATTTGTGTATTTGAAAGTATTGTACAACAGGTAAGCCTCAATCTTATGTTTTTATATTAAAATACGTTGAAAAACTATTTGCAATTAATTTTACTTGAGCTTTAAGTTGACAACAATCTTATAAAATAATTGTTATAATTGAACCAAAAATTTATTTTTGCTTAGTCAACAAAATAGCAAATTAATTGTCACATTCCCAGCCCCTCCCCTAAAATATTACAACTATTTGTGAGTCCTCAGACAATTTTAGCAAAATGATTCAAATGCTCTAATATATAATGAAATCATTTTTCTTGCACAGAATTCATTCTTTTGAATTAAAAAATATATATATATTTTTTTTAAATATATTTATCTATGCATTAATATTTAAGACACGTATCATTTTAATCTAGATCAATATATATGTGAGAAGAGCATTCAGTCAGTCGCCTATGCGTCTAGTTTTTCTTCCTCTTCAGTTCGACTTGTTCTATTTGAGAGACTTGGCATGCCGTGTTAACATTGTTTGGCTTGAAGTAGCTGCAAGATTGTGCCATTGTTGTTTTTGGTTCTTAAATCGGTTCGGCTGCCTTTTGCATTTGGTTAACGCTTTATGGCTCGCTGTCAGAGCTTTTGTTCGCCTGTTTTGCTCTTTTTTTTTGCCTCAATTCAAATGCGCCCCTTCAGCTTTGGGTTGCTGCACTTCTACTTCCAGCACCTTCACGTTCCAATTGAGCAGTGCTTAATCAATGAAGGAAGTAATTAAATTTAATTCAATTTGATTTCGATTTGATTTCTGCCTAGATTAGAGACTGTTTAGGGCTTAAAGGGCACTGGCTGAATTTATTTATTTCAATTAGTATTCTTTTTTTGTGCTTTGCTTATAAATCAAGTGTAAGTGACTTTGAAATTTATTATATTTGTTATTGCTGTTGCTGGATGGATATATACATATATCCATACATATACATTTTCGTTTGTATTTTATTAGTTATTGTCTTGCCACCTTCTTGTCTTGCTCTGTTGCGTGCGAGTTTCGCATGTTCTGTGTCAGTTTAAGCTGCTCGAAAAAGGTGTAATGAAGATATATATAAAGATATATATATATATATATATATATATATATATTTATTATTTTGTTTATTTATATATGTATATTTTATAATTTATAATTAAGTATGCTATTTTCTTTAAACAACATCTTCAATACCCAAACGCAAGAAAAAATTTTAGCGTTATTTTAACACAAATCTAAGTTACTCAAACTCATCCATAGATTCCCATTATATATTACATAATAAGCTCGATTTCTTCTTTATCATTTAAAAAATTCAACGTGTATTTTCAATGAGTCTTTTTAGTTTAATGGCCTCATAATTCTATACATAATTTATAAAAAAGCTGTCCTAATACCAAAACTACACTGTCAATCGACTCATTCCATGATAACTTTGCTACAACAGATTCCCACACTTATAGGCGGGTCCTTCATAAAATAAATTATACACATATTCTTCCGAGCTTCTCTATAAATATCCATCGACAATATATCTCCACATATTCTTCATCTGCTTTAATCCCAGATCAACTAAGTATTCATAACAAGCTAAGAGGCATCCAACAGTCTCAGCTGTTTGCCAAGAACCAAATCAACTAATTGTTTGTTGTGTCATTTCATATATTACTTGCGTCTCTTAATAGCTTTAGTATTGCTTTAGGCTATGCCAATTCAAAGCTGAGTTCTTCCCTCACGCCTGTTCGACTCCCGTGTTCGAGCTCTTTGCGTGCTCAAATGAAATTAATTTGCATTTTTGCTACTTCCGCTAGATATAGCTGCCATATAGCTGGCTTATTGGGGTGTACTAAAGGCAGAGGACAGCGAGAGAGTGTGAGAGACTGAGAGTCGGAGAGTCGCAGAGGTAGATATGTGAGAGAATCATAAAAGCTGCGCCAATTAGAACAAATATCTTTTGATTGATGTTGCCTAACGTGGAACATGATTTTCAATTTTTGCCAAAGAGACTTAGACTTAGAGCGGTAGGGTATGGGGTATGGAGCGACACCAGCTGGCGAGTCACGCACAAACGGCACTTTTTATGCGATATACAATAGGCGGCCGAAGAGAGAGGGGCCATAGAGCAGAGTCGGGCAGCGACATTCACAAAAGCCGCACAAAATCGGACGATGCGTGGCATTAGCTCGTCTTAATGATTCTGTGTGCGTGTGTATCGCGCTGTTGTGGGGTAGTTGGAGCAGCTTAAAAGTTAATGAACACACGATGCTTTTTGTTAGCAGCAACAACAACGAAAGGCAAGAAAAAACGGCCTTGGCCTTGAGGTCGGTTATTGGCTGTACCGCAACTAACATTAAGCTAAATAATATTTCTTGATGTATACAAAAGAATATATATACTTATGTATACATATATATAGTACTCCACACAAGGCATATAATTTAAGAACTAACTGATAACTTCGATTAATTAATTCAAGCCAAAAACAGATCTCTAAAGAAAGACAAACATAAAACTCATTTCTATTTCGATCGTATATCAATTGAAGGCGGATGTACCTGCCCAGCAGCATACTCCAAGCGAAAGAGAAAGAACCAGCGAGAGCGAGACATATACATTCAATGTCCGGCCAGGAAATTCACACGTGAATTGTTTAATTAATGCGCTGACATAAAGCAAGAAAAACAAAAATTCATATACATCGGGCGGGAGATGGGGCGGTTAGGTTTCGAGTAAATGCTCTTAACGGATGTTCATTGTACAAATATATCACAAATTTGTGTTTGTTTATCGGATACCCTGTGAAAATAGCAATATACGAAGCAATAACTGCTGCTGCTTGAATTTAAAAACAAATAAATAAAACTAAAAAACTAAATAAAATTCGTATAGAATTTATATAGATTTTTTTTTTTAAATAATATATATTTAAATATATATATATATATATGTACATAGATATAGTATACATATATACACTTTCAAAATCAAAATATTTATATATATATATAATATATAAAATTTAAGCTCAGAGTTTGGCAAAGGTAAAGCTATCAAACTTGCTGCGCAAACTCTTGTATGCAAATATATCATAAATATATACAAATTTTGTGTAAATTAACTTTAATTAGGTATCCAATAAATCAATAAAAGTTCTTTTACAATTTTTGAATATATTTTTCGACTTAATGCCAAATAAATAATTAATAGAAATAAATTATAAAATATTTATTTTGAGCATTGTCAGCAGAATTTACTACGTTCTCGTATATATGTTGAATAAGTTGAAAATGTAATATATATTTCGTACATTTTACTAACTCTCTCTACCACACCCATTGTTTCATACAATTCTAGCTCCCATTTACAGGGTAGCCTGCTACACATGTCATATTGGTTCTGTTGCCCTCCGCGATTTGTAGCAAAATCATTTGCGCAAATTATAAATCGTATTGGCTTTTAACTGTAATATTCAATTTAAGCTGCTTTTTGAAATGATTTTTGGCAGTCAGCACTCGTATGTCTTCATTTATTGACAATTGGAATGCTCAATTGTTGCGAATTGCCAATCGGAACGGTAACAAAGACTTATGTCTTTACCAATTGATCCGACTAGCATAACGGTCGTCGGTCGACGGTCGACGGTCGACGGTCGATGTTCGCCTCTTCTTGGCATTCGTGAAGCTGCAATTAAAACAAGACAAAATCCCCCCAAACCAAATGTGGCTTTAGCATAGCTGCTTTCAATTGCCTGACAAAGTCTTTAAGAGGGCAATGTACAATGGCTATAAAACGTGCGACCATTTACAGTTTGAAAGATGATGTAAACTTTATTGACACTTGTGTCAGATGTGATTGTGCGATTGGGTGAATGTCTGTTTAGTGCTTGCAAACAATGTTGGTTGAATGCCAACAGAGATAGTTTAGCTATCGTACTATGCCTAACACATATTGCCGCTAAGGAAGAAGAAGACACATACCATTCAAAAGTTTCTAAATATATAGCAAAAATATATAAATATTACCAAATTTATGTCAACATTTTTCATTTTCTATTTATTTCAATATGTTTATAAGTAATAATAATATATTTATCTTTAATTAAATATATTACAAAATAAATGTTCAACTATATTTTTATATTCACAAAAATATGAAATACTTACTTCAATGTTATCTACCATTAGCTGACTGCGCAGCTTCCTTAATCAGCTGAAATACAATAAAAAAAATCATAATTAAAATTAAAATATTAAATAAACAAGCTTATTAAAGCGCATAAAAAATTAAATAGCAAACAGCAAAAATAATTGTGGATTTTAATTATATTTAATAGAATTGAATATAAAACAACAAAAGAGGAAGAGAGCAAATGAGTGACAGAAAGAGAGAGAAGAGAGAGAGCGACACAGAGGGAAGGAGATAGCAGTAGAATAAGGAAATCAACGGCAACTGCCAACTCGTTTCATAATTACTTTAATCAAAGTCTTGTGAACGCCATAAAACGTATCTCATTTGAATGCAATTTATGAAATGCAATTGCGATTGCAATATAAATGACATTCAATGAAAACAAAATAAAAAAAATAAAAAACACACGTACTAATTAAACAAATGTGAGCAGGACATACCCTGTAAATATAAATTTAAGGAAATATATGTGAAGTTATGTAACAGGGAAGAGAAGATGTTTGATATGTACGTTTATTAAACTTTTTGTTTCTGAGTTTCTATCTCTGCCTTCCTGTCTCTCTAATGTATGTCTCTCTCTATACATCTCTTTATCTTTTTGTGTGTCCGTCTTCCTACCTCCGTTTCCTCTGGTATATCTATAACGTTGTTTCTTGCTCTGTTTCACCCCCTGTCTCTCTCTCTCTCTCTATCTCTCCCTTACTCTCTCATTCTATATCTCTCACTTTGTCTCCCTCTATCTTGTCATTCTGTCTCTCTGTGTGTCTATCCCTCATCTCTCTGCCTTGCTTTTCTCAGTCTACCTATATTTCTGTCTCTCTCTCTCACTGTCTGTTTTCTGTCTATTCATCGGACAAATTCATATTTATAATCTCGTTCATCTCGTATAGACTTAAAAGCGTATAATCTAACACAAAGCTCATCTGATATCTCACGCAAATCAAGTTTATTTTGAAATCATCAACAATCTCTTAAATCTTTCAATTTCGATCTAATTGATTATAATCTTTATTAAATTTGTGTTAGAGTAGACAAATATGATAAATATATTTTATTATATTTCTTTAACAGCTTCTTCTTCCTTTATCCATGTTGATTATGTATCCAAAGTCTTTGATACATTGAAAAGTTGCCAAAAAAATACGAAAATACGAAGAAGAATTCTAAGTCTTATGCTTAGAAAATTAATTCAAAAGTCGTTGAGTAATATAATTATATATATAACAATCTCGTAACGATTATGATTTATGATATAATAGAGCTATATATATATAATATATATATATATATATATATATATATATATATATATATATATATATATATATATATATATATATATATATATATCTTTGACTTTATGCACCCAAGAAGCAAACTAAATGGATTTTTTTTCGTGAACAGGCTAAATCATTAGTCATATTTAACTTTCGACTTGTTTCGTGTGATTCGGAAATCGCGCTCTTTTATAAATTTCGCCAAAAAAAAAAAAAAATCCGCGCGTTTCCATTTCACAAGATGCGCTATAGCAACACCAACAACAACAGCAACACAAAATTAAAACGACTCATTCACTTAGTCAGATTCGAGCTTGAATATCTGAAGTTCGCGAGTCCAAGTCGATTCTGGTAGTTTAAGTTGGGCCTAACCAGTCAGTCAGTAAGTCAGTCAATGAACTGCAAAAATCTGCAGGCCAATTGAAGGCAAACAGCGGCTTGGTCGACTGCAAATGTGCGCTACGAATGAGCGATGTTGCGGTGCTTCAAAGACTTTGAACGTTTTGAAATGCGTGTAGAATAATAGCAGACTATGGCGCAATCAACAGAGCACCTTGCTGTCGGATACTGCCGACTGTCGTTTGCATTTATATATATTTTATTTACAATTTTCAAATCTCTCAGTACACATCAAAATTCATAAATTTAAATTCAATTTTGTTTGAGCTTAGAGCTACTTTAAGAGAGCTACTAATATAAAGTAATAATTTATCCAAAATACAAATTATTCCAATATCATAAACACCCAGCCAATCCAACCAACTCACTTTTCAATTATAGTGAATAAAATCTGATTTAACAAGCTTCAACTTCTGCAACATTTCAGTGTAGTCCGTAGTCGCTGCAGCTGAACGATAAAAAAAAGCAAAAAGCAAAAAGAGAAAGAAATAAAAAATAAAATAAAATAAAAATTGCCAAAAACAATTTGTGAATGAATGCAGACATAAAATAACAATAATTTAAGCAAAGAGCCAACAACAACAACCACACGCAAATTATTTGGGCAAAGAAAATTACTCGTATATATATCCATGTAGCTGCCAAATCTAATAACAGTTGTTATACATTCTTAATTTGCTGAAGCCCCTAAAAATAGTTAATGCCATGAAAAGCTAAATAAAAAAGAAGAAATAAGAAAAAACGCCTAAAAATAGTTAAAGTAAATTAGCAATAAATTGACGAACGAAAAAATACACTAACTTACTATAATAGTAAGTATTTTTGTAGATATAAATATATTAGTTAAGCGAATTTAGATGAATGTAACTGAAACTAAGTGCTCTGGAAGCTAAGAATTAGTTATATAGCCTAGAAAACACTACTTTATTACTCTCTCAAATAATAAATAACTACATATATTACACCCATTTGAAGTTGGAACTCGTTCAAGCATCCTGACTCCTAATAATTTAACATTTCTTTCTTTGTGCTTCTTTCAATATTTGCTTTCTGTTTTTCCGTTTTTCTTTTCATTTTTATGTCTCTTACTCCCTCATTCTTTCTCTCTTTACTCAATACTATCTCTTTCATTCTACTTTTGTCCCTCGCTTTTCAAATCTCTTTTTTTCTCCCATTTTTCTCTACCTCGTTATATTTATGTCTCATCCTTTTTTCCCATTCTTGTTTGATTTTTTCTCTCTCTATCTCTGTTTACCCTCTAGTTAATGTAGCAGAATGTAGCAATCATACCGAATATTATGCAGCTTCTTACTTCATAACTTCTACCATACATCTGCAGTTAGAGTATTCAAATCGACTTTGCTAGGCATCAATGAGATTAATAGATCAGCTCAGAAATATTTGAGCTATAAATAGGCTGAACGCAAACGAGTGAGAGATATGAGAATATTTAATGCTGCAAAAATCAGCCCCCAACTGCGTGGGTGGGCCGATCACAGAGGCGATGCTGGAGCTGCTAATTGCCAGCCGACCAGATGAGTTAAAGATGGGAAAGACAAAAACAAAAAAGAAAAAAAAGATGGCCAAGAGAGCGTCAATTAGAGCGCAAACGAGAGCCGATCATTAGGAAAAAGCTATTTTTTTGATGGCGACAACAGCAGACGATTGGGACAATTGTCAGTGATAGATAGCCAGGCAGCTAGCCAGCCGGAGGATGGATGCCTGGACAGCTGAATAGTTGGATAGTTGAGACTTGGTATTCGAGTTGAGGCCATGTGTGGATATATCAAAGCGGGAGCGGCCGACTTAAGTGACTAATTTATGGCCTTTTATGAGCACATAAGCGATGCGATATATGCGAGTCCAACTATGTGCACGTAATGCAATGCAATGGTAGCAATCGAAACAATCGAAACCAATCGAAACAACGGTCTATATCGCAGGTGGAAACGATCCAAGTTTGCTTTTTCATTGTTTAATTGCTGCCGCTATGGAAGGTACCCACGGGGAGAGGGAGAGAGGAAGAAAGGAAGAAGGAAAGAGAGAAAGAGAGAGAGAGAGAGAGAAAGAGAGACGGAAAAACAAATAGACAGCATGAGAGAGATAGACTAATAGACAGAGAAACACAGAGATATAGACAAAATGAGGGAGAGTTGCAGACTCTTCATACTAAACGAGAAAGAGAGAGAGAAACACACCGACAGACTGACAGGCAGGGAGTCTAACAAAGAAAGAAAAAGACCTAGAAGGATATAAAAAAATTAAGAGGGAGAAGGATTTATGCATCGAAAGAGAGCTAAAGAGAAAGACGACTCAAAATGAGCGATGGGGAGATAGAGAAAGATAGAGAGAGAGAGAATATAGGTAGATGGATAGATACATGTAATCTAAGAGTTGGTCTCAGCTTTACAGCTAGAGTCTAAGAGTTCCATAATAAACCAGAACATTTTAAAAAGCAAATATGCTCTGATCTTTTTTTTTATCGACTTATATTAATGCTAAGAATAAAAAGCTTTTATTATTTATATACGTGTCTAAGATTTTGACATGTCTAACATCAAACTATATTTTATTATTATTTTATATTCAACTTTTTTTTTCTAAATTGGTAATTGTTGAAGGAAATTCGTAATAAAATTATACAAAATAAACATAAATACTTGAATTTATGCCACTGTGCCAGGCACCTGCTGACAGGGCAGGCAAATGACCCTGGGGGCCCTAGCACAAGTAAGCCACACACAAATATGCAGCACTCAACGACAACAACATATATATGCATATGTATATATATCTAGAAGTTAAGATCGTGCTGTGGTCGGCTTCGCTCATTAAGCATGCTTCATTTCTCTGGACATTTATAGGCACGTCAACAAGTAGATTTTAATGTGAGCTGTAGAAATGAAAAAAAAAATAAAAAAAAAAAAACATATCCAAAGTGAAATACTGTAAAGCTGTTGCGGCTGCGAAGCTGAAGAACTGGAACCAAGAGCTACGACTCGTAATCTCGGCTCGTTTATCAAACAAAAAAAAAAAAGCCACAGAGCAAAAGATAGAGAGAGAAGCAGCGAGTGAGTGAGAGAGGGATGGCAGTCCGAAATACGCACACTAATTGGCCTAACAAGTCGATTCAAATACTCGTCGCATTCCGAAATAGATAGGGAGTAGGTGGGTTAGGCGAGAGATAGACAGAGAGCGAGAGAGAAATGGGGAACTCAGGGTTAGATGCAGCTGCATATGCAAATCAAATGTTGCCCCGGTTTGATTATTATAAAAAACAAGATTGAAGTTAAAAATTTAATTTGCTTTTAAATTTCTGAAGCCTTTTGCTTTTGTGGTATATTTTTAATGGCAGCTGATTTGCATTGGATACAAGACAACAAAAGAAGAAAAGAAAAGTCCAGTTTGTTCAAGCGCCAGGTTCTAAAATGATAAACAAAAACAAAAACCTCTAACTCGACAATTTTATGTGACTTGAAACGATAGTTATCGAAAAGTGCAAGCCTATGCGCTTCAAATAGGGTCAAATGATGTCTAGCAATAGATATATACATATATAAGTATCTACATCTAGACAACCCATTTCGTTGCGGCAATTCTCTTTCGTCTTTTTTATGAGCTTCGAACAAGTTATCTATGTACTATCTGTCACATGCACTTGACACACACTTAAAGTACTTGCTTAATATTTTTTACAATTTATTTATCTTTAGAGACAGTTGCTAAGTTAAAAGCAAAACAAATGCTTGGCTCTGTGAACCAATTCGTTTTGCTGGGCTCAGGTCTAGCCACATTTTGACCAACTGACAACGTTTAGTCAATAGAAGCTTAAGCTAATTTTAAAATTTGAACAGAGCTTGTTAATATGCATGTCAGCTTTGACAGCAAGTTAAAAAAATAAAAAAAAAAAATTAAACCGAAAATAGGATTAGACAATAGGAAGTTCAACTAAAATAAATAAAGCAAAACGGCTGAACAACGGTAACAAAGTTTGACAGCAAGATCAAGTGGCTGTCAGAGTTGACAAGAAGTAGATTGAACAATGGCAATTAGAAATGACGCAGAGTTTGGCTTAAACAAATTATGAGCCAAGTGCTTGTTAATATGATTGTCAACTTAGACAGGCAAATAAACCATAAGCCAACGAGCCAGCTATATTTTATGCAGCTTATTATTGTTTGCTCCTATTTAATGCCCAGGAAGTGAAAAGTCATCAGCTAGGCTTAAGCTCAGCTAAAATTTAACGACAACCCAAAATAAAAACCAACAAAATTTGAGCTGATTTTAAGCATTTAACGATGCCCCGCAGCTCGGTAGCTTATAAAAAAAACTTCGATTTTTACGATGAGAATTGAAGCTGCTTGGGAGCACAAACAACACACTTTTCACACACGCACACGCACACACACACACACGCAGCATCAGAATGTCCATCAATGGAAAATGCAACCGATACTCGATCGAAAAATAAGAAAAGGGGCGCGCCCTCATCAAGGTGACATTAAAAGCCGCTGGACTGACAAAACAGCAACAACATCAACAAAAGTAAAAAGTGTTAACAAGATGAGGAAATGCAATAAAAAAAATAACGAAGAAGAAGAAGAACAACTTGTACTTACAATAATAATACAATGCATGAGGCTTAATCAATTTCAAATATTTGCATGATAATGGAAAGTGTCAAAATTTTGTAGCTGAAGCTGATGTATAGAAGGAGATGTAAGATAAAAGCTTTAGGTATTTTTATATACTCTGCACCGAAAGGGCAAGAGAGTGTATATTGGTTTTGAGCAGTGAAATTGGAGCTTGACAATTAAATTGAGTTATTGTTCACATTCCAGTGGAATAAAATACCCTGGAATTTTCACATAAAACAGAGTATCACGCAGCTGAAGCCTGAAGTTCTTTTTGGCTCATTTCTATTTCTATTTGTGTTTTCTTTTACGATTGGTAGCCAAAGCGGAAGTCATTTGTCTGGCAAGGCAACAAAAGTAGCTTTTGCATGGGCTGTACTTCAGCTTTTGCTGCTGCTGATTCCAGTTGTTGCTTTGATTACGTCACGAAACAATGCAGGGGGCAACGCATCTCTTGTCACACATTTGCGTGGAATGAGAGAGCTTTGCTATGCCTTTCCCATGGTCAAGCTTGGTGTATATACTATATACTATATAAAGTACAGCTAACTGCGATCTGCTGAGGCACAGTGACTGCGACAGAGAGAACAACTCAATCAAAGAAACACATTTTCGCACAGCTGGGAACTGAGCGTGTCCATTACGATTTTGCTACTTGCTACCTAACACTTGCCACTAGCTACTAGCCACTAGCCACTAGCCGCTTGCCACTTGCCAGTTGCCGTTGTATGACGGGGCGACAAGTGCGCAGAACTCGGCATAATGGCAACAATAGTAGAAATTAACTTGACTACAAAAAGCATAAGACAAAATGTCTCAGAGTCAACTCGATTAGCCGTCCGCTTTGCAGATCTTTGATATCAAAAGAGCGGCTAATATAGCGACAAAATGCTAAGCACGAAAAAAAAAAAAATCCGCTCAGATTATATAGAATTAGTCGCAAATTGTTATACTCTAGAGATACGCGATCACATTAGCTCCAAGCTTCATTCAATAATAGCTCGCAAATTTGATCGCGCAGCTGCTGCTGAGCTGTTGCTATTAGCTTAAACTGAACACGTCGTAAAATCGCATTCGCATTACACCTGACAGCGTGTTTTATATCGAAACAGCTTATGTATATGGCCAGCCAGTTAATATTGCATTTCCTTTCATTTGCACATGGAGCTCGCTTAACAACAAACTGCAGGATGTCTGCGATGTGCTTAGCTAGATGCAATTTTAATTTTACACATTTGTTACAGAGCTTTATTAGACGTCATTAAGTGCCTATTCTATGAGGATATATTAAAATAAAGTGAGCACGCAGCACGTCCAAATATTGTAGCTCTAAGATAAATGCGATGCAATAAAAGAGAAATCAAAGCACACAAAGAAGTCGCATGGCTATGCAATTTGCAGTTGAAATAAGTATTAAATGTAGGCTCCAAAAATGTGGAAGCTACAGGGTATTTTCACTTGGGAGGTCATAGAGAAGGCCAATTTTTGAGGTTCCTAACATACAGAGATAGACCTTTTACCACTATATATATTTTTGATCTTGAACTATCAACGCGGGTATATGTATATTCTAAATTGCAAGTCTCTCACCCTCTAGCTAATAATGTCTTTGACATACAACACTTAGTATTTCCCTATTTGCCATGCCTCAATTAGATATGGCAGGAAAATCTTGATAGCTCATCCGACAAGGGTATGTATTATAGAGTATATATTATAGATATCAATGATTTGAGTTCATATAGATTTGAGTTCACTTCAGTAAAATAGTATTGAAAAATTATCAAGGAGAACAGAAATATAGAACTCTCACTATTATATTCCATTCTAAATGATCTTATTTATTCCAAAGTAATTGCCAAGAAAATTAAGCCTGGCAAATAAGCTTAAAATATTTCTCTTCAGCTTCGCTTTGCAGAAAGAGTGTCTATGGAGAGCACTCCTAGTTCAAGCTCAAGTAATTTGATATTTTTGTTTATTATTTTCTTTTTATGGAGTTATGCTAATTTAATTTGTAATTCTCAACTACTTAAGGCACATCAGCTTTATGGCTGTCGTATGAGCTGAAAAGTTGGCTTATCACAGAGCGCTTCACGGACGTCGATGCTGGCCGAGTTAATAGCCACTTGTAGGCAATCAAAGTACCGTTGCATCGGCAGCCGATATATATAAACTACTTATAGAACGTATATGTATAAACATATGCACACATATATATATATATCGCATCTAAATGATATGCAGTCCATTGAATGCCGCCTTTATCAACTATCAACCGACAGCACTGCCATAAATTTATGCTAAAATTTAAATTTTCTTTAAAGTAAAAAACGTGTTGTCTGCGTGCATGCGTGTGTCTGTGTGGGTCTGTGTGTGTGAGTGTCCCCCCAAAGCCCAAAAGGTCATAGCAAATGGAACAGAGCGCGGTGACAAAATGCCACATAAATATTACACGAAGCGCAGCTGATAGGCAAATGTCATTCTTATTAAAACGACAAAAAAAAAGCAATATTTTGAGAGAGAGAAAGAAAACTTTTAACAAAGCGCGCATAGAAAATGCCATCCAAATGCAGCTGCCCAAAAACACTGAGCTTCCGAAAATATGTGATATATATGTATATATTATATATACATTTAGAATGAATCGAAAGCTAAGCAGTAAAAGAATCTAAGCAGATAAGCCAAGTCCGAGCTGGCTGGCTGCCTGCCTGACTGGCTGCCCGTCAAGTCTGTATAAGTGCTTGAGGCCTCAAGTTTTTTACAAGTTTTTTACATTTATAAAGTGTCAATGTCATTGAAATAATAGTTGATCAAGTTCATTGTCACAGATTGCGCTTTTGAAGTACCTAAACATTGCTTGCTTGCTAGAGAAATAGTCTGCATCCGTTGACCACAATTATAACTAGAGTGCTCCACTTGAGACTAGGTTTGACTAGCTGATACGTTGTATACTTGAAGTTAATTTATCTATCATTTAAAATGTTTTTATTTTAAGTTTAACTTTTCCATACAATAAAAATTCTGCCCTGATCAACATGGGGGCATGGCACACATTCTTCTGCATTTTACACACATTTTGACAGGGTAAAAAAATCCAATGAAATATTTATAGAAAATACAATTAAAAGTCCTCAAATAATTGCAGCTCAATTGCAATTTCAGTTACTTTAATTGCATATGAAAAAATGAAGAAATGAAGAAATGAAATGAATTTGAATCTCTTGAAGGAGTCCCATAGTCCCACATCGATGTCTTCATTTTTATATTCATTCGAAATCGTTTTCGAAATATCCTGCTGAGCACTAAGTTTTGTTGTGCAACATTTCACGCACAGTCGCAAAGCCCATGGAGAGGAATATGACAATTGAACGTAATCAAGAATCTGTATGCTTTATATGCTCAGCCACGCCTACTTCGGCCTTCTACAAATTAAATCAGCATAGTTTAGAGCTCTACCCACACACACAGATACACGCACGCACGCGCACCCATTCGAAACTTTGGTCAATTGTGAATCGATAAGTCTTAAGAACCTTTTGATCTCATATTCCTGCACCTATTCATTCATGGCTTGAATAGAAAGAACTTGTCCACTAAATAAGCATTAACATCTCGGTCTTGACTTCATTTTGTGTTATTTGTTGTTTGTTGTTTTCTTTCGGATTTGTATGCTGTGAATGCAGTCTGAGCTGCTAACCGATCGCATTTGTCATTTCAAAGCAGCAGAAGGGGAAAGCCCAAGAGCCAAAGCTCGTTCTCTTCGCTCGGTATCATGAATGAAGGGCTCTTTGCTCGACATCAGGGCTTCAGCTTTAGTTTAAGCTCCAAGTTTTATTCTGTAAATTTTGTTTTTTTTTTTTTATCAATCAGATGCCCTGCGGCGCAGCGTGTTGACGTCTCTCTTATTGCAAAGAGCCTCATTATGAGGCATTAGGGCTATTAGCAGCCATTATATGGCCAACAGAGCCCTATTGATAATGCTGCGAGTGTCACAATAAGCTGGCAAAGATTTATATTAATCTACATATATACTTAAGTATATACTCATATATATTTATATACAATATCAGAGCGGAAGCTTTAACTGGCAGGAAATTTGCGATTTAATACAATTTTTAAGTGCTAAACGTTAACGAAGTTCAATTAACTTTGCGCACATACTTTATATTATATTATATTATGTAAACTCAAGATCAGAGTTAATGTTTTTAATTTCAAATTACCTTGAACATTAAAAGCAAGACCGACCGACCGACCGACCGACCGACCAACCAAACGACCTCCCCATAGCAAACGCGTCGCCCTTCTTCCTGCCCCTCTACCTCCCCAGCCGCCCCTTTTATAGATACTCGATTTGATGGCCCTCATAGCTGTTCTCCTGCTTCTCTGCCTCATTGCATAATTGTTGCCAGAAGCTAGACGAAAGTTATATAAGTGCCAAATGGAAAGAAGGAAAAACAAAGGGAGCGCAGAAGAATGCGAATATTGACTACAAAATGCCCTGCAGTAGAGATTTATTAGCTCTAGTTAAATTTGAGTTCGATTAGTATATACGATAGCTATTGATATTTCTATATAAAAAGAAGTTTTACTGCGTCTTTGATATGTATCTGTAAAAGATAAAATATGAAAAAATATTTTAAAAATATAAAAATCAATGAAATAAAATATCAAGATAAATAAAACATTTATAGTAATTTAGCTCAGAAAATTATCATAAATATGCTCTATTAATCCAATCTGCATAAAGCCTATTTTAATTTTCATGCAACTCCTAGCTTACATAAGTTACAGGGTGTTCAGAGGCAAATGGAGCAAGAGCGAAAAATTCTTGTGATAGAGTGAGAAAAGTGCTCGAGTAGCTCAGACAGAGTTTTGAGCGCGAGTACGAGTATGATGTAAAAGTTACACAGAAAAGAAAAGCACGCCGGTCCTACGGTAATAAATACAAACACTGCAACAACAACAAAAACATGAACAACCACAGCCACAGCCACAGCCGCAACAATAACAACAGAACCCGAACGCAAAAATTGTTCAAGTGTTCAACTTAAAAAAAAAAATAGCCAAAAAAAAAATAAGATAAACAAAGAGGCAACAAAAGGCAGTCATAAAAAATATAAAGAAAAAAGCCAAAGGTAAGCAAGAAGTCAACTCGGCAACAAGTGAAGCTAATTGTGATTACAGCATGGCTAGTTAATACCCTGTATCCCATTGTTAGCTGAAGAGTGGAAAGATTAAAAAATCCCACCTAAATATTAAAGCATTTATATGTCTTAACTAAACTTCGTTATTAGAATATTTTTCTTCTGGGCAGTCATGCGTGAAGCCATATCAAATCGGCGGCTGATGCAAGAATAATGTGCGGAAAATTAAGACGTTGGTATTCAGCTGATATGAAAGTATTAAAAATAGGTTTAAAGCAGAGAGCGTCGCACACATTGACTTCTTCGTCGCCTTCTTCTCTTACAGATCGTTTTTTTTTTTTTTTTTTTGGTTATTGCAGCAGTATAAATAGTAATAGTAATAATATAGATGCAAGTATAACAATAGTAGCAAAGATGCAAGTATAACAGTTGTAGAGCATACAAATTAAATAATATGATATATAGTATAGTAGTATACGAGTTTTATATAAATAGTCATCTAGTCATCTTATATTAATAGTCATTATATAATAATAATCTAGTATAACAGTTGTAGAGTATAACATTAGTATAACACATTTATATAAATAAGTTGTATAGCATGGCGTAATAGTAGTATAGTATAACAGTTGTAGAGTATACCAGTAATATATATAGGAGCGTATTATAGTCTATCAGTTGAGTATTACAGTATATAGTAAAGTATAACACTTGTAGAGTCTAAAAATAATATATCATGGAATAATATTAGCATAATATAACAGTAGTAAAGTACTAACTAAGAGTAGTATATTATAATAATAGTATAACATCAGAATAGTATACAAATGTATACTATGGTATAACAGTAGTATAGTAAGTAATATTAGTAGAGTATATAGGTATAACAGATGTATATTATAGCATAGCATAGAAATAATATACTATAGTCATAGCAAGACTTAAGAGTATTTAAAAAGAAACAAAGTATAATTTTAGATATCAAATTTTAGTGTGGCCCGAATCAGCCAATTTTAAGCTAACGAAATTTTCAGTCAACAATTTTCTTGGCTAATGCCAATTACTTAACGTGGCAACAGAAACAAAAAAAAAACTCAAACGTTTTTTTTAATACGGGCAAAGTAGAAATAGCAACAAAAATAACAGCAATAGCAGCAGCAGCTTGTCGTGTTCGCATTCAAGTACACACACACATACACACACACACACACACACACATACATAACAACTAAAACAACCGCCAAAGAGCGACTGCACGTGATACATTCATCATGAACTTGAATTTGAATTTAAAGTTTAATGGTAAATCCATTGTTGTTGCTGTTGTTGTTGTTGTTGTTGTTATTGCTGTTGCGGCTGGCAGGCAACAATTTGCGCGCACTTGTTACCATTGTTAGGTTTAACTCGCTGCGACTGGGCAAAAAGGCGTTGCCAACGGCGCAGCTCACAAAAACAAAACAAAAATATATTTAAGCAGAAAATGTTGCAGCAGCAGCAAAATGTTTAGGTCTCCTTCTCGTGCTTCCTCTTCTTTACTTCTTCTGATTGCTGTTGTTGTCATTCCGTTTCGTTTCTGCTTGTTGTCACTTGCACTTGTTGGCTTCATTGCATTGCCATTGTTATCGGCAACGGACGTTTATCTGTTTTATCTCTGGATTCTCTCTTTTGTCTCCGATGCCTTATTGTGTAACTGTCAAAGAGCCGAAAGGCTTAAGTAACCACTGCCACGCCTCTGCCAAGGCGGTGAGCTACCTGTTATGCGCAGAAAAACGCCTACACATAAAAATGGAAGAAGAGGAAGATCGAATATGCAAAGCAGACGCCCCATGGAATATACATGTGTGCAAATAGCAAGTTTGCTGCCTAAGTTTTTCGTTTGGCAGGTATAGATAAAGACAGAGATAAAAACAGAGATATATAGATATAGATATAGATATAGATATAGATATAGATATAGATATAGATATAGATATAGATATAGATATAGATATAGATATAGATATAGATATAGATATAGATATAGATATAGATATAGATATAGATATAGATATAGATATAGATATAGATATAGATATAGATATAGATATAGATATAGATATAGATATAGATATAGATATAGATATAGATATAGATATAGATATAGATATAGATATAGATATAGATATAGATATAGATATAGATATAGATATAGATATAGATATAGATATAGATATAGATATAGATATAGATATAGATATAGATATAGATATAGATATAGATATAGATATAGATATAGATATAGATATAGATATAGATATAGATATAGATATAGATATAGATATAGATATAGATATAGATATAGATATAGATATAGATATAGATATAGATATAGATATAGATATAGATATAGATATAGATATAGATATAGATATAGATATAGATATAGATATAGATATAGATATAGATATAGATATAGATATAGATATAGATATAGATATAGATATAGATATAGATATAGATATAGATATAGATATAGATATAGATATAGATATAGATATAGATATAGATATAGATATAGATATAGATATAGATATAGATATAGATATAGATATAGATATAGATATAGATATAGATATAGATATAGATATAGATATAGATATAGATATAGATATAGATATAGATATAGATATAGATATAGATATAGATACCTTGAATTAAAAAAAACAAGTAACGAAACTCTAGTCGAGACTGCTCGACTAAGAGATACCCTGAATCCATTGAGCTGTAATACCAATCATTAAGAGCTTCATTTATTCATTAATAGTAACCAACACACGCACACACACACACACACAAACATATGCATGCACGTAATATGCTCACTGCGCAGTATTGCGGCTGCAGCAGAGGCTGTGCTATGCAAACTTTATTGCTTAATAACTTTTTTTCTAGACCTATGTTCTTAATGAAATTTTTGGGGAGTTATTATGACATCTAAATGTACCTATTTGCCAAATTTCAAGTCTCTAGTATTTGATATACGTGAGTTATCGTTTTTGTTGAATTGTGGGCGAAAGGGGCGTGGCATAAAAAATCCAAAAATAACAAAATGTGCGGATTCAATATAGCAATCAAACACAACTTAGTGCACGATTCTATCTTTAACGGTGTGCACGCCAGACCTCAAAAACAAAGCGATATTTTCGATAGTTATCGATAAAAAAAGAATGGGATGAGTTATCGAAAAAAAAAATAAACTCGTACAGCGTATGGTATTATCGAGCATTTTGCTTTTTATTTGAAGTCTCTAGCTTTTGTGGTTGCAGAAATCCAGGTGTTTACACGGACGGACGGACGGACGGACGGACGGACAGACGGACAGGGCTAGTTCAACTCAGCTCATCGAGCTGATCAAGAATATATATACTTTATGGAGTGTGGCACGCCTCCTTCTGCCTGTTACATACATTCGCACAAAAACATTATACCCTGAAATTTCCATTTTCAATGGATTCAGGGTATAAAAAAATAAATAATTCAAATACATGGAAAGAGTATCTGACTAAGTTACAAAATCGCCAAGTGGCTAGACATTAAGAGAGATAATACAAAAACTATACGCATATGCAGTGCCCATATGATCCCGCTCATTCTGAGCCTGATTAATATGGCAAACAGGTATAAAAATAAAAAAATAAAATAAAAAGGCATAAAACAAAACAAAAATACAAAAACGTGCACAACGTCTCGCAACTGTTGAAGGTACAACGACATTACGAGCACCAAAAGCGATGAGTTGTGGTCAGGGGTTCGGGGTTTGGCGGCAGGGTGGTGCGCTCTTTAAATGAATTATGAATTAAGTTTTTCGACTTGATGGCCACGTTGCCAACTAATTTCGACCTTGCATATAATTTTAATTAAATATTTTTTCATGTGTTGTTTTTTTTTTACTCTTTTTCATGAATTATATATATACAACTATTTATATATATATATACATAAAATATGTTTATAAATATATATTCGAGCAGTGCAAAAAGAGGTGTTGACAGTGCGTTGATGAACATTTTGTAATGTGCCAGACGTGAGCCCAGACTTCATGTTCAACAAACGCAACATTCAATTATATTTGCTAAATTAACATTGTATATAAAATGTTTAACGGTTCTTTAAAGTTAATCAGCTAAGCTTAAGTCTGAGTAAAAATAAATATATGTAGACAAACAGCTAAGGACTGCATAACACGCGCTCGGGAAATTTAAACAATTATTTGTTTTCTTATTTTTCATACCCCCAAAAGGCCCATGTTCCACAGTAAGCGTATCTACTTTTATATTTCACAGATGAACTTTTGTAAATTTATAATTAAGATTTTCCCAATTTGCGCAAAACTGCATATACTCATTATTACTTTCTGAGCAAGCATAAAAATATACAAAAAATGTTTTCGATCCTGGACATTGTTTCTGAAATTAGTAATTTAATTAGACAATTAAGAGAGAAACTTCATTTGATTATAGAAGCGATAATATTTTGATTTTATGACACAATAAAAATAATTTTAAGGCATCCTAAGCTATAAACAATTTATGAATAAGGAAAATTTTAGATATTACCCAATAATTTTTTTTTTCTGAAATATTTGATCTAAAATTGATGTACACAAATAATTTTCGCTAAGAAATTATGATCGATAACTGAAAAATGTTCTACTGTCACAAAGTTATCTTTTGTGTTTGGTAATCCTACGTCAATTTGTTAGCAGATTTAGTGTTGCCAGATCTTTTGAATGTAAATTGCAATTGGTTGGGGAACACATGCTGCTGCCTGGCTAAGAAGATCGGGAAAATCAACGGACAAACAGCCAAACAACAGGCAAACAACGGCGACAACAGCAAACAGCATCTGGAGCCAAAGGAAACGCTGTGTGGAACTTGGCCAAGGTGTAGTCATGATGCCAACAGGGACGAACCGATCCAATGGGGGGTGGCACTCAGATGGAGAGGAAAGGGTGGACAGAGGCTTACAAAAGCAAAAGCAAAAGCCAAAACGACAAACGCAGAAGATGTAACCAAAGTCCAAGAACTTTTGCAAAAAAAAAAAAAAATAAAAAAAAAAAACAAGCAAAGAGCCGTAGCTTAAGACGAGGACAAGGCGCTGCGATGCGCAGCGCTGCGGGCGGTTGGGTTGGGGAGGTGAGCTGAGGGTGTTGCTGTGAGGCGGGGCGGGGCGGGGCGTAGCAGGAGCGGATTGGGTGGAGGGGTCTGCGACTTGGGCTGGGTTGCCAAAGAGTATAAAGAAGAACATGGGGCTGGGGCAGCAACGTCTTCAAGCGCATTGCTGTTGCTGTTATTGTTGTTGTCAGGCGTGTGCGCCGTGAATCCGCTATAACAGTGTTAGTACGTTAGTAGGTATACAAACAGGTAAAACAGGTATTCCGGCCGCTCTTCATTTACTTTTTTTTGCGCCGCCGCCGCCGCCGCTGCTGCTGCTGCTGCTTCTTATATTTCTTCTTACTTCACTTTACTTTAGCATTATTTTAGCGAAAAGCCAACAACAACAACAATAAAGAGAGGCGAGCACGTCGCCATCGATGACGACAATTGAGCAAATAAAGATAAAAAATAAAAAAATAAAAAACAAAACAGAGAGAGAGAAAGAGAAAAGAGGAACGAGCAGCGAGAGCAGCCAGTGAGATAAAGAACAAGCCAAAAAGGAAATAAACTGCGCAAGAGCAAGGCGTTACATGGATAGCGGATGAGATTGAGAGAGAGAGAGAGAGAGAGAGAGAAAGAGAAAGAGTAAAGGACTGAGAGAGCGCAAAGAGAAAGAGAGTGAGAGATAGTCCGAAAAAACACATTCTTAAAGACTGCAATTACCGCACAGACAGTGCTCAAAGAGCATAATGAATGAACATCATCATGCTCACAAAGATAATGATAATAAGATTCATAATAATAATGACGAGCCTATGCCTATGCTTGAGTATGTGCGTGTGTGTATGTGTACTCAAGCGCAATTTATGTATATAAATATAGAACCGATAAGAAATGCACGCACAAACACACACACACGCAAGTATGTGTATCCCTGCCTAGGTCTACATATATAATTAACGGCAATCTCATATAATTCTGTAGTTCATGATAGTTAAAAAGAAAAACATTTTTTTTAAATTAAAATCAAGTGAAGAAAAACAGCAAACAAAAAAAATAATAAATAAAAATCTATAGAATATTTTAAATTTATGTAGAATATATAAAAAATATATATGTATACACATTTTGAATATATGACATATGAATAGCCTCAAAAATACATAAATATAAAAACTATTAAAAAAAATTATTGCGTTAGTACAATGTAATACAAAAATAATTTATGCTAATCATCTTAAATGCACTTCAAAGCAAACAGTTTGTACTTAATAAATTATTTAAGTATATTTTATTTAATTTTTCATATATATATATATTTTTTTTTTTTATATGCACATAAAAGATATTAAATATGCATTTATTCATTTTTGTCACGAATATGAAAATATAATAGTAATAATAATATGATATTTAAATATTCCTATTAAAAAATATTAATATCATAATTTATATATCAATTGATAATTGAATAATAATATTACCTAAAAAATATATATATTTTATATTAATTTTTAGTGTAATTAAGTGCAATAAAATAATCTCAGCCAGCAGGATTTTTTTCACTTGTTGTCATGTTGCTGGTGCAGCATAAGGGCAGAGCACTTGCATTTGGTTTAGCAGCGGCATTTGAGTGAGAGTGAAGTTGCCGCAGGAACAGCAACATACAAGCAACAGCAACAACAATTAGTTAAGAAGCGCGCGCGCAGCTAAAAATGCTGCCTCGGCCGCAGCCACTGCCACTGCTGCGACGCCAAAGTCAGAGTCACAGTCAAAGCCACTGCCAACAGGTATATGAAGTTGTGCACTCTCTCGCTTCACTCTCTCTCTCTCTCTCTCTGTCTCTCTCTTTCTTTCCGTCTTCTTGTCTATTTAACGCTCTCTTGGTCTCTTCGCCGCACATGTTTGCCGCACACAACTACAAAGCTAGCTGTAAATTTGTTACGTCGCCGCGCTACTTGCTTGTCTGTGTGTGTGTCACACAGGTGTGCGCGCTTCGGCTGCGGCGAATTCACAGCGTTTGCAGCGCTTACATCACACACGGCCCAGCCAGGCACACACACACACACACGGATAGGCGCAAGCAAAGTGTGTGAAATAACGTTAGTTGAGTTGCCCTCGCACTCGTGTGTGCTAGAGCGAGAGGCAGCAGAACGCTGGAGAGCAAGCGCAAGAACGTGAGCGAAGCGGCAGAGGGCACAAGCGAAGAGAAGAGAGCAAATGTTAAATGCGTCGATTGCTCTCAGCAACTCTCGCCGCAATCTTATTGCCATTCTAAGCGCGTTCTAAGCGCTCATTACAAGCCGACAACGCCGCTGCTTCTTCATTTTATTGCCCACACGCATACACACACACTCTCACACACACGGGCGCAGCGAGTGCGAGGCGCGTTGCCAACTATTTTGCCGTTTAATTTCGCTTATATGGTACTTATTGACGTTCTGTTCTTGTACTTCTGCTTCTTGCGTATCTACGCGTCTTCGTAGCTATACACACACACACACACACACGAACACAAACATTCACACACACACACACCAAAACTACTGTCGATAATGATGAAATTAAATTCTTAAAGGGTCTCGCGGAAAGAGACTTTGCTCAGGCAAGCGACAAACATAATTATGAAGAAGCATACAAACGCTTGAATATATATTTATATATATACATATATACATACATATATGTATATATAGTTATTTAATATAAATGTACGTAGTTATATAATATGTAAGGCGCAAGCAAAAGACTTAGGCAACAAACTTGCCGAGCTAAGCCTTAGCTTAATAACACTGCTCGATTTTGTATGAAAATATGTACAGGTATATATATATATATATATATATATATATATATATATATATATATATATATATATATATATATATATATATATATATATATATATATATATATATATATATATATATATATATATATATATGTATATATATACATCCATTCATAAATTCAAACATAAATAGACACATGCATACATATTACCTTACATACCTATTTATACATAAATGTATGCATACATAACAGCATAAACACATTTTTGCATAAGCAACGATATAACAAAAATTCTTTAATCATATTAAAATATGAATATAGTAATAGAATACATATATATAAAGCTAAAGAGTATAGTTTACTATATCGAAGCGATCTAAAGAATTAAATAGGTTTATCCCAAAAAAAAAAAAAACTTAATATTTTTAACCCATCTAATAATTTTCTAACCGTTTTTTTGGCGATTTTTTATGTTTTTTTTTTTAATATTTGTATTTTTTACTAAATGCAATTGAATTTAATTAATTAATTGCTTTTTTTATTATAAAATTATTATTATTTAGATTTCTATATAATTTTTTTATTTTACATTAACTCCCATAAATTAAAACCAATTGAAATGGCTTCAATAGACTATGTATTCAGACAAATGCTTAATACAAATAAAGCAAACAGAAGAAGGCATGTCCTATTGAGCGTATTGAGTTTATCAAATTATTGATCAATAAGACGAGCTGAGTCGATCTGGGCATATAATATATGATTGCATGATATATGGCTATACTCATAATTATATTTATCTACAATTATCTATATATTTATTGAGCAATTATCTGCTTTAGCTATTCACCGATTTCTTAACAAAATGTCGCAAGTTTTACTTTCTTAGCGACAATTTTTTGATCTATTAATCTGTAACTGAGTATACATATCTATGTATAGTTATATATATATCTTTTTATATGGACATACACATCTCAGTCTGGTCAAAATTTGGGCACAAACAGAAATGATGCTGTAAAATTTGCGTACAAAAATAAATTGTACTTTTTTTTATATGATTTTCAGGCAAATGCTTATTTCAGAGTCAAGACCAAAGACATAACAGCAAGAGCAATAGCAACAGCAACAACAACAACAACAACAACAATGACAGCGACAGCGACAACAACAACAGCGACTGGAAGCAGCTCTAAGTACAACAAGTACAAGCCAAACGCAAACAGACAAAACGAGTAAAACATCCCAACCGGCAAATGGCCAAAGCAGCGGCGGCGACGGCGGCCAAAGCGAGCAACAGGCAATAATAATAACAACAACAACAACAACAACAGCGGCGTCAGTGACGATAAAACATTACCTCTACCTTGACTCTGAACCAACAAGAAAACACGCACGCACACAATGCACACACACACACACACACGCACGCACACTGAGAGACGCACGCAGAGCGGCGAAAAAAAAAAGAAGAGACGCAGCGAAAAAAAAAAACTGCATGAGAAACGTTATGTGAGCGAAATGAAGCAAAGGCAACGCAAGCAACAGCCACAATAACAACAACAACAAGAGCAACAGCTACGATCGCAGCAGACGACGCAGCTCCAAAACACTCTCACTCTCTCTCAGCGGCAACATCGGCTCAGGTGCTGCTGAGCGCCGTTTAAAACCGTTCGCCGTGTGTGCACAGTTACAAGAGCAACAGCGGCAGCAAAAGCAAAAAAAAAAAGGCAAGCCGAAGCTAAAGCCGAAGTATTGCGCCCTGACTCACAGACGAAAGCGAACTTGAGCTCGGGCGCTCTCTCGCTCTTGCTCTTGCTCTTGCTCTCGCTCTCTCTCTCTCTCTCTCTCTCTGTGTCTCCCTCTTTGTGTGTATTTCAAGTGCGGCTTACGGTGTTTTGCGTTGCTCGCCTGAATTCGCCTCTAAAACTAACTGAGTTTGTTGTAGAAGCTGACGCTGCCGACGCTGCCGCTGCCACAGCCACTGCTGCTGTTGCGACGCTTCGCAGCGGTATTGCTTGACTTTGGCCTAACTGCTCAGCGGCTGGCAACGCTTGAATACAGTAAGAGGCGAGCCGGCGTTGTGAATGCACGTGTTTTGTCGCTGGACAGCAAACAGCAGCCACAGCCACCAAAATAAATTTGCCAAAAAAAAAAACTCACAAAAGAACAATAAAAGAACGGTTAAAATTTTACACACAACAAAAACAAACAGAAAACGCGTTAAAAAACTCGTCAAAAATTTTTAAATAAATAAACTGCAAACTAAACTGAAAAACTGCCCAGCACAAGAAATTAAACAATTAAAAAAATTTATTTGACAAATTTTTGTTTTGTTATTTTTTTTTTTTTTTTTTTTTTTCAAAGTGCGCTATAGAACGTTTCTATAGCATGTACACATATTAAAAAAAAAAATAGATATATATCTATATATATATATCTGATTGATTGCAACTGAGAGCAAACTTTGGAAATGAAGAAACACAAAAAATCAAACTGAGCCGCGCTCAACCAAAAGCAACAAAAAAAAATATATATATTATTTGCTTCATATACAAATATTATAAAGAGTAAAATTTTTTTTATGTCCAAAATCTTAACTGATCGAAGAAGAATAAGAAGCAGCAGCAGCAGAACACACACACACAGTTTTAAACAGACACGCACTTGGATTAGTGTTTTGTTTACTGTGTGTGTTAGTGCGCGCGTTCGTCTATGTGTGTGTGTCCATGTGTGTGTGTGTCCATGTGTATAATAAACATAAATAATAATAACAACAACAACAACAACAATATCAACTAAGCAAACATGCCGAAAATCTTTTTGATCAAAAATCGTCTGCATCAGCAGCAACAGCGTCTGTTGGAATCACAGAATCTGCTGCAGCACAAGGCGCAGGATGATGAACGCTGCCTTGTGCCGCCGCTCAGTCCGAGCGCCTCACACTCACGTCGCGCCGATCAGTCGCCGTTGTCGCCAACTCCGACACCGACGCCGACACCGACGCCGACACCAACGCCCGCCAAACCCCAGCCGGAGCCGGATCCGCAGGGTCAGGCGGAACAGGAGCAACCGCTTAGCTTAATTGCCGCCGCATCATCAACAAATCCATCGACGCGCAAGCGTTTCCATCATCGACGTCACTATTTTGGACAAACGCGACACAGTCTCGAGCTAGCGCAAGAGCAAGCCAGCAGCAGCAGCAGCAGCATCAATTCCAATTCCAATTCCAATACCAATTCGAGTGTCGAGCCCGAGCAAGTTCAAAATGGTAAGTTGATCTATCGATTATCGTTGTCGCAACTCCCAAAAATCGAATCAAATCAAATGACTTAGGCAACAAACCTTGCACAAAAGCATTGTCAAGTTCGTTGCCTCAGTCATTTGCCTGCTCACAATTTTATTGCCCTTATGCAAATGCCAAATTGAACAAGCGCCTGCACTTAAGAATGCACATAAAGTTCATCCAGGGGGAAAAAACAATAGATATAAAAAAAAAAGAAGTTTTAAATTCTGTTTTTGTCAACTTTCTTCTAAAACGGATTTTTATGGAAGTTTTTTGTCAGCCAAATCAAATACATTTCGAACAACTTTAAAAAAATACTTAATTAAACAATTTTTAGATAAGAAAACTGTAAAAACTTGAGCCATAACTCTCTGTTGCCTGAATTATTCATGGCCGAAACTGAAAACTTCTTTCTTTTCTCTTTGAGTTTTAATTGAAATCTCAAAACAATTTCTTTGACTTTTATTTTCGAGCTAAAAGTCAAGCTTTTTTTATTTCCTAATTGAAAATTTGGAATTTCAGTGAATCATTTTTGATTTTTGCAAATATATATATATATTTGTTTGTTTATATTCAAATATATATATATATATATGTTTTTTTTGTTTTTAAAGATTAAAAAAAAAAAATAAACAAAAAAAATTAAAAAACAGAAGTTTTCTAGGATTAGCTATGTGTCTTCAGTAAAATACTTTAAAAACATATACATATATAGCAAACAATTATAGAGACAAAATATAGGCAAATAAAGTTTACCCCAAAACAGAAAAGATTTTTTTACAATTTTTTAGTCTCCAAAAAGAGTTTTATAAGAATATTATTATACCGTAGAAATGTTTCTTCAGTCTTACATCTAGTCTTGACCTCTCATGCAATAATATAATTATTATTATTATTATTATTACAATAAAAAAATTTCCTTTGCTCGCTTCCAAAGTTGGTTTTCTTAGAATTTCATTCTTATGCCAAAATTGCTCAATTCTTTGCATTGCCTTAAGGACAAATACACATTTCCTGCTCATTTGTTACACTTCCAGCTCATTACAAATCTCACAAAAAAAAAAAAAAAAAAAAAAAAAATAGCCAAAAATGAAGAAAAAATCTGACAGGCAAATAAATGCTTATGACCATATAATAGCCACAAATCAGTCAAGACAAATGCTGATGGCTATCTACAACAGACAGCAGACAACAGCAACAACAACAATAGGCCAAGCTACCAATTCAGAGCTACAAGCTAAGCAGCAACAACAACAACAACAGCAAATTAGGCAGCGTCTCGAGCATTTGTTGACGCCCACACGACACGACCCTTGGCTGTATTTTTTGCTTCTCTTCTGCTTAGATTCTACGCCAAAGCTGTGGCCAACATCAATCACTTTCATTGAATTGCCAAAAAAAAGAAGCGAAAAACAAAAACAATTTCTAGAAATCTGCTCAGATCTGCTAAGCCAGACGCTTATATAATCGACGAGGCGGCTTATTAAGTCATTTCTTGACCATGGCTAAAAACCTGAAAGGAAAAGAGCAAAATATGCTAAAATATTATATATATATAAATATATATATATATTTATATATATATATATATTCATTTTGATCACAACTTTCTTTTGCAACTAATCAGAATTTATGAATTTCTTGAAAGTGAATTTTTTTCCATTTATTTCTTTTTCGTTTTTATTTTCCATTTTATTCTTAGTTTTAGTTTTTATATTTGATATTTTTTCAAGCTACACTTCACTGATTTGCCTGTGCGCGTGTATGTGTTGGCTGTCAAGTTTGCTGCCTAAGTCTTTTGTTTCACATCGTCTGCGGCTTAACTGCCCTTTGTCTTAGCGCGCGCAAAAAAAAAAAAAAAACAGTAATATATATATAGATATCATAATTACATGTAGGAATAACTATAATAAACCGAATAGCATAGAATGGTGTGCATAAAATGGAATAGAATGGAATACTAGACACGGGGTAGAATGGGTACATAACAGCAGATCGCAGTGAGCAGCAACCAGCGAAGAGCAGTGCGAGGCGAAGCTGCGGCATGCCAACTACTGCTGGGGAAGTGGATGTGGAAGTGGAAATTGCTCGTCGTTCTTGTGGACCCCAACCGCAGCTCGAATCACACGCAGCAACTTCAATGTGTATGTGAGATTGCGTGCGTTTGTGTGTGTGTGTGTGAATGAGCAGAGCTAACGCTTAGAACCTGAAATTTCAGTTGGGCAATCTTTAGCTTCAGCACAAAGTTCGAAAAACAACTAAATGCAAAAAACGACAAAAAAAAAAAAAACAAACGATTTTTACGATTTACTTTTAAATATAAAGGAATGAATTAAAATAGTTTCTTTATTAAGTATTTATATAACATACAATATTTTATTATTCACATTTCCATTAAATAATCAACTCAATTTTCAACTTTCTATAAATTTCTTTTCCAAAAATTATTTTTGTATATATCAAAAAGTTGATGTCTCAATTAAAATGATATATTTGAAGGCTTTCAATCAATTTGCTGAGCTTAAATAAGCTATTTTGCATATTTTACCACAACTATAATATTTTAATATATTTAAATAATATATATTCAAAAACTACATAAATAATTATAAAAACAAACTTTAAAAAAAAAATTCAAAATTTTTAAAAACAAATATTTATATATTAATAATATTCGATGCTGCTAATAAAAGGCTTTTAGCTGTTACCTAGTTCAAGAGCTTACAGTAAGACAGCCAAAAAGTCAATCAGTTAAGTTACAGTAAAACAACCAAAAAGTCAATCAGTTAACACTTTTAATGCTTTATATAATATACATAGCATTACTTATATAATAATGTTTCTTTGTTTTTAGTTCCATTTACTAAAATTCCCATTAAGTTATATTTTGCTTACAATGTGTGCCCTAGCTCTTGCATGTATTTGCTATTGCATATGCTTTAATTTAAGTTTAACCAGAGCCACCCTGTGGCTAAAGACATACACACACACACACACAAAGTCATGGGACGGAGAGGCAGTTCGCACAGTTCGTTAGTTTTGAACGTTCCTTCTGTGCAGGCCTTGCATTACGGGCCTGACTCACTGGCTCAGTGGGCTCTGCCTTAGCGGTTAGCGGCCAAGAACTTCACACACTTGAGCGCACATACAAAGACAGACAGAGAGAGAGAGAGAGAGAGAGAGAGAGAGAGAGAGAGAGATGGAATGAGACAAGCATAAAATATATATATAGATATATATAAAAAGTTAGTTAAAGTTGGCAATGGGCAAATTATATAACAATGTGCCTCAGCGCCTAAGCCACAAATCTCTGGTTGAGCCCAAGCAAAAGTACAAGTTGAGAGCAACTCTCGAATGCGGCACTAAAAGCAAATGGGAAAAGAAGATGAAGTAGAAGTGGCAAGAACAGCAGCAGCAGCAGCAGCACCACCACCACCACCACGAACAACCAAAGTGGAAGTGGAAGCAGAAGCAAGAGGCCACAGATAGGTAGCCTGGCTCTAGCAAAAATAGCAGAAAACTTGCAGCTAGCTAAAGCGCATAATCAAGTTAAAGATGTTGATCATAACGACGATGATGATGATGATGATGATGGGGCAGGGTCTGGGGCTGGGTTTCTTTCTGCCAAGCTGACTTTGGGCGTTGCTCCTCGTCGGCCATTTGGCCAAAGCGCAAGGCACAAAAGCAAAGGCACAAAGGCAAAGTCAAGGCAAACGAAAAGTGGTAGAACCAGTAAACCAGCCAACAACAACTGGCAACACGATTCTTGGCAAGGGCATGCCACACGAGAAATGTAGATGGCCAACAGCGACGAAAAGAACAAAAAAAAATCAACAAACCAAAGCGTACAGAACGTGGCCCAAACCGTGTCTCAAGTGCAACATAATGTTGCTGCTGCTGCTGCTGTTGTTGTTGCTGCTTCTGCTGTTGCCACGGCCATAATTGCTGTTTGCCAGCGTCTGTGATTTTTGCTCCCATACACACACACACACTGAGTACTTGCCTTATAAATATACATATGTATATAGCTAGAACTATAACTATGCTTGAGTACACAGCTAAAACAAAAAAAAAAATAAATAAAGGGTGTTTGCTTAATGCCTTCTTTTACACTAAAGTTTTAGCCAGTTATACTACGTTTTACCTTAGTTTGGTAAAAAAATGTATTCGTCTCGGAATCACACTGATTGTGCCCTTTCAACTGGATTTTATCAATCGTTATTAGATGTTTTCTTCATAGTTGTGATGTAACATCTATATTAATAAATCAGTTTTTAATGAACATCTTTCAAGTTATCCTTTTCAAATTATCCACAATTTGGCTCCAGCAACAAAAAAACATGAGTTGCCCATTTATTTTGTAGCTTTCAGAGCACTTTATAAAAAATTTAAAAAAAAACATATATATATATATATTTTTATTAATTTTTACACATTAGTAATTTCTTATATAGTTCTGTATATATTTTTTTTTTTTTTTTGTATTTATTTTACTGAATTATATTAAATATAAATAAATAATAATAATAAATAATTAAATTAATATAATATATTAATTTAAAACTGAAATTTGAGCAAGGTTTAATATTAACTTCGCGGAAATTACGCGCAGTGTATTCTATAAATAAGCAATAGCTTGAGCTATATTTACATTCCGTTGCGTGCCACAAGTGGCAGCTATAAATATTCATATAGACTATATATTCATAAGCTTAAAATATATATACAGATATATAGTCGAAGAGAGAGAGAGAGCGAGAGGCGCGACCTTAGTACAAGGTCTGCTGCGCGCTTTTAAAAATTCCTAGAAGAACAGCAGCAACAACAAGAACAGCTGCTCAGCTAACTGCCCAACTTCCTGTGCCTTTTTATAGGCACTTTTTTGTTGGCCAACTTTTTTTTTGCAAATTGCACAATCATTTCTTAGCCATCTTTTCATTTCATTTCATTTCTGGCTGCAAAGTAAAAGTCAATAAAAATTCAAAGGAAATTCATTGATAAAGTCGCTGCGATAAGTCAACATTTGGCCACTTAGCACTTGATAACAACAACAACAACAGCCGGGCACCTGTTAGAAGACCATATATATATATATCTGTTTATATATAAACTTTCGCAGTTCAATTCAAGCCGACGCAGATGTTACAACACGCGGCCGGAAGTTAGCGAAAGGTTGGCCAAAAATGTTCTGCTGCCATTTATCTGGCTCTTGCTCTCTCTCTCTCTGACTCTTTCCCCTCTCTATCTCTATCACTTTATCTGTCTGCCTTTAAGCCCGCTGGCTTGCATACCCTTTCTACAGACAACTCTCCCTTCATACACTATCGTAAGCAAAAGTTTACTTCAATTCTGTAAGCTAAGCCGACAAAGACAAAGAAGTGAAACATCTTTCTATTTGTATATTCATTTAAATACAACAGTAATAATATTTTATCAGTTCAGTTTGCTAAATGTATCTGATAAGGTTAAGAGGTATACATACTTTTTTTTATTCAAAGCAATGAATATACATATGCTGTTTGTCTAAAGAATAGAAAATAGTACGAAAATATATATTGATAGCATTAAGATAAGTAAGATTAAGAGAGAGACGTGTCCGGAATAAAATAGAAACAGATAAAAATAACAGTAAAAAGATTGACAGTTAATCTATCAGATCCATCTAGTTTTAGGATATATATACCTAGATCTGGCAAGGCTAGAAAGATGATGATGGGTAGATTTTATTAGGCTAGATAGGGATATGATTGGATCTAAATATGAAGCTGTATATTCCCTTATACACAATTTTTTCTGTAGACAGATCCTCATATAGTTAAACAACTTGCTAAAATATACCTAAACTAATATGCTGCAAGGTCTCCTAGGCTTATTAAGATACCTTTTCCTTAGCCAATTTTCAGCTATTTAAATTAAAATTAAAATATATTTATTAACCATAAAATATTTTCTATATTTTGTCTTTGGTTTGTATCTAGTTCTCAAGTGCAAAAATCCTGTTTTCAGTTTAAGCTCAAATTACAGCTTCTTCTTCTTGAACTTGGTCAACTTTTTTAGCATGCCTAATAAGGTATTTCAGCGAATTTTTAGTTGGGCAGACAATTTGAATAGCTACAGCAACAGATCCTGTGGCAAGTTCGTTGCCTAAGTCGTTTGTTTTTGTCTTTTCGTTTGCTACTCCGTCTCTTGATTTTTTTTTCGTTTTTTTTTTTTTTTTCTGCACTGCGTCTGGCATTAGTTTTTACCTGCTGTTGCCTGGCTAACTGATAAACAATGCAGTTGTCTACCTGTTTAAGGGCTGACTCGACTCAGCTCAACTCGGCTCGCCTGCCTGCATCTGGCCCTATCTCCCTCACACAAGCCACACCAAACCAAATAGACAGGCACAAAAACGAACTAAGGAGAGAAAGACAGACAGACAGACAGAGAAAGAGAGAAAAAGGTAAAGATTTGACAATCAGAAAAACGAAGCGAGAAGCAAAAGCAAAAAGGGCAAGAATCCTGCACACACTGTGATAAAATTCAAAGCTGAGATTTATTTGTGCAGTGAATCAACACACACAAACACACACAGGCAGGCAGGCAGGCAGGCAGCGCGAGAAACTGGTCTCAAGTGCTGCGCTCGACTGCGTTCCATAAGAATAAAAATACACCTTCTCATGTATACGTATGTGTGTGTGTGTGTGTATTTGAAAAGAACAAAAAAATAAATAAAGAATAATAATAAAGGAAGCGAGTTTTTTTCGCTCGCTGGGCTCTCTTTACTTTGGAGCTCAAATACCTGACCAGAGGCCTCGCCTCTGGAGAATCGCTGCGTTACTCACGACTCTTGCAGCCCTGAGTGTGCGTGAGTGCGCAATATATATATATATATATATATATATATATATATATATGTCTCTGCGTTCGCTTGTGTATTGATTGCACTGCCTTTTGGCCCCTTTGGGCCTTTGTTAGCCCCTGCGGAATGGCCTTTGTCTACCAAATCATCTTTCAGTTTTAGCATGAAAATGCAGTTCTTGTTGCGCTCTGCCTCGCACACTCTCCCGCTTTTTATCCCTCTCACTCTCACATTGTAATTGAATTAGTGCCCTGTACAATTGGCAGCCCAATTGAGCGCTTTTAACCAAGATTCTCATCAGGCTCCTCTTCTTCTAGCTACTTTTCATTTGTTTTTCACACGTCTCATAGAGTGTTTAGTGTATTTTGCACTGGAAGTCGCCTAGTTGACAGCGTTGCACTTGAGGTATATGAAAACGGAATGTGAAAAATGATTATGTATTTTTTATTATCTATTAATAATTAATTAGGAATTAGAACTTGCTAGTTATTGAGTATTTCGAATTCACAAAAAAAAAATTGAAATTCGCAAATCTGTTTTTTTTTCTTTCTTATTTCAGTGTCAATAACTTGTAAATTGTTTGAATTTCAGTTAATTTTTTTTGTTGTTTTATGGTATATATTTTATTATTATTATTATTTTTATCAATATGGAAACTCGTTTCGGCTTAGCACGGGGCAATAAAGCCTCAAATAATCGCATTTGTTTTTGTTTTATTTAGCTTATATTTATAAAAAATTTGTGTGTGTGTTTTTTTTCATTTGGTTATTTTGCTTCTTTAATTTGCGATTGAAACACGTTTAACGCTATACAACAACAATAGAACTTGTTTCCTTTTTTGTTGCTGTTAAAAGTTAACTGTTGTTTTGTTTAACGCTAAAGACGAACGAGTTTCGCATTCCGCATGCTTCAGAATTCAATTTCGCTTGTTGATTTTATTTTTATGTACACATACACTATGTATATGTATGTGTATATATATATATATATATATATATATATATATATATATATATATATATGTCTGTTTGTGATGAGACATCTCATTATATTGCATGCCCAAAAAGTGAGAGACAATTTAGCAGCGGATAAACAATACATTATACTGTATAAATGATTCGAAGCAACAGCTCCAACAGCCTAGAGGCTCCAAAATGCGAACCTGATTTTTCATTTGTTTTTAGCCAGAAATACAAACGTATGTATATATAGAGTTTGATAAATACATATAAATATATATATTTATATATCAATAGAAATAGTTCTAAGCTGCACCTTGATACTCACCTCTATATATAGTTTGTTGATCTAGACTTATATACAAAAAAAAAAAAAATCATACAATCTCTTCTTATCTTATTTATAAAAGTCTTAATGCGCACAATCATGCTTAGATACTATATATTGCCTATAGAGCTAATATACTAACTCTGCAACTCTCACTGTCAAGCTGAAACGAAATGGAATTGAAACGCCAATTATTTACTATAGCATCTATAACTAATATACTAGCTCTCCAGCTCTCGCTGTTAAGCTGAAACGAATCGGAATGGAAACATTACATTTCAATGTCTTGAAACGGAAAAGGAAAACATGTGGAACGCTATTTAGCTGCTTGAAGGTGTTGCCTATAGATAGACACAAGCCCACACAATCTCTCACTCTCTCTCTCTCTCCCTCTCTCGCCCTCTCTCTCTCGCTCTCTTGTCTTACAAACTTTTACGTTTATTACGTTCAATTCAAGTGTGCGAATTTGTATAATACAATCGAATTGTTATTGTTGTTGTTGTTGTTGTTTGGCGCTGCGAATACAAATTGTGAATAAAATATAATATGAAAATTGCATTGTTTAAATAACCATTTAATGCATTTAGTTATTGATTAAACAAATTATGGGCTCGTTGTTTAACATGATTTATTGCTGTTGTATGTTAAACAGTTTCCGCTCCCGCAAATGTCAATGTCAAGTGCAATGCAAATTGCAAATAGTTAGAGCTTTCAGCTCAAGGGAAAAGTGCTTAAGTCATTTTTGTTGTATATCAAATGAAAATGCTGTGGGAAAATTGGCGCTGAATTAAGCTGCTGGGCTAAGTGAATGAGTAATCCAAGTAAATGTTTGCTGAGTAGAAATAATAGAAATTAAATGTGTCGCGAGAGCAGTGTAGCTGGAATATAAATAAAAATCATGATTCAGAGTTCAATGAACTTGAAACTACTGTCACATGAAAGCATCGCTTATAATTATTTCTCAAGAAACTTGTAAAATTATTTCATAGAAAATAATACAAATAAATGTATATAAACTAAAATAATGATCTATGAAATAAATGTTAAAGTTGAATATAATTAAAAAATATATATAGATATTGCTATTTATATATATTTAATTATATTATAAAATAAAAATAAACAAAAAAAAAATGTATATTATTAAATATATTAAAATATTTCATTTTAGATTTTGACTGATTTGTAAAAATTTAAAATTGACCCAAGAAAACTCTTTCAATAATTTGTCTTTAAATATTTACATTCATGCATAATATATAATCGCACATATTTACATGTGAGTGCAGCTGGAACATTTATATTTGACATATAAAACATTAACAGCTGACATTGTCTTACAGCAGCTTTTTGCATATCAGATGATGCGACAACAACAACAACATAAACAACAGTAGCAATTACAACAAATTAATGACAATATCAATATATAGATATATCTGAGTCTAAAATTAAACAACTACAAAATCGCCAGCATGCATACACCTACACAGGTGCACGCATGTACATGTGTGTGTGTGTGTGTGTATATATACACATGCATGTGCACAAGCATGTGTGCTTATGCAGCTATAATGCACACACTAGTGTCATGTATTTTTCAGGTCAGGGTTGACTTGTGACTGACTAAATGAATGAATGAATGAATTGAATGCATGAATGCGCCCCGCTCGCTGCTCTGCACTGCTCTGCTCTGCTCGGCTCTCCTCAACTCTAAGCGTGTGTGTGTGCACGACTAACTACAACATTGACAATTTGTAGCTACATTGTCTGAGCGAGCAAAAGCTGATCCGCTATGAGCTAAGTACCCCTCTTTTAGCCCTGGCTTGCTCCATCCCCATCTCTTTCTCTCGCAGTGCAGTCTGAACTGGTTATGCACTTGACTGCTGCAGCACAAGATGCTGCTGCTTCATTAGGGCCGCATTGTATTTTCTTCTTCTTCTTTTTTGGCATTCGTAAAAAAAAAAACGATTTTTCAATATATTACAAAAAAAAAATGTCAATAAGCGCTGCGCTTTGTTATCTATGCCATTGTTTTGTTTCATTTCATTTGGTTTGATACCATTTCATTTCATCGCGTTTCATTGTGCAATTTCGCGCATCTCAACGCTAAGTCGGCTTTGCGTTCCACATTGGTCAATATTTGACCTATGAATTTGTGAAATTTCGTCTATGAAATCTCTTTAGCTGTTTTTTTTTCTCGATTTGCATAAAACGGCAATTTTTATAATATGGCTCTTGCTGTCTCATCCATAACGAAATGAAATCAGTTGAGACGCGTTGAGCTGTTGCAGCTCAGAAGCATAATTGCTCGACTAAATGAATACCCTGCAGTCTAAATATTTTTTTGTTATATTTTTCTAGTTCTAATAAACTTAAAATATGGGTTATAAAAAATTTCTTATATAAATGTACTAAACTTGCATTTTTTCATATCTATTTCTTATGGTTTTTGAGTTGCCATAGGCTCATTGATAGAAAACTTATTTGTTCTATTTCTTCAATAGATATTTGCTATAAATACTGACCTATATGATTTTCTCTTGCTATACAAACATTTTTTATAGGCTTGTAACTTTATAGACATATTCTTCTATCCATTTACACAATTTTGACGTCTTCATTGTGACTTGTCTAGGCACTATTTAAACAATTTATGAGACTATTTTGTCCGAGGGCTTAAGTCTGATTACAGGTTGAAGCTGCGTGAGGCATCACTTGAAAGCGCCATAGCAAACACTTGAAAAAACAGTTTGTCTAAATTGCTGCTAATTTCGTGTACAAATCTTTAACGCTTTGGAATTGCCCAACTTGAGTGTGTCTTCGCTCGTGTGTATCTGTGTGTTTGTGTATGTGAGTGTGTGCAGCCACACCCCAATTGATTACACACAAGACGCAGCACGAGGTGGCAACAGATATTCGATTGGCAATGTCACTGGATTTCAATATCAATATTAAGTTCGTTGCCTAAGTCTTTTGTTTGACAACAGAAAAGAAACACAAATTCCAAACAAAAATATTGCTCTATTAATAAAATATATATTAAAAACAATAAAATAGATTTAAAACAAATATATATGCACTGAACAAATAATAAAAAAATTAAATTTAATATTAACAATAGTAATGTAATATTAATTATTTAAATATTACATTAGAATGAAATTGCAAAAAAATATTCAAAATAAAATACTATAAATTCTGAAGATAATAGAATTTGTTTTACAATATTTAAATGAAACGAGGGTAATTTCTCCTTTTATATACATTTGGTATTAATTTTAAATTACACTTAACTACAACATAAACTTTTAATTAGGACACTTCGAGCGACATACAGATATTTATATTTATTATATCTGTATCTATAAATAATATTTGTCTGGCCGTAAGCCTTAAGAGGCAAGCGCAAATCACACACACACACACACGCATAAGATAAAGTAAAGCATATATGTTTATATATATATTTATATATATATATATATATATATATGTATATGCATACAAAAAAAATCTACCGGTTTTCAAGGTTAGGCGCCCGCTTTAACTGTATTAACAGCGGGCCGTAATCACAGCAGCCGCAGCCGCAGCAAAAGTTACGTCATAAATGAACAACACACACGGCAACAACAACAACAGCAACAAAAGGCGGCGACAACTTTTGTTGCGCTTGTTGCGGTTTTGGCTCATTTCATTTGGAAGCTGATCAACAAAAAAAAATAAAATAAATAAAAGTCAAGAAAAAATGCTTTAAAAAAAAGTCTGAAATCCAAACTTCAAAAGCAACAACAATTTTACGCATAATTTCATATTTGTAACAAAATCCAACGGAAAGAGTGTGCAAGCAAGAGAAACACAGAGAGAGAGAGAGAGAGAGGGGGGGGGAAGAGTTAAAGAGTGAGCTACAGCATCATTTATATGCATAATGTTGTAAGTGGGAGTTTACTTAATACAAATTTTGTAGCTGCTTTTGGCATGGGATGCTTAACTTGTTTCTTCCCATTGATTGGTTGCTCTTGCTGCTGTTTTTGTTGCTGCATTCGAAATGTGGGTCAAAACGGGTAGGTAGATCGCACCACAACAACAGCAAAGGGTCGCCTGCATCATTTCGATATGTTTACAGTTAACAACAACAAAAAACGACTGCAAATTGTCGTCCGTGTAGCAATAAATATTGAAGCAACAACGAAATAAAATGAAACGAAGCGTTGCTCATCATTATCATCATGATGATGATCATCATTGCCATTGTATCATAATTAAATTCTGCTAATTTTGCATATACATATATAAAAGCTCGTATATATATTTATATATATACATATACATATGTATTGACACATATATGGCATAAAGGCTGATGCTGTAATCAGTGCCTGTAACGGTTGAGAAGGTCAACGAGATGCGGTTTTCATTTAACAACAACAACAACAACAACAAGAGCAACTGAAAAACCTGATTATCAATTAGGCAAGTGCATTAAATGGCACGAACTGTTGCTCCAAATCAAGAAATATGAAATAAATACAATTCACATATGCTTCCCCCTTTTCATTTCATGGACCTCACAGGAATATATATATATATATATATATATATATATATATATATATATATATATATATATAATTTCATTTGTATATTCTCTTTAAATTTCCAACTTTTCTTTGTTCTCTTAGTTAATAGAAACTATATTTCTTCAAGAGTTTTGTTTCAATGTCTATTTGTAACTACATCCGAAACGTTTTACTGGCAGCTGTATCACAAGTATAGCAACAGCTAAGAATTCGAGCTGTTTCTAATTCCTTACACCACCTACCTACCTAACTAGCATTGTTCAATTAGATTTTATTATCACATGCCTAAAGGTTCTACTGGCAGCTCCTTATTTGAATAAATTTTTTTTGTATTTACTTAAGTTATTCAGGCACATATTTAAACTATTTTTATATTCTTATTTCTACACAATTCTAAACGTTTCACTGACTACATTAACTGCTTCGTAACCGTAAAAAAGTCGAATGAATAGAGTGATTCAACGCAATTTACAATGTATCTCAATTACATAGGCCACACCATTTCCACATGCGATTCCGATTTACAGAAAGGTATTTAGAGCTGAATGCAATGTTTACTCACTCGCTAGTTATTTCGTTGCGATATAGTAAATATATATATATATATATATATATAGAATTTTTGTGTAGCTTTCAGTTTCACTTAAATTCTAAGCGAAAATTGAGTCAGTGACTTGACAGCTATTCAAAGCGCATCAGCGGCAGCAGCTACAAAGGAGATCGAGGCCGTTGTAAAACAACACGAAAAAATAACAAAAAGTGCAACAAACTGTTTAACAAAGATGCGAAAATCCAAAAACAAACAAATGAAACGCCCGAAACGAAACTAAAGCCGAAACGAAACGAAACAAAACTTTTGTTTGGACTGGGCAAAGTTTTAACGCAATTGCGTTAAATGATTTGTTGCTCTTGTTGCTTTTGTTGTATCTATTGTCGGCTGCTGCGCCCGTGTGCCCCGTTGTAAATGTTAATGAGACAAGCACGAAACGACAGTTCAGTTCTATGACTTGACTTGTGGGATAAGCCAATGGACTCGTATGCGCAATGTTCAATTGCATTATGCACTCAATACACAAGCTCGAATGCGAGGGCTCCTCGATCGCTTGGGCAGCGATAGCAAATAACAAATAATGAGCAGCCAGTGCAACGTTTAGGAAATTGCCAGCAATTCTGAAATGTCAAATTTTAATGTATATATTTACAAAATCAGCCAGTAAAAGGCTAACGAAGATTCCACAAGACAAAACTTCAAGCCACCAGCTGTAGTGCAAGCTGCCAGTTAGGTGTTAAAGAAATATCATAATAAAAATAATAAATTGAAAAAGAAAATATATTTCTTCAGCTTCTAAGGCTGTGTCAAATGATATTAGAGCTTTGAAGCCAGTAAAACGTTACATTATCCACATAGAATGCAATTGTTGAGCTCTAATTGAATAGATTTCATTGGAATTGGTCAAATAAGCCACCCTCGCATATGGCATATGGCAATAGACTTGTAACGTTTATTGGCAGTAACAATTAGCACACATACATACACACACACACGTACAGACAGCTTAGACATTGTCGCAGGGGCTCAATCAGTCAGTCAGTCACTCAGTCAGTCAGTTAGCCAGTTGCGTCTCATTCAGTTTGTACATATTGTTTGCCTTTGCTTTTGGCTTTGCTGTTGCTGTTGCTGTTGCAGTTGCAGTTGCAGTTGCATTGTATTTTAGTAGCTGTTTAGCATGCTTCTTTGTGCAACTTGCGCACACACACTTACACACATATATGTATATACACACACATGCATGCGGCAATTGCAATGGTTATTATATATATTTTTGTTGCTACTGCAACTAAATGGCAAACAGCAACAGTCATAAAATTTAGGTCAACGCATATAATATATTCATTCTAAAAGCCTCACTCACATTTGACCGTGTGTGAGTATGTGTCTGTGTGTGTGAGTATGTGCCTGTGTGTATTGGTCACTTTGAAGCGTGTCGAATTAGAAATATGTTGACAAACTCATTTAAGTTTTGTTAGCGAGCTGCTGCTGCTGCTGCTGCCCGATGCTGCCATTTGTGCTGCTGCCCCATTGTTTGTGCAGCGAGCTTAACGGAAATGCATTAACAATTGCGAAAAAAAAACGCAAAACGTTTAAGAAAAAAAACCTTCAATGCAGATGAGCAATGCCCCAAAGAAGTAAAAAAAAAAAAAAAAAAAAACATATTAAGTTAATATTAATGTAACATAGCAAGCAGCAGACAGTTAGCGAATGCAAAACAAAACTTAAAAGAGAACTTAACAGCGTCTGAGCATCTCTGTTAATTATTTTACAGAAGCTTACTTTCTATTTTCTGAACATAGCAGTTAGCAAAAGGTTGCCATAACTCTACCAATTTTATCGGCTGTAAGCTTAACATATGCTGAACAAAAGTAGATCTTATCAATTGCTTAACAGAAGTCAGGTCTGTTCTTCTAGCAGTTGCCTAACATTAGTTTAACATAGCAAAAAGCTGTTATTAGAAAATGCAAAAAGATGAAATTGAAAGCTTATGGACAATTATACTAGAAAGTTAAGGAATCTATAAAAATAAATATTTAAAAAATACCCCCTAAAAACAAGAGACACGAAAAGCCAACAGCAATGTCTATTAGCAGCTACAGGGTATACGTAATATAGCTAAATCGTTAGATAAATTAAAAGCTTCGGTCACTTAATAAACAATGTAAACGAGTTAACGAGGCAAAATGAAACAGAGCAAGGTTAACATTGACATTAATACCGCAAAGAACACTTAAAAAAAAAAAATACGAAAAAAGTCATAGAGAAAAAAAAAGCCAAACAAACAAACAAATTGAAGCACAAAGCGGCAAATGGCAAAAAAAAATAAATATATATATATATATATATATATATATATAAATAAAAAAAAACTGTAATTAGCAGCTGCACAAAACGTAGCACATGCTGTTGTTGTTGTTGTTGTTGTTGCTATTGCTGTTGTCGAGCATGTGGTTTGCAATTTAAGACGCGCTTCGAGCTTGAAAGCTAAGCTGAGTTGAGCTAAGTCAAGCAGCAGCAGCTGAGCTGAGTATCTCAATTCTTTGTTGGCGATGCCCATCTGCAGCTCGGTTCTATCAAAGCAATGGCATTTGGATGCTGTCGATAGCTCAACTCACATACACACACACTTATATATATATATATATATATATATACATATAGACATCAAGTGCTGTTCAAGTATTTCAACTCGAATACACTGCATTTTTGACCTTGAAAAGTGGCTGCATAAACAGTTACAACAATTTGTGTAGGCTGTGCCGCTGAAGAGCGAGGCGCATATGGGTTGGTTAGCGGGGAGGCGTGGCAGATGGCGTGTCCATGTATGTGTGTGTGTGTGTGTGTGTGTATGTGCAAGGCTGTTGTGTCATTCAATTTGAAAATTACTGGGTTAATGTTAAGTTAAATGTTGTTGCAATTCTATGCAATGAATTTGCTACAAATGCATGAACAAAAGACTTAAGCAACGAACTTGAAATAAGCAATGCAGATGCATCCAACTGAAAGCCTAAACTCAGCTACTTAACATAGTTGTATCCCAGTTGCCCATTGTTGCGATATGCATATGACAGCTAGCTAACATATTATGCATAACATTTCTGTAAAATTCTGCTGCATACGATTTATTTCAAGAACACTTTATAAAATGTTATGGATATTATGTTGCATGTTAACTAGAAATGTTATTCTTAGCGTAAAGTTTTTTTTTTAAAGCCGTCTTTGCAATTTATATAAAACTATGTAGTACAAATTGCTTCAGTTTTATTCCAATGCTAATATAGCTGCTGCTGTCAATTAACATTTTTAGATTTTTTTTTTCCATTTTGTTGATTAACAGGCGTTACCTTAGCATAGGTGTTTATTAATTACAGAGCGCCTCGCAAAATGCTCAAACCTGCAACAAATGAAGGGGCGGCAACATTGCAGACAAAATTATAAAGTTGCCAAAAAAAAAATGGTTAAAAAAAATCGGACAAAAAGTAACGCGTCGGCATTTATAATGTATAATTTATAAAGCTGCCACGAAAGAGAAGCCAAGAAGGAAACAAGATTAAATTCAAGTTGGCTGATTCGAGCGCATCGATAAACTTAATTGCATGGCACTTAATGCATTTTAAAGTTTGTGCTCGAAACATGAGAACCGATCGTAATATATATATATATATATATATATATATATGTATAGACATGTATATATATATATATATATACTAATAAAGACCTTGTGCCCTTAGAAATCGAACTATCAACAGCTGCAGATGGAGAGCAAAGAAAAAGGCTGCATAAATTTGAGGCCTGGGCGTTAGAGACAAATTCATTTAGGCAATAAATTTATAGACTGCCCCGCAGCATTTAGGTAACCGAAAACGAAACCCCAGCGATACTGTAGCAGCCACATTAGAATTGCTAAAGGGCACACACACACACGTACACAGAGCATACACACCCTATCATCGCATTAGGTCATTTGGTCAAGACGAAAAAAACACCTGTTAGACTCCTTGTGGCATTTCCTTTTCGCTTTTATTTTTTATTTTTGCATTCAAACGGATGCATTCATCAATTTGGCGGCCAAAAAAAAAAAACAGGAAGCCGCAGCCAGTTGCTACTCTTCCTCCTTCTTTTTTTTTTTTGGCAAATCATGCGCTTGGGCTTTGACAAGGGTCGAGCATCTGCTGCGGCTAACAAAGGTGGCACAAAAAAAATAAGGCAGAACTTTCAAGTCTCGCATTTGAAAGAAGGCACTTGTCATGGCAATCGGAAGAAGGCAATATTGATTAGCTGTCAGCTAATCGCTGACACTAGCTGCCGCTTGCTTGCACCGACTGTAGCAAAAAAGACTTAGGCAACGAACTTATTGTGTGCAGCATATTTAGCCACAAGAGAATATGCAGCTGCCTCATGTGATTCTTACATGACATTTGTCTAATATTTAAGCAACATATAACAGCAGTAGCTTTAACAGTTGGCTAACATGCTTGCATAACAGCTATCAATGCACAACAGTTTAATAATAACAGTAAAATGTTAACAATAAATTATTAGAAGTAAAATGTTAACAGTAAACTATTAACAGTGCACCGTTAGCAACATATAATTTACATAAACACTCTCCAATCTGTTAAATACATGTAAAGTATTGCATCTAACAGCGCTAGATTAAACAGCTTGTTTACATACTTACATAACATTTGTCAAAAAGCTGTTATTAACATGCTAATGCTTGTATGTATTTTAGACAACTGCTAACACAGTTTCAATATAACATACTTTTTATTTCATTTTCTTTAGCAGCTCGGTTAGCTTTAAGCAAGCTTTCTGTTACCCTGAAGTTAACAGTTAACTCATCTATCTCTATATCCAATATATATTTATATAGAAACTATTAGTTTGTAGCTGTTAACCAAATTCAATTTAGCCAGCAACACCTCTTGCGTGCCCCCTCTCGTTGTCTCTCTCTCTCTCTCGCTTAGCTGTCAAGCGTTGCGTGCTTTTCATGCTCTATTAAATAACTGGCCAAGTGGGTGGGTTTTGTTTTAACTAATTTTTCCATTATTTTCCATTTTTTTGTCAAAGATGTCAACGCGTGTTTTTTCCAGTTTCAGGGTTAAGTTTACGGATTATATAAAAGATGTGCAATTATTTAACGTGCCGAACCGTCTAAAAGCTAACTAAATTGTTTGAGATTTCTTAACTGAAATACAAACAGAGTTAAGCTCCGCAACCAAGCATTGTAACTGAATTGCTTTTGAAATTAAATAGATTACAATGTCATATAACCTGAAATTAATATAAATAGAAGAATCTATGAAATTTTAGGATCTGCGTGCCCTTTTAGGGCAATCAATAGCCATGAACTCTATCAAAAGTTGCTTTTAGCCCGTTTTGGTTGACTCGACCCTTGGCGAAGCAGCTCATGTTATTTGCTTACAATGCCTGTCTATGTGCGTACGTGTGTGTGTGTGTGTATAGTTTATATATGGGTAGAGCCGCTGGGCGACGTGTTTCGCATTTGCAATGGCACACAGAACAACAACAACAACAACAACAACAACAACAGCAACAACAATGAGAAGATTTGTGTGCTATGCTTGGGCTAGGCTTTTTAGGTTGATAGATGGGACGCATAGAGGTGTGTCGTCATTCGTCGTGCATGCCGGGAATTCAACATGTTAGTTAGCCAGAGAATGCGTTTGGAATTCGCCTCAGCATAACAGCAACAACAAGAACCACGACAATAACAATAACAGTAACAATTGTAGAAAACAACTACAACAACAAAATCTCATCTCAAGAAAAAAAAAATTCGTTTCAAAGTTGGCTTTTTCCCTGGCCTAACACACAACAGTTGGCGAGCTGTTGCGTAGCTGATGCGCGTGGGCCGTGCGTAAATTACATAACAAAAATAATAAAATAAAAAGTCTATAACAAGAAACGAAAGAAGAAGAAGAATAACAACACCCGCATAGCTTTAGATTAAAAGCAAAAGCCAGACGCAGTTCGAATACACTGAAAAACGACACAAGTTGAAACTGTTATACTTCAATAATGTAGGAATATAATAGAGTTATACAATCAATCTCTTTTATAATTTGCGGACATTACAGTTCTACTGTCATAAGCGTAAGCTGTTTTACTGTCATACCTTTAAAGTGATACACTGTTATACTTTTACACCTCTCTAATATATATTTCAATATACTATATGTATATATTTATTTGAGCCCTATTTATATTTAACTATTATACTATATTATATCATATATATAGTATTATAATATTGCGGGATTTTAATATTTTTACTCTTCATTATGATATATTCCGTGTAAAAATAACATACACAACAGTTGTACAGCAACATTAACAGAAATGTTAACAGATCTGCACTGAGCCAATAGCCAATAGCCAATTGCATTTGCATAATAATGTTATGAGCTCTGTTGGTGCTTAACATTAAGCGCTGCATGGAGTCAGCGGAAAAGCAACGAGTAAAATAAACAACAACAAAAGAAGACGCAAAAGCAAAGCGAAAAAAAAAAGTATTACAAATTCTGGGCAACAACTGCGACGCTTTGTTATGCACATTAACATACGCACACACATACGCACAGACTATCGCTTGCATGTGTGTGTGTGTGTGTGTGTGTGTGTCTATGTGTGTGGGTGATGTTTCGTTAAGACGCATTTTGCGCTAGACCAAACTGAGGCAAAAAGCGAAAAGCAAAAAGAAAAAAAAAGTAAAACAAAGCAAAAAACAGATAACAAGAATATCTTAAAAGTTCAAGCACACGCGGCAAACAAATAAATAGAATAAATAGAAATAAATGAAGACAAGGAAATCAATTAATGTAAAGGATAAAACGTGCATTGAACTTGGCTAGATAAAAAATGGAGCAAATGACGAGAGGCAAAAGATAACCAAAAATTATGTATAGCTCTATATTGATGTATGTATGTAAAATTTACATACATATGTGCGCCGTTGAATGTTTGTTATATTTACACTTAATAAAAATATATAAAAAAAAAAAAAAAAAAACATTTCATTTCCTCAAACACTTTTTCACATATTTATGCATTATTTTGAACAATTGCCTTGACCTTAACACAATAAAAACTAATTACGACACTTACAACAAAAACAACTGAAACTGGAAAGCTGGAAAACTGGTAAGGCAGAGTCAGGTCATTTAACAGCTCGTTATACAGTTGATCATGTTAAATTGCAGGCGTGTTAAGTTAACAGACTATGCATGTGTGCGCTGTTTGCTTGTGGGCAGCTTTTGGGCGTGGCTTGTGCTGTTATTATGGCAAAGACAACATTTTAAGTGAATTTTAATCAAATTATATACATACATATATATACATATGTACATATACATATGTGTATGCCTGTGTGTATGTATAATCATATCGAAATGTGCGTTTAAATGTGCCAAAGTAATTGAGTTAATCAATTATGTTAAACAATTTGAACGTCGAAATGTTAAACGTCTGTGAGTACGCTCAAGGCTGCACTAGCTGTTAACCGTGTAGCGACGCATGCTGTTAAATGGCAGACGACAGTTAGAATTTGGGTAAAGTAGCTATGTACATATTTCGTTTAGCTCAGCATTAGAGCTGACTCTTTAGCTTTTTTATTAGCTATTCAAATTGATTTCATGTAAGAAGAGATCTCTTTGTACGAATTTAGCTTTTTTCACTCTAGAACTGGCGGTTTCTGCTAAAAGTATGACAGCACTGAGCAGCTGTGTGCGTGTTGAGTATTTGAAATTACAAACTCACACATATGCATAGACACAAACATATGTGGCAGTGTTGCCATATGTGTGTAATTATGGGTACCGCGCGCTTTGCATGCCATTAAATGTGTGTTTATGAAGGGCTTTACAGCAACAACACCTACGCATACAAAACTTGTTCATTGACAAATGCCGCTGCATTACACACAAGCACACAAGCAAAACACATACATACATACATATTTGAAGTACTTGCAAAAAGCCTTGATCTTGATCGCATGAACGTAACAAGCACACACACACACATTCAAACACATTTAATCGACGGCCGCCAACAGCTAAGGCAGCGCCGCTGACGCCAACTTGATTGCCATTGCAATAGGAATAGTTGTTGTAATTGTTGTTTCTATTATTTATTGCACTTGATTTGATTTGATTTACAGCCAAGACAAGTTTTTATTTGTTGTTGTTTGCCAACCTTGTCTTTGCCAGGTTTGACGCCGCGGCGTCGTCCAAGGGGACTGCAGCAGCACCTAGCATTTGCACTTGCTCTTCACACTCAAAAAAAAAAAAAAAAAAAACATATTACTGATATATACATATACAACGTATATTATATATTACTGAACTTAATATATACATGCATATGTATTTACATACATACATATGTATATAATTAACTTTATCTTAATATTTTTAAGTGATTAAATTTTATGCACGCGCGCATCGCGTCGCCCATGTAACTGCGTATTCGCCTTTTCTTACTGCTCATTTCTGCAAGAAAGGGAAGGCACAAAGGAGATCTAAAAACGCTAGACACACAAATACAAACATGCATGCAGTGGCTATCTGTGCGCGCATGTAAACATAGACGTCGGAGTTTATTCAAATTCGATAAGGGGTTGAGCAACAAGCATATATGTATAACATATTAAATTATTTACCTTAAATTCAAATAAAAATCAAATACCATTGGCACCTGTAAAGGAAAGGAGACAGCAACATTAAATCTATTGAATTTTTCCCACATAATGGTAGACGCAGTGCACGCACTACCTCTACTCAGACAACGTCTTTGTGCAGACGCGGATGATATTTTCGCGTAAAATTTTTGAAACGCACTGGCAACTCCTTACAATTACAGTTATAATTTGTTTCTTTTTTCTGGACGAAATAGGCATTAAGCAAAACAGACGATATGGGACGTAGGCATACAAGCATTAGGCGAATAGGCACAGTGAAAACTAATAGCAACGACGACACAGAATATTCTAGTAAGAATCTTTAACGTGATGCAATAATATATGTACTTATTGTTAATAATTAACAAAACAATATTTCTACTACAAATTACTTTAGATCTTCCATTTATTTACTCTATAATGTCGAAATCAATTTAAAATAAGAATTTTATTGACAATTTTTCTTGAATGGTTTTAATTGCGGGTGCTTACTGTATTTAGAAATAGTCGCGGCAAATCATATTTTCTTGTTTCGTCTTTCTTGCAGCTTACTTGTGCTTGTGTGTGTGTCCAAAATAATGTATGTGTAGGAGTAGGAAGGAGATGATGCGCTTACAGTTAGCAAGCGATCGTCGTGGCGAATGCACGGTTAATTCTTGTCGCTCTTTATTTCGGCATTGATTTCGGTTTCGGTTTTCGATTTCGTTGTTATTTAATTTTTAAATTTTTGCTTTATCTTTGCCTTGTGCTTTTCGGGTTCGGGCAACTGCCGTTATAACATCAAGAATGTAAAACTCATGATGAGCGTGCAGCTACCATGCATACATGCATGCATATAACCAATACATATAGATTTATCTATTGGTTTTGATAAATATTTAATTTTATTTCTTTTTTTTTTGCTATTTTCAGAAAATAACGGTTGTTTAACGCCAGCAGAACTGTTGCAGCGTCTGAGCTGCAGCAGCAACAGCAGCAGCTCCTCAGCTAAAACCTCTAACACCACCACCACCACCACCACCAATACAACCACCACAGCAGCCACCAACAACAGCAGCAGCAGCAACAACAACAACAACAACAGTAACATTAACATAAGAGCAGCAACACCACCCGCAACAGCCACAAAAGACTGCGACGAGAATTCGTTAACAGCAAAAGAAGTCGAACTCGAAGTCGAATCAAAAGTAGTAGAAGAAATAGTAGAAGTAGCAGTAGAAGTAGAGCCCGAAACAGAAGCAACAACAACAACAACAACAGTAAGCAGCATACCAAAAGAAATCGAACAGAGCCCAAAGCAGCCGAGTGCGCCGTGCGCCAACAGCGACGCTGAAGACGAAGCCGACGTTGACGTTGACGTCGACGTTGGCCTTGAGGCACCAAAGCCACGTTATTACGGCGCTGGCGTTGTTCTAACGCAAGCTCAGCGCAAAGAATATCCGCACGAACGTCTTAGCAAAGAGAAAGTGCAAAACACTGCGGCTGACGCTGACGCCGATGCCGACGTTGACGTTGACAGCGGCAGCAACAGCAGCAGCGATACTGATGACAGCGACTCCGATGATGGCTGCAAATTGATTGTGGACGAAAAGCCGTTATTACCCATAGAGCAACCGCTGTCGCTGCGCATGCGCAGCAGCCCGCCCACAGCAGAGCAGCGACCGAGCCCGCCGCCACCACGCATACCAGCCGTCCGCTGCAGCGTTATACAGCGTGCGCCCCAGAGCACCGAGAACAGCAGCAGCAGCAGCAGCGAACTGTTATACAAGCAGCAGCAGCAGCAGCAGCAACGTGAACAGCAGCAACAGAAACAGCAACTGTTATACCAGCGCACACTCGACCTCGAGCAGCTGGGACCCGAGCAACAGGAGCCGATCGATTATCACGTGCCGCGTCAGCGCAGCGCCAGCTACGACAGCGACGACGAGTTGAACGCGCGTCGTCTGCAGCGTGCGCGACGCGTACGCGAAGCACGGCGTCGCAGCAGCTATTTGGCAGCGCGCGTCCTGCAGCTGAATCCGCGTTTGGTGCGCAGTTTGCCCGGCATTTTGGCAGCGGCCGCTGGACACGGGCGCAGCAGCAATAGCAGCCAGGGCTTTCAGGCGAGCAACGGTTTTAGCCAGGGCGGCGGCGGCGGCGGCGGTAACGGTAGCGGCGGCGGCAGCAGCAGCGGCGGCGGCGGCGGTAGCAGCGCAGCTGGCAGCGGTGCCGGCAGCGGCGGTGGCAGCGGCAGCTTTGGTAGCGGCGCCGGCGGCGGTGGCATGGGCGGCGGCCGTGACGGACGCGGCAATTACGGACCCAATTCACCACCCAGCGGCGCTCTGCCGCCCTTCTACGAGAGCCTAAAGAGTGGCCAGAGCAGCGGCACCGGCACCGGCACTGGCAGCGGCAGCGGCGTCGGCATCGCCGTTGACGCGCACAGCAATTCGCAGTTTCTCATACAGAACGCAGCGGCTTATCTAATGTCCAATCAGCAATATAACTGTAATGGCGGAGGCGGAGGCGGAGGAGGAGGAGGAGGAGCAGATGGCAACGGAGGTGGTGGAGGCGGCGGAGGTGGAGCTGGTGGAGTCGGCTCTGTTGGCATCGATGGTAATAACATTTTGAACTTTGCCAACAATTTGGGCCATAACAATTATAATGATATCAATTCCAATTCCAAATTCCATCACTTGCACTCGTCTGGCGCGGCTGGAACGATTGGCAATGGGCATCCCTTCTATGGCGGCAATCCCTCAGCCTACGGCATCATATTGAAGGATGAGCCGGACATTGAGTATGACGAGGCGAAGATCGACATTGGCACCTTTGCCCAGAACATTATTCAGGCGACGATGGGCGGCGTTGGCGGCGTCGGCAGCGCTGCGGCGGCCGCGGCTGCTGCGGCCGCCGCTGCCGCGGCGACGGGCAACAGTTTTGCGGCGAGCGCCTATGAGGATGCGATTATGAATGATTTGGCGAGCAGCGGCGGCGGTGGTGGTGGTGGTGGCGCCGGCGGCGGTGCTGGCAGCGGCGTCGGTGGCCAGTGTACGAATGGCGGCGGCAGCGTTGATCCATTGCAATTTACCGCTACGCTCATGCTCAGCTCACAGACGGATCATCTGCTCGAGCAGCTGTCGGACGCTGTGGATCTCAGTTCGTTTTTGCAGCGCGGCTGCGTCGGCGTCGACGTCGACGACGATGACGATCATTCGACGAACAACAACAGCCCCGCCCACCATCAGCGCGCGGACTTTGAGCTGGTGTCGACGCCCTCGCTGACGCCCGACTCCGATGCGGTCTCGGTGACGCCGCATGCGGCGTCCCAATTGGATGCGCTGCACGAGAATCTGCTGACGCAGCTCACCAACAACATGACGCGCAATGCCAATGGCAACAATGTTTACAATGGGCCGCAACATGTTGCGCAGCAGCACTTGCAGCAACATGTTGTCAATGGGCAGCAGCAGCAGCAGCAACATTTGCAGCAACAGCCGCCGCCCTCGTATCAACATGCCACGCGCAACTTGTTGCAGATGCAGCAGCAGCAGCAGCAACACAACGGCAATGGCAATGGCAATGGCAACGGCAACAGCTACCATCAGCAGCAGCAGCAGCAGCTGGCACAGCAGCAACAGCAACTGCTGCAGCAACAGCAGCAACAACAACAACATCATCATCAGCAACAGCAGCAACATTTCCATCAGCAACATAATCTGTATGCGCAGCAGCAGCAGCATCATGCTGCACAGCAGCAACATCATTTCCATCAGCAACAGCAACATCATGCACATCATGCACACCAGCAACATCAGCAGCATGCACACCAGCAGCAGCAACATTCACACCAACAGCAACAGCAGCAGCAGCAACATTCACACCAACAACAGCAGCAGCAGCAGCAGCAGCAACATCATCATCACAACGACAACAGCAATCTATCGCTGCCGTCGCCAACAACAGCTGCCGCAGCCGCAGCAGCAGCAGCTGCTGCCGTTGCCGCACTGCGACCCATGTCCAGCAGCAGCAGCAGCAGCTCCAATCTGCTCGACGCGAACACAGCGGCAGTTGCTGCTGCCGCACTGCTGGATACCAAGCCGCTCATCCAAAGCGTAAGTGCTAACAGCAATATCTTAAAGTCCCACAGCAACAGCAGCAGTGAGTTAACAGCTGAGCCGGTCAGCTACATGTTGCTCAACAGCAGCAACAACGGCAACGGCAACAACAACGGCAACAGCAACGGCAACAAAACGCACGGCGGCAACATTTTGAAATTGGGCGGCCGCTCGAAGGCCGCCACCTATGGCTCCACTGTGGTCACGATCTACTCCACAGTGCGGCCATCGCCGGAGCTGCCCGCCCAGCGGCAGGTGCATCGCGCCACGCTGCGCTCCCTCGCCAGCGAAGCGGCCGCCACAGCAGCCGGCCTGCTGCCCCCATCCTCGACCATTTCGGTGATCAATGAGAGCAAAATGCTGCAGCGTCTGGTAAGACCTGAGCTGGCCCAAGCAACAATCTCCGCCTCTCAGTGTGTCGTCGTGTCTGTCCAGTGACGTCCTCTCTGTCTCTTTGTCTCCCCTTGTCTCCCCTTGTCTCCCCTTGTCTCCCTCTCTCCCTCTCTCTGTTCAATGTTTTGTTGCTGTTCGTTCTGTGCGCATCTCTTGCATCTCGATCCAGACTCTCATCTGTTTTTTTTTCTTGTCCTTCCTTCTTCCCCACTCTAGTTGGGGCTGCCGCCCGATCTGCAGCTGGAGTTCGTCAATGGCGGCCACGGCATCAAGAATCCGCTGGCCGTCGAGAATACGCACGGCGGGCATCATCATCATCGCATACGCAACAATCTGGATTGCATCGAAGATCTCAAGCATGGCCAGCAGCAACAGCAGCAGCAGCAACAGCAGCAGCAGCAGCAGCAGCAGGCGCTGCAGCAGCAACATCAGCAGCAACAACAGCTGCTGCAGCAGCAGCAGCAGCACTCGCCGCAGCAACACTCGCCGCAGCAGCACTCGCTGCAGCAACACTTGGTACTCAGCCAACAGCAGCAGCAACAGCAACAGCAGCAACAGCACGGCAGCAACAATCATCATCGCAACAGCAACAACAACAGCAGCAGCAGCGTCAGCAGCAACAGCAGCAACCAGGGCGACTCCATGTGCCCCAGCAACAACAGCGGCGCCGAGGACGCCAACAACAAGTTCGTGTGCCGCGTCTGCATGAAGACCTTCTCGCTGCAGCGCCTGCTCAATCGCCACATGAAGTGCCACTCGGACATCAAGCGATATCTGTGCACCTTCTGCGGCAAGGGCTTCAACGACACCTTCGATCTGAAGCGGCACACGCGCACCCACACCGGCGTCCGGCCCTACAAGTGCAACCTCTGCGAGAAGAGCTTCACCCAGCGCTGCTCCCTCGAGTCGCACTGCCAAAAGGTCCACAGCGTGCAGCATCAGTACGCCTACAAGGAGCGACGCGCCAAGGTAAGACTCAGCTAAATGAGCCAGCTCAAAGTGAGTCTGGAACTAGTTCGAGCGCGCAGTTTATGTGTTGCTCGCAACCAGTTCCATTTATGCATTGTTTTAAGCAGCACGATCTTAAGCTACTCCACAATCATGTGTCGCTGGGAACTAGTTCAATATGTCAAGAATCTGTGAGCCTTGGAACTAGTTCAGTAAATGAAATGAATATCGAGAAAATATCAGAAGTAGTCAAGACTTTGAGCTAGTTCGTACGAAACTGACCCTAAAAATCATGTGTGACTTGGAACTAGTTCAGAAAATGAACACATTAAATTTTGAAGCAGCAGCAGAAATATTTAAGATTTTGAGTTGGGCAATAAGAAGCTGACGCCAGGGATCATGTAGGTTTGGAACTAGTTACAAAAATTAACATAAAAAAAAACATTAAAATATAGCAGCAACAGAATTAGTTACGACTTTGATCTAGTTCATAAAAAACAGATCATGTGAGTCTTGGAACTAGTTCCGAAAATGAACATAAAAAACATATTTCTAGCAGTTAAGATTTGAGCTAGTTCATAAAAAAAAAATCATGCGAATCTTGGAAATAGCTCAGCAAATGAACATAACAAGAACAGTTTAGACCTCAGCAGAAATAGTTAAGATAAAAAACTAACGCCAGAGATCATGTGAAGCTTGGAACTAGTTCCGAAAATGAACATAAAAAAAACAAGTAAGAAAACTCTAGTCGGCGCGCCCGACTAGGGGATACCCTAATCCCACCCCCCCTTAGTTTTCTTAATATAGTCCATAACTCGTATGTACAACCATATCACGCGACTTAAGTATGTGCCAATGGTACTAAGAATGTCGATCAAAGAGGAATTATGCAAACAAATTCGACACACAGATTATGCCAGCACACTTTTGCAAGCTCACAAGAATTGTTCCGTTACTATTAAAGAAGAAGAATCGAAAACATATTCGCACAGCGACACGCAGCGCCAGCGACTGCGACACACAGCGGCGAGCGGCAATTGGAAGTAGGTAGCAAAAACAATTCGAACACACTTCGACCCAAACTCAAAGGCAATTGCGGTTCTTAGAAAATTTGTTCGCGAGCATTTGCATGTATGTGTGCACATGTATACAAATTGAACATGTATAAGCGCCACCTGGTCTGTGTGCGCTTGCAGTTCAATCGCTGTTGATCTAGCCAAACATTTTGTTTAATAACTTTTGTGTTTATCAACGGATTTTGATGAAACTTTCACCATATGATTTAAATAATTGATTTAGTTTTCAAAAATACCAAACACCATATATATTGCAACTGAAAATAATTTTCAAAATTGTGGGGAAATTTGGGGCCAGTATCCAAATGTAACAAAAACCGAAATTGGTAAAAATACTCATAAAGCTACATGCGAAATTTGGAGTCTCTAGCTCTTAAGATAAAAAAGATAAAAAATCATAACTGTTTTTTCATATGGTTTTAAATCGATAACAAATATTCAGGAATAGTTATCGATTTTCTGAAACAAACTCGATATGCGCGCCCAATATACGCGCCTAACAAAAAAAAATTCAAGTCTCTAGCTCTTATAGGTTCTGAGATCGACGCGTTCATACATACGGACGGACGGACGGACGGACGGACGGACAGGGCTCAATCAACTTGTCTTGTCGTCCTGATCAAGAATATATATACTTTTGGGGGTGTGGCACGCCTCCTTCTGCCTGTTACATACTTTTAACAAAAACATTATACCCTTTTTTCCCATTTTCAATGGGATCAGGGTATAAAAAAAAACATTTTAAGCAGCAGCAGAAATAGTTAAGACTGAGATAGTTCATAGGAGACTGACGCCAGAGATTAGCTGTGACTTGGAACTAGTTCAGCAAATGAACATAAACAAATAATTTTAAGCAGCAACAGAAATAGTTAAGATTTTGAGTTGGGCAATAAGAAGCTGTCGCCAGAGATCATGTGAGGTTTGGAACTAGTTCCAAAAATGAACATAAAAAAAAACATTAAAATATAGCAGCAACAGAATTAGTTACGACTTTGATCTAGTTCATAAAAAACATATCATGTGAATCTTGAAACCGGTTCAAAAAATTAGCATACATAATCTATACGCAGTTCAGAGCATGGAACTAGTTCATTACAACTAGAGCGTTCGAGAGACTGATTAACTGGGTAGTTCCATCGACGCCTATTCAAAAATGCATCTGCTGCGCCTTAGTCTTTGCAACACTTTTTGCTAACGTCTGCTTTGTCCCCTTGTAGATGTACGTGTGCGAGGAGTGCGGCCACACGACCTGCGAACCGGAGGTTCACTATCTGCATCTGAAGGACAACCATCCGTTCTCGCCGGCCCTGCTGAAGTTCTACGACAAGCGCCACTTCAAGTTCACCAATTCGCAGTTCGCAAACAATTTGCTCGGCCAGCTGCCGATGCCGGTGCATAACTAACTAACTAACTAAACGATAAACATATATATATATATATATAAATTTATATATATATATATATATATATATATATATACGAGCTAGCTATAGTTAACTTAAGATAAACTAACTGAAAAAAAAAAAAAAAAAAAACGTAATGCAAATTCAACTTTAAGCTGAAGTTTTATGAAAACTGCCCCCACGAAAATGGAGAGATTAAGTTTTGTACATTTATAATACAACATTATATCACACACACACATACACACATTATATATACATATCAATATGCATATCCATATCCATATATATATATATCTATATATCTCATATAGTTGCTAGACATTTAATCGATAAAGATGAAAAATATTTAATTTTTAGTTTAGCTCAAGAATTTCGAAAAGAAAAAAATGATTTTCGCTTTGCTGTGCAAAAAAAAAAAAAAAAAAATAACAAAAAAAAAAAAGACATGAAAAAAGAAAAGAAAAAGTAATCATAAGAAAGAAAAAAAGCAATTTTTTAAGAAAATTTTCAATCATTTCATTTGAATATGAAGCAGAAAAAACTTAATAGATTTAAGTGATTTTTTCTCAAACAACTAATTTTATGCGCTTAGTCAAAAAGTTAATTTTATTTGATTTTTTTCCAAACGAACATTTCTTTGTAGTTGTTAAGTTTCAAATGCTTTAAGCAACTGAGAAAAAGATGCAGAACAAAAAATAAATGAATTATCGATTGTCCTTGAGTTATCGATCAATCATTTACAGTTTTTTTTTTATAGCTAAATGAACAAGCTGCAAAACTTTGCATTTATTTACAACAGTAAAAAAAAAATATATATATATATATATATATAAATTTATAAAATTAGCAGTGGAAGAAGCAGAAGAGAAAAAGTACTAACACTTAAGAACTTAAGAGCTCTACAAATATTGTATTCTATTTATTTTTTTTATAGAATTTTTGAACAAAAACAAAAAAGACAAAAATTCAATGTAAAGAGGCATTAAACAAAACGAAAAAAAATTGTAATTTTTTAAGATGAAATAAAATATTAAAATTAATTTAAGCTAGATTCTGCTGTTCATAAATGAAGTCAAAGCACAAACACATCTAATGTTATGTATATATATATATATATATATATATATATATATATATATATATATATCTTATATTTATAATTTTTAATTAATATATAAGCTACGAATTTCCATGAATTTAGCTTAATTTTTTTTTTAATTTTTTGTATTTATAAACAAGCTGAAGCAAACCACCAATTTGTACTGAAGGAAATGAACATAAATCATATACATGTATGTATATATATATATATATATATATATATATATATATATATGTATATGTATGCACACACATAGCTATAGAGTTAGCTTTGTTTGTGAACAGCAATTCAGCTGCAAGTTTACATATTTTTTATGAACACGCATTTTAAGAAATTTCATTTAAAATATATGATTATTATTATTATTAATATTATTACTTTTTTTTGCATAGTTTTTTAAGCAACAACGGGTTATTTGTGCAATCGCTTGGTGTTGGTAAAAAAAAGAAATAAGAAACAAAAGCAAAAGAAAAGTAAAGAATACTTAATAAAAATCAAATATATACATATATACATATATATATATATATATATATATATATATATATATATATATATATATATATATATATATATATATATATATATATATATATATATATATATATATATATATATATATATATATATATATATATATATATATATATATATATATATATATCTATATATCTATATATATATATATATATATCTAGTTTATATATCTAGCTATTTAGGTCACCTTGAAGCCTTAGTTTCAACTTTCTGTTTTAGCTTTAAAAAACATACAAAATTCATATGAAAAATGTAATTTAAAGGCCTTATATATATATATATATATATATATATATATATATATATATGTATATATATACTTAAACACTCACACACATATCCATCATGCACTTCCATGACATACAAAATGAAATTAAGAAAATTGCAAATTTTTTTAAGTTTTTACAATTTTTCTCAAAAGTAAAAATGAAGATAAGAAAATGAAAAGAAATATTTATATATATATATATATATATATATAAATCCAAAATTCAGTTTATCGAATCGACATTGAATTAGTTCTAAATGCACTTTTTTTTTTTAATCTTAACTATTATTTGTATACTATATATAACGTTTATAATAAATATTGAATATTACAAAATTAAGAATTTTCTTGACTTTTAATTTGGATCTCAGTAAGGCGAAGCTCGTGTAGTTGACATTAGTGGATTTTGGATCGAATTTTGCTAAGGATTTCAACTTCAGCATCTAGCCTCAGTCACATATATATATATTCATATATATATATATATATATATATATATATATATATATATATATATATATATATATATATATAAATATATATATATATATATATATATATATATATATTTATATATATATATATATATGATTAATGAAGTAAGAAATGCAGTCGCCTTCTATTTCTTCAATATTTAATTCAACTAACTAAACTAACTTTCAGCTCAGTTCATAATCTATCCTACGACTACACAGTTTTTATCGCTCTCGTAAATCCTCTCACTTGCTCTTTCAGTCTCAGCGTCTCCCTCTCCTTCTCCCGCTTCCTCTCCCTCTCTCGACACACAAAACTCAATTTGCTGTTTGTTTTTTTTTTTTTTCAAATATTTTTCACTTTATTTATTTCGCTAGTTTTCATTATGTTTTATTTTCAGTGTTTCTCTTTGTTTGTGTTTTATATTTTTTTCAATTTTTTTGTGTTTTTTGAATGGTTTTTTCTCGTTTTTTTTTTTATTATTATTATTATTTTTTACATTAATTACTGAAATACACACACAGACACGGAATTACAATAAAAACTAAATTTTTTTTCCAGTTTTTTGTTTTTGTTTCACATGAATTAATATATATTTTTTTATTATCAAGAATTGTAATATATGTATTGTATTTTTGTTAAATAGTTTAGAGAAGATTTTGTTTTTATGTTTAATTTAGTTGTGATTAGTTAAACTAAATACATTTAAAAAATTCAACTATTAAAAAAAAGAGTATAAAAACAGAATGTTTTTTTTTTTACTTTTCTTGTAATATTTTTTTCTCATTGTTACCAAGAATAAAATTATCCCCCTTTTTTTTATTTTTGTGTAAGTTTGAGCAAATTTTTCCTTTTAATTACATACAATGCCATTTACATCGATAAACTATAACTATATAAATATATATATGTATATATATATATATATATATATATTTTATTTAGTTTGCTTTAATCGGTAATAATTTTTTTATTATTTTATTGATATGAACCACAAAATTTCGCCCGCGTCTCAATCAAAGAAAATCAAACACAAAAAAGTTTTAAAAAATATATTTTTGTTAATATGTATTTGTTTTTAGTAATATAGTTAATATATATATAATTTATATATATATATATATATATATATATATATATATATATATATATATATATATATATATATATATATATATATATATATTTTTATATGCATATAAAATTTAAATTAAATAAAAGCAAGAAAATTACAAATTAAAATTAAATTGTAAATACAGTTATAAATGTATATATATTTATATATAAATATATTTATATATATATAAATATATACAGACATATTTTTTTTTTATAAAAATTAATTCATTTGCTGCTCATTAAATGTTTGATTAGAAATTAGTTAAAAAAAAAATATGTTAAAAATAAATGTATTTTAAGAAATTATGTTTTTTTTTTAAATTTATTTTGTTGCCTTTAAACATAATGTTGCGTTAAGTGTGATTAATACGTATAACAGCAGCGCGAGTTTATTTTTCTTTCACATGGTTTTCTTTCTACTCCACATAATTTTTATTTATTTTTTAATTTTACACACATCAAATTTTATTTTTTAATTGGTAGCTTATATAGAGTCTAACACTAAAAACAGACACATTTCGTTTAAATTTGTTTATTTTGTGTTTAATATCATATTCATATGTATATATATCTATATATATATATATTTTTTTTTTTGTTTTCTTTTTTATTGTTAATTATGTAAACATTTTTTTTTTGTTATACCTTTTCATATGTTAAAAATGCTTCTAAAAATTGTTTACCATATATATATAGATATATATATATATATATATATATTTTTTTTTTTAATAATTGTTTTTATTGTACACACTACACACTTAATTGTTTTTTTTTTGTTTTTCAAAAATTTGTTTTTAGTTTTTGTATAATACTGAAAATACGACTAGACATTCATAATATATATATAAATATGATTTTGCTTTTGTTTGTTTCTTTATATATATATATATATATATATATATATATATATATATATATATATATATATATATATATATATATATATATATATATAGATATATATATTTTTTAATTTATATATATATATATATTTATATATATACTTCGTGGGCTTTAGGTTTTGTTCAGATTGAAATTGTTCGGCATTGTTTGTTTTCGTTATTTTATTTTTTTAATATTTCTCGAAAATGCTCTTAAAAAACGTTTACTTCTTCTTCTTGTTCAACTTGTATTTTGGTTTAGTTGAGGTTTTTTTAAAATATATATATATTTTTGTTTTTTTTTTTTTTTAGAGTAGAAAAATAAGTACAACAAAAATTTGGAAAACTTTGGAAAAAGTGTAACAAAACATTTCAATTCCAAACCAAATTCAAATTTTAGTTTCTTTTTTTACACAATTTTTTTTTTTGGATTTTTTTTTTAACAATAAATTTTAGTGTTTTTTTTTTGTCCGTCAATTATTCAATTTCATTCATTTATATATCATGTATATATATATATATATATATATATATATATATATATATATATAAATATATATATATATAAATCTTATGCCATTAAAAACAATTTGATGTATTAATATTATTATTATTATTAATAATAGAAGTATATGCGTTTGTTTTTTTTATACGTTTTGCTACACATTTAATTAATTGTTTATATGCTATATGTTCGTGTATATATATATATATATATATATATATATATATATATATATATATGTATGTCATATTCATATATGAATATTTTTTTTAATGCATTCTCTTTTTATTTATTTATTTGTTTTTTATACCAAATCGAAGACGTCCCAAGTTGTGATTGTTTAAATTTTACATATTTTTCTTTCTATTCAATTGAGTTTTTTCTTACCAACTTTTTTAAACTTGTTTTAGGTACATTTACTTAATCAAAAAATAAAAAAAAAAAAAAAATTTGTTTTTGTTTTATTTTTTGTTTGTTTTTAGAATATAAAATATTGCGCTTCGTCTAATGTGTATGTATGTGTGTGTATTGTATGAGGGGGCGTGGCCTCTGTTTACTTGACTCCCACACAAATCTTTGCTCTGTCTGCTTTGTAGTTAAAAAAAATAAATTTTCTGTTTCGCTTAGTGTAAACGACCCTCCTTCTCCCTCTGTCACTCGCTTCGCTTCGCTTTTCCTGTGTGTGTGTGTGTGTGCGTGTATTTGTACATATATGTATGTATTTATCTATAAATTTCTTGTTACGCTTTTGTTATCCTTGTTTAACTTTTTTTTCTTGTTTTTTTTTTTTTGTTTTTTAACATTTATATTTATTGCTGAAAAATTTGGCGTCCAAGCCTTTTTTTGTTATCCTTTTTTTTTTTTTGTTCAAATTTTCGAGGCTTGGTTTACACTTAAAAAATATGTTTTTTTTTTTTTGTTTTCTTACGAGAATTATAATTGTTTTTTGTTTTTAATTTATTATATATATCTCATTTATATATATATATAATAAAAAAAATTTGTTCACTTTTTGTGTGCGCAGTCGTTGAGATTTCTTCTTGTTGTTGTTGTTTGTTTGTTTGTTTGTTGATTTGTTTTGGTGCTAAAAAAGTTTTTTTTTTTTATTTCCATTGGCTTTTCTTAGTTTTTCCATTTGTGGGCATTTACGGGCGGGGTTTTTGTATGTATGTGTGTTTGTGTGTGTGTGTGCGTGTATACAGTGGGGCCAAATACAGTTTGGTTTATTTCATATTGTTTCTTTCTCTTTCTTTTGTTTTTCTTTTTTAGTTCATAGTATATAAAATAGATTTCATATACAAAATTAGTTTATATATATATATTTATATATATATAATTTTTTAATAAAAAAAAAAACATTTGGTTTTATGGTTTAAAAAGACAAAAAAATATGTTTAGAATTGTTGATGCCAGTTTCTTTTTGTTTTGCTCTCGCTCTCTCGCTCCTACACTTGACTATTGCTCGCTCGCTCGCTTGCTCCAACTCAGTGTAAT